>CM066034.1:1019711505-1020336505 GCA_033557465.1 Ichthyophis bannanicus | reverse complement strand
CGATCCTCGGCAGAAGTCGAAATCAGAGTCCTGCTCGACGGGACCGCAGTCAACCCCAGCAAGCTTACTGGGCACTGGCCACAGGGCATTGGGGGCCCCGAGGCCTGTGGAGCAGCCCTCCTATGAGTCCTCGACAGACTACTCAGAGGCGGAGACGGAGGACGAGGAGCCCCCGATACCCATCACCACCGCAATGTCCTATCTGACTCTCCCACCTCGGAGCCTCAACGGCGGTCCTCGCCCGAGGATATAAGTTTCCTTGATTTTGTCAAGGACATGTCTAAGGCCCTGGCGCTCCTGACCAAGTCGGAGGAGGACCCTCAGGTGGATGAGTTGGAAATCCTCCAGTACGAGGCCACTCCGCAGGAATCGCTCACGGTGCCCATCCCTCCCATCCTGGAATGGCTGATGCGCCAAATGTGGGAGACACCAGCTTCGGTGCCAGTGGTGAGCAAATGGCTTCATTCAATGTATCGAGTCCGCTGGAGCCCGGGATTCCAAAAGTCACAGCTGCAGCATAACTTCATGGTGGTGGAGTCGGCCATGTGTTGGCTGAAAAGCCAGAAGATGTACTCCTTGGTGCCCCTCGGCAGGGAGGCCCGCACCCTGGACACCCTCAGCAGAAAGTGCTTCCAGAGCTCAATGCTCATTGGCCGCATCCAGGCCTATCAGCTGTACATGGGCATGTACCTGAGAGACCTGGTGAAGGAACTCGCTGGGTTCTCAGCTGGTCTCTCCGAAGAACCTATGCAGCAGTTCAAGAACCTGGCCAAAGCAGTCCGTAAATGCTCCAAACTAATGTCTCAAGCGGCCTATGACTGGTTTGAGTCGGCGGCTCGAATAGCAGTGGCTGGCATCGGTGCACACCACCAAGTTTGGCTACAGTTGTCAGACCTCCAGCAGTGGGTTCAGGACAAATTGGTCGATGTCCCCTGCCAAGGAGAGAATCTCTTTCGCAAACCCATGACCGATGAGGCTGCCGAGCTGGAGATCGAATTCATGACGAGGACTAGGCTCTCTAAAAAGACTGCTGCACCTCCCCGACGGAAGGGCTCGGGTAAAAAGCCTTTCTACCAAGGCAGGGAGTTGCTTACAGAAACTACCCACCTTATCAGGCCTCCCCAGCTCCCCAACAAAGTCAGCAGGCCAAGGGACATAGGCATGGCCCACGTAAGCAGAAGGCTCCAAAACCCCAGGCACCGGCTCCGGCCCAGCCAGGGGGCAGTTTTTGACTCCCTGAGCATAGCCTCTCTGTCCCAAGGAGATCAGCAGCCCACAGGGGGACGTCTGGCCCTCTATGCCCAGATGTGGGGGACCATCACCACTGATTCCTGGGCACTAAGAGTAATCAGGGAGGGTTACCTCCTCCACCTCACTCAGACATATCCCCCTTATTTCCCAGGAGAGCCCTTTAGGTCTCCCCTCCACCGGGACCTTCTTCTGAAGGAGTTGGCAGGTCTTTTTGAGGACAAAGCAGTGGAACCGGTGTCCCACCACCTCAAGGGCAAGGGGGTTCTACTCCAGGTACTTCCTAAGGCCCATCCTTGACCTGCAAAACCTCAACAAATTCCTGGTGAGGGAGACATTCAAGATTCTCTCCCTTGGAACATTGCTGCCATACCTCCAGCAGGGAGACTGGCTATGCTCCTTAGACCTCAACGATGCTTATACCCACATCCTCATCACCCCAACCACAGGCAGTATCTGCGGTTCGTACTGGGGGGGCAAGCACTTTCAATATAGGGTGCTCCCCTTCGGTCTAGCCTCTGCACCAAGAGTTTTCACAAAATGCCTGGCAGTCGTGGCTGCCTTCCTCCAGCTCCAGGGGGTCTTTATCTTTCCCTATCTGGACGACTGACTCATAAAAGAAGGTACGGCCTCAAAGGTGCAGCAGTCCATCGCAAGCACTATCCAGGTTCTGCAACACTTGGGCTTTTGTCAAAGTACCCCAAGTCTCACCTCCCCAAACAGTGTCTGGAGTTCACTGGGGCAAAGATCGACACTCTCCAGTCAAAGGCTTTCTTGCCCAGGGACTGAGCCGATCGCCTCGGGTCTCTAGCTCGGGACATACAGTACCGTCCCTCAGTGCCCACCCGGCTTCTCCTACGCCTCCTCGGGCACATGGCCTCCACAATCCATGTCAGCCCAGATGTTCGCCTCCACATGAGAGCAGCACAATGGTGTCTCTGAGACCAGTGGTCAGGCCACAGGCCACAGGCCACCTCCGAGACAGAGTTCGTGACCCACCAATTGGCGGACTCCCTGGTCTAGTGGCAGTCACCCCAGCATCTCAAGGTGGGCATGCCTTTTCAGGCCCCAACCCCCTCAAGGGTCCTTACCACGGATGCCTTCCTGCTCAGCTGGGGAGCCCACTGCAGAGTTCTCTGCATCCAAGGCAGCTGGTCACCAAAAGAGAGCACCCAGCAGATCAACCTCCTGGAGCTCCGGGCCAGACACCTAGCCCTGAGGGTCTTTTATCACCACCTGCGTCACCAGCCGGTGCTAGTCCAGACGGACAACCAGGTGGCAATGTTCTATGTGAACAAACATAGAACATAGTGGTCTCATACTCTTTGCCGGGAGGCACTGGTCCTCTGCTTGAATGCAGTCCAACAGGGTATCCTCCTGCGGGCAGAGTACCTGCCAGCCAGGACAACTTGCTGGCCAATAGGCTCAGCAGAGCTCTCCAGCACACAAGTGGCAGCTGGACCCCAGGGAAGCCAGTCGGCATTTCCGACTCTAGGGGGAACCCATGATGGACCCGTTTGTCAACCCGGACAACTTTCAGTGGCCCCGCTTCTGCTCCCAACAGGCACACCCCTCCAGAATGGCAGCAGATGCATTTCTTGTCTCATGGTCGGAAGGCCTCATGTACGCCTTCCCTCCTACGCCGCTGGTTCCCACTACTTCTACAATTGACAGTGGAGGCCCCCCATCCCCTTGGAGACCTCCCCAGGACTCCTATCTCAGGAGGGGGACTCTCTTACACCCCAACCTGGGGTCCCTGTCGCTGGCAGCCTAGCTGTTGAGAGTGTGACTCTGGCCCCTTTCAACCTCCTGGTTGAGGTGGAAGACATTCTGCTGGCCTCATGTAAAGGCCTTTACTAGGAAGGCTTATGCCCTCAAATGGCACAGGTTCTCTGTTTGATGCACCGATCACAGGGCTGACCCTTTCTCCTGCCTGGTAGCTCAGGAGTTGCAGTACCTGTTCTGCCTCTCTCAATCCGGGTTCAAGTCTAACTCTATCCACCTCCTTAATGCCCTGGCGGCACACCACCATCCGGTGGATGGTAAGCCCCTCTCGGCCCAACTGCTGCTGATCCATTTCTTCTGAGGCCTGCTCTTATCGAAGTCCCTGGTTCGCCCTCCAGCAACTGAATGGGACCTCAAAGTGGTGTTGGGGCAACTCACTTGCCCGCCCTTCGAACCTCTGGCTACCTGCCACCTTCGCTACCTCTCTTGGAAGGTGTCTTTCCTAGTCGCGCCTACCTCCGCTCAAGCTTCAGGCACTCGTGGTAGAAGGCATCCTATACCAGGTTCTACAAAGACAGAGTGGTGCTCCACATGCACCACAAATTCCTGCCAAAGGTAGTTTCGCCCTTCAACCTCAACCAGGAAGTGATGCTCCCTACCTTCTTTTCAAGACCTCACGACAGTCGGGCGGAAATGGTCCTTCACACCTTGGACTGTAAGAGGGCTTTGTCCTTCTATATCCAACGCACTCAGGGCCACCACAAAGCTTCTCAGCTTTTCCTCTCCTACGACCTCAGTAAGCTGGGGGAGGCGGTGACCAAGCATATGCTGTCCACTTGAGTGGTAGACTATATAGCCCTTGCTTACGAGCAGGCAAGGCTTCTTCTGGAAGGCTGCTTCACAGCACACCGTGTCAAGGCCATGGCGGCTTCGGTGGCAAACTTGCGGTCCGTCCCGATGGTGGACATTTATTTTATTTATTTAACGGGTTTTTATACCGCTTTATCATTTCAATCAAAGTGGTTTACATTGAATGTACATTAAACAGAGACATTGATAACTTGGATTTCTCTGAGGCAATGGAGGGTTAAGTGACTTGCCCAAGGCCACAAGGAGTGCTAGTGGGACTCAAACCCTGGTCTCTGGGTTCCCAAGCCAGTGTTCTTAACCATTAGGCTACTTCTCCACTCCATCTGCCGGGCCGCCACCTGGTCTTCAGTCCATACCTTCGTAGCCCATTACTGCCTGGAAAGAGAGTTCCGACGGGAAAGTGCCTTCGGCCAGGCTGTGCTCCGTAACCTTTTCAGGGTTTAGGCAACTCCTATCCTCCTACCCTTCTGTGTTCAGGCTACCAGAGTGCTGGTTTATCAGACACAGGGGACCTACTGCAGTCTGTGTACATGGACAAAATTGCTGCTGTTTGCGGCTCCCCGTGAGGGAGCCCTTATTTTGCTATAGGCTTTCGATAGCGTGTAGATGGGGAGTCCCAAATGTGGAGACTGACTTCCTGCTTGTTCCTGGAGAAAGCGTAGTTACTCACCTGTAACAGGTGTTCTCCGGGGACACCAGGAATCAATCCTCACAACCCTCCCTCCTCCCCTTGGAGTTGCTCATTTACCATGTTTTATTTTTGCCAACGGTTAACTATGTCATCTGACTGAGCAAGATGGCACCATTGGGCAGGAAGGGAACCACGCATGCATGGTGGCATCTCCCAAAGGCTTTCTTTGAAAGCTGGGGGGATGCTTCCGTGAAGGCTCTGTCGGTGCTAACGTCACCCATATGTGAGGACTGATTCCTGCTGTCCCTGGAGAACACCTGTTGCAGGTGAGTAACTATGCTTTACTCACCTGTAGCAGGTGTTAAGAAAATAAGAACATAAGATATGCCATACTGGGTCAGACCAAGGCCCATCAAGCCCAGTATCCTGTTTCCAACAGTGACCAATCTAGGTCATAAGTACCTAGCAGTTTCCCCAAAAGACATCTGAAAGAGGAGTTGGCAAGTTGGGAGAAGATAAGTGGAGTGGAATTTCAGTGGGCAAAACTAAAAGAGGCAATAAATGTGGCAACATATACATATGTAAGGAAAGTAAATAAAAATAAGAAGAAAAGGAAACCTATATGGTTCTCCAAAGAAGTGGCTGCACAAATAAAGGCAAAAAGCACAGCTTTCACAAAATTCAGAAGATTGCAAAAGAGGAACACAGAAAATAATACAGGATAAAGCTAAAAGAGGCAAAGAGAGAAATAAGGATAGCAAAAGCAAAGGCAGAAGAAACGATGGCTAAAGATGTGAAGTGCAGTGAAAACCTTTTTCAGGTATATTCAGGAGAGGAGGAAGATCAGAGGTAGACTTACAAGACTCAAAAGTACGAAGGACAGATTTGCGGAAAGTGACACTGAAAAAAGCAAAAATGCTAAACAAATACTTCTGCTCTGTAGTCATGAATGAAAATCCCGGAGAAGAACCACATATGAGTGACAAATATACAAATGGGAATGGAGTAGATACCACACCATTCACAGAAGATGTGTCTGAACAGCTTGCAAAACTGAAAGTGGACAAGGCCATGGGATGGGATGGGATACATCCCAGGATATTGAAAGAGCTCAAAGAGGCTCTGGCAGGGCCTTTAAAATATGTTTTTAATAGATCCTTGGAGATGGGAGAGGTTTTGCAAGACTGGAGAAGAGCTGATGTGGTATGTCTTCACAAAAGTGGTAATAGAGAAGAGGTGACAAACTAGATTATAGATAAAACTTACCTCTGTGTTGGGAAGAGTAATGTAGGTGCTCCTGAAAGAAAAAGTAGTGGAATTTCAGGAAACCAATCGATTGCATGATCTGAGGCAACATGGTTTTATCAAAGGACGATCTTGCCAAACAAATCTGATTGAGTTCTTTGACTGGGTGACCAGAGATCAAGTGTATGCAATGGATGCGATATATCTAGATGTCAGCAAAGCCTTTGATACTGTTCCTCATAGGAGGCTTATCAAACTGAGCAGCCTGGGGATAGGTCCCAAGGAGATGGACTGGATTAGAAATTGGTCGACTGACAGAGGAGAGAAGTTGGCAGTAAATGAAACTCACTCAGAAGAAAGGAAGGTGTGTAGTGAAGTGGTGGCTCTTTAGAAAAGGTTCAGAGAAGAGCCACCAAAATGGTAAAGGGGATGGAAGGATACTCCTATGAAGAAAGGCTAAAAAGGTTAGGGCTCTTTAACCTGGAAAAGAGACAGCTGAGGGGAGATATGATAGAAGTCTATAAATTAATGAACGGAGTGGAACGGGTAAACGTAGATCGATTGTTTACCTTATCAGAATATAGAAAGACTAGCGGACATGCAATGAAGCTACAGGGTAAACTATTTAAAACTAATAAAAGAAAATATTTTTTCACTCAATGTGTAATCAAACTCTGGAATTTGTTACCGGAGGAGGTAGTAAAGGCTGTTAGTGTAGCTGGGTTTAAAAAAGGTTTGGACAAGTTCCTGGAGGAAAAGTCCATAAACCATTACTAAGAAGGGACCCAGGACATCAATGCTTGAACCAATACAAGCATTGTGGAACCTGTGTCCCTTGGGGAAACTGCTAGGTACATATGACCTAGATTGGCCACTGTTGGAAACAGAATACTGGGCTTGATGGACCTTGGTCTGACCCAGTATGGCATATCTTATGTTCTTATGTTAAGTGCCTCAGGGATAGGTCTCAAAACTGTTTAATGTATTTTTAAGTGATATTGCGGAAAGATTGAAAGGAAAAGCCTACTTTTTTGCAGATGAGACAAAAATTCACAACAGAGTGGACACTTCTGAGGAAGTAGACAACATGAGAAAAGATCTAAAAACACTGGAGGAATGGTCTAATGCTTGGCAGTTAAGATTTAAAGCAAAGAAGTTCAGTCATGCATTTAGGATGTAGAAATCCAAAGAAATTGTATGCAATAGGGGGAGAGAGATTGGTATGCACAGACAAGGAGAAGGACCTTGGAGTGCTAGTGTCTGAGGCTCTCAAGGTAGCAAAACAATGCGACAAGGTGGTAGCCAAAGCCAGTAGGATGCTGGGCTGCATACAGAGAGGAATAACCAGCAGAAAGGAGGAGGTATTAATGCCCTGTACACGTTGTTAGTGAGGCCTTACTTGGAATATTGTGTTCAGTTTTGGAGACCATATCTCACAAAAGACATAAAAAGACTTGAAACGGTTCAGAGGAAGGCGACCAACATGAACTGGAGTTTGCGCCAGAAGTTGTATTTTATTTTATTTATGTAACAGTTTTTATATACCACTTTTATACCAAAGCGGTTTACAATGAACACCACAATCTCTAGAGATTTGTTTTACATAGAAGGGTTATATAATTTGGAGATAGATATGGGATTATAATTAAGTTAATAGGTCATCTGAAGTTGATGTATATATACTTGTTATATCATTTGGGCCAAAGTGTTCTATGAAGGGGTGTGTTTATAGCAGTTTCTTCATGTCTTTGGTGGACTCTGCGGATCTAATGGTTTCAGGTAGCGTGTTCCAGATTGTGGGTGCATATATCGAAAAAGCCCTGTTGCTTGTTTGTTTTGTGCATTTAGTCTTGAGCAATATGATACAGACTTTTAAATACTTAAAGCATATTAATGAACAAACACTTTTCAAAGAAGGGGAAGCTATAAAACTAGAATGCAAACAATGAAGCTGCAAGGCGGTAAACTTAAAAGCAACATCAGGAAATACTTTTTCACTGAAAAGGTGGTGGATGCATGGAATGCCCTCCTGATGGAGGTGATGGAAGCAAATACAGTGACAAAATTCAAAATGGCATGGGAGAGACACAGTAGATACCTTTATAGCTAGAGGATGAAATCAAAGCCTGAGAAGCCTTGGGATAGGTCCCAAGGAAGTGGATTGGATCAGAAATTGGTTGACTGACAGACGAAAGAAGGTGGCGGTAAATGAAACCCATTCACAAGAAAGGAAGGTGCACAGTGGAGTGCCTCAGGGATCGGTCCCAAAACTGTTCAAAATCGCCCCCTCCTTTCTTTCCTCCCTACTCCCCCCCCCCCCCCCAGAAATCACTAGAACCAGAAGAACATACTACCATAATACCCTTACAATTCCTGCACACATCCGTTAACACCAGTAAAACCACCAACTCAAGAGCATTCATTTACGCTGCCATCACCCTCTGGAACGCGCTCCCAGATAATTTAAGGCTTATAAAAGATCTTCAGTCTTTTTGAAAGGAACTCAAAATATTCCTTTCAATTCAATACAACTACAATACCTCTATCCAATCACTTCAAATGTCAATCTCCCCCTTATTCTTTTAGCAAACCCTCTCACCTTCCCACATGTTTCAGAAATCTACACATAGTCCTGAACTAACTTCTCCATTACACTCTGCTGATTGTAAATAAGTTATAATGTAGAATTAACTGTTATGTTATTTTTGATTTTTTTGTAAATAAATTCCTCTGATGTTATACTGTATACTAATTACTGCTTATTATAAACCGCCACTGATCTTTGGAAGTGGGGGTATATAAAAGTTTATAAATAAATAAATAAAATAAAAAAGCAAACTTAAATATCTTTTAATAGAGGGAAACTGACCTGCACAGAGCAGCAGGTACAACCCTAAACGCAGGCTGGTTAGATACAGAAGAAACACTAAAGCAGTTTGCCAATTGGCCCAATTTACAGGAACCTTGCCTCCAATTTATCACGTCAAGTTCTGCTTCTCAACTCTCTTTTTTGGATGTCCTGGTGTCATGCGATAAAGGCATCTTCAATCCCAAAACCTCCGCATTCAGCACAGGAAAACTGAGGTTCTCTTCATCACTAGAGACCCATTGTTCACCCCTCCTTCCCAGTTAGAAGTGAAAGAAGCTGAGCTCCAAACAAAGCCTTCCATCCGATACCTTGGGGTCACCTTAGACCAGCATCTGGACATGAAATTACATATATCCAACGTAGTTAGAGCGATCTATCTCAAAATCCGGACACTCCGCCACCTTCGCTCCTTGCTTGATCCTGAAGATTTCCGGACTATATTCCAAGCGTTAACCCTACCGCACCTTGACTACGCTAACGCCGTTTTTCAAGGCCTACCACACTCCACCTTAAACCATTTGCAACTCGCCATGAACACTGCGGCCAGAGTCCTCTACGGAGCATCAAGAAGGGACCATGTAACACCTATTCTAAAACAGCTCCACTGGCTCCCCATACACGGGAGACTGTTGTTCAAAACATTATTACTCACCTTCAAGGCTAACAAAGGCATCACCTCCTCCTCTCTAATGAACCTCATTCAGACCGTCCCACCAAAGAGATCCAGGCAGGGCCGGCCCGTCCATTGAGCAAGAATGTTTTTTGCACAGGGCCCCGCGTTTCAGGGGGCCCCGCGCAAAGAACATTCTGCTTTTTTTAAAATTTCATTAAAAAAAAAAAAAGCTGGCTCTGGCTGCTGCTGCTACCACCGCGGCAGCGGCAGAATAGAGGGTCCCGCGGGGCCTCCTCTGCTCGTTGAGCCCCTCTGCAAAGGCTTTCAGATTCGCGAAGGAAGAGTGTCTTCCTCGCGTCTCTGTTAAGCCGGCAGGGGCTGATGGGAAATTTCCCATTAGCCCCTGCGGGCTTAACAGAGACGCGAGGGAGATACTCTCCCTTCGCGAATCTGAAAGCCTTTGCAGAGGGGCTCAACGAGCAGAGGAGGCCCCGCGGGACCCTCCATTCTGCCGCTGCCGCGGTGGTAGCGGCAACGGCAGCAGCCAGAGCCAGCTTTTTTTTTTTTAATTTTGCCATAAGCCGGTGTGTGTGTGGGGTGGGGGGTTAGGACCGGCAATGGGCGCGGCGGCGGTGGGGGGTTAAGACTGGCAATGGGCTGGGGGCTGTCTGGAAATGGGGCTATGGGGGGTTAGGACTGGAAATGGGGCTATGGGGGGTTAGGACTGGTAATGTGCTATGGGGGGTTAGGACTGATAATGGGCTATGGGGGGGAGCTAGGACAGGAAATGGGCTGATGGGGAGGGGTTAGGACTGGTAATGGGCTGTGGGCTGTTGGGGGGGGATAGGACTGGTAATGGGCTATAGGGAGGGTGTTAAGACTGGTAATGGGTTGTGGGCTGATGGGGGCTGTCTGGAAATGAGGTGATGGGGGGTTAGGACTGCTAATGGGCTATGGGGGGGTTAGTACTGATAATGGGCTATGGGGGGTGATGGGGAGGGGTTAGGACTTGAGGTGGGCTGATGTGGTTAGGACTGGTAATGGGCTGTGGGCTGATGGGGGGGGGTTAGGACTGGCAATGGGCTATGGGGGGCTGACTGGAAATGGGCTGATGGGGTTAAGACTGGAAGTGGGCTGATGGGGGGTTAGGACTGGTAATGGGTTATAGGGGGGCTTAAACTGAAAATGGGGTGATGGGGGTTAGGACTGGAAGTGGGTTGATGGGCTAGGACTGGTAATGGGTTGGGGGGTTGCTATGACTGGAAATGGGCTGAGTGGAAGGGGAGGCTTGAACTGCAAATAGCTGATGGGGAGGGAGCTTGGAATGGAAATGGGCTGTGAGGGAAGGGAGCTAGGACTGAAAATGGGCTGATGGAGCAGCTAGGATAGGACTGGAAATGGGCTGTTGGGGGGAGCTAAGATTGGAAATGGGCTGTGGTGGGAGCTTGAATTGAAATGGACTCATGGAGGGGCTAGAACTGGAAGTAGGCTCATGGGGGGCTTGGACTGGAATTGGGCTGAGTGGAGGGGAGCTAGGATTTGACATGGGCTGATGGTGGGGCTAGGAAATGACTAGAAATGGGCTGATGGGGGCTAGGATTGGAAATGAGCTGATGAAGGGACTCAGACTGAAAATGGATGGAGGAGCTAGGACTGGAAATGGGTTGATGGGGGGCTAGGACTGGAAATGGGCTGATGCAGGGACTAGAAGGGAATGGATGCTGGGTGAGACTGGAACTAGAAGGGAGCTGATGTTGGGGGAGGATTAGAATGGGATGGGGCTGGGAGAGTAAAATGGAGAGGGGAAAAATATTTTGTGTGGGAGGGATGAAAAATCTACAATTGGCCGGGTATTGGGAGAGTAAGTGGGGATTGAGGATGGAGGGGTAAAATCTGTGTGGATGAAATAGGAATGAGGAAAGAGCAAAAGGAGAAAGATTAGTATGTTAAAGCAGATGTAGAGAGAGAGAATGGAAAAAAAAAACTAGAAGAGAGAAGAAAGAACAAATGGACAGCAGACGATGGACAGTTAGCAGAAAACATGAAGAAACCAGAAGAAAGTGGCTGGAGCAATTGCAACTGAAAAAAATGCACAAAAGGTAGAAAGATCTCTTTATTTTGAATTTATTAACTGGAATATGAAAGCTCTGGGAAATGTGCATCATTAACATCTGCGCTTTGTTTGGTACAAGAGGAAATTAATTTATAGTTTTATTTCTACGGTGGTGTTGTATATTCCAAGTTTGGCTTTTGGGGTTCCCAGTTTAATTATTGCCTTCCTGTTTCTAAATTGTGATTCCTTGTTTGGTGATGGTCTATGTTCTGCATGTGTAACTGAGCTGAGGTATTCTATTTATGTAATTCCTATTTGACATTGCCACTTGTTCTCTTTCCCCAGTATTCTCTGAAATGTATTGGTTTAATATTTGCAGTGTTGCCTTTTGATAGGTAGGGTATGGTGCTTTGTGAGTCCTGGTAATGCTGTCAGGATACGGCGGGTTTGCTATGGGTTCTAAATGGGCAGCGTTTGTAGTAGTTCCTAAAGTGCCTGGCGGTTGGCACTGGATTATAGTAATGTAGAAATCTTTTAGTCTTTCTTTATCCATACACTCATTAAGAGACATGTTAGTGTATGGTAACATTATGCAAATATTTATGCAAATAAGGCCACTTATGCAAATGAGGCCCCGCACCGAATCTCCGCACATGGCCCCGCACCCCCCTTGGGCCGCCCCTGGATCCAGGAGAACTATATCTACAAACTCACTCATAACCCCTAAGGCAGCAACTAAATGCTCACGAGCGACATCTAATAGGGCGTTCAGTTTCTATGCTCCTAAGTGCTGGAACACTTTACCACCTGAAATTCGGGCTATCCCTGATCTAACCTCATTCAGGAAGGCAATCAAATCCCATTTATTCCCCCACTACTACCAGAACACCCAATCACCTTCCTGATCTCCAACCCCCATTGAGCACCCAACTGATCTAAGATAATACTGTTGTATATACTTGTATATACTTTGTAAATTGTTCAGTTAAAAATTTCCCCATGTATTATCCAAGTTCTTCTTCCTGTTCAATGTAAAACCAAACAGCTTGTTGTATGGTCTTTTGTTGTACTGTAAACCGCGCTGATCCCAAATAGTGCGGTATATAAGAGCTTGTAATAAATAAATAAATAAATAATAAATCCTTATTCAGGAAACCTGTAGATCGTAATAAACTCCTCCATTTTAGTAGCCATCATCCATACAAGTTGAAACGGGCACTTCCCATAGGCCAATTCCTGAGGGTACGCCAGATTTGTGTTAATGATCTTGACTTTCATCACCAGGCTAAAATTCTCACAGATTGTAACAGAGGGGCTATCCAGAGGGTGTAGTACATAAAGCTTATTTACAAGCAAAATATACAAATTGCACCCTCCTTTTGCAGAAACATAGTACCAATAACAGACAAATATGTCTGTGTCCTTCGTTACTCTGATCAGGCACAAAAAGTAGCAGGCAGTATTTTTAAACATTGGCATATATTAGCTTTACATAGTGTTTCAAAATGGACCTGTATAGCTTTTACTCGTACCTGAAATCTTAAGGATATTTTAGTCCATTCTGACTTTTCCACATAAAGATCATCATACCAGCAAAAGGGACATCATGGTCCATGTGGTCACTGTACTATTTGTGCTACCTCATTTGAAGTTGACAAATGGACAAATCCAACCAGTGGGACAATATATTCTCTAAGACAAGTAAACTGCCAAACATCTTGGGCAGTATAGTTGATTGTGTCCATGTGATAGAGTGTATGTGGTGAGAACATGCCACCAAGTAAAAGTACGCTTGAGCAAACATAAATCTCAATTGAAAAACAAAGTTCTGACAGCCCCTATAATACAGCACTGTTTAGAGTTTCAGCATCAATGGCAACAACTCAGATGACTAGTCCTGGATGAGATTGGAGATCTTCATGCTGGTCATACTTAGCAACGTCTAGCCAGACCAGATAAAAGTGGATTTTCACCCTCAATGCTCTTCAGCTAATCAGATTGAATGAGTCATTGGACTGGTTGACAGCGCTTTAATTCTATTGGTTGGAGGTCTGCTTGCACATTAGCCGCTTCCTTTTAAATACCCCCTCTTGAAGGGTAATGTTTGTTCCTGAAGGAGCATAAAGTCACTGTTTGACCTGTCCAGAGACAGCCCCATAAATGTATTGGTGAAACTCGAGTTGACTTAGGGTCCAGCAGCATCATCAGCTCTGAGGGCTGGGATTTCTTGACAACATAAGCTAAGTTTTTCAAGTCTTTTCAATGCATGAAAACTTTGTAAAAACATATCCAGAGGCCTATGAATGAGAACAAGGGTATACAATAGGGTGTGTTGCAACAGTGAAGTCTAACCGCAAGTGCAGCCCCCAGCCTTGTCACTGAGGCCACTCCTTTTCCTTTGAGCAAGTGTGTTAATGAAAAGAGAAATTTTTGTAACACTATCATATAACATTAGGCAGTTTAAGTGGACTTGGCAAGCCATTTTTCCTTAGGGTTATTTTTGTTTTTGGATCACTTTAACTCTTGTGTTGATTGTAGAAGGAATATTTGAAAGTCAATAAATTACCTAAGTTAATGGCGGAGCAATAGTCCAAATTGATTGCACCTATAACAGCTCAGGAAGTACAGAAGACCATATGTGGTCTTCGTAATTGCAGGGCTCCAGGCCCTGATGATACCAGAGTGAATTTTATAAACCAGAAAGGAAAACAGCAATCATGAAGCTGTGGGGGGAAAGCCTGTGAGAAAAAGATACCCTTTAAGGTAAACTTTAAAACAACCAAATGAAAGCTGACTACGTAAGTGGAAAGGAAGGGAGTTACAAAGAACCGGAGCCACCACCCGATAGGCTGAAGGGTGGGCAGCAGTGGAACAGAGCACCTGGGGACAGGAACTACTAACAGGATGAGAAAAGCCGAGTGGTGGGAGCGAGACAGAACATGGGATGTGAGAAGAGAAGAGAGAAAGAAGGAGCTACCATTGTAAAATGCATGAAAGTTAAGGTTAAGGACCTTATAGGAAATATTAAAAAAAAAACCTGGCAACCAGTACTCGAAAAAGAAGAGGGGGTAACATGAGGAGTGCGGGCACCATGAAGTAGCTTAACGGCGGTATTCTGAACCAACTGTAGGCAGGCAATTTGGTAGCAGGGAAGTCATATAGGAGGGAATTTGCATAGTCTATCCAGGAGATGAGAGGGCAGCAGCAGTCGAAGGGAAGTGGCATCAAGGTACTTATGGAGGGAACGTAATTGGTGAAGTATGAAAAAAACACCATTGAACTGTATGAGAAATCTGAGAGGCAAAGGAGAGAGAAGAGTCAAAATAAATGCCAAGGATCTTAACAGAATCCTGTAAAGGTATTTCAATGTCATTAATGGAGGGAAGCACAAGGAGAGATAGAGGGAAGGTAGGCGAGAACAAGACAAACAGTTTTAGAAGGGTTGAACTTCAACCTGTGAGAGGACAATCAGTCCATCACTTGAGAAGGCTATGCAGAAACTTGAGAGATGGCAGAACATGATCGGGTAGGCAGGCAAAAAAGCAGCTGAATATTGTCAGCATAACAGAAAAAGGTGATGCCCAAGGAATCAATAACAGAAGTCAGGAGAATCAAGACAATATTAAAGAGAATGGAACCCAGGATAGATCCCTGAGGAACACCATAATGCAGAGGCAGAGAAATAGAGCACTGGGAGGACCAGGAGACCTGAAAAGCGCGACCCTGGAGATAAGAACAAAACCATTGTAATGCAGGACTAGAAATGCCAAGAGAGTGAAGCTGAGAGAGAAAAGAATGACTATTGACTAAATCAAAAGCTGCAGTAAGATCCAAAAAAACTAAAAGTACCTCACAGTGAGCTTCAAGGGCAGTGTGGAGAAAGTAGGAAAAAGTCCTCAAAAGATAACAGTGGCACTATTAGTGGCAACAATCAAAGCACTAGTATTCAAAAATAGCATGCTCCTCCTTATTAAATATATAACCCTAACCAAGAATGACCTCTGTGTTTACCAAGAGCAATGATAACATGGCTCATATTAAATAAGCAACACAGAAAGAAACAGGAGGATAATCGCCACCGGAAGAACTGAGATTTATTGGTGTCAAGGTCAGCCCAACACATGTTTCAGCCATCTGGCCTTCTTCAGGGGATTGTGACCTTAATACAAACATATACAAATATATAAACATAAAATGATAAAACCATAAAAATGAGAACGAAGACCCAAAGGAATCATGCACAAATATTACATGCCCTACAAGAAAACTATTCATAAGTTACATGTAAATATCAAAAAAACACTACTACTAATAAAAACAATAAAACAAAATGATAAGTGTTAAAATAAATAAATAATAAATAATATAAATGCATGCTATACTGGACCAATTGTCCTGCAATAAAAATATACACCAATGTACATCAAAAAAGTATGACAAAAAAAAAACCTCACCCTATTCGGAACAACCAATCATATGCTTTTAAAATTGTACACCTAAGTAATAAAACTGAAATAAAATGAAAATCATATCAGTAAATCACATCTGAATCTAACTATAAAATGGAAGACGATTACAAGTTGGAAGTGGAATAGCTTTACTAGAGATAACCTGATATCACACTTGTATCATGTTTAAGACTCAAAGGGAAAAAGGAGGAAAATATGTGCTGTTATATATCTAGCGCTCCTGAAAACAAACCAAATAAAGGCTATTTACTGGAGGAAAACACACTGGCACATAAGTGCTTAAATTTACTTATCTTTACAGCCAGCTGGAAAAAGGAGGAGATATACAAGGTACTTAGTCTCTAGTGAGACCTTATTTGGAGTATTGTGTACAATTCTGGAGCCTGCACCTTCAAAAGAATATTAACAGGAGTTGGTCCACAGGGTGGCTACTGAAATGGTCAGTGGTCTTCATCATAAGACACATGGGGATAGACAAAGATCTCAATACATATGCTTTGGAGGAAAGGCAGGAGAGGGGTGATATGACAGACTTTTAGATACCTCCGTGGAGATCAGCAAGTGTCATCACCCTATTTAATGGCCACCTGAGTGGAGAGCTCTGGAAAGTACATCCCATTTTAAGCTTGTGCAGTGGCTTCTCAATATTCACGAGAGCGAGGTGAAGGCAAAGTTGTAGGAAGCCCCAGTAGTGCTGTGGAAATGGAAAGGGGAGGAGTGGCCTAGTGGTTGGGGCAAGGTACTACAGGCCGGAAGGTCGGTGGTTCAAATCCCACTAGAGGACAGCAACCTTGGGCCGGAAGGACTGGGGTTTCTAGTCCAACAGGTGCTCCTTGTGGTCTTGGGCAAGCCACTTAACCCTCCATTGCCCATGTTCCCTGTAAGTATTAGTGTATGTGTCTCATATCCCCTCGTGTTAAATGTATCCCCCAACCGCTTTGACCCGGTGAAAAGCGGGATATAAATGCAGCTAAATAAATAAATAAAATAAAATACTTGGCAAAAGACTGCGTACTTAAAATAATTCACATAGATGTGTGCAAGATAGGATCACCATTTGGAAGGAAAGATGGTGACTGGATAGCCAATGGAGTCAGCATAGTTACTCACCTGTAACAGGTGATCTCCGGGAACAGCAGGAATTTACTCTTCACATATGGGTATCGTCAGTACCGATGGAGCCTGCGCGGGAACGCTCCCCAGCGTCCAATAGGAAAGCTTTTGGGAGCATCCAACAGCGCCTGCGTGCTGCCTTTCCGCCTTTCCCAACTGTCCTTCTCCAGTTGAGTTTAAAGCTGAGACAAAAGAGAGAGGGAATGAGAGAGCTAGAGAGATACAACTCCTAGGGGAGGTGGGTGGGTTATGAAGACTAAATTCCTGCTGTTCCCGGAGATCACCTGTAACAGGTGAGTAACTATGCTATCTCCAGGAACAAGCCAGAATGTAGTCTTCACATATGGGGACTCCCTAGCTGCAGATGCCAGGGAGATGGCCCTAGAAAGTTGTGTGCCCCTGTAAAGGGCTCCACTTCCCCCCATGGATCTCTGGCATCCTACCAAGGATGGTGGGTAGGAGTTGATTAAGTATGGAACAGGTGTTGAAGAATAGCCTGACCAAACAAGGCATCCCGGCGGGAGTCCTTGTCTAAGCAGTAATGGGCTGTGAAGGTATGAACCGAAGCCCAAGTAGCTGCTCGACAGATGTCGTCGATAGACACAGAGTGAAGTTGAGCCATTGAGGTTGCCATGGCTCTCACACTGTGAGCTGTGACATGGCCTTCAAGAGGAAGGTTCTTACTCTCATAGGCAAAAGATAGACACTGTGCAATCCAGTTGGACAGTGTTCTTTTGGAGACTGGAAGTCCTAAATGACTAGGATCAAAAGCAACAAAGAGCTGAGAGGACTTTCTATGTTGCTGTGTCCTTTGCAAGTAAAAAGCCAAAGCTCTTTTACAGTCCAAAGTATGAAGGTTCCTTTCTGCATTTGAGGTGTGAGGCCTTGGAAAGAATACAGGAAGGTAAACCGTCTGGTTCAGATGAAAAGGCGATACCACCTTTGGCATAAAGTGTGGATGAGTCCTAAGGACTACCTTGTCATGATGGAACCTTGTATAAGGAGGATCAGCCACCAACGCTTGCAATTCACTGATGCGACGTGTTGATGTGATTGCAATGAGAAAGATGACTTTCCAGGAAAGGAATTTCAAAGAGGTAGTGGCTAATGGTTCAAAGGGTGGTTTCATGAGCTGCCCAAGAACCAAATTTAAGTCCCATGCCACCGGTGGTAGCTTAATGGGAGGCTTAGTTAAAAGAAGACCTCTCATAAATCTCTCTATGAGAGGATGAGAGGAAATAGGTTGGCCATTTAGAGGCTTGAAAGAAACTGCAATAGCACTCAAATGAACTCTCACTGAATTGGTCTTAAGCCCTGCATTTGATAAATGAAGGAGATACTCCAGTAATGATTCCACAGGTATCGCCAGAGGGTTAAGACCCTTCTGCAAGCGCCATATGGTAAACCTTTTCCACTTAAATGCATAACAGCGTCTTGTGGAAAGCTTCCTGGAAGCTGGGAGAGGTTAAGACCATAAAGTTCTAGGCTTTCAGCAACCAGGCCCTGAGATGCAGAGACTGGGGATTGGGATGCCACAGCCTCCCGTCCTCTTGAGAAAGGAGATCTGGAGCAGATCCTAACTCCAGAGGCGGAGCTTGAGAGAGATGAACGAGCAGAGGGTACCACATTTGCCTTGGTCAACGTGGAGCTATGAGAATCATATGACCTCTGTCTCTCTGAAGCTTGAACAGGGTTTTGGGAATTAGGGGAATGGGTGGAAAGGCATAGAGGAAGCCCTGCCCCCAATTGAGGAAGAAGGCATCCCTGGCCTGACAACCCTGAGCCGGAATTCTGGAACAGAACCGGGGAAGTTTGGCATTCAGCGGACTTGCAAAGAGGTCTATGTCCGGGGTTCCCCAAATTTGAAAACTTTTGGCCACCTGGTGACCATTCGTGTGGAAGCAGGACTCAACTGAGTCTGTCTGCCCAAGTTTTGAATGCCTGGAAGATACACCGCAAGGAGATGAATCTGATGCTCTCTGGCGAGGGCCCATAGTCGCAAAGCTTTGTTGCAGAGCGACGGAGAGCCTCTTCCGCCCTGCTTGTTCACATAGAACATGGCTACTTGATTGTCCATTTGAACTAGGACTGTCTTGTAGCTGAGCTAGTTGTGGAATACTCGAAGAACAAGGAAGATTGCTCTGAGTTCTAGGAGACTGATGTGGAAATAGGCCTCTTGTGGAGTCCAGGTACCCTGGGGGTTGAGAGGCCTTGCAGATGGGCTCCCCAACCCACCTGTGAAACATCTGTTGTTAGAGTGGCTTGGGGTGGGGGTTGCTGAAAAGGAGACTCCACTAAAAGATTCTGGGGTGACTGCCACCATTGGAGGGACAAAATAAGGCGATCTGAGTTTGCTATTTTGTCTGACAGGCAACCTGATGCCTGAGTCCACTGAGTGGATAAGGTCCACTGGGCTGCCCTCATATGGAGGTGAGCATAGGGAACCACAAGCACGGTGGATGCCGTGTGGCCTAGCAATTGTAACATTTCCCGAGCAGCGAGGTGAGGCTTTAGCACTGCTTGGGATGCTAACTGCACAATGCGAAGGCAGTAGGGTTGTGGAAGGAAGACCCTTGTCTGCCTGGTATCCAGCAGAGCTCCTATAAACTCTAGGGATTGAGTGGGAGCAAGGTTGGTTTTGGGAAGTTTATGACAAGTCCCAAATACTGAAGGATGCGCATTGTGCGAGAGCGCGCAACCCTGGCCTCTGGCTCTGAAGGGGCTCGAATGAGCCAGTCGTCTAAGTAAGGGAAGATGAATATTCCCAGGGTGCGGAGAAATGCTGCCACCACAGCCATGCATTTTGTGAACACCCTTGGTGCAGAGGCCAGGCCAAAAGGAAGAACCCTGTATTGGTAGTGCTTCCCTTGAAACAGAAAGCGAAGGAACTTTTGGTGAGTTGGATGGATGAGAACATGAGTGTACGCATCCTTGAGATCTAGAGAACAAAGCCAATCCTGACTCTGAAGGTATGGCAGCAGAGTTCCTAGAGAAATCATTTCGAACTTCTCTTTGATCAGGAATTTGTTCAATTCTCTGAGGTCTAAAATGGGTCTGTGTCCTCCTGTTTTCTTTGGACTAAGGAAATAGGGGGAGTAAAACCCTGTATCCCGTTGGGGAATGGGTACCTCTTCTATTGCCCTTTGAGCAAGGAGCACAGTGACCTCTTGACCTAACCAGTCGTTGAGAGAGGTCTGAGAATTGAACTGGCTTACCATTGTAGGAGGGGGCATGCTGAAGAAATGAAGCTTGTACCCCTCTCTTACAATAGATAGAGTCCAATTTTCTGCTGTTATCTGACCCCATCTGGGGGCAAAATGACATAACCTTCCTGGAATGGTGGAGGGTTCTGGGCCGTTCAGGGCCAGGAAAGCAAAGTTCTCTAGATAGGAGTCAAAGCCCCTGTGGAGGCTGAGTCTGCTGAGCCGGTTGAGGCTTAGCTGCTTTTGGCTTTCCTTTGCCTAGGATGTTGCTGCTGTCCCTTTTTGGCAGACTGACCTAAATGATGTCCCTGCTAGGTATAGGAGGGATAAAACTATTTCTTCTTGCTGAAGAATGTTTTCTTAGAGGATCTTTTCCTTGCAGGATCAGCTGTAGATTTAGACAAGCTATCCAAAGTGATATTGTCAGCATCTATCTCATTAGCTTTTTCCTGCCAATTCTTGCCAAAGAGATCCTCCTGTGCAAGGAATATTCCCTAATTTGTCCTGTACCCAAATTTCCAAATCAGATGCCTGGAGCCAGGCAATCCTACATGCACCTATGGCAATGGCAGAGGTTCTGCTTATACATTCAAAGCAGTCAAAGGCTGAACGATTCACAAACTTGGAAACATCCTGAGCATGTTTGACAAGGGCGAGATAATCTTGCCTTTTATTATCAGGAAGGAGAGGGCTCATAAGCTCTAAATCTCCTGTGACCTCTTTAAGGAACATTCCCATAAACAAGATATAGGAACTGATCCTAGCAGAAAGCATAGAAGCCTGGAAGGATCGACATCCAAAGGCATCAAGAGTCCTACACTCACGTCCTGGAGGATTAGATGCATGCCTTTTTGCACTCTTTATCCGTCTCATGGCTGACTCCACCACCATGGAATGGTGTGGTAATTGAGTCTTCTGAAACCCAGGAAAAGGAAGAACTCGATACATGGTATTGAGACTTCGAGAGTGAGGAGATGTGGTCAGAGGTGTTTCCCACATTCTTAACATAAGATCATGCAAGATCTCATGAATAGGTAAGGTAGCTGCCTCCTTGGGAGCCTTAGGGTATTGTAGGATTTCTACTTCCTTTGCCCTAGGCTCTTTTTCTGGAGCCACTGTGATGCAAAGACCTCGGGCCACATCTCGGATAAAATCCTGAAAGGACATATCCTCTGGTGGAGACATCTTACGCTGAGGAGAACAGGAATCCTCAGGAAGAAGCACTCTGGTATCGGCAGAACTCTCAGAGTCTTCAGACTCATCCAAGGATTCAAAGTATCTCCGATCCGGGTGATCGTGCAAGGCACGGTACCGGTACCGATCGAAGTCGGCATCGGAGTGGTCCAGTACCGACTTGTCGATGCTGGATAGAGACGCATGACCCGGTCCCGGTAAAACACCTGCCAATGTCGATGCCGGTACCGGATGAATTATCTGAAGTGGTCTCAGAGGCATCGAGGCCGTGAGAAGAGTCGCCAGACTGCGTTCAATAGCCAAGAATCTCTGGTCTATCGATGCTGCCGATGCTTAGGTCTCGGTACCGGATGAAGCGGCCGGAACCCCAGAGCATGGCACCAGTAGTTCTGTCGAGGTTAAAGCCTCGAGAACATCCTGGAACCCCGTGAATACTTTTAATGCTTTGGAAGCCGAAGCCTCCCGCCGGGGCAATTTTGCCGGTGAAAGTCCCTCAAGGGCAACGCCAGAGGCATCTCGATGTTTAGAAGGAGATCTACCCTTTGAGGACCGGCTAGATTTATGTTTAGTTACCTGAGATCCATGGGAGGAAGACGAAGCCCTGGAAGATGTCGATGCCATGGAAGCTGCATCGGAGGGAAAAAGGGTGCTAAGTTTAGCAGCTCGGTTTTGCCGGCCTCTTTTTGACATCATCCCACAGGCAACACACTCTGAAATAGAGTGGTCAGGACCTAAACATTTGAGGGACCACTCATGGGTGTCGGTGATGGAGATGGTACCGCCACACTTAGAACACTTTTTAAAACCCAAAGTGGGTTTTTCCATTCTGAAGGAAAAAGTTGGGCTTAGTGCCCAAAATGGCACATGGCACCTGAGGAGAAAATTACTGGAAAAGACTCCAGAAAGGAAGTTTTTGTTTTTTTTAAAAGAAAGAACCACCAGTGGTACCAGTGTAGCGTCGAGGGAAGGCAGACGCGACCACAAAAAAAGAATAAGTTTTTTCTCTGGCGACAGGATGTGCGACCTGTCAGCTTCGCGGAAAATGAAGAACTGGAGAGGGACAGTTGGGAAAGGCGGGAAGGCAGCACACAGGCTCTGTGGGATGCTCCCAAAAGCTTTCCTATTGGACGCTGGGAAGCATTCCCACGCAGGCTCCGTCGGTACCAACGATACCCATATGTGAAGACTACATTCCTACTTGTTCCTGGAGATCAATGATGAGGAGGAGGAGGAAGAGTCAGGAGGGAAGCAATCCATTATAGTTACATTAATGCAAATAATCCACACAAAACAAAGTTTGGTTGAAAAAAGTAGAAGTAAAGATAAATGCTGTCTAGGTGAAATTAGGCAGAATGGTGGCCTAACTGAAAGAAGAGGTAGTGGAGTTGGGAAGGAGCGTGAAGGAGTATGATGAACATTTGGAGTTGAGCAACGCTACTAAGGATGTGAATGCCTGTTAAAAGAGATGAAGGCTGCACTACAATTGAAGATTAAGAACTCAGATTAATGGAATGCTGACAAACAAATTAGGGATCAGAGGGCTCACAGAAGAACCATAGTTCATGGATTACAAAAGGGTGGCTTCAGAAATTTGCAAGGAGCCATTCAGCAAGGAGGATGAAGATGAAATGCCCAAGGAAACAAAGATGGATAGAGCACATAGGGCTCTGGAAACCCTGAGGGGTAATTTACCCTGGGACATGATAGAACTTCATGACTTTGAAATTAAAGAATGAATAGCAGTTAAGATGTGCTCCATGCCTAAGTTTGAATGGCAGAGATAGCAAGTTAAACCCCAAACAATATCTGCTCTTAATCCCAAACCACTATATACAAAAGTAAACATTCTCAATAACAAACTCAATCTCTGCAGGCAAAATGACCTCAGGATGGCTCATGCCCTACATTTAGTGAGAATCTCACTATAGGGAACGGCAACGCTCACATCACTGGTCAAGAAAGCCTTACACACATTCTTTTCAAGCTTTAACCAATATTTAAACACTCGTATCAAGACCACAAAATTACCACTGGGAAATTGGTGGAGGGGTTGCGCTCTATGTTAGAGAGGGCATTGAGTCAGAAAGGATTAAAGTTTTGCAGGGAACAAAATATGCTGTAGAATCTCTATGGATTGAAATTCCATTTATGAAGGGGAAGGTGATGGCAGTGGGAGTATACTATCGACCACCTGGCCAGAATGAACAAATGGATGATGAAATGCTCAAAGAAATCAAGGAAGCTAACAAAAGCCACAACAGAGTAGTAATAATGGGTGATTTCAATTACCCCGGTATCGACTGGGACAGTGTCACAGCAGGACAAGCTAAAGAGATAAAGTTTCTAGATGAAATAAATGACTGCTTCTTGGAGCAGCTGGTTCATGAACCGACCAGAGGGGAAGCCATACTGGACCTAGTCCTTAGTGGAACGCCAGATCTGGTGCAAGAAATAAGGGTGTTGGGACCACTTGGCAATAGTGATCATAGTATGATCATGTTTGATTTAATCAGTGGAGGACAGATAGTAAAGGAATCCACAGTACTACCTTTTAACTTTCAAAAGGGTGACTATGATAGAATGAGGAATATAGTTCGGAAAAAACTAAAAGGAGCAGTTCCAAAGGTTAAAGACTTACAGCAAGCTTGGGTGTTATTTAAAAATACTATCCTCGAAGCCCAGACCAGCTGTATTCCACGCATTAAGAAAAGTGGAAGAAAGTCCAAAAAGCTGCCAGCATGGTTTAAAGGTGAGGTCAGAGAGGCTGTTGCTGCCAAAAGAGCAACCTTCAGAAAATGGAAAAAAGAGCCAAATGATGAAAACTGGAAACAGCACAAGCACTGGCAAGTTAAATGCAAAGCATTGATAAGGCAGGCAAAGCGGGAATTTGAGAAGAAACTTGCTACGGAAGCAAAAACACGAAATAAAGACTTTTTCAAGTACATTCGTAGCAAAAGGCCTGTGAGAGAGTCAATTGGACCATTAGATGATAGAGGGGTAAAAGGGGCAGTAAGAGGAGACAAGGCTATAGCAGAGAGACTGAATGAATTCTTTGCTTCGGTCTTTACTGAGGAAGATGTAGGGGTGTTACCCAAGACTGAAGTGGTATTTAAAGGTGATACTGCAGAGGAATTGAGAGAAATATCGCTACACCGGGAAGATATATTACAACTATTTGATAAACTGAATAGTAACAAATCACCTGGACCGGATGGTATACATCCCAGAGTGTTGAAAGAACTGAAATATGAGATTGCAGACCTGTTATTGGTAATCTGTGGACTTTCATTAAAATCATCTGTAATACCTGAAGATTGGAGGGTCGCCAACATAACACCAATTTTTAAAAAGGGTTCCAGGGGTGACCCGGGAAATTACAGACCGGTGAGCCTGACGTCAGTACCAGGGAAAATGGTAGAAGCCATCATAAAGAACAAAATTACACAGCATGTAGATAGTCATGGCCTAATGGGAGACAGCCAACATGGCTTTAGACAAGGAAGATCTTGTCTTACTAATCTGATCTGTTTTTTTGAAGGTGTGCATAAACAGGTAGACAAAGGTGAGTCGGTTGATATAGTGTATCTGGACTTTCAGAAAGCTTTTGACAAGGTCCCCCATCAGAGACTTTTGGCGAAGCTAAAAAGTCATGGGATAGGAGGCAGTGTACTATTGTGGATCGGGAACTGGTTAAAAGATAGAAAGCAGAGGGTAGGGCTAAATGGCCAATATTCCCAATGGAAAAAGGTGAATAGTGGAGTACCCCAGGGATCTGTACTGGGTCCGCTGCTTTTTGACATATTCATAAATGACCTGGAAAAGGGAATAACTAGTGAGGTAATCAAATTTGCAGATGACACAAAACTGTTTAAAGTTGTTAAAACCCAAGAGGATTGTGGAAAACTGCAGGAGGATCTGGATAAATTGGAAGACTGGGCATCCAAATGGCAGATGAAATTTAATGTGGACAAGTGCAAAGTTATGCACCTAGGAAAGAACAACCCACACTATAGTTACAAGATGCAAGGCTCCACATTAGAAACCACCACCCAGGAAAAAGATTTAGGAGTCATCGTGGATAACATGTTAAAACCCTCCGCCCAGTGTGCAGCGGCGGCCAAGAAAGCAAATAGAATGCTAGGTATCATAAGGAAAGGGATGGAGAATAAAACAAAGGACATTATAATGCCTCTGTATCGCTCCATGGTACGACCGCACCTTGAATATTGTGTGCAATTCTAGTCACCGTATCTTAAAAAGGACATAGAGTTATTAGAAAAAGTACAGAGAAGAGCCACCAAATTGGTGAAGGGGATGGAAGGCTACTCCTATGAAGAGAGGCTAAAAAGGTTAGGGCTCTTTAACCTAGAAAAGAGGCGGCTGAGGGGAGATATGATAGAGGTGTATAAATTAATGAATGGAGTGGAACGGATAAACGTGGATAAATTGTTTACGCTATCAGAATATAGAAGGACTAGGGGGCATGTAATGAAGCTACAGGGTAAACTATTTAAGACAAATAGGAGAAAATATTTCTTCTCTCAACGTGTAATCAAACTCTGGAATCTGTTACCGGAGGATGTAGTAAGGGCTGTTAGTATAGCTGGGTTTAAAAAAGGTTTGGACAAGTTCCTGGAGGAAAGGTCCATAAACCACTATTAAAAAGGGACCCAGGATATCAATGCTTGGCCTAGTACAAGCACTGCAGAACCTGTGTCTTTTGGGGAAACTGCTAGGTACGTATGACCTAGATTGGCCACTGTTGGAAACAGGATACTGGGCTTGATGGACCTCGGTCTGACCCAGTATGGCATTTCTTATGTTCTTATGTTCTTAAAGACCATTCAACACCTTAACACACATACACATTCACATACATACAAAAGTGTCTGTGTGTATTAAGCTGTACACCTCAGCACGGAATTCTCCTGGAACGACCTCCAGCTACCTATAAGGAAGAAAATATAGTCCTCCAATAACGCTATAAAAACTTCACATGGAGGCTTAAGAATGTGAAGTTTTTATAGCGTTATTCGCAACCCCTGATGAAGCCATATTTTGGCGAAACGAAAGCTTTTGTTGGGTCAGGCGATGGAGTGAGCGAATTGAATTGGTGGTTAAGAAGTTCCCTGCCATATGAAGTTTTTATGAAAACCTTTTGATTTTGTTTGGATGCTGAGATTATGCCGGAGTGACTTGGAACTGCAGTGTTGGAGGACTTATATTGAAGATAAGTAGTTGTTGACCTTCTGTGGAATGGCTGACTATTAGATTTTGACTATATTTTCTTCCTTATAGGTAGCTGGAGGTCGTTCCAGGAGAATTCCGGCGGATTGGACAGGCTCTTATGTATTTTGGGTACGAGATAAAATTTTGCCATCGTGGGATCTCGTACGTTCAAAAAGGTCCATTCTTTTTTAGTAATGAGTTTATCCTCCAATGCTTTAGATGTGATGGTTTTAATCAATTATTTTAAGCTCGTCGTTGGATCATTCTCCAATAGTGTGTATGTCTCTACCTGTAGCAACTGTCTATACGCCTCCTGTAAGTACTGGTCTCGATTCAAGATCACTATTCCTCCCCCCTTTTTGAACGTACGAGATCCCACGATGGCAAAATTTTATCTCGTACCCAAAATACATAAGAGCCTATCCAATCCGCCAGGGAGACCTATAGTGTCTACAAGAGGGTCATTATTAGAATCACTGTCAATCTATGTAGACTCCTACCTGCGCCCTCTAGTTTTTTCCATACCCTCTTATGTCCGTGATAGAACTCATTTTTTGCAAATATTGCGCCAACACTCTCATCTGGCATCAATGGACAACGTCTGGATAGCCACTTTGGACATAGTATCATTATATACTAATATCCCTCAGGATCGGGCATACGAGGTAGTGTTATCGGCGTTAAAGGGAAGGGGAGATCTTTCAGATCGACAGTTAACATTTCTAGCTGATCTAATTCAACTAGTTCTATTCCAAAATCATTTTTTATTTGAAAACATAATTTACCATCAGAATACAGGAGTGGCGATGGGAGTGACCTGTGCCCCATCAGTGGCTAACTTATTTATGAGCTCCTTTGAAAAGCAATGGCTGGAGATGTCGCTCTATCGTCAACACATTAAACTATGGTGTAGGTACATTGACGACATTTTCATGTTATGGGATGGGCAACAACAGCTGGAAGAGTTCACAAAATGGTTGAATGGAAGAGAAAAGACGATTCAGTTTACCTGTAGCAGCAATAAGCAAAAGATTACATTTTTGGATGTAGAGGTGGAAAAAGGTACACATACCTGGATTACCACTGTACACAGTAAACCTACAGATAAAAATGCACTTTTACATTATCGCAGTATTTATTTATTTATTTATTACAGTTGCTTATATACCGCACTATTCGGTATCAGCGCGGTTTACAGTATAACAAAAACAACCTAAACACAAATTGTTTGGTTTTACATAGAACAGGAATATCAACTTGGATAATGGGGTTAAACTATATACATGAGGGGTCATTTAAATAACAGGGTTGGATTATATACATGAAATTTTAGTTGCACTGAGTTATATGTAACACAATGCTTACTTTAGGACGGAATTTGTCTGATCTGCAGGAAGGAGCTTGGGACTGTGGTAAAGGCTTAGATTGGGTGTTATTAGGTGGGTATTTTAGGTTCCATTGCTGGCTGGGTAGAATTGGCAGAATAGGTGAAACTTGATTGCCTTCCTGAATTTAGTTAGGTCTGCAATAGCTCGAATGTCAGATGGTAATGCATTCCAGCATTTGGGGACGTAAAGACTGAAGGCTCTGTTTGCCGTTGTACAGTTGCATTTGGTCAACATCTTCGGTGTTAATAGTAGATTTGACGCTGTTGATCTTCTGGATCTGTTGGGTGGCACGGTTTGGATCAGATCAGTAAGTGCAGTAGAGGAAATGCGGTTGATGGCCTTGAATGAGAGAAGTAAAGTTTTGAAGCTAATTCTTCCGTGTATTGGTAGCCAGTGAAGCTGTTTCAGAATAGGAGTAACATGTTCACTTCTGGATGCACCATGGAGGATTCTTGCTGCAGCATTCATGGCCAGTTGTAAAGGGTGTAAAGTGGAATGAGGGAGACCTTGTAAAATGGAATTAGCAAAGTCAAAATGCGGCAGGATCAGAGCTTGATATATGGTCCGGAAATCATCTGGGTCCAGTAGGGAGCGCAGATGCCTGAGCGAGCGGATTTTGAAATATACAGCTTTGACTATGTTGCTTATATGAGTTTTCATGTTCAGATGTTGGTCTAAGGTATACACCCTCAACGCTTAAAAAATGGTCTCCCGTTCTCGCAGTTTCTCCGTTATAGATGGAACTGTTCAGACATCACAGAGTTTAAAGCCCAGTGTAAAAAGCTGAAGGATAGATACACAACTAGGGGTTATCCTAAACATATTATAGAACAAGCGTATAAACGAGCTCTCTTTAATAATCGAGAATTATTATTAACCCCCAGTACCAAGAGCCATACAGATGAGGATAATATTAACTTGGTAACAAAATATTCAGCATATAGCCATCAGATACAACAGATACTAAAGAAACACATGAATGTTATACATGTGTTTCTTTGCAGTTCGCCTTTTACTGCTAGCATTCAAAAATTATCCAGCACAGTACTATTATTACTATTACCTTCAACTGCCATCCACCAGTGCACTTAATATCCTGAGCGCCAGTAGTCAGTATATTTTTGCACTGTTAACCTCTCTACACTTAACAGTTATAGCTACCTTCATTATTACCATCATTGTACACATTATTATCTGTTCTGTTGCCAAACAAGAATGTACAAACTCTTGATATTATTCATCTCCCTCCTTACCTTTAGACTCCCCAACATCTCAAATGCTTTCAACCAGGGCACTAACCACATTCCAATCCTACACCACAGAAGGAGACGGCCTGAATTCCCACACCACACCACAACGAAAAGCAACCACACCCCACTCCCACCTACTTAACATCCCCCTTCAATTCTTCAAAAAGGTGCGAGCCAAGAAACAACCCCAGCAATGCCTACTGAAGTGTGCATTGATAAATGCCAGATCAGTACGTTCAAAATGGCCTGCAGCCATCGACCTGATACCCCTATACAATCTTGACATTTTGATGATCACCGAGACATGGTTGTCCGCTTGCGACAATGTTCTCTTGAACCAGATGTTACCCCCAGGATTTTCCCTATATACATGCCACAGATCCACTCAGAAAGGAAGCGGGACACTCATCCTCGCCAAAGCCGACCTTCACTTTAAGTTGCGCAACACCTCCAGCTCAACTCACCTCGACGCTCTCACCATATCAAATGAGCTCTGCGCAATCAACCTCATATACCGGACACCCACTCCATCACCAGATGACCTTTCGACTATAATTGAGCTCGCATGTACCACTTCCACCCCACATTCTCCAAATTGGTTAATCGGCGACTTCAACCTCCCATCTCTTCAAGATAGCCACGCAGCAGCTTTCCTTGAGGCCCTAGAGGATCTAGGATACAAACAATGTGTTGACTCTTCCACACACAATAAGGGAGGCAGGCTAGATCTCATCTTCGCTCCTCACTCCAACGCCATGACATCCCAAGACCTCGCACTGTCCGTGACACCAGTGCCTTGGTCCGATCACTATCTCCTCAGCTTCCATATACCCATAAGTACCACCAGTAACAGTCAGACAATGCCAAATACATCCAGAACTCCAGCACCCCGCTTCCGTCCGCTCAACAAGAGCGAAGTCATGGAGAACCTCCAACCTCTTATGACCAACACATCCCTCAGCCTAGATGACCTTATATCTAAATGGGATGAAAACCTTAGAGCTGCCTCCTGTCCATCATACACTGAAAAGTCTACAAAACGAAGAGAACATGCACCCTGGTTCTCCACGGACCTACGAACATCTCTACACCATCTACGCAAACTCGAGAGACAGTGGCGCCGAACCCACTCCTCTGAAGCCCACACTGCTTACAACTCATACTTACTGACCCACCGTGCGAAGATAACGCAGAATAGGAAACTCTACCACACCGATATATTAAAACGCTCCATCAACAAATCACATGCCTTGTTCAACATAGTAAAGTCCATAAAAGGAGAGCCAGTCTCAATCCACCATCCAATGCCTCAACCACAGGATTACGCAGACTACTTACAATCGAAGATGGTCAAGACCAACGCAAACATAGACATTAATAACCCCTCCACATCGCCTAAAGCGTTTCAAGCAACTCCTCTATGCAATTTCACCACAGTATCCAATAAAGATGTTGAAGACATCATTGCTTCTGTTAACCCCAGCACGGCACCCAACGATCCCTGCCCAGCCAGCTGGATCAAAGAACTGCGACATGACATAAGCCACATTCTGTGCAAAATACTGAACCAGTCCTTTATCACAGGATCATTCCCGCAAAGCCTCAAACACACCTCTATTAAGCCCTTACTAAAAAACAGCAGACTAGACCCACCTAAAGTAGAATCCTTCAGACCAATCTCGAGCATTCCCCAGCTTGCCAAGATCATCGAAAAAGCTGCTCAACAACAAATCCAGCAACATATCGACACCGAAGCACCATTGGATCCCGCCCAACACGGATTCAGAGAAGCACACGGAGTCGACACTGTCCTTACAACCCTGTTCAACGATCTGGTCACAGGAATCAACAGTATCAAACAAGGCTTTGTCCTTATTTTCCTGGACATCTCTGCCGCCTTCGATTCGGTGAGTCATGACATACTTCTACAACGCTCGAGAGAAAAGGGGATCCAAAGCACACATCTAAAATGGTGTGAATCCTACCTATCCAATAGGTGGCAGCAAGTCAAGGCCGGCCATTCATCCTCCGAACCATTTCTGCAAACACAGGGTGTTCCCCAAGGATCGTCCTTATCACTAATGTTCAACATTTATATGCAGCCGATATGTGACTTAATCCGATCCTTCAACGTAAAATGCCTTGCTTACGCTGATGACATCCTCCTTTACATGCCGTTCTTGACAGACCAACCAGTGCTCTCCCCAATAATTAGTTGCTTGAAAGCAGTAGCCGACTGGCTGCTGTCACAAAACCTACGGATCAATCACGGCAAGACAGATGTCCTATTTGTCACGAGGAACCACAAATTCACACCTCCCTCATCACTACTTGTCAACAATGTAGAGTTGAAGTCCAAATCCACAATCCGTTACCTCGGCATCAAACTGGACCAGCACCTGGATATGACAACGCATGTGAAAAACACCACAAAGGCAATATACCATAAAATCAGAATTCTATGGCACCTCCGACATCTACTGGACTTCACAGACTACCGAACAACCTTCCAGGCATTAGTCCTTCCACATTTTGATTTCGCAAACATCATCCTCCATGGCCTCCCACAATCAACCTTAAACCCGCTCCGCTTAGCTTTGAATGCAGCCGCAAGAGTCCTCTCCGGATCGTCAAGATCCGATCACATAACGCCCATCATGAAGGATTTGCATTGGCTACCTTTACATGCCAGGCTCCAATATAAGTCATTGGTCCTCACCTTCAAAGCCCTAAATAACTACCCCCCTACGCCAATCAGAAAGCTAGTCCATAGTACCCAGGATATAGAAACAGGTGGTCTACTGCATTGAACACATTAGTAGTCCCCAAGCTAATGACTACATGCACAAAGGCTACCTCTAACAGAGCCTTCTCCATATTCGCCCCTTTAAACTGGAATGCACTCCCACATGAAATCCGTGGAATTAAAAGCCTCATCCTATTCAGAAAAGCTTTAAAACTCCACCTGTTCACAAAATGCTACCCAGAAACTTCTGGTGATAGAAGCGCAACCAGCAAGCTTCCCTCATACCCCAGTAGCCCCTGCACGTCAACACCACAGACAATAGGTAGTCCCCACTCAAGCCCAACCAACCACTAATCTTCTTCTCCACAAATTCAATGCAACACCCACTCACATTAGATTTTTGTACATAGTTTCAAGTTGATATGTATATAGTTTCCCCGGTTTCGATCCCATGTTCCCTGTTCTTTGTAAACTCAATGCTGCTTGTATGCATTGCAGTACTTTTGTTCGATGTACACCGTGCTGATTTTAATAGCGCGGTACAGAAGAAGTGTTAAATAAATAAATAAATAAATACATAGTATTCCGGAGTTGCGAGGAAAACAGATACGTTGCGTGTGGCAAAGACAAAGAAATTTTAAAGAATTATTGAGTCCCACAGCACTTAAGCCTCTGCCATTGGAGAGAATAAGGCACTCCTGGTCACTACAAATGTGGAGAGTGTAAGATCTGTGAAGTCACTGCAGAACTTTCAAGTTTTGAATACCATGAGAAACGATACGATTTGAAGCACAGAACAACCTGCAACACAAGCCACGTAGTCTATTGTATACAATGTCCGGGTCAATTGATGTATGTAGGAAAAACAATTCGCCCATTTAAACTTCGAATGTCAGAACATCGCAGTAAATTAAAATGTAGAACCATCACAGCTCCCATTGTTGAACATTGCCTTGAAAAATGACACAAATTTGAAGACTTACAATGCTTTTGCATTGATCAAACATCGAGAGGCTGTAATGGTAAATCTAAAGATCAGACATTGGTGATCAATGAACAATGCTGGATTTACAAGTTGCGGTCAGTCATCCCAGGGGGCTTAAATGCACAGATCGATTGGAACATGTGCATTTAGCCCTCCCAATAGAAATAAATGTTGATGAATAGAATTAGTGGGAAACACGTTGATCTTATAAGCACTAATGGAGGGGAACATAGCCATAAAAAGCCTGCAGGGGCGGACAGTCCGCATGCACGGCGTTTTTGAACCATTTGATTGAAGAACAAATATACTCAGCATGCAAAGTCCACTAAGAGAATCATGTAAGCAATCGCAATCGGCCAGATATGGATACAGTTTTTAATGATGGAAAGACATTAACATTTGATTCCCTTTGTAACAGAATTGGACGCTTGAAGACAACAGGTTGTGTGAGGAACCCCTGATGAAACGTATAGTAGTGAAACGCGATAGCGCTAAAGATGGCGTTGGGTGACTGAAATTAAGATAAGCACAGTTTTTTGACTAATATATTGAAACACAAGTCTGATAAGCGATATAAATGGTCACTGATGCAATAAGGAGCGCTTGTAAGGTCATTGATGCAATAAGGAGCGCTTGAAAGGTTAAGATATAAAAACCGGAAGTGCAGCTCCAGTGAAGTCTGAGACCAGTCGCTTAAAGACCATAATAATAATGTCTGAAGTACGTTTGATAGAACAAGTTATGGGAGCATGTACATAACTGAATTTCCAGAGTTACAGATCGAGCAAACTTTTGCCTAAATGCTCAACACAAGCCTTGCAGATGGCCCAAAATGCAGCAGCACGCCTAATCACCAAAGCTAACAAGCAAGCTCACATTACTCCGATACTCAAATCCCTCCATTGGCTCCCCATAAGAACAAGAATAAAATACAAGGTACTAACGATAGCATTCAAAATACTCCATGAACAATCTTCGGACTGCCTAAAAACCCTAATTAAAAGACTCCCTGACAATAGATCAAGAAGGACAACACCAAAACTCCTTGGCAACCCCCAAGACACACACAGGCACCTGCCAGAACACACTACTCAAAGTTTTTGAGCTCTACATCCCAACATTATGGAGTGCCCTCCCTCATCACCTGAGAGCTACCATGGATATTACTGACTTCAGAAAATCCTTGAAGGCTCACCTTTTCAACAAACATTTTAAGCCCTCACAAGTTAACTAACTGCAAGGCTTTTAACAAATGTTAAGGAATAGCCAACTCCTCATGAACATGTATATATATGAGTCCATTCACTTATGTAAATAGTTCTAATGCGAATGTAATCACTGTTAACTGATATTGCAAATAGTTCCAAAAGTTCTATGTATACAAAGTTATCCATGTTCCCTGTAAACCGCTTTGAGAATTTGAAAAGCGGTATATGAAAAATGTTAAATAAATAAGAGTTGAGGAGAGGGGAAAATGCTTTCTGGGAGGTCAGAAGGGATTGAGGTGAGAGGTATGGAGAGAAAACAATGCATAATGGGGAGGGGGGATAAGTTATTGGTAATAGCCACTATCAATGCAAAGGGGTAGAATTTGTGGCAAAAAAGAAGGTATCTGGAAAGGAAAGGAGAGCACCTTAAGGCATATGTGTGTGTGAAGGAAACCCATCTCAGGGTCAGTCAGCAGGATTCTCCTGAAATCAAAGAAATCCACAAGGGCTTTTATGGCAGCTAGCAAGGATACCTCATGTAAGGGGGAGGGGTTTAGTATCAGGGAATAGAGTGGTTGAGGTGAAAGTGTAGTTACTCACCTGTAACAAGTGTTCTCTGGGGACAGCAGGAATCAGTCCTCATATATGGGTGACATCAGCACTGATGGAGCCCTCATGGAAGCATCTCCCCAGCTTTCAGAGAAAGCCTTTGCGAGATGCCACCAATAAACACACATACATACAGCAACTCCAAATGGAGGAGGGAGGGTTGTGAGGACTGATTCCTGCTGTCCCTGAAGAACTACACTTTCTCCAGGAACAAACAGGAAGTCAGTCCTCACATATGGTACTCCCTAGCTACAGGCTACTGAAAGCCCATAGATAAAAACACGGTCGCCCCCAAGGGGAGTCGTGAGTCATTGAGTCCATAGCTATAGACTGCAGTAGGACCCGTGTGCCTGATGGAAACATACACTCCGGTAGGCTGAAAACAGAAGGATCGGAGGGTAGGAGTTGCCTAGACCCCAAAAAGATTATGGAGCACGCCCTGGCTGAAGGCGTTGTCCCATTGGGACTCTCTCTCCAGGCAGTAATGAGCTATGAAGGTATGGACTGAAGACCAGGTGGCGGCACGGCAGATATCCGACATTGGGACGGAGCACAGGTTTGCCAGAGGCCCTATGGCCCTGACATTGTGCGCCATGACCCAGTCGTCCAGCATAAGTCCAGCCTGTTCAGAGGCAAGAGTGATGCAGTCTGTTATCCAGGAGGACAGTGTTCTGTTGGGCACTGCTTCCCCCAGTCGACTGGGGCCATAGAAAACAAAAAGCTGAGCAGCTTTCCGGTGACCCTGGGTACGCTGAATGTAGAAGGACTGGGCCCTCTTACAGTCCAAGGTGTGAAGGATGGTCTCCGTCCTGTTGGAGTGAGGTCTCAGGAAGAAGTTGGGCAGCACCACCTCCCAGTTGAGGTGGAAGGATGATACCACCTTCGGCAGGAATTTGGGATGCATGCGTAGCACGACCTTATTCTTGTAGAACCTGGTGTATGGCACTTCTGCCACCAGGGCTTGGCGATTGCTAACCCTGCAAGCGAAGGTGAGCACCACTAGGAACACAAATTTCCATGAGAGATACCTGAGGTGGTAGGTAGCCAGGACCTTGAAGGGCAGGCAGGTAAGCTGTGACAGCACCACACTGACGTCCCATTCAGTTGCCGGAGGGTGGACAGAGGGTTGTTAACAGGAGGAGCCCTCTCAGAAAGTGGGTTACCAGAGGCTGAACCGAGAGGAGCTTGCCCTCAACTGGGTGGTGGTGTGCTGCCAGGGCACTGAGGTGCAGTCTGACAGAGTTCGAGTTGAGCCCGGATTGCGAGAGATGGAGAAGGTACTGCAGCACCAGCTGCACCAAGCAGGAGAACGGGTTCACCCTTTGCTCCACATACCACATTGAGAACCTGCACCATTTGAAGGCGTAAGCTCTCCTGGTGGAGAGGTCTTACGAGAGGCCAATAAGACCTTCTCCACCTCCCCCGAGAGGTTGAAGGAAGCTAAGGCTACCCCTTCAAAAGCCACGCTGTCAGTTAAAGGGACCCCCAGATTGGGGTGCAGGAGAGAGCCCTCTTCCTGAGACAAGAGCCCCGGGGCACTCCCTGGGGGGGGGGGTGTCAGTGATTCCACCGATAACCAAAGGAGCAGCGGGAACTACAGCTGTCTGGGCCACTGGGGAGCCACCAGGATCAGTGACGCTCTGTCGCACAGAAGCTTGAAGAGGGCCTTGGGAAATCAACTTGTCATACTGCTGCTGATAGCTCTTAAGGGCCTTGGTGGACATCTTTTTAAAAAGACCACAGGATCGTGGTCTGGCCCAAGGCAGCGAAGACAACAGTCGTATGTATCAGTGAGAAACAATTTTTGTACACCACTCATGTTTCTTAAAACCACTGGTAGCCATGGGTGAAAAAATTACCCTAGCGAGGTCAAAGACCCACGGTGCTGCCAGTTGGGAAAAAAGGCATGAAAGCGCCAAAAGCAAGAGAGTACGGATCCAAGACTAGATGCCGAAGCAGCGGGCTCAGGTAGCAGGAAGAATATCGGTGCAACTGGAGGGAGAATATGAAACTCAGATAGCTACTACTACTACTACTATTTAGCACTTATAAAGCGCCACACACGCAGCGCTGCACAGCTAACCTACAAGAGGTAGCCAACATACAAGAGACAGTCCCTGCCCGTCAGAGTCTATTCATCGGAGTTTACAATCTAGTTAGAACAGTACATTAGTTAGAACAGTGTAGAGCAATAGTAAGTTCTGTGCAAGGTACGGTGTGGTACAGTTTGGTCTATAGCGTGGTCATAAATGTTGACGGTGTGGTACAGTTTGGTCATAAATGTTTGGTCTATAGTATGGTCTAAACGTTGACGGGGGTTAGGGTAAGATGAGGAAGGAGTCAGGATCTGAATGCAACGGTGAAGAGGAGGGTCTTCAACCTGGATTTGAAGAGGGCCAAGGAGGATGCCTGATGCACAGACGCAGGTAGGCTGTTCCAAGCGTATGGTGCAGCAAGGTGAAAGGAGTAGTCGGGAGTTTGTGGTGCAGGTTGTGATAAGGAAGCTTATCATAGCTCAGGTAGGAGCTATAGAAAAGATGATGTGACTCTGAACAAGCAACCTGTCAGTTCTGGTAGAAGCAAGAAAACAGTTTTCACATAAAAGACTACCAGTCCCAGAATGCACCAGGTTTCCAGCAGCCATGAGAGGGGCTGAAGTGAGAAAACGTGTGTGCAATCAAGAGAGCTATGAGGTAATCCCTAAGCACTCATCTCAAAGGGCAGGGCCTGATTCAACACAGCTGCGCTGTGTTAGGAAGGAGCACACATTAAGACAGAATAAGAATAGAGCTGTTTCTACAGATAACAGCTACAGAAAGAGCTACAGAGACAGATACAGCAACAGCTTCAAGCTCAAGCACCAGTATCACCTGGAGAAACAGAAGCCAAGCCAAGCGGATAGAGAAAGAAGGAAACTCTCTGGAAGGAAGAGAAGAAAGCCCATTGGATGGTCTGGGGGAGTCCAAGGCAGTACCTATACTGGGAGGTATTCCAAATGCCAGCAGAGTCCATTGGACTGGAGTCAGCCAGAGGAATGGAATGGCAGAGATAGGAATCACCAGTGGCTACCTGGAAGAGAGAAGACTGCACGTGGAAGGGACTTTCAGACCAAGGCCAGAAGGTATGTGAGAGGAGATCCAGTGTCCAGGGATCAAGATTGGAAGGCTGGACATCAGAACTGGATTACATACTGGCCAGGCTATACAGAGAGGAATTATGATAGCAGGAGAGGCTCAGGTATGAACACTGATCCAGACCCTATCTATAATAGTGAATGGCAGCAAGGGAATAAGCATTCTCATGATAGTGCCTTATTGAAAGACTCATCTGTGCCAATGTATGATAGTGACCCTATGCTGACTGATGAAGGGGGAGATACAGCAGATGAAACTATTAATTACATGGACTATTCTCTATCTAAATGCTATTGCTAGCTTTCTGTAAGCAAACACATCAGCCATCACAAAGAAACCTAACTTTGTTCTTTATTTCCACTGCAAACAGCTCTTAAAGCAGGATTTGGGTTCACACAGTAGCAGCCAGCCAGCTAAAGGGTTTCAGCTGGTCAATTGATAGTAATTAAAGCTGCACCTGATTGTGTGTGTGAGCAAGGGAGAATCACTGCTGGGATCTGCGTGGAAAATAAGCAGAAGTTAACCTAACAAGCAAAGTTTATTCATTTCTTTGTGCCTTTTTATTTGGTAATTATTTGCTAAGAAAACATTAGCTAATTGCCTGACAAGTTGAAGGTTGTTTTCTGATTTGCTTTGTGACTTTATGTTATCCATTTAAACACTGCAAGCAAGTAACCTCATTTATATTGCTACCAAGCATATTTGTGCTGGGTGAATTAAACCCCATCAATAAAAGAAGTATTTTATTGGCTTTACCACTGGTTACACAACTCAATTATTGTCTTCAGCTGTGTTTGGAGTGAAAGAACTACATTACCCACAATACCTTGCAAGAATCATATGAATATATGCATCGTCAAGATTGTGTAAGTTCTCATCCTAGGCAGCCGTCTGACAAGGTGAAAGGCATCGACAGAAGTAATTTGTTAGCGGAGCGCAAATTTTGAGAGGGGATGTCAGGAGAGATAAGAGGTATTGAGGGGCCATCGAGTGAATGCATTTATAGGTCAGTAGGAGAAGCTTGAATTGGATGCGGAATTGGACAGGGAGCCAATGAAGCGACTTGAGGAATAATGTGGGCATGGCGATAGCAAAATAATCAACTTTTTCAGGGGGGGGGGGGGAGACAGACAGATGTCTGATGGGTTCTGCAAAAAAAGGATACCGAGTAAGATGGCACCCTTGGGCAGGAAGGGGACCATGCATTTGTGGTTGCATCTCCCAAAGACTTTCTTTGAAAGCTGGGGAGATACTTCTGCGAGGGCTCCGTTGGTGCAGATGTCATCCATATGTGAGAACTGACTTCATGCTTGTTCCTGGAGAAAAGAGTGGTTAAGGACAAAGGGGGATGATATCTCTTCCTCTGATAGAGTATAGTTACTCACCTATAACAGGTGATCTCCGGGAACAGTAAGAATTTAGTCTTCACATATTAGTGACATTGGGTACCGACAGAGCCCTCGCAGGAAACTCCCCAGCTACCAAGAGGAAAGTCTTTGGGAGCACTCCACTGCACCTGCACTACTGCCTTCCTGCTCGTCCAACTCTCTCTCTTCAGTTGAGTTTTGTAGCTGAAAAGACATAGTATAAAACAAAAAAATACAACCCTACAACTCCAAGAGGAGGAGGGTGGGCTGTAAAGACTAAATTCCTGCTGTTCCCAGAGACAGCATAGTTACTCACCTGTAACAGGTGATCTCCAGGAACAGCAGGAATTTAGTCTTCACATATGGGTATCGTCTGTACCGACGGAGCCTGCGCGGGAACGCTCCCCAGCGTCCAATTAGAAAGGCTTTTGGGAGCATACCACAACGCCTGCGTGCTGCCTTCCCGCATTTCCCAACTGCCTCTCTCCAGTTGAGTTTTAAAGCTGAGACAAAGAGAGAGAGAGGGAAAGAGAAAGAGATAGAGAGATACAACTCCTAAGGGAGGTGGGTGGGTTGTGAAGACTAAATTCCTGCTGTTCCCAGAGATCACCTGTTACAGGTGAGTAACTATGCTATCTCCAGGAACAAGCAGGAATGTAGTCTTCACATATGGGGACTCCCTAGCTTTAGATGCCAGGGAGAGACCCCAGAAGCTATGTCCCCCTGAGAAAGGGCTCCACTTCCCCCCATGGATCTCTGGCATCCAACCAGGGATGGTGGGTAGGAGTTGATTAGGTATGTAACAGGTGCTGGAGAACAGCCTGACCAAACAAGGCATCCCGGCGGGAGTCCTTGTCCAAGCTGTAATAGGCTGTGAAGGTATGAACCGAGGTCCAGGTGGCAGCTCGACAGATGTCGTCGATAGACACAGAGTGCAGATGAGCCATTGAAGCTGCCATGGCTCTCACATTGTAAGCTGTGACATGGCCCTCCAGAGGCAGGTTCTTACTCTGATAGGCAAAGGAAATACATTGAGCAATCCAATTAGACAGTGTTCTCTTAAAGACTGGAAGTCCCAAATGAGAAGGATCAAAAGCAACAAAGAGTTGAGAGGATTTTCTGTGTCACTGTGTTCTTTGTAAGTAAAAGGCTAAAGCTCTTTTACAGTCCAAAGTATGAAGATTCCTTTCTGCATTTGATGCATGAGGCCTTGGAAAAAAGACAGGGAGGTAGACCACTTGGTTTAGATGAAAAGGCGAGACCACCTTTGGCATAAAGCGTGGATGAGTCCTAAGGACTACCTTGTCATGATGGAACCTTGTATAAGGTGGATCAGCCACTAGTGCTTGTAACTCACTGATGCGACGTGCTGATGTGATTGCAATGAGAAAGATAACCTTCCAAGAAAGGAATTTCAAGGAGGTAGTAGCTAAGGGTTCGAAAGGTGGCTTCATGAGCTGACCAAGAACCAAGTTTAAGTCCCATGCCACAGGTGGTGGCCTAATGGGAGGCTTAGTTAGCAGAAGGCCTCTCATAAATCTTGCTATAAGAGGATGGGAGGAAATAGGTTGCCCATTTAGAGGCTTGAAGGAAGCTGCAATAGCACTCAAATGGACTCTTACTGAGTTAGTCTTAAGTCCTGCATTGGATAAATGAAGGAGATACTCCAGTAATGATTCCAAAGGTAGAGCAAGGGGGTTAATACCCTTCTGCGAACACCATATGGTAAACCTTTTCCACTTGAAAGTATAAGAGCGTCTTGTGGAAGGCTTCCTGGAAGCATCAAGGATAACCTTTACTTGCTGAGGGAGGTTAAGATCATGGAGATCTAGGCCTTCAGCAACCAAGCCCTGAGATCTAGAGACTGGGGATTGGTATGCCATAACATTCCGTTCTCTTGAGATAGGAGATCTGGAGCAGACCCTAACTCCAGGGAGGGAGCTTGAGAGAGATGCAGAAGCAGAGGGTACCACACTTGCCGTGGCCAATGTGGAGCTATGAGAATCATACGGACTCTGTCTCTCTGAAGCTTGAACAGGGTTTTGGGTAATTAGGGGAATGGGTGGAAAGGCATAAAGGAAGTCTTGACCCCAATGAAGGCGGAAAGCATCCCTGGCCTGAGAGCCCTGGGCCGGAATTCTGGAACAGAACCGGGGAAGTTTGGTATTCAACCGACTTGCAAAGAGATCTATGTCCGGGGTTACCCAAATTTGAAAAATCTTGGCCACCTGGTCTTCATGTAGAGACCATTCGTCTGGAAGCAGAACTCGAATGAGTCTGCCTCCTCAAGAGTTTTGGATGCCTCGAAGATACACTGCCAGGAGATGAATCTGATGCTCTCTGGCGAGGACCCATGGTCGCAAAGCTTCGTTGCAAAGCGACAGAGAGCCTGTTCCTTCCTGCTTGTTCACGTAGAACATGGCTACTTGATTGTCCGTAAGAATGAGGACTGTCTTGTAGCTGAGCAGGGTGTGGAACACTCGAAGAGCAAGGAAGATTGCTCTGAGCTCTAAGAGATTGATGTGTAGATGAGTCTCCTGTGGAGTCCAAGTACCTTGGGTGGAGAGGTCTTGCAGATGAACTTCCCAACCCATTGGTGAAGCATCTGTTGTGAGAGTTGCCTGGGGTACAGGTTGTTGAAATGGGGACCCCACCAACAGGAGGGACAAAATAAGGCGACTTGTGTTTGCTATTTTGTCTGACAGGCACCCTGATGCCTGGGTCCATTGAGTGGATAAAGTCCACTGGGCTGCTCTCATATGGAGGCAAGCATAAAGAACCACATGCACGATAGATGCCACGTGGCCTAGTAGTTGTAACATTTCTCGAGCAGAGGGATGAGGTTTTAGCACTGCTTGAGAAGCTAACTGCACCATGCGAAGGCAACGGGTCTGGGGAAGATAGGCTCTTGCTTTTCTGGTATCCAGCAAAGCTCCTATGAGCTCTAGAGACTGAGTGGGAGTTAGACTGGATTTTGGGATGTTTATGACCAGACCCAAATCCTGAAGGATACGCAATGTGCAAGATAGAGAAATCCTGGCCTCTGACTCTGATGGGGCTGGAATGAGCCAGTCGTCTAAGTAGGGGAAGACGAATATTCCTAGAGTGCGAAGAAATGCTGCTACCATAGCCATGCATTTCGTGAATACTCTTGGTGCCGAGGCCAGGCCAAAAGGAAGCACCCTGTATTGGTAGTGCTTTCCTTGAAAAAGGAACCGAAGGAACGTTCTGTGAGTTGGATGGATGAGAACATGAGAGTACGCATCCTTGAGATCTAGAGAACAAAGCCAATCCTGACGCTGAAGGTATGGCAGTAGAGTTCCCAGAGAAATCTTGAATTTCTCTTTGAACAGGAATTTGTTCAATTCTCTGAGGTCTAAAATGGGTCTGTGTCCCCCTGTTTTCTTTGCGATAAGGAAATAGGGGGAGTAAAACCCTGTACCCTGTTGAGGAATGGGTACCTCTTCTATTGCCCCTTAGATCAAGAGGTCACTATGCTTCTTGCCCAACAGGTTGATGAGAGAGGTCTGAGAATTGAACTGTCTTACCATTGTGGGAGGGGGCATGCAGAGAAAATGAACCTTGTACCCCTCTTTTATAATGGAGAGAGTCCAATGCTCTGCTGTTATCTGCCCCCATCTGGGGGCAAAGTGACACAACCTTCCTGGAATGGTGGAAGGCTCTGGTCTGTTGAGGGCCAGGAAGGCTAGGTTCTCTAGATGGAAGTCAAAGGCCTTGTGGAGGCTGAGACTGCTGAGACGGTTGAGACTTAGCAGTCTTTGCTTTCCTTTGTTTAGATGGTTGCTGACTCTTTCGGGCAGGTTGACCTGCAGGACATCCCTGCTGGAAATAAGAGGGATAAAACCTCTTCTTTTTGGAGAAGAATGGTTTCTTGAAAGATTTCTTGCTTGCAGGATCAGCTGAGGCTTTGGATAACACAGGTACACAAAAAAAACTTTTTTTGAAACTGCCTCTAATGTTTCGATTGATTTTTACGTTTTTTGGTGCGCTGAATCCAAATCTGGTAACCAATTTGCTCCATCACGTACAGATTTTTTGCTACATTGGGTTAGCAGTTTGAGGTGAACGTTTCAGATTGAGTGCGATCGAGATAAAAGTTTCTTGGATGAATTCTTTATACTAATTGTTTAGTAGTTATTCAAATAAGAATAAAGAAAATTGTAACAAGGCAGCACATAAGAATAGAGTAATGTCAACAAAACACACTGTGATGGTAGCAAAATTGTCTGCACTTAAAACAGCCACATACATGTGCACAAACATTGAGCATATAAGAGCGAGGTTAGACACAAAGCAAAGCAAAGAAATGTGCAAAAAATGTTGTACAGGTATGTATATAAGAATAGAAAATGCAAACCGCACCATTGCAATACATGAAGACAAACGCCCGATGGTGTGAAAATAAAATTCTAATAAATGAGATCCGACACTGTGGTAATAACTAGCAAATTTTTATTTCAAAGTTTAGTAAAAACACGATATTTGTCAACACAGTTTAGATTTTAAAGTCATTCTTGGGTCAATCAATCTCCTGGTGGGCCCATTTCTTCTTCCCCCGAATGCTTCTCTTGGTGCGCTGCTTGGCGTATTTTTCATCTGGGGTTTCCCGCAGCAGCAACCAGCAGAAATCAGCCATCATAGTGGTGTTCCATCTTCCTTGGTACCTTCTCTCTGCGTCCTTGATGTCCTGGTGAAACCTTTCACCTTGTTCTTCACTGTACGCCCCCAAGTTTTCGGGAAAGTAGTTCACATGGGAGTGCAAGAAATGGACTTTCAGGCTCATGTTACAGCCTTGTTCTTTGAAGGCATTGAGCATCCTGGCAACAATATCCTTATAGTTCTCATCCCGCCTGTTCCCCAAGAATTTGAGAACATCATCCTTGAAGGAATCCCAGGCTTCTTTTTCCTTCTCAGACATCGTTTCAGCGAATGCTCCATCTGAAATGAGTTTCCTTATATCAGGGCCAACAAACACTCCTTCCTTTAGCTTTGCTTCAGAAAGTCGGGGGAACTTTGAGCAAAGGTACCGAAAGCACTCACCATCTTTTGGAAGGGACTTGATGAATTGCTTAATGAGACCCAACTTAATGTGGAGAGGTGGTAATAGAATTTTATCACGAGGTACCAAGCTCTCATGAAGAACATTTTTCTCACCGGGTCTCAAATACTCCCGAATTGGCCAGTCTTTTTTCCCCCAGTGTAGGTCGCGGGCCCGGCTATCCCACAAGCAAAGGAAGCAGGGATATTTGGTGAAACCGGATTCCTGCCCTAATAGCATGGATAGAATTTTAAAGTCTCCACAAATCATCCACTTATGCTCATCATAACGAATCTTCTGAAGAATCAGAGCCAAATTCTCGTATTTTTCTTGGAGAACAACAGAGTGAGCAATAGGAACTGAAGCGAATGTGTTGCCATTATGAAAAAGAACACCTTTTATGCTGTCTTTTGACGAATCAATGAACAGCCGCCATTCAGCAGGATCATACTTGAGTTTAAACTTTTCCATCACTCCGTATATATCGTTGCAAAATACCAAATCTTCCTCTTTGCTGAAATACTTCAAAAATTGTGTCTCGCGGTTGCGGTACCAATAAAAAGTTGTTCCTGGTGACAATAGATTTTTCTGTTTAAGCCGAGAACCTAGCAGTTGGGCAGCATCTTTTGGGAGTCCTAAATCCTGGACTAAATCATTCAATTCAGCTTGAGAGAAAAGTTCAGGTTTCGGATCTGGTTCAGTTTCAAACTCGGAAGTACTGGACTCATCGGGAAAAGCCATCTGATGAGTCTCATCATGATCAGAACCGTCCACACAAATATGATCCAAAGATTTTGGTGGTTCAGGCACAGGTACTTCGTTGCTATGAGGCATAGGCCTAATTGCTGAGGGAAGGTTGGGGTAACTTATTACGTTCTTATTTTTTAAGTTGTATCCCTTCACAATGCAAGAGCAAAAATAGCAGTCACTGCTGTGGTCTCTTTGTTCACGCCACATCATAGGTATTCCGAAACGAAATGCTTGTTTTTTACCTTTCATCCATAAGCGTAGATCTTCCTCACATGTCTTGCACACTTTGTGAGGAGCCCACGGTTTGTCTTGATCGCCTAACTTCAAACCGAAATAGGCAAAATATACTTTTTTAATAAATGCAGAAATGTTCCTCTGCCGCTTTTTCACGGTATATTCCCCACAAATAAAACAAAAACTGTCCGGAGAGTTGACGCAACCTCTGGCTCTGTGAGCCATCACAAATACACAGCACTGCAAACTACAACTGTAGTGAACCACTTCGGAATAAAGCTGGATTACGACTGAGCAAACAAAAGGTAATAATGAACTTGCAAGAAACTGAAATTTGACAGGAACGTTCATGTCGCAACCACCGTGTTTGAGCGAGCGAACGAGGCGAGGCGAACAGGAAAGAACATGCGCCAGAGCGAGTACTGGATTTAGCCCCCTGCCTCCCAATTGTCCTGTTAATGTATAAAATGAATACAAAACACTCTAAAATATCATGAGGGAGTGTTTCTAGTTAGTTAACCATTACAACCTCTATTTTGGGCCAAGAAAATAAACTGCAGTCGGCTAAAAAGAAATTATGTGAACATTCCTTATATGGGTAAGAAATCTAATTTTGCAAGAAAACGTGACGTGATGGAACATTTTGGCTACTTTTCCTGGATTCAGCACCCCAAAATCTATAGGAATCAGTTGCAAAACTGGAGGCAGTTTTTTGGTAGTGTACCTGTGTAATCTATCCAAAGTGGAGTTGTCAGCATCCAACTCATTGGCTTTCTCTTGCCAATTTTTGCCGAATAGATCCTCACCTGTACAAGGGATATTGCCCAGTTTGTCCTGCACCCAGAGCTCCAAATCTGATGCCTGGAGCCAGGCAATTCTACGTGCACCTATGGCAATGGCAGAGGTTCTGCTTATGCACTCAAAACAGTCAAAAGCTGCACGATTGACAAACTTAGAAACATCCTGGACATGTTTAACCAGTGTGAGAAAATCCTGCCTCTTATCAGGAAGGAGAGGGCTTAAAATCTCCAAATCTCCTGTGACTTCTTTAAGGAACAATCCCATATATAAAATATAGGAACTGATCCTGGCAGAAAGCATGGAAGCCTGGAAAGTACGACGCCCAAAGGCATCCAAAGTTCTACACTCACGTCCTGGAGGATTAGAGGCATGCCTCTTTGCATTCCTGATCCTTCTCATAGCTGATTCCACTACAATGGAGTGGTGAGGAAGCTGAGTCATCTGGAAACCAGGACTAGGAGGGACTCGATACATGGTATCCAGTCTACGAGAGTGAGGAGAGGTGGTAAGAGGTGTTTCCCACATTCTCAGCATGAGATCATGTAAGATCTCATGGATAGGCAAAGTAGCTTCCTCCTTAGGAGCCTTGGGATATTGTAGGATCTCCAACTCCTTTGCCCTGGGCTCTGTTTCGGGAGCCACAGTAATGGAAAGACCTCGAGCCACCTCCCTGATAAAATCCTGAAAGGAGATATCTTCTGGAGGAGACATCCTACGTTTAGGAGAGGAAGGCTCCTCCAGGAGAAGTATTCCGGTACCGACAGAGCTGTCAGAATCCTCAGACTCCTCCGAGGATTCAAAGTACCTTCTTTCCAGATGCGCTTGTAGAGCACAATACCCGTACCGACCAAAGTCGGTGCAGGGGGGAATCGGTACTGGTGTATTGGTACCGGAAGGAATAGTATGACTGGGTGCCGGCAAAGCAGACACCGATGTCGATGGTGTCGGTACCGGTACCAATACCGGTGCCGGTGCCGGTTGAACTGTCTGACGCGGTTCCGAGGGTGTCGATGCCGCAAGGAGAGCCGGCAGACTGCATTCAATAGCCAGGAACCTCTGGTTTATCGACGCTGCTGATGCCTGGGTATCGGTATCGGAGAAAGCAGCCGGTACCCCAGAGCATGGCACCAGTAGTTCTGCCGAGGTTGAGGCCTCGAGAACATCCTGGAGCCCCGATAATGCTTTGGAAGCCGAAGCCTCCTGCCGGGGCAATTTTGCCGGTACAGAACCCTCAAGGGCAATGCCAGAGGCATCTCGATGCTTAGAAGCAGATCTACCCTTTGAGGACCAGCTGGACTTATGTTTAGTTTCCTGAGATCCATGGGAGGAAGACGAAGCCCTGGAAGACGTCGATACCACAGAGGCTGCATCAGGGGGGAAAAAGGGTGCTGAGCTTAGCAGCTCGGTTTTGTCGACCCCTCTTGGACATCATGGCACAGGCCATACACTCCGAGATGGAGTGGTCAGGAGTCAGGACCTAAACATTTGAGATACCACTCATGTGTGTCGGTGCCGGAGATGGTACCGCCACACTTGGTGCACTTCTTGAAACCCGAAGCGGGTTTTTCCATAGTAGAGGAAATTTTGGGCCTAAGGCCCAAAATGGCGCGTGCACCTGAGGAAGAAAAGTTTGGAAAAAAATACTATATATATTTTTTTTTTTTTAAAAAGAAAGAACGAATCACCGGCGGCACTGGTATAGCGTCGAGGAAGGCAGACACGACCACAAAAAAGGAGACTAGGAAAAATTTTCTGCGGTGACAGGAACGACGACCTGCTGGCTCTGCGGAAAACGAAGAACTGGAGAGAGGCAGTTGTGAAAGGCAGCACACAGGCGCTGTGGGATGCTCCCAAAAGCTTTCTAATTGGATGCTGGGGAGCGTTCCCGCGCAGGCTCCGTCGGTACCGATGATACCCATATGTGAAGACTACATTCCTGGAGATAAAACATGACCGCATCACCCCAGTCCTGAGGGAGCTAAACATACTCCCCCTCGAAGCAAGAATCAAATACAAAGCCGCCCTGCTTACTCACAAAGCTCTCTACCAAACTCAGACGTCCCAGCTCCGCACACTACTGCCCCGACCAGCCCACAACAGAACAACCAGACAAACCACCAATAACTCCCTCACCATCCCCCATAAACGAACCAAGTGCAATCAACGGACCTGCAACACAGCCTTCGAACTATATGCACCAACCCTCTGGAACTCTCTACCAAATCACATCAGAAGCAACGGAGACCCCTCATCATTCAGGAAACAACTAAAAACCATCCTATTCCATGAATACCTCGGACCAGAAACAAGCACCCACCACTGACTACCCCCAACCCCCCCCCCCCCTATTTCATCCCCCTAAACATATGTTCTAAGAGACAGTAACACAATGTCAATATCTATGTCCCAAAAATTTGTTAAAATCATTAACGTTGGCCACCTGGTGATGGCCCCAACCCCAGAAGTTGATTATTGTCCACCCCTCCCTTTTATATTGCACCGCTTTGACCCGGTGAAAAGCGGGATATAAATACAGTTAAATAAATAAAATAAATAAATAAATAAAGGGAAAGGGAGGAGCAGGAACTGCAGCTAAGGCACCAGTTATTGGTATTGGAGGGGAAAGATGCTCAGGGAGGTAATGGGCTATATCGGGGAGCAGTATTGGAGATGAGGGCTAAACTGAATGCATTGGAGGTGGAACAGATAAGGCATCACCTGCAACTGCTGAGGAAGAACTTCTTCGAAGGGGATAATAAAGCGGGGAAGTACTTGGCACGGCAGTTAAAAAAAAGAAAGGAATAGGATCATACAGATTAGAAGCAGGGGGGGGGTAGTGCGGGATGATCACCAGATCAGAGAAGAGTTTGTAGCGTTCTATCAGAAGCTATATGCTGCCCAATCAGAGGGACCAGTGGAGACGTGGCAGAGGGGGTTGCCACGGTTGGAAGAAGGGGAACAGCAGAATCTAGAGAGATTTATTTATTATTTATTTATTTACATTCTCTTATATACCGCGCTATTCTGCATCAGTGCGGTTTACATTGAACAAACTGAAATTACATTGAACAGGGCATTATAACTTGGAGATAACTATTTTACAGGGAACATGGGCTATGGAGGGTTAAGTGGCTTGCCCAAGACCACAAGGAGCACCTGTGGGACTAGAAACCCCAGTGCCTTCCGGCCCAAGGTTACTGTCCTCTAGTGGGATTTGAACCACCGACCTTCCAGCCTGAAGTACCTTGCCCCAACCACTAGGCCACTCCTCCACTCCATTGGAGCAGAGGAAGTGATACGGGCGATTAAGGATATGAAGCTAGAAAAAGCCCCGGGCCTAGACGGGCTGACAGCGCGGTTTTATAAGAAATTTGGGAGTTTGTTAGTACAACCCTTAACAAAAGTATTCAGTATGCCATGGCGTGGGAGAGAAGTTGGCGGACACGATGGGATGGGCAGGCATTACCCTTATACACAAGGAAAGATCCGCAGGAGTGCGTGTCCTACAGGCCAATATCGCTTTTAAATACTGATGCGAAACTGTTGGCAAAGATATTAGCGACGAGGCTTAATAAAATACTGGGTAAGATAGTTCATGATGACCAAGCAGGTTTTATACCGGGGAGGCAGGTGGAGGTTAATATCAGAAAGGTACTAAATGTGATTTGAAAAGCAAGGCGATCTGGTGACCCTGCGCTGCTGGTCTCGCTTGATGCTGAAAAAGCATTTGATCAAGTGTCATGGAAATTTTCTATTTTCTGTATTAGAAGCCATGGGTTTTGGGCAGAGTTTGTGAATTGGATAAAAGCTTTGTATGTAAGTCCTAAAGCATGTGTGAGAGTAAATGGAGGGTACTCACGCATTTTTCCTCTGGGGAGGGGAACTCAGCAGGGCTGCCCCTTATCGCCACTGCTTTTCGAGCTCTCGTTAGAGCCCCTGACAGAGCGGATAAGGGCGAGCCAAGATATTAAGGGGGTAAGGGTGGGACAAAAAGAGTATCGCATGTCGTTCTTTGCAGATGACATTCTGTTAACAATCACGAGACCAGGGGAAACGTTGCCAGTCATGATGAGTGAGATACAGGACTATGGGAAAGTGGCGGGGTTCCGGATCAATTGGGGGAAATCAGAAATATTAAGTTTGGTAGGGGAGGAGGAACAGCAGGCGGGGCTGCAGCAGCGCTTTCCCTTTAAGTGGGCAAAGAGGTCAATTAGATACCTGGGGGTGCAGGTGGGAAAGGCACTGGAGGACTTATTTGAGCTAAATTATAAAAAACGTAGGGAAAATGGAGATACAGTTGAGGGGATGGAGCAGGGGGGTACTACTCTTGGTTCGGGCGGATGGCGATTGTCAAAATGTTGCTTCCCCAGTTCCTGTTCTACTTTCAGGTATTACCAATAGCGATACCGAGAAGAATATTGAGTAAGGTACAACAACAAATGGAGGGTTTTATCGGGGGGGGGGGGGGTAAAAGGCCAAGGGTGGTGGCACGGACATTACAAGTACAGGGAACGGAGGGAGGGATGGGTGTATCTAACTTTACATTGTACTACAAGGCAGCGCAAATGAGGGCGGTGTATGCATGGTTATGGGAACCATACAAGCAATGGGCGATGATGGAAGCAGTCGATTTTGGCCCCGGAGAGTTGGAAAGGGTAGTTGGGGGGGGGAGAGAGGGGAGACAACCCTTTGGTGGGGCACACTTTAAATGTGTGGCAGCAGCATAGGCAGAGGATGGTGGGGGATAAGAGGTGGTCACATACAATGTTCCTTCAGGCGTGCTGTGAAGAGGGAGTAGGCCCGAGTAGAGTAGTTCTCAGAAGATGGGTGGAGCAGGGATTAAGTCAGGTATCACAGATACTAGTAGGGAATCAGGTAAGGGGTTTTGAGGGGATCCGAGATATGTATCAGTTGCCGGAAACAGACAGGTACACATGTGCAACTGGGGCTCTTGATTAGACAGAGGAAGAAGGGGCAGGATATCGGGAGGGGGGGTGGAGTTGAATGGTTTGAAGGGGTATGTTTGGGTTCCATGGGTCAGGGGGGCATATCATCTAAGATTTATAAAGGGTTAATTGCGAGGGGAGCAGGGAAATTGAGTTATATGGAAGCGTGGGAAAGGGATTTAGGGGTGAAATGGGAGGTGGAGGAATGGGAGGGAGTGGCGATGGGAATAGCCAAATTCTCTTTAGCCACGTCACTGCGTGAGAATGGGTTCAAGGTGCTGAGTAGGTGGTATCTCACACCGGAGAGGTTGCATAAAGCGGGGGTATTGAAGACGAATGAATACTGGAGGCAGTGTGGTGCAGGGGGAACATGTATGCATATGTGGTGGTCATGCCCAGTGGTTCAAAGGTATTGGGGGAAAATTAGGGATAACATTAATAAAATTGTGGGATCATGTATAGAGCTCACTCCTGAAATGTGTCTCCTGCAAAAGAAGGATGAGAAGTGGGAAAGAGAGTGGAGTATCATTTGGTATTGTGTCACGGCAGCTAGATGCGAAATAGCATGGTACTGGAATAGAATGTGTTTACCATCTATGGACAGTTATGCTAAGCGAATGTCGGAAATATATCTTATGTACAAAATAACAAGGGAAAAGAAGGGCAGAGAGGGATAAATGGCGAAACGGTGGGAGGGGGTTTGGAGATGGTTAAGAGAGGGCATGAGCCAGTTCAGGAAGGCCTTAAAACACCTCCTCTTTATTAAATACCTCACAGCCTCCCTCGAACCCCAGCCACCAGGTACGAACAACACACAATGACCCCATCTCACATATAGACAGTTACCAATTTCAGTATCCCATTTGTGTACATAGTTTACCAATTTCAGTATTCCATTTATGTACATAGTTTCCCCCGTTATCCAAGTTGATTGCCCCTGTTCATTGTAATGACCTGACTCTTGTTCATTGTCGGATTCTGTTTTGTTTTATGTAAACCGCGCTGATCGTAAATAGTGCGGTATATAAGAAATGTAAAATAAAATAAATAAATAAATGTGGAAGGATGGAGCAGCAAAGGATGGGGAGGGGGAGAGATGCAGCTGGGGTGAGGGAGTTGGTTTAGAGTTACGGTAAAAAGCATGAGATTTTGCTTATAGGAGAGGAGTAGGATGAAAGGGAGGTAGGAAGGGGGGAGGGGGGATATGAGTTATAAGTTGGTAAGCGTAAGGGCAGGATGGGGGCAGGTTGGGATATTAGAGGCGGAGGAGGTGGCACTAGGGACAAAGAAGGGAGGGGTTGAATATACATGAAAATGCTTACTGTAGCGGAATTGTTGGAATAAGCTGTGTGAAAATTTCAATAAAGTTAAAGTTAAAAAAAAAAAAGAAAGCATGGGACAAACACAGAGGAACTCAGAGAAAGGAAGGAAATGGAGAACTTAATAGTTCTTATGATTGGGCAGACTGGATAGGTTGCATAGTCTAATAGCTTGTTTGAAGTCAAAGAACAAAATGTCCTTTCAGTCAAATGAAAGATGTGTATAATACTAAACCATTCTTGTATGCAAGCACAGCCTATCCTTAGGCAAAGGTAGGGAGTTTGGGAATGTTCCACATTCACGCACAACTGTTCTTGATGGGAAGCTAAGATGTCTCACTCACCTGCTGTTCCATCACTACTCTTGCTATTGCGGCTTGCACCACATTCGTTCGATCTAGGCAGTCCATACAGTTGACCCGGAAAATACCTTCCTGTTTACAAATCACTCCGGCCTGGTCAACCCTTTAGAGCAAAAAAGAAAATCCGTCTTACTGAAAAAGAACATTTCCTTAACATATTACTACATGGAAAACACTGGTTCAGCTTGGGGTAACTTGCATGGAGCAACCATGTTTACAACATGCATGTATGTATGTATCGCCTCCCTTATACAACTTGAAATGATTTACAATGTCAATGACTCCCACCCTCTAGAACACCCCTCAAGTGAACTGTGGGTTATGATTAATAGTCAACATTTCTTTATTTTTCCACTCCATTCCCCACCAGTCTACCCAAGCATCAAAACCACACAAATTATCAAGGTCTGATAAAGCCGATAACTAAGTTTCTTATTTATAAGCAGCTCTCCATGAACCGCAGGATAAGAATCCTCATGCATGGATGCCATCACCAATAGAACCTTGCTCAGGAACGGTTCGCCCAGCTTCAGATCTTACAAGCAGCTTTTGGAAACACTAATGTGCATGCACGTTACTTCCTACCTGCTGCTGTCGTGCAATACCATCTCAGCCTGTTTGTATAGCTGAATGTAGAATTATGCTCTTTGGAAAAGCGGGTAGGTTTGAGAGAACAAAAACAAAGAAAGATAGCAAAAAACCTGTGAGAGTCAGTTTGATCATTAGATGATAGAGGTGCAAAAGGGGCACTAAGAGGGGGACAAGGCCATAGCGAAGAGACTGAATGAATTCTTTGCTTTGGTGTTTCCTGAGAAGTAGGGATGTTACCCATTACTGAAATGGTATTTAAAGGTGATGCCGCAGAAGAATTGAAAGAAACAGCGATACAACGGGAGGATGTATTACAACTATTTGATAAAAGGTGTGAATAAACAGGTAGACAAAGGCGAGTCGGTTGATATAGTATATCTGGATTTTCAGAAAGCCTTTCACAAGGTCCCTCATGAGAGACTCTTGGCGAAATTAAAAAGTCATGGGATAGGAGGCAGTGTATGTTTGTGAATCAGGAACTGGTTAAAAGAAAGCAGAGGAAAGGGCTAAATGGTCGATTTTCCCAATGGAGAAAGGTGAATAGTGGAGTACCCCAGGGATCTGTGCTGGGTCCGCTGCTTTTTAATAAATGACCTGGAAATGGGAATAACGAGTGAGGTAATCAAATTTGCAGATGACACAAAATTATTCAAAGTTGTTAAAACCTAAGAGGATTGTAAAAAATCAAAGAGGACCTTGATAAATTGGAAAACTAGGTATTGTGGCAAGGTCATCTATCCCGAGTATGGGGGAGGTGAGAAACGTAAGGAATTCACCCTAGTAAAGGGTCCCCTTTTAGGAGTGCAGGGTGAGAAAGCCACAGCCACACCTAAGAACCAGAAAAACCCCAGCTGGAACAGGTTTCATGCAGTGTCTAATAGAGCAAGAGAGAGAGATTACGGGCACGAGGTCCAAAACCCTTACTTCAACAAGTTCCCTGATTATTCAAATACCAGAAGGCAGGGGGATTGTCAACACCTGGGAAGGAAGGAGGTGGGGCTAGAACCCTGGAGGTATAAGCCTATGCTAGAGTATACAGAAAGGGAGAGAGAAAGGAGGAGAGGGAGGAGAAGGCAGATACCGGAGAAGAGAAGGAGGTAGAGAAGGTGCTGACTCATGCAGAAGAGCCGAGCTATCAGGAGTTGAGAGGGCTGAATTCCCTGCAACAGGTTTATTTATTTATTTATTTACTAACAATTCTTATATACCGCACTCTTAGCCATCAGCGCAGTTTACATTGAACAGAAACATCCGACAATATACATTTGTCTGGTCATTACATTTAACAGGGAGTAGAACTTGGAGAAACGGGGTAACTATATACAAGGTTGGCAGCAGAGCTTGGAGCCAGGAAGTGGAGAAGCTCTCAGAGCACTGGAGAGGTTGTCAGCTGAGCAGTCTGACCGGGTGGGTGAGTCAGAACCCATGCAGCTGGGAGAGCCAGTGGCAGAGTTGGGGGAAGACGACATCCTTATGGATTGCTCTGTGCCAAGCTTTAGACATGAAGTCTTGAGGAAAAGCCAGCCCTGAAAGAATTATCCTCCTTGAAAAGGTAACCATAAGAAACAGGCAGTGTGGTGGTAAATTCCCATATGTTTTTAAAAGGGAAGTTTACTGAAGTATAAGGATAAGCAGGAAGCTGTGATTCATGCTTGTTATCCACCTGTGGTTTGAATTGTAAAACGGCAAGAAGCCAATTTACCTGCTAGAAGAATTTTTCTTTGCTACTCTGTTATGTGAAAAGCCTGTTGAGAGTTTTTGGTGGCAGTCTGAATGTTTGCTTCTTGTTTTGAGTTATGTTGTACCTAAAATGCAGCCTAGAAGGAATTGAGGCTGATAGAAGCCAAACTGCCACAGAAGATTAAACTTGTTTGGACTTTATGCTGTAATTAGCAAGGACTAAAAGGAAGGTAACAGCCTTGCTATCAAAGGCTGTGCTTCTGAAAGTAAGAAGACTTTAAACAGCCATTTTTGGGTTCTTTTGTTTACTTTGCCAACCATCTGCTGTACCTTGAGCAAATCCTACAGAAATAATCCTGTATCTGGTACTTTGAATCTTTTTGTGCGAAATACATTTTCTGTTAAATGCCTTACCTCGGTGGCCTTAACTACAACTTTCTACTTGAAGCACAAACACATCTTAGCAGTACTACATTTCCCAGAAGACACCACAAGGAAATAGGCTGCTAAGGCTGATAGGAGAAGGTTGCTCCAATAACCACACCCCTCTAAAACTAGAGGCGAGTGGTGAGGGCGTTGACAGTATCCAAATGGCAGATGAAATTTAATGTAGAGAAGTACAAAGTTATGCACCTAGGAAATAACCACCCAAACTATGGTTACATGATGCAAGGTTGAACATTAGGAACCACCACCCAGGAAAAAGATTTAGGCATCATTGTGGATAACATGTTGAAACCCTCCGCCCAATGTGCAACGATGGCCGAGAACGCAAATAGAATGCTAGGAATCATAAGGAAGGGAATGGACAGCAATCTCAGACCGGAGGGACTGGGGAGGCACTCCTTATAGCCTTGGGCAAGCCACTTAACTCTGTTGCCTCAGGTAACATAGATTGTTAGCCCTTTGGGGACAAGGGAATATATCCAGTACCTGTTTGTAGTAATTACATAATGTAAACCACTTTGATTGAAGGATGAGGCGGTATAGAAAACAGGTTGAATGAATGAATGAATGAAAGAATGAATGAATGAATGAAACAATAAATAAATAAATAAAAACAAAGGATATTATAATCCTCTGTAATGTTCCATGGTTCGACCGCACCTTGAATATTGTGCGCAATTCTGGTCTCCGTATCTTAAAAAGGATATAGCATTATTAGAAAAGGTACAGAGAAGAGCCACCAAAATGGTGAAAGGAATGGAAGGATACTGCTATGACGAGATGCTAAGAAAGTTAAGGCTCTTCAGCCAGGAAAAGAGACAGCTGAGAGAAGATATGATAGAGGTCTATAAATTAATGAATGGGGTGGAACGGGGTAAGCATAGATTGATTGTACTTTACACCATCAAAATATAGAAAGACTAGGGAACATGCAATGAAGCTACAGTGCAACCTATTTAAGGCTAATAAGAGTAAATATTTTTCACTCAACATGTAATCAAACTCTGAAATTCGTTACCGGACGACGTAGTAAAAGCTATTAGTGTACCTGGGTTTTAAAGGTTTGGACAAGTTCCTGGAGAAAAGGTCCTTAAACCATTATTGAAAGGAACCCGGGAAATCCAATGCTTGCCACAGTACAAGCATTGTGGAACCTGTGTCTTTGGGGGAAACTGCTAGGTACTTGTGACTAGATTGGCCACTGTTGGAAACAGGATACTGGGCTTGATGGACCTTGGTTTGACCCAGTATGGCATATCTTATGTTCTTAAGAGGAGGCAAATTTAACTGCAAATTAAAGAAACAAAAATAGTCCAAGCACTAAAAACCATGTCCATATCCAACAACTATTGTTTGAAAAAGAAAGAGAGGGAAGACCATGTCGCTGATCAATATCATATGCCCACTCTTGTTTATAGAAGGCAGAAAAACGTTTGCGAGTGAGCAGACCACCAAGACAGGAAAGTGTTTTGAAGCAGATACATGGGCTTAAGTACAGGGAACCAGGTCTACTGAGACTGCCACAGAACCCAAGAGGAGAAAATAAAGCATAGTTACTCACCCGTAATGGGTGATCTCTGCGAACAGCAGGAATCAGTCTTCACATATGAGTGATTATAGGCACCAATGTAGCCCAGTATGGGAACACACCCAGCATCCAATAGGAAAGCCTTTGGGAGCATTCCTCCGTGCATGTGTGGCTGCCTTCCCACCTTCGTTCTGGTCTCCTTAGTCAGGTGTATAGCGGAGACAAATTGAGATTAAAAAGAAAAATTGGGACAACTTGAAGGGGAGGTTGGTGGGTTGTGAAGACTGATTCCTGCTGTTCCCAGAGATCACCCATTACAGTTGAGTAACTACGCTATCTCCAGGAACAAGCAGGAAGTCAGTCTTCACATATGCAATTCCCTAGCCACTGACTGCCGAGTGAGAGAACAGTCCTGGCACAACCAGAGGTTGCAGCAAGGATCAAACAGACTCAGTTCATTTGGAGTTCTCCTCACGAGGAAGTCCAGTGGGTGGAGGGCAAGTTATAACATAAGGTATGCCATACTGGGTCAGACCAAGGTCCATCAAGCCCAGTATCCTGTTTCCAACAGTGGCCAATCTAGGTCATACGTACCTAGCACTTTCCCCAAAAGACACAGGTTCCACAATGCTTGTATTGGGTCAAGCATTAATATCCTGGGTCCCTTCTTAATAATGGTTTATGGACCTTTCTCCAGGAACTTGTCCAAAACCTTTTTAAACCCAGCTACACTAACAGTCATTACTACATCCTCTGGGTAACAAATTCCAGAGTTTGATTACACGTTGTGTGAAAAAATATTTTCTTTTATTAGTCTTAAATAGTTTACCCTGTAGCTTCATTGCATGTCCCCTAATCTTTCTATATTCTGATAACGTAAACAATTGATCTACGTTTACCCGTTCCACTCCGTTCATTAATTTATAGACTTCTATCATATCTCCCCTCAGCCGACTCTTTTCCAGGTTATAAAGCCCTAACCTTTTTAGCCTTTCTTCATAGGACTATCCTTCCATCCCCTTTACCATTTTGGTTGCTCTTCTCTGAACCCTTTTCTAATAACGCTATATCCTTTTTAAGATACGGCGACCAGAATTGCACACAATATTCAAGGTGCGGTCTCATCATGGAACGATATAGAGGCATTATAATATCTTTTGTTTTATTTTCCATTCCTTTCCTTATGATACCTAGCATTCTATTTGTTCTCTTGGCCGCATCTGCACACTGGGCCAAGGGTTTTAACATGTTATCCACAATGATGCCTAAATCTTTTTCCTGGGTGGTGATTCCTAATGCGGAACCTTGCATCGTGTAACCTAGTTTGGGTTGATCTTCCCTAGGTGCACAACTTTGCACTTGTCCACATTAAACTTCATCTGCCATTTTGATGCCCAGTCTTCCAATTTATCAAGATCCTCTTGCAATTTTCCACAATCCTCATGGGTTTTAACAACTTTAAATAGTTTTGTGTCATCTGCAAATTTGATAACCTCACTCATTATTCCACTTTCCAGGTTATTTATGAATATGTCAAAAAGCAGCGGACCAAGCACAGATCCCTGGGATACACCACTATTCACCTTTCTCCATTGGGAAAACTGGCCATTTAGCCCTACCCTCTGCTTGCTATCTTTTAACCAGTTCCTGATCACAGTAGTACACTGCCTCCTATCCCATGACTCTTTAGTTTTGCCAAAAGTCTCTGATGAGGGACCTTGTCAAAGCCTTTCTGAAAGTCCAGATACACTATATCAACCGACTCACCTTTGTCCAGCTGTTTATTCACACCTTCAAAAAAACATAACAGATTAGTAAGAGAAGATCTTTCTTGTCTAAAGCCATGTTGGCTGTCTCCTATTAGGCCATGACTATCTATATGCTGAGTAATTTTATTCTTTATGATGGTTTCTACCATTTTTCCCAGTACTGACGTCAGGCTCACCGGTCTGTAGTTTCCCAGATCACCCCTGGAACCCTTTTTAAAAATTGGTGTTACATTGGCGATCCTCCAGTCTTCAGGTATTAGAAATGATTTTAATGATAGTTCACAGATTACTAATAGCAGGTCTGCAATCTCATATTTCAGTTCTTTCAACACCCTTGGATGTATATCATCCAGCCCAGGTGATTTGCTACTCTTCAGTTTATCTAATAGTTGTAATACATCTTCCTGATGTATCGATATTTCCTTCAATTCTTCCGCACCTTTAAATACCATTTCAGTCATGGGTAACATCCCTACATCTTCCTCAGTAAAGACCGAAGCAAAGAATTCATTCAGTCTCTCCGCTATCGCCTTGTCGCCTCTTAGTGCCCCTTTAACCCCTCTATCATCTAATGGACCAACTGACTCTCTCACAGGTTTTTTGCTACGAATGTACTTGAAAAAGTCTTTATTTCACGTTTTTGCTTCCGCAGCAAGCTTCTTCTCAAATTCTCCCTTTGCCTGCCTTATCAACGCCTTGCATTTGACTTGCCAGTGCTTGTGCTGTTTCCAGGTTTCGTCGTTTGGCTCTTTTTTCCATTTCCTGAAAGATGCTTTTTTGGCAACAGTCTCTCTGACCTCACCTTTAAACCATGCTGGCAGTTTTTTGGACTTCCTTCCACTTTTCTTAAAGCGTGGAATACAGCTGTTCTGGGCTTCCAAGATAGTATTTTTCAACAACACCCAAGCTTGATGTAAGTCTTTACCCTTTGCAACTGCTCCTTTTAGTTTTTTCTTAACTATTTTCCTCATTTTATCATAGTCTCCCTTTCGAAAGTTAAAAGGTAGTACTGTGGATTTCCTTACTATCCCTCCTCCACTAATTAAATCAAGGGCGATCATGCTATGATCACTATTGCCAAGTGGCCCCAACACCCTTATCTCTTGCACTAGATCTGGGTATTCCACTAAGGACTAGGTCTAATATGGCTTCCCCTCTGGTCGGTTCATGAACCAGCTGCTCCAAGCAGCAGTCTTTATTTCATCTATTTTATATTTATTTATTTATGGTTCTTCTATACCGTGCTATTTATCAGTGCGGTTTACAGGTAACATAATTGTACAAGGTAGAAGGATCTAGAATGGACTTACAGTAAACAGGAGAGTTAAACATGGAGAACAGGTAAACTATATACAGATAACTATATACAGAATAGTGACAAAAGGTATGGTACGTAAGTTTGGCAATATTCATATATTAAGTGGTGTGACAGTTATGTGTACATAATATATGTAAATTGCAGGGTGCTTGGGATAAGATGTGAGTTTCTATGTGATGTTGTCTGAATTGCTAAAGTGCTGAAGAAACAGATAGTGCTTCAGTGATTTCCTGAACTAGGAGAGGTTACTTATGGCGCGGATGTCTGGTGGTAGTGTGTTCCAGCAGGATGGTGCATATAGTGCAAAGGCTCTGTTTCTAGTGGACTTGGAGCATTTGGTGATGAGCTTTGGGAGCAAGAGGGTGTTGGTGGAGGTAGATCTTCTGAGCCTATTGGGGGGGGGGGTGGTCTGGATGAGGTCAGAGAGGGAAGTGGACGTGAATTTGTTGATAGCTTTGATTATTGTTAAGATTTTAAAGGTGATCCTAGAGTGTACAGGAAGCCAGTGCAGAGATTTTAGGATAGGGGTGATATGGTCCCTTTTAGATACTCCACATAGGGCTCTAGCTGAGGTGTTCATTGCTAGTTGCAAAGGATGCAGAGTACACTTCGGGAGGCCAAAGAGTATGGAGTTGGCGTAGTCGAAGTGCGGCATAACCAATGCTTGAAAGACTGTTCGAAAGTCTATTGGCTCAAGTAGTTGCCTCATGTGGCGCATCATCCGGACTTTGTGGTAGATCGCCTTTACCATGTTGCTTATCTGGGAACTTTATCTCCCTAGCATGTCCTACCGTGACACTTACCCAGTCGATACCAGGGTAATTGAAATCACCCATTATTATTACTGCGCTGTAACATTTGTTAGCTTCCTTGATTTCTTTGAGCATTTCATCATCCATTTGTTCATTCTTGCCAGGCGGTCGATAGTACACCCCCACTGCCATCGCCTTCCCCTTTTTACATGGAATTTCAATCCATAAAGATTCTACAGCAAATTTTGCTTCCTGCAAAACTTTAATCCTTTCTGACTCAATGCCCTCTCTAACAGAGCGCAACCCCTCCACCAATTTGATCAGCTCTATCATTATGACATAGTTTGTATTCAAGATCAGTGTCCCACTGGCTGTCCTCCTTCCACCATGTCTCTGATATTCCAATCATATCTAACCTCTCATTTAGTGCTATATATTCTAACGCTCCCATCTTATTTTTCAGACTTCTAGCATTTGCATACAAGCATTTTAGAGACTGTATTGTATTCATATTAATTTGCCTATTGGTAGACATGGGTAATTTGGGATCTTTAAGCTGTGTCTGCTCCATACTCGAGGGCATTTGGGCTACCTTACTCTTTTTTTGCAACCTCTCTACTTTTGGTAGTATCCTTCAAGGATACATTCTTCCGAACCATCCGCTCTTGGGCGACTGTCGGCTTTCCCCTATTATCTAGTTTAAAAGCTGCTCTATCTCCTTTTTAAAGTTTAATGCCAGCAGCCTGGTTCCATCCCTGTTAAGGTGAAGCCCATACCTTCGGAAGAGCCTCTCCTTTCCCCAGAATGTTCCCCAGTTCCTAACAAATCCAAAACCCTCATCTCTGCACTATTGTCTCATCCACGCATTGAGACTCCGGAGCTCTGCCTGCCTTTTGGGTCCTGCGCGTGGAAAGGGAAGCATTTCAGAGAACACTACCCTGGAAGTTCTGGATTTCAAGTTCCTATCTAAAAGCCTAAATTTAGCCTCCAGAACCTTCCTACCACATTTTCCTATGTCACTGGTACCGACATGTACCAAGACAGTAGACTCCTCCCCAGCACTATCTAAGACCTTATCTAGGTGGCGCGTGAGGTCCGCTACCTTCGCACCAGGCAGGCATGTTACCAGGCGATCCTCACGTCCACCAGCCACCCAGCTATCTACATGCCTAATGATCGAATCACCAACTATAACGGCTGTCCTAACCCTTCCCTCATGGGCACATGGCCCTGGAGAAACCTCCTCGGTGTGAGAGGGTTTTACATCACCTGGAGGACAGGTGCTAGTTACAGGATCACTTCCTGTCACACCAGGGTGATGCTCTCCTGTCACGTGACCTCTCTCCTCCATGGCAACAGGCATGCTGCCAGCCTGGAGGTGGGACTTCAAGACTATATCCCTGTAGGTCTCGTCTATGTACCTCTCTGTCTTTCTTATGTTTTCCAAGTCTGCTACTCTAGCCTCTAGAGAATGAACTCATTCGCTGAGAGCAAAGAGCTCCTTGCACCTAGTGCACACGTAAGAGCTCTCACCAACTGGGAGAAAATCATACATGTAACACTCAATGCAAAAGACTGGAAAGCCCCAATCTCGCTGCTGGACTGCTGTCTGCATCTTAGTTTTAAGTTTGTGTTTAGATCTTTAAGTTTTTTACTTACTAAGGGTTGCTATGGATATTTATACTAATAAAACTGTACCTAATACCTTTAATATACCTTGTTCACCTGAAGCTTAATTAATCTCAGGTCCTTAGTGTATGACTGATTTGGGTAACGAGCTTCACCTGAGAGCACCTCCTGTCTTTTAAGATGCGTAAGTACCTATAAAGCTACAATTATCCCAGGGGTGGGGAGGGAGGGAGGGAGGGAAATAACACTTATTAAAAGAGGGCTGCTACACAGTACCCTGTCCTGTGCTGCTGAGGTAAGCTATATTCTGATTTGATTTAAATTATAGCTCTTTGCTGCTGCTAGGCTCTAACTTATTATGAAATTTAAACTACAAGCTCTCTGCTGGGTTCCAAATTTAACCAGAAAGCTCTCTTCTGTGTTTTAAATTTAAACTTAAACTGCTGCTACTAGGCTCTGACTGATTTAACAAAAAATAGTGGGTTCACAGATTAATTAGCTTTAATAGAAATAATTCCTTTCAGAAAATTCCCAGAAGTATATACTCACAATTGCAGATTTCTCTCCAGAAGTAACAGTCCCATTTTCTAGTCCTTCAAGACTGAGGATCACAGAGCTCTGGTTGAGCTATTTATGCCTGTGCTGCTGAGGTAAGCTGTGACCAACGTCCGGTGTGATTAACAGTCCTTGCTTGGATAGAAGGAGTATTTCAAAATGGCCTTAAGCTGCCTAAATTTGAAAGACATTACATAGAACAGATTGACCGAATTGAGCATCATTTCTGGAGTCCTTGTCTAGGTAATAGTGCTCTGCAAAGGTATGAAGTGAAGACCAGGTAGCTGCTTGGCAATTTACAAAATAGGGATGGAACGGAGGTTAGCTACAGTGGTAGCCATGGCCCGGTTACTATGGGCAGTGACATGGTGTTGAAGAGATATATGAGCTTGTGTGTAAATGAAAGGTATGCAGTGTGCTAGCCATAGAAATTGTTCTTTTGGAAAATGGTAGCCCCAGATGACTTTGGTCAAAGGAGACAATAGCTGAGAGGATTAGTATGGTCTAGGAAGAAGTATCGGGAGTAGAACCCTAGACCTTATTGAGAGAGAGGTATTTCTTCTATTGCCCCCTGAAGTAGTAGAGAGTGGATCTCCTGTTGTAACAAGGTGGTTTGATGGAGATCTAAGGAGGGTTAGCCTACAAAATGAGTGGGTGGAAGATCTCCGAATTTCAACTTCAGACCCTGACTTACTAGATATAAGGTCCAGGTTTCTAAGGTCATCTTGCTCCAGCAGTGTGCAAAATGCACTAGTCTCCCTGGGATCCTGGGAGAATTGGCCATGCTTCCCAGAAAGGAGTCAAAAACTCTGAGAAGGTTGAGCAGGAGTAACAGGTTGTGACTTGGTAACCTTGGAGTTCCTGGGTTGTTTTTGGCCCTGCTGCCTCTGTTGTTGTGGAGCAGAATAGGGGAATAGGAATGATATGGTGGTTAGTAACATCTCTTCTTTGGGAAGAAGGGTTTCTTGGTGGCAGTCTTCTCTTTTGAAGGATCTGCAGTCTTTCTAGAAAGCCTCTTCATAGTGAGGTCATCCGTCTCTATCTCGTCTGCTTCTTCCCTCCACCTCTGGTGAAAAAGGTTCTCATCATTGCATGGCATGTTAATTTACCTTGGATCCATTGTTCCAGTCAGATGCCTGAAGCCAGGCTGTTTGTCTAGCTCCAATGCAGGCTGCAGCTGCCCTGCTGTTGGCCTCAAAGGCTGCCCTTGTTAGAAATTTTGAAGCATTCTTGGCATGTGCGACTAAAACCTGATGAGCTGCCTGTTTCTCAGGAGGCAGCAAGGTGGTAAATTCTGCTAGATCCCTTAAGACATCTCTAAGGAACATGCCCATATATAGCATGTAAAAATCTATTCAGGAAGCAAACATTGTTGCCTGGAACGCCTTTCTCCCAAAGGTATCGAGGGTTCTGGCCTCCCTTCCAGGAGGAACTGAGGAGTGATTCTTTTGACTTAATTCTTCTCATGGCAGGCTCAACTACCATAAGGTGGTGAGGGAGCTGAGGTTTTTGAAATCCTGGAGAAGGAGCAACTCTGTAAAGAGTATCCAGCCTCTTAGAGACTGCAGGAGTTGACATGAAAGATTCCCATATTTGAGACATCAAGTTTCTCAAGATGTTATGCACTGGGAGGGTTGCTGCCTCCTTCGGTGCCAATGGAAACTGGAGAATGTTCAGCTCCTCTGCCCTAGATTCTGTCTCCATAGCCAGCGATACCTCAAGGGCAGCCACCATGTCCTTAACAAAATCTTGAAAGGACATGTCCGTGGACGGAGATCTCCAACACTTATAGGGAGAATATTAATCTGATGGCACATCCCTGATGGTATCAGAATCGATGGATTTGGAATCCTAGGACTCTGGCGCTGAATCAGAGTCTGAAAGGAAATCAAAATAATCTTTATGAGGCCCCCTATTAACTTCGGGGTTCGGCGTATTTTGATGTCGAGGGTATAGCGAGCGGCAGTACTGGAGACCTCGGTTCTGGCTGCTCGATGGCCCAATGTGATGCAGGTGATGCCTGTGGAAGGCTATCGAGAGGGTTCTCAATGGCTACCAGTGGTGGTGGAACTGGTTCAGATTGCAATATCCCCAATTCCAATGGTGTCACAACTGCCAGGAGTGCAGCGATGCTCTTTTCAATGATGACCCGGTCATCGAGCATCGGTACTGGGGCAGGAGTGGCTCTGGATATGATTGTGTGAGAGAACTCCTGATGCCGGTATCAGGGGCTCCGCCAAGGACTATACCTCAGGGGCATCCCCGAGCCCCTTTACGGTTTTGGAGGGTGAGGTCTCCCACTGTGGCTGCTTCGCTGGCCGGTCTGCATCGGCATGTTGGTGACTATGCCGATGCTCTGTGTCCGATACAGATGCTGACCTCGCGATCGATGATCTCAATGCTATCAATTCTTTTTCTTCTTTTGAATTGGAGATTCAGATCGATGCTTGTCCTTTTGACTAAGTGGGGATCCAGAGGTATGGGAGGACTTAGATGGAGTCAGTCAATGCCCCCAAAGAGTGTACCAAAGGAACCAAGTCTGTTGGAAACAGCTTAGCCTTCTGTTTATCCTGGTTCTTCCTACGTCTGGCAGTCATGTGGCAACAGGAGGGGCAGGAATCTACTTAGTGGTCTGTGCCTAAACACTTGAGGAACCAGCTATGCTCGTCGGTGATGGAAATGGTACTTGCACGCTTCGAGCATTTTTTTTTTTTTTTTTTTTTTAAACCACTGCGGGGCTTTTCCATTTCTGGGAAAAGGACTGAGGCAAAGTCAAATTGCACAATGGTGTACAGTAAAATCGTAGGCCTTAAGCCCGACAAAATACAAGAAAAAATGAACGAAAAAATTATATAAAATAAGAAAATAAGAATGAGAACTGAAGCGGAATCGACAGGAAGTCAAAAAAAGTAAAACACTCAACGGTACCACAAAAAAAACTAAGAAGTATCTTGATGCGGCCGACGGACGAGGTCCCGATGGCTCCGCGCAAAAAAGACGACTGAGGAGACCAGGAGCAAAAGCGGGAAGGCAGCCTTGCATGCATGGAGGAATGCTCCCAAAAGCTTTCCTACTGGATGCTGGGGAGCGTTCCTGTGCTGGGCTCAGTCTGTGTCAACGTCACCTATATTTGAAGACTGACTTCCTGCTTGTTCCCGGAGATTCCCAAGCCCTGAGAGATCACTATTTTTCTTAACAAGATTTTTTATACCACTATCATTTTTAGTCAAAGCGGTTTATATTGTAACTTAATTTGGTAATGTACATTAAAAACAGGGACATTGATAACTTGAATTCTTCTGAAGCAATGAAGGGTTAAGTGACTTGCCCAAGGCCACAAGGAGTGCTAGTGGGAATTGAACCCTGGTTCGCAAGCCAGTGCTCTAGCCATTAGGCTACTCCTCCACTTCACTAGATGCAAAAAGTTCTCAGCTGACTTAAGCGTTTGTTTCATCTTGGTGAGGAAAACTGCTCTAAGTCAGGCACTGAACGTCATCCCGAGGAGCTCCAAATATTTGTGGGGAAACAAAACTCTTGCTGCAGTTCAACATGTAGCAGAGGTTCTGAAACGGGAATATTCAAAAAAACATCCTGGAGGCACAGAGGTGGGATTTGGCCTGGATGAGCAGATTGTCCAAGAAAGGATGCACACAAATGCCCTCCTTCCGAAGAGCTGCCACTACTACACCAATGACTATCAAAAAGGCCTTTGCTGCAATCATAAACCTGAATAGTATGGCACAGAACTGAAACGTGGTTGGACAGAATGGCAAAAGTGCAGAAAGCACAGTTACTTACCTGTAACAGGTGATCTCTGGGAACAGCAGGAATTAGTCCTCACATATGGGTAAGTCGGAACCGACGGAGCCCGCGCGGGAAAGCTCCCCAGCTTTTCAGATGAAAAGCTTTTGGGGCTTCCCACAGCGCATGCGCGCTGCCTTCCCGCCTTCCTTACCAGCTCTCTTCAGTTTGAGTTTATAGCTGAGACAATCGAGAGAGGAAAGGAAGGTAGATAGATAGAAGATACAACTCCTAGGGGAGGTGGGTGGGTTGTGAGGACTAATTCCTGCTGTTCCCAGAGATCACCTGTTACAGGTAAGTAACTGTGCTATCTCCAGGAACAAGCAGGAATAAGTCCTCACATATGGGGACTCCCTAGCTAAGATGCCTGGGAGATCCCCCTCCAAGGGTAAACCATCTTCGTATGGATCTCAGGCATCCATTCAGGGAAGGTGGGCAGGAGTTGCTTAAGTATGGAACAGGTGTTTGAGGACAGCCTGACCAAACAAGGCATCCCGGTGGAAGTCCTTGTCCAAACAGTAATGGGCTGTGAAGGTATGAACCGAGGCCCAAGTGGCTGCTCGACAGATCTGATCTATGGATACAGAGTGAAGATGAGCCATAGAAGTAGCCATGGCTCTCACATTGTGAGCCGTGACATGGCCTTCCAGAGAAATGTTCTTACTCTGGTAAGCAAAAGAAATACACTGAGCAATCCAATTGGAAAGTGTACGTTTGGAGACTGGAAGTCCCAAATGAGAAGGATCAAAAGCCACAAAAAGTTGGGAAGACTTTCGATGTGGCTGAGTCCTGTTGAGGTAAAAGGCGAGAGCTCTTTTACAGTCAAGAGTATGAAGGTTCCTCTCTGCACTGGATGCATGAGGAGCCGGGAAAAAAACAGGTAGATATACCTCTTGATTAAGATGAAAAGGCGAGACCACTTTGGGCATAAAGTGAGGATTCGTCCTAAGGACCACCTTATCATGATGAAATCTGGTATAAGGTGGATTAGCCACCAAAGCCTGCAGTTCACTGATGCGGCGAGCCGAAGTGACTGCAATAAGGAAAAGAACCTTCCAGGAAAGAAATTTCAAGGAGGTAGAGTCCAAAGGCTCAAAAGGTGGTTTCATAAGCTGACCTAGAACTAGGTTCAAATCCCATGCTACCGGCGGAGGTCGGATGGGAGGTTTAGTTAGGGTCAGGCCTCTCATGAACCTTGCAACGAGAGGATGAGAGGAGACAGGTTGTCCATTTATAGGTTTTAAGGATGCTGCAATAGCACTTAAATGGACTCGTACTGAATTCGTCTTGAGGCCTGCATTGGAAAGATGCAGGAGATAGTCTAGTAGAGAATTCAAAGGAAGTGCCAGAGGGTCAAGACCCTGTTGAGCACACCAAATGGAAAAACGTTTCCATTTGAAAGCATAGGAACGCCTGGTAGAGGGTTTCCTAGAGGCATGAAGGATATCTTTCACTGGTTGAGAAAGATTAAACTCATGAAGGCTTAAGCCTTCAGTAACCAAGCTCGGAGATGTAGGGACTTGGGGTCTGGGTGCCACAAAGTCCCTTTCTCCTGAGACAGAAGGTCTGGCGCAGCTCCCAGGTCCAGGGAGGAGCCCTGGGAGAGCTGTAGAAGTAGAGGGAACCACACTTAGCGTGGCCAGCGTGGAGCTATAAGGATCATCGACCCGTGATCCCTCTGAAGTTTGAACAGAGTCTTGGGAATCAAAGGAATGGGTGGAAAAGCATACAGGAATTCCTGACCCCAATGCAGGAGAAAGGCGTCGTTGGCCTGAGCTCCCTGACACGGAGTCCTGGAACAGAACCGGGGAAGTTTGGCATTCCACGGACTTGCAAAGAGGTCTATGTCCGGGGTCCCCCATTCCTGGAAGATTCTGTGTATCTGGTCCATATGCAGGGACCACTCGTGTGGAAGCAGAACTCGACTGAGTCTGTCTGCCCGAGAGTTTTGAACTCCTGGAAGATACACTGCCAGAAGATGAATTTGATGCTCTCTGGCGAAAGCCCATAATCTGAGAGCTTCGTTGCAAAGCGACAGAGAGCCCGTCCCTCCTTGCTTGTTGACAGAGAACATGGCCACCTGATTGTCTGTCTGAACTAGGACAGTCAGGTTGGCAAGGAGGGTATGGAAGACTGTGAGGGCAAGGAAGATTGCTCGCAGTTCCAGAAGGTTGATATGAAGGGTGGTCTCTTGGGGAGACCAGGTTCCCAGAGTGGAGAGATGTTGAAGATGAGCTCCCCACCCTGTTTGGGAGGCATCTGTTGTGAGGGTTGCTTGGGGCAACGAAGGTTGGAAGGGGGTCCCCAACAACAGATTTTTGGAGGATGTCCACCACTGGAGAGACCAAAACAGACGTTTTGAGGTGAGTACCTGGTCTGACAGCAGTCCCGATGCTTGAGACCACTGGGTGGCCAATGTCCATTGAGCTGCTCTCATATGGAGACGAGCATAGGGCACCACATGAACCGTGGAGGCCATGTGGCCCAGAAGTTGCAGCATTTCTCTGGCTGACAAGTGACTTCTGGACTGAGCCTGGGAGGCCAAGCTTATTAGCCGTTGGCCTCGGACCAGAGGAAGGTAGGCCCTTGCAGTGGTGGAATCCAGATAAGCCCCTATGAATTCCAGGGACTGAGTAGGGATGAGTTGGGACTTGGGAATGTTTACCACAAGTCCCAGATATTGAAGAATACGCCTTGTGCGGTCCAAGGAAATCTGGACTTCTGACTGAGATGGAGCTCGGATGAGCCAGTCGTCCAGATATGGGAAGACAAAGATTCCCATGCCTCTGAGAAATGCGGCTACGACTGCCATGCATTTTGTGAAGACTCTTGGAGCAGAGGCCAGACCGAAGGGTAGTACTCTGTACTGGAAATGTTTTCCCTGGAACAGAAATCTTAGATATTTTCTGTGGGATGGATGGATGAGTATATGAGTGTACGCATCCTTGAGATCTAGAGAACAAAGCCAATCCTGACTCTGAAGGTATGGAAGGAGAAGGCCCAGAGAGAGCATTTTGAATTTCTCCTTGAATAGAAACCTGTTCAATTCTCTCAGATCTAGGATAGGTCTGAAGCCCCCTGTCTTCTTTGTTATGAGAAAGTAAGGGGAGTAGAAACCTAACCCCTGTTGTGGAGGAGGAACCTCCTCTATTGCCCCTTGGGCAAGGAGAGAAGAGACTTCCTGACCCAACAGGGTCAGAAGAGATGGGGGAGAACTGAATTGCCTCACCATGGTATGGGGAGGAAGGCTGGAGAAATGAAGTTTGTAGCCTTCTCGGATAATAGAGAGGGTCCATTGCTCTGATGTTATTTGCTCCCATCTGGGAGCAAAGTGAGCTAGCCTTCCAGGAATGGTGAGGGGCTCTGGCTGTGCTAGAGCCAGAAAGGGCAAGTTCTCTAGAGGGAAGTCAAAACACCTGAGGGGGTTGAGCCTGCTGGGATGTAGCAGACACTGCAGGCTTTGACTTTACCTGCTTAGATTGTTGTCGCTTAGCCGCAAGGCGAGGCTGAGCAGATTGCTGGCCAGTATTCGTGGGAAATCTGGTCTTTTTATAGTAAGGCCTTTTAAAAGGCTTCTTTTTGGTAGGGGTAGAAGTAGACTTGGAAAGTCTATCTAGAGTGGCATTTTCTGCATCCATTTGAGCAGCTTTAATCTGCCAGTCTTCCCCAAATAAGTTCTCACCGGTACAGGGCAGATTCCTGAGGCCTTCTACAACCCAGGGTTCTAGGTTAGAAGCCTGGAGCCAAGCGAGACGTCGGGCTGCAATAGCAATTCCCGAAGCTCTGCCTGCAACCTCGAAAGAATCAAAGGCTGCCCTGTTGGAGAACTTGGAGACCTCTGAAAGTTGTGTCACCATATAAAAGAAGTCCGCCCTTTGATCATCAGGGATAAAGGGGGCAAAATTCTGTATTTTTAGGGCAAGTTGCCCAAGATACATGCCCATATAAAGGCTATAAGAGTTGATCCTGGTTATAAGCATACTAGCCTGGAACATCTTTCTTCCAAAAGAGTCTAGGTTCTTACATTCACGCCCTGGAGGGGTAGAAGAATGCCTCTTAGGACTCTTTATTTTCTTCATAGCAGACTTCACCACAATGGAGTGTTGAGGCAGCTGAGTTTTTTGGAACCCAGGCGAAGGAGGGACCCGATACATGGTGTCCAACCTGCGGGAATGGGGAGACAGTGTTAAAGGAGTCTCCCACAAATCCATCAAGTGTTCTTGAAGGATTTCATGGACAGGCAGAGTGACTGCCTCTTTAGGAGCTTTTGAGTATCCTAAAATGTCCAATTTTTTTGATCTGGGTTCTCTTTCAGAAGATGTAGTAATAGAAAGTGCTTTAGCTACATCAACAATGAAATCCTGAAAGGATAAATCCTCTCGGTGAGACATCCTCTTCTTGGGAGAAGAGGGCTCCTCAGGAAGAGTAAGCTCAACAGAGTCATCAGAGGAATTAAATTCATCAGAAGAATCTGAGTACTCTTTCTGTGCTTCCAATGTACGATACGCATACCGATCGGTATCGACATCGGGCGTATCGGGCATGAGATCGGTACCGGGCGAAAGCCGGAATCCGGTATGCGAAACCGATCGACGTTTAGAAGTCGATGGTCTCGGTTCCGGTGTAGATACCGGAACCGGGGTCGGTACCGATGAAATCGGTACCGAGGGCGTCGCAGCCTTAATGAAGGCCAGTACGGCCTGCTGCATGGTCTGGACAGTACTGCCCATAGACGCCACTACTGCCTGGATGTCGGTACCGGTATGGGCCGGTACTCCAGAGCAGTCCAACAGGTGATCTGTCGAGGCCGTGCCATCGATGTCAACCTGTGACCCCATGATTGCTTTGGAGGCCGGAACCTCCCGCCGGGGTTTTTTGGCCTGGGCAGAATCCTCGAACTCAGAACTGAGAGCCTCTCGATCTTTAGAAAGAGATTTGCTTTTAGAGGATTTGCCCACAGAAGTTTTGGTTACCTGAGATCCATCCGGAGAGGAAGACCTGGATGACTGTGATGCTTCTGAAGGAAACAGCACATGGAGCTTGTTAGCCCGGTTCTGCAAACCGCGTTTAGACATCTGGGTGCAGGATGGGCAGTCCGGTATGGAGTGCTCAGGTCCCAAACATTTGAGACACCATTCATGGGTGTCTGTGACAGAAATAACAGCACTGCATTTGGTACATTTTTTGAAACCAGGGACTGGCTTCTCCATGAGGAGAAACTGTGTAGGCCTGAAGGCCTAACACCGGGTACCAAGCTGTGCTGAAGAAAAATAAAAAAGTCTTTTTTTTTTTTTTTTTTGTATATAGAAAGAAAGAAAGACCGGCGATACCGGTATCGGTATGGGGAAGGCAGGTACGCGGTCTAAAGAAACAAACAAAAGTAACAAATTCTTCAGCGGTGACAGGAACACGACCTGCTGGCTCCGCGGAAAAAGAAGAACTGAGGAGAGCTGGTCAGGAAGGCGGGAAGGCAGCGCGCATGTGCAGTGGGAGGCCCCAAAAGCTTTTCATTTGAAAAGCTGGGGAGCTTTCCCGCGCAGGCTCCGTCGGTACCGACGTACCCATATATGATGACTTATTCCTGCTTGTTCCTAGAGATTAATAGGTATACTTCAGAGGAAAGGCGGGATAGAAGTGATAAGACTGAGATGTTCAAACACCTTCGTGACATAAAGGCACAGGAGGAGAGCCTCTTTTGATGAAAAGCAAGCTCTGCTACGAGGGAACATAGGATGAGGATGAAAGGGGATAGACTGGAGTAATATGTGAAAATATTTATTTACAGAAAGAGTGGTAGATGCATGGAATAGTCTCCCAGTTGAGGTGATAGAGATGAGAACGGTATCTGAATCCAAAAAAAGCATGGGACAAACACAGAGTATCTCTAAAGGGAAAAAGGAGAATGTTGTAGTGGTTGATATGGAAAGGCAGACTAGATAGGCCATGTGGTCTTTTTCTGCCATCATGTTTCTACATTTCATAATTAGAATCTCAGGAGCATTCAGAGTCTGATCCAGATAAATACTCATGTGATGCTTTGCTCACTTTCCCCTCTTCTTGAGGTGTAAGCCTTGAGTCTGTGTCAATGCACTGTAGATCTCCGATGCCTCAGTAAAGTTTCCTCCCAGATGTACAGGAGATAGACAATGACTAGGTAGTCGCTAGATGCAAGGTTCTTCAATGCTTTGATGTCAATGTCTCTCCCACAGGCAAGGTATGATTTTTGAAGATCAGTTGTATCTCACATAGCATCAATGTTGATATAGTTGAAGCAGCTCCATGACCCTGAGCAAAGAAGCCTTCCATCCATTTCTTGAGACTTTTCATGAGACACCTCTTGAAGGCTGCCATCAATGAAGGCAATGGGACTGCAGTAAGAGTGGCCATGTCCTCCTGAGTTGTTCCAGGAATATCGGAAGGCTCATCTCGGCCCTTAAAACTGCACCCCCTCCAGTACTAAAAGGAATGAGCAGATCTCATATAGAGAATACTTCAAGGACAGCAGATATCTTGGTGCCTCAATGCTCATAACATCATGCTCCAATAAACTTCCACTCCAATGCACTTCAGCCTCTGCCATGAACTTTAAGTGTCGAAAATAAAGTCTAATCCTTCCTCTTTTTTCAAGTGGGAACAGGATGTTTTTTGACCCCGATAGGCTCTATTGATATCTGATGTTGACGATGACTGATGTCAATGCATCCTCAGTGTCTGATGGAGTTACGAGGTCATGGAGACTGATGTTTCTGCTGAAACAGCCCTTGCCAAAGTCTCCAGTGACCTACTCCTGACTTAATTCAAAGATCTTTACTCAATCTTTATTCTTTCTGACCTATCTGCTGCTTTTGATGCTGTCAACCACCATCTTTTCCTTGATACCTTGTTCTCACTTGGATTTCTGCGTTGGTTTTCTTATCTCTCCCATCACGCTTTTAGTGTATGCTCTGGTGGACTCTTCTCCACTGCTATCCCACTTTCAGTCAGTATACCTAAGGGACCCCCCGCCCCCCTTATCTTCTCTCTTTATACTCATTCCCATGGTGCCATGATCTTCTCACATGGTTTTCAGCACCATTTTTATGCTGACAACTCCAAGATATGTGTCTCTGCACCAGAAATTTCTCCAAGAATCCAGGCCAGAATCGCAGCCTGTTCATCTGTTGCTGCTGCCTGGGTGCCCTGCTACAGTCAAACTGAACATGGCCAAGATGGGGCTCCTTATCTTCCCCCCCTAAACCTACCTCTCCCTTTCCTCCTTTCCCTATTTCTGTGGATAACAGTCATCCTCTCCATTTCCTTGGCTTGTAACCTTGGGGTCATCTTTGACGCCTCTCTCTTTTTCTGCACCTATCCAACAGATAGTTAAATCTGTCATTTCTTTCTCTATAACACCAGCAAAATCACTTCCTTTCTTTCTCAACACACTACCAAGACCTTTATCCATTCTTGTCATCAACTGTTTAGGCTACTGCAACCTGTGCCTCTTGCTGGTCTCCCAATGAATCATCTTGCCTGCTTAAATCCATTCAAAATTCAGCCACATGGCACAGTTACTATACTGATGAAACCTTCTCTTCTCAACTTCATTGGTGTCTATCAGTTTCAACATACAGTTCAAACTTCTCCTACTGACCTACAAGTGCATTCACTCTGTGGCTCCTTATTACCTTTTTTTTTTCTCATTTCTCGCTACACCAATCCATTTTTATTTGTCACCTTCTCATCTATTATCAACTCCAGACTCTGTTCATTCCATCTTGCTGTACCATATGCCTGGAATAGACTATCTAAGTTGATATGTCAAGATCCTTGTCTGGCCTTATTCAAATCCAGGCTAAAAATCCACATCCTTGAGGTATTTGGATACTGGATCCCGTCCTTTTTGTTCTATTTAATATCCATGTGTATTTTCATCATTTCCCTAAAAGAACTGCCCTAGTCACCTGTTTGTTCTGTTTATCTGTCTCTTGTAAGCTCTGTGAAGCAGAACTGTCTCTTACATGTGCATGCACAGTGCTGTGTATGCCTTGTGGCCCTATACAAATGATAAGTAGAAGCAGTAGTAGAAACGATACCCCAATCCCATGAGCTTCTCCCCCAATGCCAATGTGAAATCTTACACTTACCAACACCACTTCATGTCCATGATAATGTCACTGATTGCATCTGTCAGTGTCTGAACATTTTCAAATTTCATTCCTCTGCTACAAAAACAAATAAAAAGTCTTACACCTCCAGAATATGCAAAGACAGCTGTACAGTGTTGGACTGCAGCTATTTTTAATGTGTATATAGTATAATGCTCTCTAACTTTACAAGGAACAAGAAACATTTTGAATGCATTAGCTCAGGATTCATCTCATATCACAGAGGTAAGAGGACAACACTACACACACAACCCTTAAAAGAAACTAAGAAACTTAGAATGTTTTTCTCTGCATCAGTTCAAACATTTTTGTACATCAAGTTTGTAATTAAAGCAAACAAAACCCTTAAGATTCTTGCATTTCATTCATAACATATTACTGTTTAAAAATACTAAAAACTTGTCCCATTTAGACACTCAGTATTTTAAACTGGAGTTAACCAGGGTGTGCTGTAATGAGCTTCATCAGAGTCCCATACAGACATTATACTAATGCATGTAATGCATGAACACTGCACAGAGAAAAAAAAGTGTGTCTCTTCCTCAGAATGCCATGCAAGTGTTATACTGATAAATGCATGATACAAATAAAGGGCCAAACAGCAGGCTTAGGGGCAGCCATTCATGGAAGGACAACTGATTTTTGAATGATTTATTTTTTTTACATTGCTTGACTGGTAGTTTACTGGCTTATGTTTCCTTCCATGCTTTACTGAAAAGACGTTTTGGAGCTAAGAGATATATGTTTTTTTGTTTTGTTTTTCAAATTTAAATAGCAGAAGTTCAAAGTGGAAGACTGGTAATATTGTTAGTTTGACATCTTAGCAGTTCTGACATGTTAGTTCCCCTCTTACTCACCCTACTTTCCAATCTCACTTGCTAATGAGGAGGTTGGGTTCGACTAAGATCTTTATTCTTTATCTTTATTGTGACATCTAATATACCGCCCACTGCCAAGGTGTCTGAGTGGTTTACAATATAAAACAATCTGCTACAAGGAAAAGGAAAGCATAGTTACTCACCTGTAACAGGTGATCTCCGGGAACAGCAGGAATTTAGTCTTCACATATGGGTATCGTCGGTACCGACGGAGCCTGTGCGGGAACGCTCCCCAGCGTCCAAATAGAAAGCTTTTGGGAGCATCCCACAGCGCCTGCATGCTGCCTTCCCGCCTTTCCCAACTGCCTCTCTCCAGTTGAGTTTTAAAGCTGAGACAAAGAGAGAGAGAGAGGGAAAGGAAAGAGATAGAGAGATACAACTCCTAGGGGAGGTGGGTGGGTTGTGAGGACTAAATTCCTGCTGTTCCCGGAGATCACCTGTTACAGGTGAGTAACTATGCTATCTCCAGGAACAAGCAGGAATGTAGTCATCACATATGGGAACTCCCTAGCTTTAGGTGCCAGGGAGAGACCCCAGAAGTTGTGTGTCCCTGAACAGGGCTCCACTTCCCCCCATGGATCTCTAGCATCCTACCAGGGATGGTGGGGGTAGGAGTTGATTAGGTATGGAACAGGTGTTGGAGAACAACCTGACCAAACAAGGCATCCCGGCGGGAGTCCTTGTCTAAGCAATAATGGGCTGTGAAGGTATGAACCGAGGCCCAGGTGGCTGCTCGACAGATGTCGTCGATAGACACAGAGCGTAGATGAGCCATTGAAGCTGCCATGGCTCTCACATTATGAGCTGTGACATGGCCCTCCAGAGGAAGATTCTTACTCTGATAGGCAAAGGAAATACATTGAGCAATCCAGTTAGACAGTGTTCTCTTGGAGACTGGAAGTCCCAAATGAGAAGGATCAAAAGCAACAAAGAGTTGAGAGGACTTTCTATGTTGCTGTGTTCTTTGTAAGTAAAAGGCTAAAGCTCTTTTACAGTCCAAAGTATGAATATTCCTTTCTGCATTTGATGCATGAGGCCTTGGAAAGAACACAGGTACGTAGACCGCTTGGTTTAGATGAAAAGGCAAGACCACCTTTGGCATAAAGTGTGGATGAGTCCTAAGGACTACCTTGTCATGATGGAACCTTGTATAAGGTGGATCAGCCACTAATGCCTGCAATTCACTGATGCGACGTGCTGATGTGATTGCAATAAGAAAGACAACCTTCCAAGAAAGGAATTTCAAGGAGGTAGTAGCTAAGGGTTCAAAAGGTGGCTTCATAAGCTGACCAAGAACCAAGTTTAAGTCCCATGCCACAGGAATTTGTTCAATTCTCTGAGGTCTAAAATAGGCCTGTGTCCCCCTGTTTTCTTTGGGATAAGGAAATAGGGAGAGTAAAACCCTGTACCTTGTTGAGGAATGGGTACTTCTTCTATTGCCCCCTGGGCAAGAAGCATAGTGACCTCTTGATCTAATAGGTTGACAAGAGAGGTCTGAGAATTGAACTGTCTTACTATCGTGTGAGGGGGCATGCTTGAAAAATGAAGCTTATACCCCTCTTTTATGATGGAGAGTGTCCAATGCTCTGCTGTTATTTGCCCCCATCTGAGGGCAAAGTGACAACCTTCCTGGAATGGTGGAAGGCTCTGGTCCATTGAGAGCCAGGAAGGCTACGTTCTCTAGATGAAAGTCAAAGGCCTTGTGGAGGCTGAGACTGCTGAGACGGTTGAGGCTTAGCAGTCTTTGCTTTCCTTTGTTTGGATGACCTTTCCGGGCAGGTTGACCTGCAGAGCGTCCCTGCTGGGAATAAGCAGGATAAAACCTTTTCTTCTTGGAAAAGAATGGTTTTTTGAAAGATTTCTTTCTTGCAGGATCAGCTGTGGCCTTGGATAATCTATCCAAGGTGGAGTTGTCAGCATCCAACTAATTAGCTTTTTCTTGCCAATCTTTGCCAAACAGGTTCTCACCAGTACTAGGACTATTGTCCAGTTTGTCTTGTACCCAGAGCTCCAAATCAGATGCCTGGAGCCAGGCAATTCTACGTGCACCTATGGCAATGGCAGAGGTTCTGCTTATGCACTCAAAGTGGAGTGGAGGAGTGGCCTAGTGGTTTGGGCAAGGTACTTCAGGCCGGAAGTTCAAATCCCACAAGAGGACAGCAACCTTGGGCCGGAAGGACTGGGGTTTCTAGTCCCACAGGTGCTCCTTGTGGTCTTGGGCAAGCCACTTAACCCTCCATAGCCCATATTCCCTGTAAAATAGTTATCTCCAAGTTATAATGCCCTGTTCAATGTAATTTCAGTTTGTTCAATGTAAACCGCACTGATGCAGAATAGCGCGGTATATAAGAGAATGTAAATAAATAAATAAAACAGTCAAAAGTTGCATGGTTGACAAATTTAGAAACATCCTGGGCATGTTTGACCAATGTGAGAAAATCCTGCCTTCTATTCTCAGGAAGAAGAGGGCTCAAACCCTCTAAATCTCCTGTGACTTCCTTAAGGAACATTCCCATGTATAAAATATAGGAACTGATCCTGGCAGAAAGCATGGAAGCCTGGAAAGTACGACGTCCAAAGGCATCCAAAGTTCTGCACTCACGTCCTGGAGGATTAGAGGAATGTCTCTTTGCACTCCTGATCCTTTTCATAGCTGATTCCACTACAATAGAGTGGTGAGGAAGCTGAGTCTTCTGGAAACCAGGACAAGGAGGGACTCAATACATAGTATCCAATCTACGTGAGTGAGGAGAGGTGGTAAGAAGCGTCTCCCACATTCTTAGCATGAGATTATGGATGGGCAATGTAGCTGCCTCCTTAGGAGCTTTGGGATATTGTAAAATTTCGAACTCCTTTGCTCTGGGCTCTGATTCAAGAGCCACAGTAATGGACAGACCTCGAGCCACCTCCCTGATGAAGTCCTGAAAGGAAATAGCCTCTGGAGGAGACATCTTGCACTTAGGGGAGGAAGGCTCCTTTGGGAGAAGTATTCCCGCATCGACAGAACTGTCAGAATCCTCAGATTCTTCTGAGGACTCGAAGTACCTTCTGTCCGGATGCTCTTGAAGAGCCCGATACACGTACCGACCGAAGTCGGTACCGGGGGTAATCGGTACTGGTGTATCGGTACCGGAGGGCATCGCATGACTGGGTGCCGGCAATGCGGACACTGATACTGATGTCGATGCCGATGCTGTCTGTACCGGTACCGGCTGAACTGTCTGACGCGGTTCCGAGGGTGTCGATGCCGCAAGGAGAGCCGCCAGACTGCGTTCAATAGCCAGGAACCTCTGGTCTACCGACGCTGCCGATGCCTGGATCTTTATCTTTATCTTATCTTTATTTGCACAATTTGATGAACCGCCCAGGCCAAAGCATCAGGGTGGTGTACAATACAAACGGAGGCTACTGGAAACAAAGCCAGAAAGGAACGCCAAAAACAGATAGGACAGGAGAGTGCAGAGAAAAGATAGAAAGGGGAAAGAGCCCAAGAGGGGCGAGAGGGACAATAGGGCGGGAGGGGGAAAAGAAAAAAGAAAGGGAGAAGAGGAACGGACAGGCAGAGGGATAATAATGGGGGGTGGGGGGGGGGACCAGGGGATAAGGCACCATCGTCGGGAGGAGGGAGGTCAAAGGCCTGGCAAGAGAGATGTGTTTTGAGGAGAGTTTTAAAGCGGGGGTAGGAGAGTTCCAAACGAAGACAAAGGGAGTGAATTCCAGAGAGCCGGACCTAAGAAGAAGAAAGCAGAATGACGGGTGAGTTCTAAGTGGGCCTGAGCGGGGGAAGGGAGAAAAGGACAGTTACCAAAAGCGGAACGGAGAAGACGAGGGGAGGGCTGAAGGCGAATGATGTCTGACAAGTATTGAGGGGTGCTGGAGTGGAGGGCCTTGTCTGTGAGGATGACAACCTTAAAGATGAAACGGAACTTAACCGGAAGCCAGTGTAAGGCAAGGAGGCAGGGAGACACGTGGGAGCGAGCTAGGGAACCGGTGATAAGGCAAGCGGCTGCATTCTGTACTAATTGAAGACGGCGAAGCTGAAAAGAAGGAAGGCCTGCATAGATGACATTACAATAGTCTAACCGGGTCATGACTAGGGACAGGACAAGGGTGACAACAGCGGAAGGGGGGAGTGATGATTGAACGGTTCGAATCCTGCGTAAATGAAAAAAAGAGGTACGTATGACGGAAGAAATGTGTTGGTGAAAGGAGAGGGATGAGTCCAGAGTAACACCCAAATACCGAAGAGTTGGAACCAGGGGAATTGAGTGGGAAGACATAACAGGTGACAGGCAAGGAGAGGAGAGACCGAAGGAAAACCAAATTGCAGAGGACTTGGCAGGGTTAGCGTGTAGAAAGTTAGAGTCAAACCTTGGCCTGCTGACCCTGTTGGGGAGCTGCAGAGGCCTGATAATGAGGGTATTGTTTATAGGCAGATGACTTCCTCGGGTAAAAGGACTTTTTTCCCGAGCCCTTCTTTTTCTGAGAAGGGGCAGAGGTTTTTCTGGACAGCCTAGTCCGGGTCAGAGTCTCGGTCTCGAGTTCTGCAGCCTTTTCAGCCATGGGCTTGCCAAAGAGGTTTTCACTTCGGCAGGGGACATCGACCAACTTGTCCTGTACCCATGGCTCGAGGTCGGATGACTGTAGCCAAGCCTGTCGGCAGGCACCGATGCCGGCCCCGGCTACTCGGGCCGAAGCCTCGAAGCCATCGTAGGCTGCTCAAGAGATAAACTTCGAGCACTCTCGAATACCAGTGGACAAGGCCTGGAACCTCTGCAAAGGTTCCTCGGAGAGACCAGCAGAGAACCCGGCAATCTCCTTTGCCAGGTCTCGGAGATACATGCCCATGTAGAGCTGGTATGTCTGGACACGGCAAGCAAGCATAGAGCCCTGGAAGCACTTCTTACTGAGGGCATCCAGGTTCCGGTCCTCCTGGCCGGGAGGCACCGAGGAGTGCATTTTCTGACTTTTCAGTCGATGCATGGCCGATTCCACAACCATGGAGTGGTGTGGTAATTGTGCCTTTTGTAACCCGGGGCTCTTGTGGACTCGATAGATGGAATCGACCCGCTTGCTTAACACCGGCGTCGAGGTCGGGGTCTCCCACATGCGGAAGAGCAGCCGTTCCAGCATCGGAGGAACCGGTACAGTAAAGGCCTCCTTCGGGGGAGAGTCATACTGGAGGGCCTCGAGCTCCTCCTCGGGATCCGCGGGGAATGCCAAGGCCTTGGCCATATCCCGCACGAAGTCCGAGAACCGGGTATCCTCCGGTGGGGACCGTCTCCGAGTTTTGGACTCCGGCGAGTCCGATGGGACACACAGAGTCCGATAGTTGTCGGGTGACTCTTCGTCCTCCGTCTCCCAGCCCGACTCCTCGGAGGAGGAATCGAGCGGCTCCGGTCGGGCGGGCACCGATGCCCTCTGCTCCGACGCCGAGGGTACCGGCGTCGATGACCTCGGTCCCGAACAGGAGGCCGAGGGAGACCGTGGCCGAGGATCGACTCCAGCCCGCATGGACTTGAGGATCAGCTCGGACTCCGGGGTCGACTTGGACGTCGATGTCCCGGTGGTCGGGGCAGATGCACTGGTGAGACCGGCGATCAATGCCCGCTGCTGTTCCATGAAGGCAGCGAAGCTGCTCTCCAAGTCCATCAACCTGAGTCCGAGCTCAGGAGACCCAGCAGCCCCCAACTCGGGCCCCGACGGCATCGGGCCCAACGTCGGCTCCCCTGGAGGAGAGTCCACGAGGACTACAGAACTCACGTGCCCAGGAGACTCCATCTCGAGATGAGGTTGCTTGGCAGGCCTCTTCGACTCCGAAGACCCGGGACGGCGATCGGGGCTATGCGACCTGGCCCTTGAGGAACCAGGAGCGTCCACTGACGCCGCCCTCGCGGGTTTCTTCTTCCTGCGCTGTTCCCGCGGAGACCCCCGCTCAGAGGAACCCCAACGCTGCTCGGGGCCGGAGTCCCGAGACGTCGAGGCCTCTGACGAGGTCCGGGCCCATCCGGACGCGGAGTCAGAGAAAATCCTATCCTTCTGGTGCTGCCGACTCCAACGCTTTCAAGGACATTTTGCCACACGGACCACAGATCATCGGGTCCGAGGTAGCGGGGGCAGCAGTCATGTGTGTCGGTAAGAGACATAAGTTTCTTACACCGATCACACTTTTTAAAACCGCTGGCAGCCATCGGGGGAAAAAGGGCCCCTGCGAGGTCAAAAGACAGGGCTGCCAGGGAAAAAAGAAAAATGGCGCGAACGCTAGTCACGAAGGACAAAAACCGAAAAAGAGAGAGTGGGCTCGATACCGGTGTATCGGGCCCAGGCGGGAAAAGGATCCGGCATCGAACCAAAGGAGAACAAAAAACAGGGAAATCAACTTTTTCCTCGGCGAAAAACGAACTACGCCCGTCGGGCTCCGCGGAAAAAAGATGACCGAGCAAGATGGCACCCTTGGGCGGGAAGGGGACCGCACATGTGCGCTGCAATTCCCAAAGGCTTTCTTTGAAAGCTGGAGAAATGCTCCGCACGGGGGCTCCGTCGGCGCCGACATCACCCATAGGTGAGGACTGACTTCCTGCTTGGTCCTGGAGAACATAAGATAGTCTGTATCTACAAAACCCAAAGTGATAATTACACACATAATACACTATCCTTAGCATTAAAAAGCATAACGAAGTTCATATTACAGGTATTAAAAATATAAATGAGTCATACACTAAAAAAAGAAATAAAAAAAGTAAATAGATTGTGGAATGGAGAAACCAAAATAATAAAAACCATCATACCTGATCAGCTAGGTATCGTATGAAATGAGCCTCAAGAGAAGCACACCATATTATAAAATGATAGTTAAAATACTGCACACAACATCCTGTTTAAGGGTCAAAGTGGGGTCATGTGGCAAAACCTGATAAAAGTGCTCATCGTTGAGTTGATTGGTGAGTTCTTCTATGTAATAAGACCGATCCATTATAATGATACCACCACCCTTGTCCGCGGGTTTGATAAAGCGTAGTTACTCACCTGTAACAGGTGTTCTCCAGGAGCAGCAGGAATCAGTCCTCACTTATGGGTGACGTCGGCGCCGACGGAGCCCTCGCGGAGCAATTTTCCCCAGCTTTCAAAGAAAGCCTTTGGGAATTGCAGAGCGCATGCGTGGTCCCCTTCCCGCCCAAGGGTGCCATCTTAGCCAGTCAGGTGACATAGCTAAAAAAGACAGCATAAAAATTTGCAAAAAAACTAAAGCAGATGATTGCAACTCCACGGGGAGGAGGGAGGGTTGTGAGGACTGATTCCTGCTGCTCCTGGAGAACACCTGTTACAGGTGAGTAACTACGCTTTCTCCAGGACCAAGCAGGAAGTCAGTCCTCACTTATGGGACTCCCAAGCTCAAGGCTACCGGAGACCCTAAGCACAAAAATGAGCTCCCTCTAGCTCAGCAGCACAGAAGGAAAGAATCTTCGCTGAATTATTACCCACCGGTAGCCCACATCCGGGATGGAGGGTAGGAGTTGCTCAGACCTCGAAGAGATTACGGAGGACTGCCTGTCCGAAAGCACTGTCCCTGCGGGACTCCCTCTCGAGACAGTAATGGACCGCAAAAGTCTGGCTCGAAGACCAAGTAGCGGCCCGGCAGATGTCTGCCAGCGGAACAGAGCGGAGGTAAGCCACTGACGTAGCCTTTGCCCGAACGCAATGAGCCGTGACTCGACCTTCCAAGGAGAGTCCGGCTGCCCCATAAGCCCAAGAGATACAGTCCGCAACCCAGATGGACAGAATACGCTTGGAGACCGGGAGTCCCAATTTATTGGGGTCAAAAGACACAAAAAGCTGAGCAGCTTTACGGTGCTCCCGCGTACGGTCAAGGTAGAAGTTCAAAGCCCTTCTACAGTCCAGGGTATGGAGGACCGTTTCAGCTCGGCTGGAGTGTGGTCTGGGAAAGAAGGTTGGAAGTACCACCTCCTGATTGATGTGAAAGGGGGAGACTACTTTTGGAAGAAATTTTGGGTGAGTCCGTAGGACTACCCTATTTTTGTAGAACCGAGTGTAAGGGGGATCAGACACGAGGGCCTGCAATTCACTTACGCGTCTAGCGGAAGTGAGGGCTATCAAGAACAGTGTTTTCCAAGAAAGAAAACGGAGAGAACAGGTAGCCATAGGTTCAAAAGGCGGACAGGTGATCCGCTGTAAAACCACATTCAGGTCCCAGTCAGGCGCTGGCGGGCGCAGAGGTGGTTTAAGTAGAAGGAGACCTCGGAGAAACCTCGCTACGAGAGGGTCGTTGGAGAGAGGTCTGCCGTCCACCGGCACATGATGTGCTGAAAGAGCACTGAGGTGAACTTTGACGGAGTTGGACTTAAGTCCCAGATTAGAGAGGTAAAGCAAGTACTGCAAGACCACCGACACCGGGCAGGAGAAGGGATCCTGAGACTGTCGGGTACAACAAACGGAAAAACGACGCCATTTAAGGGCGTAGCATTTGCGGGTAGAAGGTCATCGCGAAGCTAGGACGACCTCCTCCACCTCTGCCGGCAGGAGAAGGGGAGCAAGGACTACCCTCTCAGCAGCCAGGCCATTAGGTTGAGAGACCTGAGGTTGGGGTGTAGCAGAGACCCCTGATCCTGAGTGAGGAGATCCGGTTGTAACCCCAGAGGGAATGGATCCTCCACCGCTAATTGCAGCAGGAGCGGAAACCACGGCTGTCTGGGCCAGCGAGGGGCCACCAGGATCATGAAGGCTTTGTCTCGGAGAACCCTGAAAAGAGTCCGAGAGACTAGCGGGATGGGAGGGAAAGCGTACAGAAGGCTCCCCGACCATGAGAGTAGAAAAGCGTCCGCCGCAACCCGAAGGGGGTGTGGCTGACGAGAGCAGAAGCGAGGAAGTTGCCGGTTGTGAGGACTGGCAAAGAGATCCACCGTGGGGAGGCCCCACTTTAGAAAGAGCTTCTGAGCTACCAAGGGATCCAGACGCCACTCGTGCGGCTGGAGGATCCTGCTGAGTTTGTCCGCCAGGCAATTCTCTTGGCCTGGGAGATAAACTGCCTTGAGGAGAACGCCGTGACTGACGGCCCAAGAGCAGAGCTTCTGTGCCTCCCGGCAGAGGAGGAAGGAGCCCGTGCCCCCCTGCTTGTTCACGTAGAACATGGCAACTTGATTGTCCGTCTGGACAAGGACGGACTGGTGAGAAGTCAGGTGGGAGAAGGCCTTGAGAGCCAGGCGGATCGCCCTGAGCTCCAGGAAGTTGATCTGCTGAGCAGACTCCCACGTGGTCCAGAGGCCCTGAGTACGTGCCCCTTGGCAATGCGCTCCCCAGCCCAGGAGGGATGCATCTGTTGTCAGCACCCGGGCCGGCTGAGGTGACTGGAAAGGCATGCCGAATATTAGGTTCGGCCGCTGAAGCCACCACCGGAGAGACGAGATCAGCGGCTCGGAGACGCGCACTAGGTCTGCTAGACCGCCTGTGGCTTGTCGCCACTGCTGGCGGAGACACCATTGAGCAGGCCGCATATTCAGGCGGGCATTTGGGGTCACATGGACGGTGGAAGCCATATGGCCGAGTAGTCTCAGGAAGCGCCTGGCGGAGACCAGGGGCTGGCTGCGAAAACGGTCGGCTAGGTCCATGAGCCGTTGAGCCCTGTCGAGCGGTAGGTACGCTCGTGCCTGAGGAGTGTGCAGCCTTGCGCCGATGAACTCGAGATCCTGTGAGGGGAGCAAAGTGGACTTTGCGAAGTTTATAACAAAGCCCAAGTACTGCAGAAGAGTCACCGTGCGGCGCGTGGCGTTGGTGACCTCCAGAGCGGACGCTGCTCGGATGAGCCAGTCGTCGAGGTACGGAAAGACATAGAGGCCGAGAAGCCTGAGATGTGCCGCCACCACCGCGAGACATTTTGTGAAGACTCGCGGTGCGGAGGACAGGCCAAAGGGCAGTACTCTGTACTGGTAATGATTGCCTGCCACCACAAACCTTAGGTATTGGCGGTGGCTTGGGTGGATGAGGATGTGCGTGTAGGCATCCTTTAGATCCAAGGAGCATAGCCAATCTCCCTGCTGGAGGTAGGGCAGAAGGATTCCAAGGGTAAGCATCTTGAACTTCTCCCGCAAGAGGAACTTGTTGAGGTTGCGCAAGTCCAGGATGGGTCTGAGGCCTCCTGTTCTTTTTGGTATTAGAAAATACCTGGAATAAAAGCCTTGACCTTTCAGGTGGTGGGGCACTGGTTCCACCGCCTGTTCCTGTAGAAGACCTGCTAACTCCTGAAGGAGTAATTCCCTGTGCAGAGGGGGTCGTGGAGGTTCTCCCGGAAAATAGGAGGGAGGGACCTGGTGGAAGTGGAGAAGATAGCCTTCTCGCACGACTTGAAGCACCCAGGCATCTGAGGTGATGCTGGACCACCTGTGGGCGAAGTGAACCAGCCGGCCTCCGGTGCTGGGAGGAACCAGCGGGGGGGGAGAGGGTATGCTTAAGGAGTCAAAAACCCCCACCCTGCGGAGCAGGGGCTGGTGGTGGTGCAGGCTTGGGGGCTTGCTGCCTACGGGACCCGTTACCCCGTCCCTTGGCCTGCTGGCCCTGTTGGGGAGCTGCAGGGGCCTGATAGTGGGGGTACGTTTGTAGGCAGCCGCCTTCCTCGGGTAAAAGGACTTCTTTCCCGAGCCCTTCTTTTTCTGGGAAGGGGCGGAGGTCTTCCTAGAAAGCCTAGTCCTGGTGAGAGTCTCCGTCTCAATTTGTGCAGCCTTATCAGCCATGGGCTTGCCAAAGAGGTTTTCGCCTCGGCAAGGGACATCGACCAACTTGTCCTGCACCCAGGGTTCAAGGTCAGACGACTAAAGCCAAGCCTGTCGGCGGGCACCGATGCCGGCTGCAGCCACTCGGGCCGATGCTTCAAAGCCATCATAGGCTGCTCGGGACATGAATTTTGAGCATTCCCGAATGCCAGTGGACAAGGCCAGGAACCTCCGCAAGGGTTCCTCGGACAAACCAGCGGAGAAGCCGGCTAGCTCTTTAGCCAGGTCTCGGAGATACATGCCCATGTATAGCTGGTAGGTCTGGACATGACATGCGAGCATAGAGCCCTGGAAACACTTCTTACCAAGGCCATCCAGGTTACGGGCCTCCCTGCCAGGAGGCACCGAGGAGTGCATCTTCTGGCTCTTAAGACGATGCATGGCCGATTCCACTACCATGGAATGGTGTGGTAGCTGTGCTTTTTGGAAGCCAGGGCTCTTGCGGACTCGATAGATAGAATCGACCCGCTTGCTCAGGACCGGCGAGGTGGCCGGACTCTCCCACATGCGGAAGAGTAGTCGTTCCAGCATGGGAGGAACCGGTACAGTAAAGTGTTCCCTGGCAGGAGAGTCATACTGGAGGGCGTCGAGCTCTTCGGCTCGAGGCTCCTCCTCGGGGTCCGCAGGGAAGGCCAAAGCCTTGGCCATATCCCTGACGAAGTCCGAGAACCGGGCATCCTCCGGGGGGGACTGCTTCCGAGGTTCGGACTCAGGTGAGTCCGAGGGGACACACAGAGTCCGAAAAGAATCAGGCGACTCTTCCTCTTCAGACTCCCAGACCGACTCCGACGAGGACTCGGTGGGGTCGGCCCGGGCAGGGCGCGGCGCCTGCCGCCCCGACGCCGAGGGAGTCGGCGTCGGCGACCTCGGTCCCGAACGGGAGGCCGAGGGTGACCTCGACCGAGGATCGACTCGAGTTCGCATCGACTCGAGGATCGGCTCGGTCTCCGGGGTCTACTTAGACGTCGACGTCCCGGCGGTCGGGGCAGCGGCGCCAGCGAAGCCAGCGAGCAGTGCCCGCTGCTGGTCCATGAAGGCAGACAGTCTGCTCTCCAAGGCCGTCAACCTGAGTCCGAGCTCAGGTGACCCAGCAGCCCCCGACTCGGGCCCCGACGGCGTCGGGCCCGACGTCGGCTGTCGCGGAGGCGAGTCCAGAAGGACCACAGGACTTACCCGAGCAGGCAGCTCCGACTCCAGGCGAGGTCGCTTCGTGAGGTGCTCCTTCTCCAAGGACCCGGGGCGGCTATCGGGGCTATGCGACCTGGCCCTCGCGGAGCCAGGAGCGTCCACCGACGCCGCCCTCGCGGGTTTCACCTTCCGTCGATGGTCCCCGGAGGGAGAACCCCTGTCGGAGGAACTCCGGCGACGGTCCGAGCTGGAACCCCTGGACGCGGAGGCCTCCGACGAGGTCCGGGTACTGCTGGGGTCAGCGAAGATTCTATCCCGCTGATGCCGCCGACTTCTCAACGCTTTGGAGGAAAGTTTGCCACAAGGCCCACAGATCATTTCTTCATGATCCGGGCCCAGGCAGCGGAGGCAATTGTCGTGTGTGTCAGTTAGTGACATATTTCGGTCACACTGACCACACCGCTTGAAACCACTGGCAGCCATCGGGGGAAAAAGGGCCCCGGCGAGGTCAAAGGACCGGGCTGCCAGGGAAAAACCGAAACGAAAAACTGACTAAGTCAGAAAAACCAAAAAAGAAGAAGAGGACTCGTGACCGGCGTCGCGAGTCCGGGCGGGAAAAAGACCGGCGTCGAACCGAAGGAAAAAAGAGTAATTATGAAGAAAAATCAACTTTTTCGCGGGGACACGACGGGTACGTCTGTAGGGCTCCGCGGAAAAAAGAAGACTGGCTAAGATGGCACCCTTGGGCGGGAAGGGGACCGCGCATGCGCGCTGCAATTCCCAAAGGCTTTCTTTGAAAGCTGGGGAAAATTGCTCCGCGAGGGCTCCGTCGGCGCCGACGTCACCCATAAGTGAGGACTGACTTCCTGCTTGGTCCTGGAGAATGATATCTTGTCGTTTATTAAGTGTATGTAAGGCTGACCACTCTTCGTGCGAGAGATTGTTATATCGGCATCTAGATTTGTGTTCTAAGGACTTAACACGGAGGACACAGTCCATGAAAGATTGTATGGCACTGTCTACAGGTCCTGGCGGATACCATCGTGACTTGTTACGTATAACCGATGGATCATTAGAATTGGAAGGTTTATCAGAGAAAAACGTTTGAATCTGTAATTTACGAAAAAACGTATGGAGGATCAATTCTAGTCTGGAAAGCGTCATATTTAGCAGTGGGAACAAAAGAGAGACCCTTCTGTAAAAGGTCTATCTCTGATGCGGTGATGTCGACTGAGGACAATTTAAAAACAGGAAGATCATTGGAAGGACCTGACTCATTGGTATTAGATTTATGAACTAATACTGATCGCGTGGATGGTTGTAAGGAGGTCGGAAAGATCTGCCTCTGCCTCTTCCTCTCCCTCTGAACTCTAGGTGTGAGAACGCGTTTTTTTGGGGGGGGACGCCGTGCTGATTCTTTCTCCCAAAGATCTTCGAATAGAAAATCTTGTGATGTTTTGGGAGAGAGAGGAAGAGGAATGGATGCAGGAGAGGCAAAGAGCTCCTCAGATTCACTTCTAATTCGTTTCTTACTTCTCTCATGTGTGTCATTGGTTCTGCGTGCTGGTGAAACCTTCTTTGTACGTGTATCTTCATTTTTACGTAAAGGAGATTGGTATCTATATGATGTAGAAGGATCTTCCTGTCTATATACTGTACGATCAGATTGCCTAAAATTATCATGATTATAGTTCTCAAGATTTTTTTCTTTAAAACTAACCTGGCGTGAGCTATTGGAAGAGGCAGAGGATTTTAACCACAAATACACATTGCCGTTTTTATAGTCCAATTCATCTCGTCTGTGCTTAGCTAATTTACCTTTCTTAACTTCTTTACGATACTCTTCTAGTTTCTTATTGTAATCACCTATAAGTCTATTAAAATGTCTATCATCAGACTTAAGGGACTCCATCTTTTTGTCCGCTTCATCCTTAATTTTATCAGCTTTCTTCTTCGCAGTCTCAGCCAGAAGGACCATGAGGTCTAAGGAACATTTGTTGAGGATAGCACACCACCGGTCTGTGAAAGATCTGTCCTCACGAAACATATTAGGTTCTCTAGTCATTCTCAGACCTCGTGGGATCCTTTTGACTCTGCAATATTGTAGTAGACTGGCATAATAGAGTTCATATCGGATAACAGCCTTCCTGGTGCGAATCATGTCGATCCATCGGTCAGCAAGACTAACATCTTCAACTTCATCTTCTATAAGAGGGGGGGCTCCTGCAGAAGATGGTTACGGTGATCTTCTGAATAGCTAAAAATGCTGTCCCATTGGGTATAGGCCATGGTGGTCTTCAAAAAAAGGAGAAAGGGAAAGAAGAGGCCTTCCGCAAATAAACAGGAACAAAAAGTACAGCGGAATGCAATGACCACGGCCTACCACAATAATGGTTAAAATTCTTTATTAGGGACCCAACTTAACAAGTTTCGGCCGAAGCCTTCATCAGGGTTCTAAAAAACGAACACACAAAGTAAGCATAATACTAAAACCAAAAACTAACAGAAACTGTGTAAATAAAAAGTTACCAGAAAACCACATAGAAGGTGTAAGGACACGTCTATGCGGGGGAGCGACTACTCTTCCCAATCTGAAACACAGTAAATGTACAAACATGAATGATATTAAAAATAAAAATAAAAGTAATGCAAAAACACTAAAATGCAAATGAAACATACATATGCATAACATGATAAATTGCATTAACATGTAAAATGAATCTGATAAATAGATTACATTAACATATAAAATAAATATAAATGAAAATAAAAACAAACTAAAATCTCATCCATGGAACACTGAATTTTGAGATCCCATTGACACATTTTGCAAACTCGTCCCTGTTTTTCAAGCCAACCTCTCACTATTGCACACAGTAGACAACGAAATTTAGGGGATATGTTGGTCTCCTCATTTATGCCCCCGGCTTCCACTGTCACACATAATAAAAAAGGTCATTACAAATGTAACAAATGTTCCACCTGTAGGCATGCTATCATAATGAGAGACTTCTTCACACATCCCTCTACTAATATAAAGTATCCATTACATGCTTATACTGATTGCTTGTCCACACATGTTGTGTACATTATAATCTGTCCTTGTTCCCTTTTGTATGTTGGTAAAACAATACGTGCTGTCAAAACTCGTATTCAAGAACACAAGAGTTGCATCAAAAGAGGGATCATCACAGTCCCACTTGTATCACATTGGGTCCAATTCCAGCATGATATCAATGATATAAGTTTTTTTGTCATGAAGAAACTTTTCCCCTCCCCACGTGGAGGAGATTTGAATCGTAAACTAATTCAAGAGGAACAAAGATTTATCTTTTTGTTTGATTCAGTCTTTCCGAAAGGATTGAACAAGGAAATTGAATATAATATGTTCCTTTAAGTATTGTTCCTATTTTATATGACTGTTTGCATTTTTATTCCATATTTATGCATGTTGTGTGCAGTATTTTAACTATCATTTTATAATATGGTGTGCTTCTCTTGAGGCTCATTTCATACGATATCTAGCTGATTAGGTATGATGGTTTTTATTATTTTGGTTCCTCCATTCCACAATCTATTTACTTTTTTTATTATTTCTTTTTTTAGTGTATGACTCATTTATTTATATTTTTAATACCTGAATATGAACTTCGTTATGCTTTTTAATGTTAAGGATAGTGTATTATGTGTGTAATTATCACTTTGGTTTTTGTAGATACAGACTATCTTATGTTTTCTACGCTTTTGGCTGTGCGCAACATATGCTCTGTACAGTCTTGTTATCTCATCGGTGTGACCATTATGTGTGGGATTACCCTTTTTGAAATCAAGTTTGTTTTTTTTCTCCTTTACATATTTTATATTCACTTTGGTATAGCACAATTGTCTTTCCTGTGTCATGCTGTGACACTATTTTTATTTCGTTTTTTAAATGCACTCACTCCCTTTTCTCTCCCTACCCTTCCTCCCCCTCCTTCCCCTCCCCTGTTTTTTGAACGTTTTTTAATGTCTTTTTATGCCTTGTTCTCATGCACCCGTGGTGGCTTTAACAACTTTCTCGCTAAGGCTTTTTGCTTGTTAGCAATAGTTTGTTTTCCATCTATTACTCCTATTCTGGTAGCCATTCCTAGAATGTCTATCCTCTGTGATCTTGTTAGTCTTTAATGACATATTGTTTATTAGCCACAACTTATACTGTATATCGATTGCTTTGATTTTGCTTTTGTTCTCTACAGTAGTCCCCAGTGTGCACGGCGCACACCGCTGGTAGGAGCCTCTCTCCCTTTAAATAGTGGTCTTATGCTCCTGCGTGGCGTTTTCCCGCCTCTCACTACGTGTACAGGTATGGTGTTCCTCTTACGGTTTTTATGGCTTCCTCATACATATCTTTTAAGTCTTCCTCTTAAGTTACAGCCTTTTCACTATCCACCTCTATTTTACATCGTTTATTCACAGCATGTTTTATTTCGTTCTAGTAGTTCCCTATGGTTTATTCTGTGTGATCCATACTAATAGTGTTTTCTCCTCCCGATACATTGATGCGGGTCCTCCGTTTACTTCCTTTGTGATATATACGAACGCAGCCTGCATAAGATTTGTTATGTCAGTGCATCACATGCATATATTTCTTTTCTTTTTTGTGGATATTAATCACTTTTTTGTTTATGTTTTCTACGCCTTTGGTATTGCAAAATGCACGCTCTGTACAGTTCTGTTTTCTTATCGGTGCGCTAATTGTGTGTTAGATCACTCCCTTTCATAAATATTCTTGTCTATCCTGTCACATGCTTGTGATAGTAATTTATTCGCCAAATGGATCCTTTTGGTCCTCCCCTCCTCCCCCCTTCCCTTTTTTGAACGTTTTTTTACTGCCTTTTTATGTCTTGCTCTCATGCACCTGTGGTGGCTTTAATAACTTTTTCGTTGAGGCTTTTTTTGCCTATAAGCAACAGTTTGCTTTCCATTTATTACTCTTTATCTTCTGTGACTTTATTGTTTATTTAGCTACAATTCATATTGTGTATCGATTGATTTGATTTTGTTTTTGCCCTCCACGGTAGTCCCCAGTGTGCATGGTGCAAACCACCGGTTGGAGAAGCCTTTTTCCCCTTTAAATAGTGCTCTCATGCCACTGCGCGGCGTTTTCCCGCCTCTCACTACGTGTGCAGGTATGGCGTTCTTCTCATGGTTCGTTTTATGGCTTGCTTGTATATCTTCCTCTCTCAAATTACAGCCTTTTAACTATCTACTTTTATTTTAGATTGTTTATTCATAGTATGTTTTATTTTATTCTGTTTGCTCTCTATGGCTTAATCTGTGCGATCCATACCAATAGTGTTTTCTTTCCCCCCCCGATGTACTGATGCGGGTTCTCTGTTTATCTCCATTATGATATGTACGAATGCAGCATGCATAGTATTTTTTGTGTCGGTGCATTATATGCGCATATATATTATTTTCCTTTTTGTGGACATAGATCACTTTTTGTTTATGTTTTCTATGCCCTCGGTATTGCACAATGTACGCTCTTTACAATTCTGTTGTTTCATCGGTGTGCTAAGTGTGTGTGAGATCACTCGTTTTCATAAATATCCTCGTTTATCCTGTCACACGCTTGTGATAGTAATTGATTCTGTTAAATGGATCCTTTCGGTCCTCCTCCTCCCTTCCCCTTTCCCCCCCCCCCCTTTCTTCCTCCCCCCCTATTTTCCACGGATGACCATTCACCTCATACACGATAGATGCATGTTTTCACCGATGGTACTTTTGCTTTTTTTAGATATACAAAGCTTTCAATTGTCAATGCTTGTGCTCTTTTCTTCATACAAGTTATTATTTTTTGTGCTTTGTAGGTTTGTTTTACGGGTCTTTTTGTAATTATTGCAATACATATGTCTTCTCTTTTAAGTGTGACAGTTTCTTGCAGATACGTTTACATCACAGCTGGTTCACAAATTGTTTCACATACATTCAGGAAGGTTTTTTTCACACATAATCTGTGTTCCATGGATGAGATTTTAGTTTGTTTTTATTTTCATTTATATTTATTTTATATGTTAATGTAATCTATTTATCAGATTCATTTTACATGTTAATGCAATTTATTTATCATGTTATGCATATGTATGTTTCATTTGCATTTTAGTGTTTTTGCACTACTTTAATTTTTATTTTTAATATCATTCATGTTTGTACATTTACTGTGTTTCAGATTGGGAAGAGTAGTCGCTCCTCCGCATAGACGTGTCCTTACACCTTCTATGTGGTTTTCTGGTAACTTTTTATTTACACAGTTTGTTATTTTTTTGGTTTTTGGTTTTAGTATTATGCTTACTTTATGTGTGTTTGTTTTTTAGACCCCTGACGAAGGCTTCGGCCGAAACTTGTTAAGTTGGGTCCCTAATAAAGAATTTTAACCATTATTGTGGTAGGCCATGGTCATTGCATTCCGCTGTACCTTTTGAGTCCTAAGGACTACCTTATCATGATGGAACCTCGTGTAAGGAGGATCAGCAACTAATGCTTGCAATTCACTGATGCGACGTGCTGATGTGATTGCAATGAGAGATAACTTTCCAGGAAAGGAATTTAAAGGAGGTAGTAGCTAAAGGTTAAAAAGGCGGCTTCATGAGCTGCCCAAGAAGCAGATTCAGGTCCCATGCCACTGGAGGTGGCCTAATGGGAGGCTTAGTTAGAAGAAGGCCCCTCATAAATCTCGCTACGGGAGGATGAGAGGAAATAGGCTGCCCATTTAGAGGCTTTAAAGAAGCTGAAATAGCACTTAAATGGACTCCTACTGAGTTAGTCTTAAGTCCTGCATTAGATAAATGGAGATACTCCAGTAATGATTCTAGAGGTATCGCAAGGGGGTGAAGACCCTTTTGCAAACACCATATGGAAAACCTTTTCCACTTGAAAGCATAAGAGCGTCTTGTGGAAGGTTTCCTGGAAGCCCAAAGGACATCCTTTACTTGTTGAGAAAGGCTAGGCTCTCAGTAACCAGGCCCTGAGATGAAGAGAGTGGGGATTGGGATGCCACAACATCCTGTCCTCCTGAGACAGGAGATCTGGAGAAGATCCTAATTCCAGAGATGGAGCTTGAGAGAGATGTAGGAGCAGAGGGTACCACACCTACCGTGGCCAATGTGGAGCTATGAGAATCATATGGCTTTTGTCTCTCTGAAGCTTGAATAGGGTTTTGGGAATTAGGGGAATGGGTGGAAAGGCATATAGGAAGTCCCTTCCCCAATGGAGGAGGAAAGCATCCCTGGCCTGAGAACCCTGAGCCGGAATTCTGGAACAGAACCGGGGAAGTTTGGCATTCAATGGACTTGCAAAGAGGTTTATGTCCGGAGTTCCCCAAATTTGAAAAATTTATGCTACCTGGTCTGCATGGAGAAACCATTCGTGTGGAAGCAGAACTCAACTGAGTCTGTCTGCCCAAGAGTTTTGAATGCCTGGCAGATACACCGCAAGGAGATGAATCTGATGCTCTCTGGCGAGGGCCCATAGTCGCAAAGATTCATTGCAAAGCAACAGAGAGCCTGTTCCTCCCTGCTTGTTCAGATAGAACATAGCTACTTGATTGTCCATCTGAATTAGGACTGTCTTGTAGCTCAGCTGGATGTGGAACACTCGAAGAGCAAGGAAGAATACTCTGAGTTCTAGGAGATTGTAATGTAAGTGGGTCTCCTGTGGAGTTCAGGTGCCTTGGGTAGAGAGATCTTGCAGATGAGCTCCCCAACCCACCTGTGAGGCGTCTGTTGTAAGAGTGACCTGGGGTAGGGGTTTCTGGAAAGGGGACCCCACCAACAGGTTTTGGGCTGACTGCCACCATTGTAGAGACAAAATAAGGCGACTTGTATTTGCTATTTTGTCTGATAGGCAGCCTGATGCTTGAGTCCACTGAGTGGATAGAGTCCATGGGGCTGCTCTCATATGGAGGCGAGCATAGGGGACCACATGCACGGTAGATGCCATGTGGCCTAGTAGTTGTAACATTTCCCGAGCAGTGAGATGAGTTTTTAACACTGCCTGGGAGGCTAACTGCACAATGCGAAGGCAGCGGGCCTGTGGAAGATAGGCCCTTGCTTTTCTGGTATCCAGCAAAGATCCTATAAACTCTAGAGACTGAGGTGGAGTTAGGCTGGATTTTGGGATGTTTATGACCAGGCCCAAATACTGAAGGATACGCATAGTGCAAGATAGAGAAATTCTGGCCTCTGACTGATGGAGCTTGAATGAGCCAGTAGTCTAAGTAGGGGAAGACGAATATATTCCTAGACTGCGAAGAAATGCTGCTATCACAGCCATGCATTTCGTAAACACCCTTGGTGCTGAGGCCAGGCCAAAAGGAAGCACCCTGTATTGGTAGTGCTTTCCTTGAAAAAGAAAACCGAAGGAATCTTCGGTGAGTTGGATGGATGAGAACATGAGTGTACGCATCCTTGAGATCAAGAGAACAAAGCCAATCCTGACTCTGAAGGTATGGCAGCAGAGTTCCCAGAGAAATCATCTTGAATTTCTCTTTGTACAGGAATTTGTTCAATTCTCTGAGGTCTAAAATGGGTCTGTGTCCCCCCTGTTTTCTTCGGAATAAGGAAATAGGGGGAGTAAAACCCTGTACCCTGTTGGGAAATGGGTACGTCTTCTATTGCCCCCTGGGCAAGAAGTAAACTGACCTCTTGACCCAACTGAGTTTTGGGTGAAGTCTGAGAACTGAACTGTCTTACCACTGTGGGAGGGGGCATGTTGAAGAAATGACGCTTGTACCCCTCTCTTACAATGGAAAGAGTCCATTCTTCTGCTGTTATCTGCCCCTATCCGGGGGCAAAATGACACAACCTTCCTAGGATGGTGGAAGGCTCTGGCCCGTTCAGGGCCAGGAAGGCCAAGTTCTCTAGATTGGAGTCAAAGCCCCTGTGGAGGCTGGGTCTGCTGGGCTGGTTGAGGCTTAGCAGTCTTTGTTTTCCTTTGCTTTGGGGGCTGCTGTCCCTTTCGGGCAGACTGACCTGTAGAATGCACCTGCTGGGAATAGGTGGTGTAAAACCTCTTCTTTTTAGAGAAGAATGGTTTCTTGTAGGATTTTCTCCTTGCAGGATCAGCTGTAGCCTTGGATAGTCTATCCAAAGTGGTGTTATCAGCATCCAGCTCATTAGCTTTCTCTTGCCAATTTTTGCCATAGAGATTTTTGCCTGTACAAGGGATATTCCCCAGTTTGCCCTGTACCCAGAGTTCTAAGTCAGATGCCTGGAGCCAGGCAATCCTACGAGCACCTATGGCAATGGCAGAGGTTCTGCTTATGCACTCAAAGCAGTCAAAAGCTGCACGATTAACAAACTTGGAAACATCCTTGGCATGTTTGACAAGTGTAAGATAATCCTGCCTCTTATCATCAGGAAGGAGAGGGCTCATAAGCTCTAGAGTTCCTGTAACCTCCTTAAGGAACATTCCCATGTATAAGATGTAGGAACTAATCCTGGCAGAAAGCATAGAGGCCTGGAAAGTTTGACGCCCAAATGCATCAAGAGTCCTACATTCACGTCCTGGAGGATTAGATGCATGTCTTTTTGCACTTTTGATCCTTCTCATAGCTGACTCCACCACTATGGAGTGGTGTGGCAACTGAGTTTTCTGAAATCCAGCACAAGGAGGCACTCGATACATGGTATCCAGCCTACGGGAATGAGGAGAGGTGGTAAGAGGTGTTTCCCACATTCTTAACATGAGATCATGCAAGATCTCATGAATAGGCAAAGTAGCTGCCTCCTTGGGAGCTTTAGGATATTGTAAAATCTCCAACTCCTTTGCTCTGGGCTCTGTTTCAGGAGCCACTGTGATGGAAAGACCTCTAGCCACCTCCCTGATGAAATCCTGAAAGGATATATCCTCTGGAGGGGACATCCTACGTTTAGGAGAAGAAGGCTCCTCAGAGAGAAGTACTCCGGCATCGACAGAGCTGTCAGAGTCCTCCAAGTCATCGGAGGATTCAAAATATCTTCCGTCCGGGTGCTCTTGTAACGTACAATACCGGTACCGATCGAAGTTGGTACCGGAGGGGTCCGGTGCCGGCCTGTCGATACCAGAGGAAATAGCATGACTTCGGTGTTGGTAACACACTCGCCGATGTCGATGCTGTCGGTACGGTACCGATATTGGTGCCGGAACCGGTGTTGATACCGGTTGAACTGTCTAAAGCGGTCCCGAAGGCACCGATGCCGCAAGGAGAGCCGCCAGACTGCACTCAATAGCCAGGAATCTCTGGTCAATTGACGCTGCCGATGCCTGGGTGTCGGTACCGGACGAAGCGGCCGGTACCCCAGAGCATGGCACCAGTAGTTCTGCCGAAGTTGAGGCCTCGAGAACATCCTGGAGCCCCGATAGTGCTTTGGAAGCCGAAGCCTCCCGCTGGGGCAATTTTGCCAGTACAAGTCCCTCAAGGGCAACGCCAGAGGCATCTCAATGCTTGGAAGGAGATCTACCCTTTGAGGACCGGCCAGATTTAGGTTTGGTTACCTGAGATCCATGGGAGGAAGACGAAGCCCTGGAAGACATCGATGCCACGGATGCTGCATCGGAGGGAAAAAGGGTGCTAAGCTTAGCAGCTCGGTTTTGCCGACCCCTCTTCGACATCATCCCACAGGCAACACACTCCAAGATGGAGTGGTCAGTGACGGAGATGGTACCGCCACACTTGGAACATTTTTTAAAACCCGAAGCGGGTTTGTCCATGTTGAGGAAAAATTGGGCCTAGTGCCCAGAATGGCGCGTGGCACCCGAGAGAAAAAAGGCTGGAAAATCCAGAAAAAACATTAAAGGTTTTTTGGTTTTTTTTTTTAAGAACGAACGAACCGGCGGTACCGGTATAGCATCGAGGAAGGCAGACGCTACCACAAAAAAGAATGAAAAATATGGGATAATTTCTGCGGTGACAGGAAAACGACCTGCTGGCTCTGTGGAAAACGAGGAACTGGAGAGAGGCAGTTGGGAAAGCAGCACGCAGGCGCTGTGGGATGCTCCCAAAAGCTTTCTAATTGGACGCTGGGGAGCGTTCCCGAGCAGGCTCCATCAGTACCGATGATACCCTGTGATAAGGAAGCTTATCATAGCTCAGGAAGGAGCTATAGAAAAGGTGAAGTGACTCTGAACAAGCAACCTGTCAGTTCTGGTAGAAATAAGAAAACAGAATTTTCCCATAAAAGACTACCAGTCCCAGAATGCACCAGGTTTCCAACAGCCATTAGAGGAGCTGAAGTGGGGAAACGTGTGTTCAATCAGGAGGGCTATGAGGTAATCCCTAAGCACTCATCTCAAAGGGCAGGGCCTGATTCAGCACAGCTGCGCTGTATTAGGGGGGAGCACTCATCTGGGCAGAATAAAGGTGGAGTTTATTCTACAGAGAATTATCCTCATTATCCTGAGAATCAGCTTGAGCTTGATCAGTTTCATCTGAAGGATCATCAGAAGCAGAAGCCAAACCGGACGGACAGAGAGGGAAAGAAACCCTCTGGAAGAAAGAGGAGAAAAGCCTTTGAGAGGTCTAGAAGAGTCCAGAGCAGTACGTATACTGGGAGGCATTTCAAGGGCCAGCATACACCATTGGACTGGGGAAAGCCAGAGGAATGGTGCTGCAGAGCTAGGAATCTCCAGACGCTACCTGTGAGGGAGACGGCTGCACGTGGAAGGGACCCTAAGACCCGTGCCAGAAGGTATGTGAAGAGAGATCCAGTGTCCAGGGATCTGGATTGGAAGGCTGGACATAAGAACTGGACTACATACTGGCCAGGCTATATAGAGAGGAACTCTAACAGCAATGGAAGCTCAGGTATGAACACTGATCTATGCCCTAGCTATAACCTTGAAAGACAGCAGGGAAACAAGTATTCTCCTGAAAGTGCTCCATTGAGAGATTCATCTGTGCCAATCCATGATATTGAACCCATGCTTGTTGAAGAAGGGGGAATGATTGCAGATGAAGAATGTGTTTATATGGACTGCGCTCTGTCCAAACTCCTTTGGTGATTTTCTGTTATAAAGTACAGCAACCATCACAAAGAAATACAAACTTGTTCTTTAATCTACTCAGAAAAGCTCCTGAAGCAGGATTTGACCCACACAGTAGAAAGCAAGCCAGCTAAAGGGGTTTCAGCTAGATAACTGCTAGCAATTGAGCCTTACCTAATTGCTTGTGAGCTAGGAGAGAATCACTTCTGAATCTATGTGGGAAGTTATCAGAAGTTAACCTGAAAAGAACAGTTTTTTTCTTTCTTTGTGGCTTTTCGTTTGTTGTTTGATATATGCTAAGAAAACATTAGCTAATGCCTGACAAGTTTGAATGTTGTTTTCCTGATTTTGATTTTGTTTTTCCAAGTTAAACACTGGAAGCAAGTAACCTGATTTATGTGCTACCAAGCATATCTGTGTTGGGAGAAATAACCCCATAAATAAATATCTTATTGGCTTTACCCAAAAGCACAACTAATTATTGTCAGCAGCTGTGTCTGGTGTGAATGAACTGCATTGCCCACAATCCCTTGCAAATCATATAGATATATGCACTTGCCAAGACTGTGAAGATTCTCACCCAGGCAGCCGTCTGACAACCCATATGTGAAGACTACATTCCTGCTTGTTCCTGGAGATAAAGCCAAGAGACTGTTCCGAGACAATGCCGGGGCAAGCGAGCTCGGAGACAGGAAAAAAGAGACCGGTCGCAACTGCACAAAAGAAAAAAGGTTTTTAACATGAAATAATAAACTTTTTCCAGGAAAATAAGACAGACGTCTTTTGGGCTTCATGGAAAAAAGGAGACTGAGCAAGATGGCACCCTTGGGCGGGAAGGGGACCATGCATGCATGGTGGCACCTCCCAAAGGCTTTCTTTGAAAGCTGGGGAGATGCTTCTGCAAGTGCTTCATCGCCGCTGACATCACCCATATGTGAGAACTGACTTCCTGCTTGTTCCTGGAGAAATAAAATCACCACCACTGGCATGGACCCTCAAGTTACAGACTGGATTAGAAAGCGGTTGCGTGGGAAGCAGCAAAGTGTATTGGTAAATGGAGATCACTCCAAGGAGGGAGGCAAAACCTAGAAGGATGCTTCTGTATAACTCTCTGGTGAGAACTCATTTGGAGTACTGTGTACACTTGTAGAGACCACACCTTCAAAAGAATACAGAACCGATGAAGTCCGTCTAGAGCAGCTATTAAAATGGTTCAAAGCTTTCATCATAAAACACATAGGAACTGACAAACATATAAATATGTACACCCTTGGAGGAAAGGTGGGAAGGGGGAGATTTAAGAGACATTAAAATACCTCCAAGGTATAAATTCACAGGAGAAAGGGTTGTATCAAATGAAAAGTTAGTCTGCTGGAATGAGGGTGCAAAAAGATAGATACAGAAATAATCTAAGACAATATTTATTTACAGAAATGATAGTGGAAGCATGAAACAGAATCCTTGTACAAATGGTAGAAACAAGGATAGTAACGGAATTTATGAAAAGCACAGTACAAGCACAGAGCATCTCAGAGAGAGGGATTACAGAACTCCGTAGTTCTGGATAGGCAGTGTGGATAGGCAGGTGTGGAAGATTGATCCCTAGAGGTAGTACCAACAAGAGTACCTAAAGGAGTCAAAGCTGCCATTTTGAACCCCAGCAGCTCTGGGACAGAAGTAGAGGGGGAATGCTCTTGCCCTGGTCCACTAGGTATCAGGGAAACTCCAGGGTGAGACCTGGGGGGGAGTGATTATCTGGAAGGTATGCTGTTGGGGGAAGGGATCTTGATGATGGGGAAAGATTGGAACAGAGGTGGAAGGTGCGATTTGGGAGCAATAATGTTGGTGGGGTGGGATGAGTAGGAGGGCTGTGTGCTGCTGGGAGAGGGTTGTGTCCGTTATGGAATTTATTTTTTTTTACACCTTTCCACCAGGGCCCATGTTCTAAGCATTGGCAAGTAGTGCAGGTCTACCCACATTATCTGACAAAATATGGAACGCAGGCCCTTACAGTAAGGTCTGTATTATGCACTAACTGCAAGGCAGATGCTGGGCACACCTACAGTTATAGCACATAGGCTTTTCACTTACCATATGATAAATGCAAAAATCTTACCAGACTTTGATAAACAAGCTCCTTCTTGAATATGTGGGTAAGTTATGCATGATCATTAACATCTGCTCACAAGCAGGTGTACATGATCATACCAACATTCAAAGCACATTTTCTGCCAAATATGCTAGTATCTTATAACAAGTAGGCACCAACTTGTCTTTACAAAATTGTGCCTACCCATTATGCTTTGCTATAAAATTACCCTCAAACTGTTTAGTTTTGGGCATATTGCTGATCAATTAATACTGATTTACTACAGTATCTACAATCAGCTCATATAATCAGTGAGCATGGCAGGGGCAGACTTTGCAATGGGAGGACAGAAGTTGGGACAGTCCATGAAACAAATGCCAAAACCATCAGCATGTGAGAAATCTAGATACTCGCTGTGCAGTGCTGACCCTAAAAAAAAAAAGAGACTACCAGTTTTTATGTCTTGGTGCCCAAGTGGCTGCTTAGCATGCAAGTCATTACTGCTGCTCTTGCTTTACAGATTGGGTACTACTTGGTTTTTTTAATTAGACTTGTGGTGCAAAAGTGGTATTGAACTGCTTTCCTTGGTTGGTTATTCAACAGCGCATAAGTCAAGCATGTGCTTCCATTTCCCTCTAGATGAGTTAATCATGTAGTCTAGTGGTTCCCAAACCTCTCTTAGGGGACTCCCAGTCAGTTTGGTTTCCAAGATATCTGCAATAAATATGCAACCTCCTCTTCGCTGATCCTCCTCTGAATCATCTCTCCCCACTTTAATCTGTTCAAAACTCAGCTGCACGGCTAATCTTCCACGAGAGTCACTATGCTCATGTTACCTCTCTTCTCAAGTCACTTCATTAGCTTCCTATGCATTTCCGCATCCAGTTCAAATTTCTTCTACTGACCTATTAGTGCCTTCATTCGGCTGCTCCTCACTATCTTTCCTATCTCCTCTCTTCCTACACCCTTCCTCAGGAATGTCACTCTTCTGGCTTATCCCTTCTATCTGTGCCCTTCTCTTCCACTGCCAACTCCAGACTTTGATCTTTCTACCTTGCTGCTCCTTATGGCTGGAACAAACTGCCTGAGTCGGTATGTCAGGCTCCATCTGTGGACCTGTTCAAATCCAGGCTAAAGACTCACTTAGAGACTGCTTTTAGAGCCTGATCCCCCAAATCTCCTTGTCACTTTGTGCTTGTTTCTTTACCATTCCACTAGATAGATCCTAATCCCCAGATGTGTTGTCTGTCTTGAGTACACTGTAAGTGCTTATGAGCAGGGACTGACACTTGTATGTCTCTATACAGAGCTGCATATGTCTTGTAGCCCTATATAAATGATAAGTTAAAAGACCTAAAGCAATTCCGAAAGGAATTAAAAACATATCTATTTACACAATATTACTCTAACATAGATAATAATTTTGACAAGGCCACCCACCCTCCATAAATCACCAAGGCTCTCACCTGCTCTGATAGCCACAACACTACTCTCAAAACTGAACACACGATGAAACCCGATGTACATATGTATATAAATACTGTAAAAGCTTGTAAAAAGCTTGTAAATAGTTTCAAGATATGCTTATACTTAATGTTTATAGTTCTAATTACCGTTTAATGTACCTAATTATTTCTAAACTGTTCTATGTATTTCTTGTTGTTTGATGTAAACCGCCACTGATCTTGGGAAGTGGCGGTATATAAAAGACTTACAAATAAATAAATAAATAAAGTAGTAAGTAGTAGTAAATAATTTATAGAAGTGTCAATACATAAACAGGAAACTTCAGCATGTCAGATTGTCTCATAAACCATTCCAAACTAATGAAGCCAGTGTCCCTCTTTTCTCAACTGGAATCAACAATGTGAAAAGGAGAATTCCATTTTTAAGCAGGTTCTGACACTAACATTTGCTTCAATACAAATGCTTCTTACCAATGCTCGTGAAAATCAAAGGACACATAGGTAAGATTTGAGTTGTTTAACAGTAACACTTGTCTCAGAAATGCATCTCCAATAATCTTCTCCCTTCCGGTCTGGTCTATCAAGTTAATCAGTACCTGCTCAGAAGAGATTTAAGAGAGGAGAACAAGTTAGCAGGAATCTAGGGTGTCAAGTATGTTATCTATCAAGGCAATCACTACACTAAGGCTTCCCAAATCTAACCTGGGTATCTCACAGCAAGTTGGGTTTTTGAGGCTATCCGCAATGAATATTTAAGTGATTAAAGTGCATATATTGAGTCTCCACAACATGTAAATTGACTTCACGCATATTCATTGAGAATAGCCTGAAAACACAACTGGCTGTGAGGATCCCTAGGATAGATTTTAGGAAGATCTGCACTAAGGTCTCTGAACCACAGCATTTTAAAAAGCGCATCTTTTAAGTAATCTAAAAGGAGTGTCAAAACCTGTTTTATTGATATGGTCATTGAGGGGTTTGACTTAGGAGTAGGTTCCACCAGTAAACTGTTGGCACAGTAGGACTTAAGTCTTCAACTGACCTCCATTTTTCTTTTCTTCAACATTATACTAGTTAATTATTTTTGTTTTTATACTTATTGTAAATCGCTGTGATGGGGTTTTTTGATCCAAAGGGCGATTGAACAAATATGTTCAATAAACAAACAAACTACAATAAGTATTAACATTGCTAGGGTTTCCAACAGCATGATACGTATGGAATCCTTCCAATCTTATAACTGAAGGATGCTATTGCTCTTAGAAAATGAGCAGCTAAGAATAAACGAGGGACTATCTCTAAAGGCAAAAAGGGGCCTATAGTAGTTGATATGGAAAGGCAGATTAGATAGGCCATATGGTCTTTTTCTGCTGTCATATTTCTAAATCCTTTAAGAATAAAACACTTCCACTGAAGTACACAGGCAAGTACAGCCATACTAACAACTGCAGGTGGGTGGTACCCAAAATCTATTCAATATGGCTGGAAGGCACATCAACCAAGAACATGTAAGTGAATTTCATACACCATACACACTACTGTCAGTGGTTCTTAACCCAGTCCTCATACACCTTTAACCCAGTCCTCAGAATACACCTAGCCAGTCAGTTTTTCAGGACAGTCACAATAAATACACACAAAAGGGATTTGCATGCATTGCCTCCACTGTATGTAAATTTCTTTTGTCCATATTCATTGTGATTATCCTGAAAACCTAACTGGTTTGATGTGTTCTGAGGATTGAGTTGAGAACTCCTTCCTAGAAATGTGCAAAAGGCAAACATTTTAATTTATTTTTGATTCATTTCGGCTCCTTACTCCTCAGATTTTTTCAGGTTAGTTCTCACACATTAGGTTAAAAAAAACATTAACATTCGTTAATTTGATTCGGCGTGAACTACATTTAAGGTGTACTAATTAACAAATGCACAGTCCTAGAACTCTACGTACAAGGCTGCAAAACCCACCTGCTTCTTATAGATTTTTAGCTCTTCTTCAAAATGGGCACAGAAGTAAGGTCTTGTTTCCTCCTCTCCTGAAGAGCAGAAAGTCACTAAATTTAAAATCTGCACATATCATTAGTGAGAGATGAGGTATAAGTGATACATTTTACATCTTGACATTTACAGTTTGCTTTATTACAATACAGAGCTTAAAATATTTACAGAAAAATATAAAAAACAAAAAAGGTTATCTTGCCAGAAAATTCTTACAAACTACAAATTATTTCAGGCACAGGATAGTTTTACAACAGCATCTGAAGCCAAATCTGAAAAGCCACAGGAGAGTGTGTTTCAAGGAACACACTTAATATTGAATATAGTTCTCTTTATTAAAGAGATGCACAACATTTTACTGCAATTAAGGAGTGGAGGAGTAGCCTAATGGTTAGTGCAATGGGCTAAAAGCAGAGAAACCAGGGTTAATTTAATTTGATTACTTTTAGTCTGCTTTTTCCCATTCTTGAATTAAAGGGTGATGTAGTAACATAGTATATGACGTCAGATAAAGATTATCATGGTCCATCTAGTCTGCCCAGCAAGATGGCAAGAGTAGGTGATAGGGTGATAAACAAAGATAGATAATATGAAGTCAGAAAACTTTTTGAAACATCCAAGCTCTCCGACAGAGGTGAAGATAGGAGGCTACAGAAGGAAAAAGGTTGGACACGAGTCACCAGAACCTGCAGCATCAACATTCCAATTTCTCCTTTCCTTGAATTGAAGAACCAGCATGCAACCCTGGAAGTGGAAGAGGTGGAAGCATCTGAGAAAAGGGAAGAATCATAGCTTGAGCACCCCAAAGTTGCAGAATCAGTCAGCACAAGGAAGCAAAGGGTAGTCATGATTGGTGACTCTCTTCTGAGGGGTACTGAGGTGTCCATCTGCCGACGAGATTTAAAGTCCAGAGAGGAGTGCTGCCTGCCAGATGTCAAAATCAGAGATGTTACAGAGAGTTTGCCAAGACTCATCCGGCTTCCTGACTATTATCTGATGTTGCTCATCCATGTCAGCACAAATGATACTTCTAGGTATCCCTCCGAGAATATCAAAAGTGACTAAATGGCTCAGGAACAGAGAATGAAGCAGATAGGTGCATAGATGGTGCTCTCTCTTCAATCCTCCCTCTTGAGGCTTTGTAAAGGCAAATGCAGAGGCAGAGAAGCTCACATCCTGAAGATGAATGCATGGCTACGTGGATGGTGTCAGAGAGCTTTTTGGTTTCCTGGACCATGGGATGATGTTCCAAAGGCTGCAGAGCAGAGATGGTGTCCATCTGTCCAAGAAGGGTCAAAGTGTCTTCAGAAGCAGACTAGCTAACCTAAACTAGATTTGTTGGGGATGGGTGAAGAAAGCCCCCAGGGTAAGTGAAACATTAATTACCTCTCTAGAAATGGGTAATAGGGGCAACAGCTGGAAAGCGGTGTGTATAAATGCCCATAGCATGGGAAATAAGATCTCAGATGTTGAAGCTTTAATGGAAGAGGCTGACAGATTTAGTGGTAGTTACGAAGGACATGGTTCACAGAAAACCATGACTGGGATGTAATTATACCGGGCTATACTTTATTCAGGAAGGAATGGGTAAGGAAGAAGGGGAGGTGGGGTGGCACTATATGTAAAAAATAATATTAAAGCTATAGAATTGCAGGGCTTAAAAGGAAGAGAGGAGGCACTGAGTTAAACTAGAAAGAGAAATCCATTTGCATTGGAGTTATATTCAGATCCCCCTCACAGGCGTAGAAGTGGATGAAGATTTAATAGAAGACATCCACAGTATTGCCATGAAAAGAGAAGTGCTACTGATAGGTGATTTCAATAATGCCGGATGTGGACTGGCACATCCCTGCTGCGGTGTCATCTAGAAGTAAGGAGATCCTGGATTTTCTACATGAAGAACCCACACGTGATGGGACCATACTGGACTTAGTGCTTACCAATGGGAAAAGTGTTTCTGTTACAATGAGAAATCATCTCGTATCCAGTAATCACCAGATAGTATGGTTCGGTATTAGGACTAGGGCTGATAAAATTCATTCAAAAGCGAGGGTCTTAGACTTTAGGAAAACTAACTGACAAGATGGGATAATACCTCAAGGAGTCGTTAGCAGGATGGGAACCGTTGGGGGATGTAGAAAAAGTTGGCAAAACCACAAGGGTATTTTTTTAATTTTAATTTTATATTTATTGAATTTTTACATTGAGTCAAGACAAAAACTTGTACAGAAAAGGAATCTCACAAAAACCCCCATAAGGAAACAATCCAAAAAAAGGAAACTTATATGTGAACAATCCTACAGTCCACTTTATAAGGGTGCGGGCAAACACAGTGGATCCCTTTTATAGCAACAGGACAAAATCAAAATAAGCATAACTATCTCTTATATCTGAACAAATAGGAGTGACCTACACAGAGCAGTGGGTGCACACCTAAACAAAGGCATGGGGAAGGGAGACCTGCATAGTGTGACAAGTGCACTTACTCTTGCCGCCTTGCTGGGCAGACTAGATAGACCATACTAGTCATTATCTCCCATCATATACTATGTTACTATGTAAAAACATGCACAGGCAGAGGATATCTTGAGAAATAAAAATTAACTGGGTACAAACTATATCGTAATGATAGAGCTGATCAAATTGGTGGAGGGGTTGCGCTATATGTTAGAGAGGGCATTGAGTCAGAAAGGATTAAAGTTTTGCAGGAAACAAAATTTGCTGTAGAATCTCTATGGATTGAAATTCCATGTAAAAAGGGGAAGGCGATGGCAGTGGGGGTGTACTATCGACCGCCTGGCCAGAATGAACAAATGGATGATGAAATGCTCAAAGAAATCAAGGAAGCTAACAAAAGTTACAGCGTGGTAATAATAATGGGTGATTTCAATTACCCCGGTATCATCCTAGATGAAATAAATGACTGCTTCTTGGAACAGCTGGTTCATGAACCGACCAGAGGGGAAGCCATATTAGACCTAGTCCTTAGTGGGACACCAGATCTAGTGCAAGAAATAAGGGTATTGGGACCACTTGGCAATAGTGATCATAGCACGATCGCCTTTGATTTAATTAGTGGAGGAGGGATAGTAAGGAAATCTACAGTACTACCTTTTAACTTTCGAAAGGGAGACTATGATAAAATGAGGAAAATAGTTAAGAAAAAACTAAAAGGAGCAGTTGCAAAGGTTAGAGACTTACATCAAGCTTGGGTGTTCTTGAAAAATACTATCTTGGAAGCCCAGACCAGCTGTATTCCACGCTTTAAGAAAAGTGGAAGGAAGTCCAAAAAACTGCCAGCATGGTTTAAAGGTGAAGTCAGAGAGGCTGTTGCCAAAAAAGCATCTTTCAGGAAATGGAAAAAAGAGCCAAACGACAAAACCTGGAAACAGCACAAGCACTGGCAGGTCAAATGCAAGGCATTGATAAAGCAGGCAAAGGGAGAATTTGAGAAGAAGCTTGCTGCGGAAGCAAAAACGCGAAATAAAGATTTTTTTCAAGTACATTCGTAGCAAAAAACCAGTGAGAGTCAGTTGGTCCATTAGATGATAGAGAAAGGGGCACTAAGAGGTGACAAGGCGATAGCAGAGAGACTGAATGAATTCTTTGCTTCGGTCTTTACTGAGGAAGACGTAGGGATGTTACCCATGACTGAAGTGGTATTTAAAGGTGCGGAAGAATTGAAGGAAATATCGATACATCGGGAAGATGTATTACAACTACTAGATAAACTGAAGAGTAGCAAATCACCTGGGCCGGATGGTATACATCCAAGGGTGTTGAAAGAACTGAAATATGAGATTGCAGACCTGCTATTAGTAATCTGTGAACTATCATTAAAATCATCTCTAATACCTGAAGACTGGAGGATCGCCAATGTAACACCAATTTTTAAAAAGGGTTCCAGGGATGATCCGGGGAACTACAGACCGGTGAGCCTCAAGTCAGTACCGGGAAAAATGGTAGAAACCATCATAAAGAATAAAATTACTCAGCATGTAGATAGTGTCAGCACCACTTCCCTGGTGGCCAGTGGACGCCAGGGCAGGTGGGACACAAAAATATAAGGTTAAGATTGGAGAGTCTTCTAAAGGCCCAAATGGCTCTTGGTCCTTGTAGTTGCTTTAGCTCCAATCTTCAATGAAACAATCAAGCTGAGTGGTGGGAATTAATAAGGCTTTTATTTCCCTTTTTCACAGTGGTTCTAAATAGTGGGTTACAACTTTAAAGCAAATGTCCTTAATTCAGGTAGAAAACAAACTCAAGGTTCAAAGCAAAAACTGTTATACGTCACAAGAATGGAGGTGCTCAAACAAATACAGAATGCTCTGCTGGCAATTCACCCAATCACAAGTCTGGCAGTGACTCTAAACTTTCAGAAATGCAAAGTGTACAGTCCATCTCTTGGTCAGATAAATCTCCTGCCAGATCCACTTGCATTGGCTCGTTATCAGAAAACTCTGATACTATATCCCTGGTTTCTTGTAAAACACATTCAGGGGTTTTGTATATTTTCTGTAGCAGCTCCCAATTTCCTTGGCCCAGCCTAGGGCGTCGGCCACGTGCTGTATTAGGCTTTAAAGTATCCTCTTTCTTTAGAGGTTTTCTAGCAGCCTTATCATAGCTTTTAACATTCACAGCTCTCTTATTAGGCATACATTTCTCATACCTTGTATGGCAGCAATCCTCAAGTAACCGGCTTTCTTCCACTGCTTGCCTTTCCCAGGCCGCAGCTTGGTGAAATCCTTTTCTAGGACAGTTAGGCTTACCCTGTAGCCTTTGACTTCCTTCTCCTGGTGAAGGCCTGCCTCTGTACAAGCACAGCTTCTGGCTTTCTGACTCAGTGTGGCTTGGCTTCTCCAGCTGATACTTGTTTGGCTTAGAGTTGCAGTTACAGCAGGGCTTTTGCCTCTGAGGGCAAACAGCTCTCGGTTTGGCTTGAGCTGACACCTCCTTATGTCCTTCCTCAGCTCCTGGGAATCCTCTAGCACTAGAGTAGTCAGGTTTCCACTTCCACCTCTCTCTCAGTGCTGCCAGTGATTCTCCCCTTGCTTCTGCTTAGGCTGCTGCTTCTGCTGGTGCTTCTATCTCCGAGGCTGCCGGTACTCCTTCTGCCTCTTCTCCTTCCTCTCTTCCAGTCTTCCACACTCTCCTTATGAAGGCCTCCTGCCTTTGAGGATTGGAAGCTGGTTGGCATTTCTTCGTGAACAGCCGGGCTTGGCTCTTCAGTCTCCCTGAAGATGCTCTTGCTCCCTCTAGCTGGTTCCTGGGAATATTGCAAGTCTTTTTCTCTGTGAAAAACACCTTTTTTTCTCTCAACTGAGCTCTCATCAGCCCTCGCTGCATGACAATAGTCATGGCCTAATGGGAGACAGCCAACATGGCTTTAGACAAGGAAGATCTTGTCTGACTAATCTGTTATGTTTTTTTGAAAGTGTGAATAAACAGGTGGACAAAAGTGAGTCGGTTGATAGTGTATCTAGACTTTCAGAAAGCCTTTGACAAGGTCCCTCATCAGAGACTTTTGGCAAAACTAAAGAGTCATGGGATAGGAGGCAGTGTACTACTGTGGATCAGGAACTGGTTAAAAGATAGAAAGTAGAGGGTTGGGCTAAATGGCCAATTTTCCCAATGGAGAATAGTGAATAGTGGTGTACCCCATGGATCTGTGCTGGGTCCGCTGATTTTTGACATATTCATAAATGACCTGGAAAGAGGAATAACGAGTGAGGTTATCAAATTTGCAGATGACACAAAACTATATAAAGTTGTTAAAACCCAAGAGGATTGTGGAAAATTGCAAGAGGATCTTGATAAATTGGAAGACTGGGCATCAAAATGGCAGATGAAATTTAATGTGGACAAGTGCAAAGTTATGCACCTAGGGAAGAACAACCCAAACTATGGTTACACGATGCAAGGTTCCACATTAGGAACCACCAGCCAGGAAAAAGATTTAGGCGTCATTGTGGATAACATGTTAAAACCTTTGGCCCAGTGTGCAGCAGCAACCAAGAGAGCAAATAGAATGCTAGGTATCATAAGGAAAGGAATGGAAAATAAAACAAAAGATATTATAATGCCTCTATACCGTTCCATGGTGAGACCGCACCTTGAATATTGTGTGCAATTCTGGTCGCCGTATCTTAAAAAGGATATAGCGTTATTAGAAAAGGTTCAGAGAAGAGCCACCAAAATGGTAAAGGGAATGGAAGGATACTCCTATGAAGAAAGGCTAAAAAGGTTAGGGCTCTTTAACCTGGAAAAGAGACGGCTGAGGGGAGATATGATAGAAGTCTATAAATTAATGAACGGAGTGGAACGGGTAAACGTAGATCAATTGTTTACGTTATCAGAATATAGAAAGACTAGGGGACATGCAATGAAGCTACAGGGTAAACTATTTAAGACTAATAAAAGAAAATATTTTTTCACTCAACGTGTAATCAAACTCTGGAATTTGTTACCGGAGGATGTAGTAAAGGCTGTTAGTGTAGCTGGGTTTAAAAAAGGTTTGGACAAGTTCCTGGAGGAAAGGTCCATAAACCATTATTAAGAAGGGACCCAGGATATCAATACTTGACCCAGTACAAGCATTGCGGAACCTGTGTCTTTTGGGGAAACTGCTAGGTACATATGACCTAGATTGGCCACTGTTGGAAACAGGATACTGGGCTTGATGGACCTTGGTCTGACCCAGTATGGCATATCTTATGTTCTTATGTTAACTTTTAACAACTAAGATGGCATCAGGGAGCCCTAGGACAAATTATAAGGCACTGTCTACAGTATCAGAATGAACAAGTAACCTATCATTAATGAAAGTAGTCAAAACTCCCAGATTAAAGAAAATATATCTAACAGAACGATATACAAACACACACTTACAGGGAAAGCGTAAATGAAAAGATGCACCCAGCTGTATAACCCCAGGCTTAAGCAACAGAAACTGTTTACGCCGCCTCTGTGTCTCCCTCACTATGTCTGGAAAAATAGAAATTTGAAGCCCATAGAAAGGCAAGGAACGCAAAAATCCAGTCCCTATCAGAGGTAAGAGCACATATAACTAACAATGTAGCTGTTTGACACACTTCTTCAGCAGATACATTTAATATGTCCGAAACATTTAATGCTCCCAAAGTAGGACCCAAAATAGATTCATATTGCACTTTCTTCCCCACTGGCAAATAGTTTACTTTGGATAAAGTTGGAACCAGTTCAGCAGAAATGAGCAGTATCTCCATAAGATATTTCTTGAGTAAGTCCACAGCTAACTATCGGCCTGTTTCCTGTCTCTCTTTCCTTTCCAAAATTCTTGAAAAGGTAGTCTTTCCTCAGCTCTCTCACCATCTGGATTCTATTCATTTTCTGCACCCCCGTCAATCAGGATTTCGCCCCGGCCACAGTGTGGAAACTATCATTCTCGCCTTTCTTAATGATATTCACTTAGCTCATGACCGTGGTGATATTTCAATGGCTGTTTATTTGGATCTCTCTGCTACCTTTGATCTCTTTGATCACTCTTCTTCTCTCTCGTCTTCGGGATGCTGGGCTTCAGGGTACTGTCTACAGGTGGTTTCATTCCTATCTTTCCTCCCGGTCCTACTCTGTCCCTTCCATGTCCCCCCTTCTACTTCCCCCTCTGACTCTTTTCCTCTCCACTGTGGTGTCCCTCAGGGTTCTGTACTGGCGCCTCTTCTATTCAACATTTTTCTCGCTCCTTTAGCCCTTTTGATACAGCAATACGGGATTACTGCATTTTTCTACGCTGACTATCTTGTCTTACTGCACCACACTTCCCCTCTATGCCCGGATCTCTCTCTCCTCAATTCTTGTCTTCTCACCATTTCATCTTGGCTTACTTCCAACTGTCTGCACTTGAACCTTTCCAAAACCCTCGCCATTTGGTTCCCCCACAGCAGCCCTTCTCCTACTCTTGCCCCATCTCTAGCTGGCTCCCCTATCCCTGTTGTCTCTTGTTTTAGGTATCTTGGTGTTCACTTTGACTCCAGCCTCTCCTTCTAATCTCACTTTTCTGGTGTCACCAAGTCTTCCTTCTTCCACTTACGTCGTATTCGTGCCATTCGTCCTTTTCTTACTCCTCAGGCCCTTACTACTCGTCCTATCCTTTGTTACTACACGTTTGGATTTTTGTAATTCTGCCCTTGTAGGTCTCCCTCAATCACAGCTTAGTAGACTGCAGCGAATCCAAAACACGGCAGCACGCATCATCACCCACGCCTCCCGATCTGATCACATCACCCCTCTTCTACTACAGCTCCACTGGCTTCCACTTGAGTACCATATTCACTACAAGCTTCTCACCTTTGTACACCACGCTATCTACACCCGTACCCCTTTATATCTGGCAGACCTCACTCACGTCCACACTTCCACTCATCCCCTACGCTCTCTTCACCTCAACCGCCTTCACCTCCCATCTCCCTCCAGGGCTCATTTAGAATCTACACTTTCCTCTGCCTTCGTTTTCATAGGACCTGCACATTTGGAACTCCCTACCTACCTCTCAGACTTGAACCAGACTTTCGCACCTTCAAAACAACTAAAAACTCATCTTTTCTCATGTGCTTTTGATCTTTCCCCCTCCTCAGTCTGACTACATATTCCGTTCCTTTTGTGTCCTCTTTGTCTCTATGTCTAACTCTCTCTTCACTATCCTATCGACTATGTAACTTCCCATCTCCAGGAACAAGCAGGAATGAGTCTTCACATATGGGTATCGTCGGTACCGACGGAGCCTGCGTGGGAACGCTCCCCAGCGTCCAATCAGAAAGCCTTTGGGAGCATCCCACAGCGCCTGCGTGCTGCCTTCCCGCCTTTCCCAACTATCTCCTCAGTTCTTCTTTTTCTGCAGAGCCAGCAGGTCGTGTTCCTGTCACCGCAGAAGAATTTCTTTATCTTTCTTTATTTCTTTTGTGTCGCGTCTGCCTTCAACGCTCCACTGGTATCGCCGGTCTTTTTCTTTTCTTCTTGTTAAAAAAAAAAAAATCTTTTTTCAGTTTCTTTTCTTCAGGTGCACTTGCGTTTTGGGCCTTAGGCCCAAAACTTTTTTTTCCTTAACATGGAAAAACCTGCCTCAGGATTTAAGAAGTGCACAAAATGTGGCGGTACAATTTCCGTCACTGACACCCATGACTGGTGTCTAAAATGTTTAGGTCCTGACCATTCCATCACAGATTGTATGTCCTGTTCTATGATGTCTAAAAGAGGTCAGCAGAACCGAGCTGCCAAGCTCAGCACCCTGTTTCCCTCTGATGCGGCTTCGGTGGCATCGACGTCTTCGAGGGCTGCTTCTTCCTCACATGGATCTCAGGTAACTAAACATAAATGCAGCCGGTCCTCGAAGGGTAGATCTCCTCCTAAGCAACGAAATGCCTCTGGCGTTGCCCTCCAGGATTCTGCACCGGCAAAATTACCCCGGCGGGAGGCTTCGGCCTCTAAAGCATCATCATCGGGGTTCCAGGATGATCTCGATGGCGTGGCCTCGACATATCTACTGGTGCCATGCTCTGGGGTACCGGTGGCTTCCACCGATACCGACTTCCAAGCATTGGCGGCGTCGATGGATCAGAGGATTCTGTCCATAGAACGCAGTCTGGCGGCTTTCCTTGTGGCAGACGCCCGTGGTACCGCAACAGACTAACCCACCGGTACCGGCTATAGCATCACCATTGGTACCGATCCCGGTACCGGTGGCATCGACATTGGCATCGGTGTCCGCTATACCAGTACTCTGTCCTCTGAAGCCCTCCAGTACCGGTTATTCGCGATGCCAATCCCAGTCAGTACGGGTGTCGGGCTTTGCAAGAGCATCCGGACAGACGATACTTCGATTCCTCTGAGGACTCTGAGGATTCTGAAGAGTCGGTTGATGCAGTGATGCTTCTTCCACAGGAGTCGTCCTCTCCTAAACGAAGGATATCTCCTCCAGAGGACTTGCCTTTTCAAGACTTCATCAGGGAGGTGGCTCGGGGCTTTTCCATTACGGTGGCCCCTGAGACAGAACCCAGAGCCAAGGAGTTAGATATTTTACAATATCCTAAAACTCTTAAGGAGGCAACTACCTTGCCTGTTCATGAGATTTTGTATGATCTCATGTTAAGGATGTGGGAAGCACCTCTGACCACCTCCCCTCATTCTCGCAGGTTGGATACCATGTATCGTGTCCCTCCTTGTCCTGGTTTCCATAAAACTCAACTTCCTCACACTCTATTGTGGTTGAGTCTGCTATGAGAAAGATTAGAAGTGCCAAAAGACATGCCTCTAATCCTCCAGGACGTGAATGTAGAACCCTGGATGCTTTAGGAAGAAGAGTCTTCCAAGCTTCCATGCTTGCTGCGAGAATTAATTCCTATAGTCTTTACATGGGAATGTTCTTAAAAGAAATCACTGATCATTTGCAGACTAAGTCCTTTCATTTCTGAAGATAAAAGACAGGACTTTCTCACTTGGCTTAAACATGCCCAAGGTATCTCCAAATTCTCCAACCGTGCAGCTTTCGACTCCTTTGAATGTGTCAGCAGAGCCTCAGCTATTGCCATAGGTGCACGTAGAATTGCTTGGCTTCAAGCATCTGATTTGGAAATCTGGGTTCAAGATGAATTGGGAAATATACCTTGTACAGGTGAGAACCTGTTTGGTAAAGATTGGCAAGCAAAAGCCAATCAGATGGATGCTGAAAACTCTGCCTTGGATAGACTATCCAAATCCACAGCTGCTCCTGCTAAGAAAAGGTTGTTCAAGAAAGCACCTTTTTCTAAAAAGGGAAGATTCTATCCTGCTTATGGTCAGCAGGCATCTTCTGCAGCTCAGTTCCCTACCAAACGTCAGCAATCATCCAAACAGAGCAAAGCAAAGGCTGCCAGGCCTCCACCAACCCAGCAACCTCAGCCCCCTCAGGGCCTTTGACTTTCCGCTAGAGAACTTGGCCTTCCTGGCTCTGGAAGGACCAGAGCCCTTCACCATTCCAGGAAGGTTATGTCATTTTGCTCCCAGATGGGAGCAAATTACAGCAGAGCATTGGACACTCTCCATCATAAGAGAGGGGTACAAACTTCATTTTTCAAGCTTGCCCCCTCACACAAGAGTGCACCAGTTCAATTCTCCAACGACCCTCCTCAGCCTGTTGGGGCAGGAGGTTGCCACCCTTCTCACCCAGGGGGCAATAGAGGAAGTGCCTTCTCAACAACAGGGCACAGGGTTCTACTCCCCCTATTTTCTTATCCCAAAGAAAACAGGGGGCTACAGACCCATCTTAGATCTCAGAGAATTGAACAGATTCCTAGTCAAGGAAAAATTCAAAATGATTTCTCTGGGAACTCTGCTGCCATACCTTCAGAGTCAGGATTGGCTTTGTTCTCTAGATCTCAAGGATGCGTACATCCATGTTCTCATCCATCCAACTCACAGAAGGTTCCTTTGGTTCCTTTTTCAAGAGCAGCACTATCAATACAGAGTGCTCCCTTTTGGTCTGGCCTCTGCACCAAGGGTGTTCACAAAATGCATGGCAGAGGTAGCTGCATTTCTGCGCACTCTGGGAATATTTGTCTTCCCTTATCTGGACGACTGGCTCATCCGAGCTCCCACTCAGTCAGAGGCCAAGAGTTATCTAGCCTGCACAATGAGTATCCTTCAGTATTTAGGGCTGATAATAAACATCCCAAAATCCAATTTAACCCCTACTCAGTCCCTGGAGTTTATAGGGGCATTGCTGGATACCACATAGGCAAGGGCCTATCTCCCACAGGCCCGTTGCCTTCGCTTGGTGCAGTTAGCTTCTCAAGCAGAGTTGAAGCCTCACTTAACTGCTCGAGAGATGTTAAAATTACTAGGCCACATGGCATCCACCGTGCATGTGGTCCCATATGCTCGCCTTCACATGAGAGCAGCTCAGTGGACTTTATCCACCCAATGGACCCAGGCATTAGACTGCCTGTCAGACAAAATAGCAAACACAAGTCGTCTCATTTTGTCGCTCCAGTGGTGGAAGTCCCCTCAAATCCTGTTGCTGGGGTCCCCCTTTCAGCAGTCTCTACCCCAAGCAACTCTCACAACAGATGCTTCTCCAATGGGTTGGGGAGCTCATCTACAAGACCTCTCCACCCAGGGCATCTGGTCCCCACAGCAATCTTCCTTGCTCTGCAAGTGGTCACACACCCTGCTCAGCTGCAAGACAGTCCTTATCCACACGGACAATCAGGTAGCCATGATCTATGTGAACAAGCAGAAGCTTTGCGACTGTGGGCCCTCGCCAGAGAGCATCAAATTCATCTTCTGGCAGTTTATCTTCCAGGCGTTCAAAACTCTTGGGCAGACAGGCTCAGTCGAGTTCTGCTTCCACACGAGTGGTCCCTACATGTGGACCAGGTGACCAGGATTTTTCAGATTTGGGGAACCCCGGACATAGACCTCTTTGCAAGTCCGTGGAATGCCAAACTTCCCCGGGGTTCTGTTCCAGAACTCCGGCTCAGGGAGCTCAGGCAAGGGATGCTTTCCTCCTTCACTGGGGTCAAGACTTCCTCTATGCCTTTCCACCCATTCCCCTAATTCCCAAAACCCTGTTCAAGCTTCAGAGAGACAGAGGCCACATGATTCTCATAGCTCCATATTGGCCACAGCAAGTGTGGTACCCTCTGCTTCTACATCTCTCTCAAGCTCCCTCCCTCGAGTTAGGGTCTGCTCCAGATCTCCTATCTCAAGAGGACGGGAAGTTATGGCATCCCAATCCCCAGTCTCTGCATCTCAGGGCTTGGTTGCTGAAGGCCTAGATCTCCAAGATCTTCATCTTTCTCAACAGGTGAAAGATGTTCTTTATGCTTCCAGAAAACCTTCCACTAGACGTTCTTATGCTTTCAAGCGGAAGAGGTTTACTATCTGGTGCGCTGGGAAGGGTCTTAACCCCCTTGCCATACCCCTGGAAACTTTGCTGGAGTATCTCCTCCATCTCTCTAATGCAGGCCTTAAAACTAATTCAGTAAGGGTCCATTTGAGTGCTATTGCAGCTTCCCTTAAGCCTCTGAATGGACAACCTGTTTCCTCTCATCCTCTTGTAGCAAGGTTCATGAGAGGCCTCCTTTTAACAAAGCCTCCCATTAGACCACCTCCGGTGGCATGGGACTTGAACCTGGTTCTTGGTCAGCTTATGAAGCCGCCTTTTGAACCTTTGGCTACCACTTCCTTGAAATACCTTTCTTGGAAAGTTATCTTTCTTATTGCAATCACATCAGCACGTCGTATTAGTGAATTGCAAGCACTCGTAGCTAATCCACCTTATATAAGGTTCCATCATGACAAGGTAGTCCTTAGGACTCATCCACATTTTATGCCTAAGGTGGTCTCGCCCTTTCACCTCAACCAGGAGGTCTACCTACCTATCTTTTTTCCAGGGCCTCATGCATCAAGTGCAGAGAGGAATTTTCATACCCTGGACTGTAAAAGAGCTCTGGCTTTTTATTTACAAAGGACACAGCAACATAGAAAGTCCTCTCAGCTCTTTGTTGCCTTTGATCCTTCTCATTTGGGACTACCAGTCTCCAAGAGAACACTAACTGGATTGCCCAGTATATTTCTTTCGCCTATCAGAGTAAGAACCTTTCTCTGGAGGGCCATGTCACAGCTCACAATGTGAGGGCCATGGCAGCCTCAATGGCTCATCTGAACTCTGTGTCTATTGACGACATCTGTCGAGCAGCCACTTGGGCCTCGGTTCATACCTTCACAGCCCATTACTGCTTGGACAAGGACTCCCACCGGGATGCCTTGTTTGGTCAGGCTGTTCTCCAACACCTGTTCCATACTTAATCAACTCCTACCCACCATCCTTGATGGGATGCCAGAGATCCATGGGGGGAAGTGGAGTCCTGTCCCAGGGACACACAACTTCTGGGGTCTCTCCCTGGCATCTAAAGCTAGGGAGTCCCCATATGTGAAGACTCATTCCTGCTTGTTCCTGGAGATAGCACAGTTACTTACCTGTAACAGGTGATCTCTGGGAACAGCAGAAATAAGTCTTCACAACCCACCCACCTCCCCTGGGAGTTGTATCTCTCTAGCTATCTTTCCTTTCCCTCTCTCTCTCTTTGTCTCAGCTTTAAAAACTAACTGAGGAGAGACAGTTGGGAAAGGCGGTAAGGCAGCACGCAAGCGCTGTGGGATGCTCCCAAAGGCTTTCTGATTGGACGCTGGGGAGCGTTCCCGCGCAGGCTCCGTCAGTACCGACGATACCCATATGTGAAGACTTATTCCTGCTGTTCCCAGAGATCACCTGTTACAGGTAAGTAACTGTGCTTTCCATTTCTAGGCCTCAAGCCATCTTTGTTTTTTGACACATTTTGTACACCGCCTTATTATTGAAGGGCGGTTTTTATCAAGTTCAATAAACAAAGAAGGAAGGGGGGGTTTAGGGAGGAAAATAAGAAGCTCGGTTTTGGACATGTTCAATTTCAAATGGTGGTGAGACATGCAGGCGGCAATGTCGGATAAAAAGAAAATCTTCAAAAATAAGCTGAAAATCAAGAAAAAAATATGCCAAAAACAGAAATTAGACCTTACCTGCTAATTGTCTTTCCTGGAGATCTCTCCGGGCCAGTCCAGGAACAAGTGGGTTGTCAACCTTCTCCAGCAACTGAGGACTGAAATCTCAAACTTTGAAGTACTGGCATCTGGCTCCCTCTGCTGGCCACTGTCAGTCTAACCTTAACAAAGCAGATGAAGAGTAATGGCCAAAAAGCAGAAGAAAGTAGAAAAATAGGGAAAATAACAAAAACGTGGTACCTTTCCATGAGGCTGATAGGAAATAAGAAAACGCAGCAGCCCTGCTGTTATGTGACTTAACAGCCAAAAAATCAAGTTCTTTCCTTTTATGGGTTTTTTTTTTTTTTTTTTTACAAAATAACCAACGAGTTACAAGGCAACCCATGAACGAGAACAGAAAACAACTCGTTAGAAACCATGGCGCGGACTCCACCGCCAGCAACCTAGAATCCTTAGGCCCCCGCGCCACACTGAAAATCTACAAAAAACATGGGTGGGTCCTGGACTGGCCCGGAGAGATCTCCAGGAAAGACAATTAGCAGGTAAGGTCTAATTTCTGTTTCCTGTTCGTCTCTCCGGGCCAGTCCAGGAACAAGTGGGAAGTACCAGAGCAGTATCTAACCACGGGAGGGACCGAACAGGCCTACTAGTACGGCCGACACCCCCACACAGGCCTAGCCCTCGGCCAAGACATCTAGCCTGTAAAGTCTCGCAAACGCGTGAAGCGACGACCACGTAGCCGCCCGATAAAAAGCCACCGGCGGAACCCAAGCATATGCCGCCCAAAACGACACTTGGCTGCGCGTAGAATGAGCAAGAAGACCCTCCGGCGGGACCTTCCCCGCGTTCTGCTAGGACAGCACAACCGCCGCTTCACCTGCCGAGCAATGGACGACTTAGATGCGGCTGCGCCCTTCCTAGACCCGGCAAAGAAAACAACCGTTCCGACTCCCGGAAAGACGTAGATCTTCGGAGGTATCTCCTGAGCAATCTGAGAACGTCGCCAATGGGAAGATCTCCTCCGACCCAAAAGGAGGGGAGAGCGATAGACTGAGTGACATGGAATCTAGAGACGACCTCCGGAAGAAAGGAGGAAACCGTCCGCAACAGCATTCCGTTTTCCGAAAAGTGCAGATAGGGAGCCCTACACGGTAGAGCTGGGAGATCCGAAATCCTCGTCGCGGAACACAAGGCCCCGAAGAAGGCCATTTCCCAAGAAAGTACCCTGAGCGAGATATCGCTATCTGGGCGGAAAAGAGGTCGCGCAACGCCTCAAGCATCAAGTCAAAGTCCACGGTGGAACCCCACCGCGAAGAGGGGAACGAAAGTACTGAACTGCTCGAAGAAACAACGAAGCACCGCTGGATGAGCTGCTAGACGAAGCCCACTCACACTTCCGCGAAAGGAAGAGATGGTCGCCAAGTGCACCCGGATGGTGCGGAGGACTAAGCCCTTATCCAAACCGTCCTGAAGAAAAGACAGCACGTTCGGAAGCAAGGCATCGCGAGGTCGGAGTTCCGGTCTCCGCAGCAAGACCCAGAAAGACGCCATACCTGAACAGAAGCTAGGGACGTGGGACATGGAACGTCTGCGAGCCTGCAGCACAGAGGCCATGACCGAAGGCGAAGACCCTCACCGGATCAACTGGTCCCTGTTAAGAGCCAAGCCGTAAGTGAAGCAATCCACCTCGGGCAAGAGCCAAGGCCCCTGGAACAGAAGATCCTCCCTCGAGCGTTACCTCCAAGACTTGCCGACGAGAAGACGCACAAGATCCGCATACCACGCCCCCCTGGGCCAATCCGGTGCAATGAGAATTACTAGTCCGCAGCGACCTGCTATCCTCCGAATCACTCTGTTGACCATGAACCACGGAGGGAACACATAAAACGGACCCCCTGTTGGCCATGGCTGCACCAGCCCGTCGAGACCTTCCGACATGCGCACCCAGCATCTGCGGAAGACCCCGAGGAGCGTTGGCATCGCCGAAGGTAATCAAGAGAACCATCATCAGCTGCCCCCAACGCAGGGTCAGATCGTGAAACACCGCAGCGTGCAGCACCCAAGCTCCGGGAACCACCACAGGCGTGCAGAGGAAATCTGCTTGGACAGTTTTCCGCCCTGTGACATGGGCCGCTGACAGGGCTATGAAAGCACTTCTGCCCATGACATGAGCTGCAGACTCTGCTGCAAGAACTCCGCGCTGCCAGTTCCGCCTCGATGAGCGAAAAAGGACACCGTCACCGCCTATTCCGAAAAATCAAGCACCGCTTCGTCTGTTATCAGAGGAAGAAAAACTCTACAGCGCTAGAAACACTGCCCCGAACCCTACCAGATGAAGGGAAGAACTCCGGATCTCTGACGGCCAAAATCCCTGTGCAAAGGTCGCCTGACCATGAGCTCCCCAACTGACGAGACTGGCATCTGTCGCTAACAACACCCCAGCGGGCTGACTGAAGGGAAGCCCCGCACTCAGATGAACCGGATCCAGCCACCACTGGAGACTGTCGGAGACGTCGCTCAACCGGGACAACCGGTATGCCAGGGGAAATCTGGAGGATTCCAGCGCGATAACAACGCTCGCTGCAACGTACGCATGTGGGCCCTTGCCCACAGAACGAGGTCTAAGGCCGCCGCCATATACCCAAGGAGCAGCAGAAAGCGCCACGCCGATGACGCTCGAATATGCAAGAAGGCCTGCACCTGTGACAGAAACGTTAGCACTGAGCTTGCCAGCAGAAAAAGTACCCCGACCTGGAATGCGAACACCGCTCCTAAAGAGAGGAGCCTCGTAACCGGCTGCAACTGACTGGTGGCTCGATTGCTCACCCAACCCAGTTGCTGCAGGAAACCAACCACACGCGCCGTGGCCGCAAGAGACTCCTATACCAACGGGGCTCGAATTAGCCAGCCGTCGAGGCAAGGGTGTACGAAAACGCCCTCTCCCCTTAAGGCCGCCGCCACTACTACCAGCACCTTCAGGAAGGTGCGGAGCGCCGCAGCCAGGCCAAACGGAAAGGCTGGAAATTGGAAATGACCCATATGCACTGCAAAACGGAGCAAAACGGAGTAAAATGCTGATGCTCCAGCTGAATCGGGAGATGAAGATACGCCTCTGTGAGATCTCTAGAGGCAACACCTCCTTCGGTTGCCCTGAGTGAATGATGGAGCGAAACACCTCCATGCGGAACTCTCCAAGCAGCGGATCACTCTCTCGAGATCTAAGATAGGGCGAAAGGAGCCCTTCTTATTGGGAACCACAAAATAAATCGAGTTTGGCCCTAAGCCAAACTGGTGCTGCAACAACCGACGAAGGGTCGGTGCTATTGCCGCTCGCTGTTCCGCGGCACACAGGGAGACACTACGAAGCGCCTGACAACGAACGGGCGAACTCGAGGGCATAACCCTCGCGAAGGACTTCGAAGACCCACTGGTCGGAAGCCAAGGTGGCCCAGGCAGACAGGAAGGCTGGCAACCGCCCTCCCACTGGGAAGTCTGCCTGGACCAACCTCAGGTCATTGTGGCCTTTTGGGGACATGTTGCTGAGACCCGAAAACAGCCGAAGCCTCGCGCCGCACAAAAGGACCGCCCCCTGGCCATAAAAAACGCCTCAGATAGGGCGTAGAACGGGACCCGCAGAACCTGCAAAAATCCTGCGACACCCCTCTGTGCAAAGAGTTCGGTCTGAGAAGGCTGCGGCCGGTCCCAGGCAGAGGACCACCCTCAGAAACTCCAAGGTCTTGGACAAGGCAGCTCCAGCAGGAAGCGACCTGTTAAATGGGAGCTTACGGAGTCTCGCCTTGAAGAGGTGTCCGCCGCCCAGTTCCGCAACCGCTGACTCAAGGTTTGCACCATCCGCCGGCTCGGAGCAGGGAAGCGAAGCCCCCTGAATCCTCCTAATAGAGGCTCTGGAAACAGAAGCTGCACATATAGCCGCTGCAGCGACAGAACACAAGATGCCAAAGCTTGCTTCAAGCGAGTCTGTAACCTACTATTCTGCAGGTCCTTTAGAGCCGCACCACCTTCTACCGGGATAGCGGTTGTCTGAGCGACTGCCGACGCGAAGGCATCCACCGTAGGTAGGCGCCAAAAAGCCTAGCTCCCCCCTTTGGCAGCGGATATAAGCGACCAATAACCCGAGCCCCTCGCAAGGAAGCCTCCGGGCAATGCCATTCCGACTCCACCAGCTGCCGCTTTATCCTATGCACAGGGAGCACCTGTGGTCAGATTTGAAGCCTTGAAGGAGCGGATCCTCTAAAGGCTCATCTGGGGGCACCGGTAAGGCCATATGCAAGATAAACTATGGGGACTGGATAGGCAGGAGCCCCCGGCGGGATATGAACCTGTGACCCTCTGGTTTACAGGCACTGCTGTGTCTGTTGCACCACACTCATGCCACCGACAATGCCCGGGCAATGAGTACCTTAATAAGAAATGCTCCTTCTCCTTCAGCTCCTGGCACCCACTGCTAGTGGGGAAGGAAGCTGAGCCCCGGAAGCAGCAGGAAGGTATCTGGGGCTCCCAGCACCGCACTGCTCTCTGCCCTACTAAACGGAGCTGAAAGTGAGACAGGCTCTGCCTCTTCAGCTCCGTGCCTCGGAGCGCCGCTAAAAGTTTGTCGGCTGCAATCGACATAGGCAGAGACCCTGCTAGGACCCCCTGCTCTGTACCACTGCTGAAAGCTCACAAAAGAAAACAGAAGAAATAAAATTTCCAAGCCTTAAGCAGCCGCCATTTTCAAACCGGCTCCTTAGAAACCGCGCGGGAAAAACAAATCAAAGCTACAAAAAACATTGACCCCAGAGTCCTTGGATATGTCTGGCAAGGAGGGTGGAGGAGCTTCCTCCCCCGGAACCCGCCGCTTTGACTGCGCTTTTATTTACCTCAGCGGACTCATCATGAGGAGCCAAGGATATTGGAGCTGCAGCAGCCCGGGCTGCCGTTCCCGCCAAAAATGAACCGTGTGGGAGGCCTGCTTCTGAGGCAGGATCTATGCCCGAGAGGCCCTTACCCCAAATGGAGCAAACCCAAATCAAACTAAAATACAAAACAAAATCGGAGGAAGAAAAACCATCTTCAAACCGGCTCCTTAGAAACCGCCCCGGGAAAAGATGAAATTAGACCTTACTTGCTAATCGTCTTTCCTTGAGCTTTCTCCGGGCCAGTCCAGGGAAAGGTAGGGTTGTCAATCCCCCATAGCAACTGAGGACTGAAGACTTCAAATTTTTCCTGAGAGGTGAAGCCACTCCCCCTGAGGGTAATCCAGCAGTCTACTTCTGACAAAGCAACTAAAACGAAAAAAACTGACACATAGCAGATTAACCCTTGAACACTGAATATATTCTATAGTCCGTCAAAACTTGGAAGCTAGCAAATGTGATTACCATTACTATTATGGGTTTTTTTTTTGTTTGTTTGTTTTTTTTTAATTATACAAATTCAAATGGATACCAATATACAGAATAGAGGAGCACTGAGTGAACCTGCAAAGCCCTAAATCATTCTCCCACAGATGACCATGCCGAAAAGGTGGAATTCTTATGGTCATGCAAAAAATAAACCGCTCAGAAAGCGAATGGGTGGGACCCTGGACTGGCCCGGAGAAAGCTCAAGGAAAGACAATTAGCAGGTAAGGTCTAATTTCATCTTCCTTATCGCTTCTCCGGGCCAGTCCAGGGAAAGGTAGGGCAGTACCAAAGCAGTACCTAAATCCGGGAGGGATCCGCCAGACCCGCGATAAGAGCCGAGGCCCCCACTTTCGCATCGTCTCTGGCGTGAACATCCAACCGGTAATGTTTCGTAAAAGTATGTAAGGAAGACCACGTCGCCGCTCTGCAGATATCCACTGGAGGGACAAAGGCATACTCTGCCCAGGAAGTCGACAGAGCTCGAGTAGAATGAGCCCGCAAACCATCGGGCAACGATATATTTTGAGCAGCGTAAGCTGACGTAATAGCGCTGCGAACCCAACGAGCAATGGTGGACTTAGACGCCGCCTGACCCTTGCGAGGACCCGCATACTGAACAAAGAGCCTGTCAGTCTTACGAAAGGGTTCCGATACCCTAAGGTATGTCTTCAAGACTCGTTCCAGATCCAAATACTTGAGTGCCCGGTCTATAGGAGAACTGGATAAATTAGAAAAAACTGGCAATGCTACAGATTGGTTAATATGAAAAACCGAAAGGACCTTTGGCAAAAAAGAAGGAACCGTCCGCAGCAAAACTCGCTCTGGAAGAAATTGAAGATAAGGTTCCCGGCAAGACAAGGCCTGCAAATCCGAAATACACCGCGCCGAACACAACGCTACCAGAAAAGCCGTTTTCCAGGAGCCAGTTCAGGAAGGCCTTAAAACACCTCCTCTTTACTAAGTACCTAATAGACTCCTCCAAACCACAGCCACCATGTATGACTAACACACAATAACTCCATCCCACATGCATACAATCACTTATTTCAATGTTCCACACATGTAGATAGTTTTCCCTGGTTAGCCAAGTTGATGCTCCTGTTCTTTGTAATGACCTGACTCTTGTTTTTTGTCGGAAACTGTTAGTTCTATGTAAACCGCGCTGATCGCAAATAGTGCGGTATAGAAGAAATGTAAATAAATAAATAAATAAACACTCCCTGAGGCTCCGAGAGCACAGGGAAGATAAAGGAGATCGGGAAAACGCTTCTAAGACAATATTTAAATCCCAAGGAGGTACGACGGACCGCAATGGAGGGCGGAGAATCTTTGCTGCTCGTAGAAAGCGACGTATATCGAGATATGCCGAAAGACGGCGTCGCTGCACCGATCCCCGAAAACTAGCGAGCGCCGCTAGATGTACCTTCAGGGTACTAAGCGCCAACCCTTTGTCCAAGCCATGCTGGAGAAAGAGAAGCAGTTGAGGTAAGGTAGATGACATGGGAGTAATATTGCGCTGACTACACCAAGTTTCAAAAAGACACCAGATGCGCACATAGGCCAAAGAAGTTCCCGATCGCTTAGACTGAAGTAAAGTATCTACCACGGAACGGGCATAGCCCTTGCGTTCTAGGCGAGCCCTTTCAAGAGCCAAGCCGTAAGCAAGAAGCGATCCACTCGAGGCATGAGAATCGGTCCCTGATGTAACAGATTGACGCGGACTGGCAGAGGCCAGGGCTGAGCTGCCAGGAGTCGAATCAGATCGGCATACCAAGGACGCCACGGCCAATCCGGAGCGATGAGAATCACCCTTCCCCGGTGCCGTGATATGCGCTGAATAACTCGACTCAACATAGGCCAAGGCGGGAAAATGTACAGTAGAGAGTCCTGAGGCCAGGGCTGCACTAGAGCATCGAGACCTTCGGACATGCGTTCCCTGCGCCTGCTGAAGAAACGGCTGGCTTTGGCATTTGCGCAGGTCGCCATAAGATCCATGATCGGTTGTCCCCAACGCAACGTCAGATCGTGAAAAACTGCCACGTTCAATTCCCATTCCCCTGGATCGAGAATATGGCGGCTGAGATAATCGGCCTGCACATTCTCTTTGCCCGCTACATGTGCCGCAGAAATCGCCAGAAGATTGTCCTCTGCCCAAGTCATCAAATCCTGACTTTCGGAGAGAAGAGAAGGAATCTTGGTTCGCCCTTGCCGATTGATGTATGCGACCGTCACAGCATTGTCGGAGAAAATCTTGACTGCCGTGCCCTTGACGAACGGTGCAAAGTGTAGAAGAGCAAGACGCACCGCGCGAAGTTCGAGGCGGTTGATCGACCACGAAGCTTCCGTTGTTGACCAAGAACCTTGAGTCATGTGAGACTGACAATGAGCTCCCCAGCCGGAGAGACTGGCGTCCGTGGTGACTAACACCCACGCTGGTTCCTGCAAGGGAACACCCGCTGTAAGATGATCCCGCACTAACCACCAGTCGAGACTGCGCCTCACCCTGTCGGGACAGGGCAGGCGTTGCGAGAGTGGGTGGAGCTGGGGCGACCAACGGGAAAGCAAAGCTTGTTGCAAAGGCCGCATGTGAGCCTTGGCCCACGGAACGAGATCGAGCGCTGCCGCCATGGACCCTAAAAGCTGCAAATAGGTCCACGCCGACGGAGCTGTGAGCCGCAGAAAGGCTTGCAGTTGGCGCAAAAGCTTCTCGACTCGAACCTCGGGTAACGAGACCTGCCCGCGCTCGGTGTCGAAGACCGCCCCCAGATAAGTTAGGTGTTGTGTCGGCTCTAGGTGACTCTTGGCTCGATTGATTACCCAACCGAGCTGCTCGAGAAGCTGTACCACCCGTGCGGTGGCTGTCAGCGCCGCCGAGCGAGACTCGGCCCTGATCAACCAATCGTCGAGATAAGGATGCACTCTGACACCTTCTTTTCGTAGTGCCGCAGCCACAACTACCATTAACTTCGTGAACGTTCGCGGAGCCGTAGCGAGACCGAAGGGCAGCGCCCGAAACTGGAAATGTCCCGTCGGAAGTGCAAAACGGAGATACTTCTGGTGAGAAGGCCTGATTGGAATATGAAGGTAGGCTTCTGTGAGATCAATGGAGGAGAGAAATTCCTCCGGACGTACCGCTCGAATTACTGTACGCAGTGTCTCCATGCGAAAGTGAGGTACCCGTAAGGTACGGTTTACTCCTTTGAGATCTAGCACGGGACGAAAAGAATCTTCCTTTTTGGGGACAACAAAATAGATCGAGTATCGACCGCAACCGTATTGGTCTAGAGGCACGGGAATGATCGCCCTGAGCTGCAGAAGGTGAGAGAGAGTGTCCGCAATAGCCTGTCTCTTGAGACCGGCCGGATAGGGAGACATGACAAAAGCCGGTTCCAAGGGACAGGCGAAGTCGAGAGCATACCCCTTCTGTATTATCTCCAACACCCATTTGTCGGATGTGACGGTGGTCCAGGCCGCCAAAAAACTCTGTAGGCGTCTGCCCACAGGAACTACGGCCTGGACCATCCGACCTTCATTGTGGTTTCTTAACAGACGGTTGGGAACCACCAAAGTAGGACCTGGCAAAACCTCTGGCACCTCGAAAGGAATGTCCCCGAAAACTAGAACGACCCCTGGAATAAGGAGCAAAGCGTGCCCCCCGGAATCTACGGGAGTCGCGACCGGAACCCCGAAAACCCGGCGCACCTCTTGCTGGCTTAGGCTTATCCTCCGGCAACCGACTCCCTTTGGAGTCGCCCAAATCCTTCACAATCTTTTCCAACGCCTCACCGAAAAGCAATTTCCCTTTATATGGCAACTTACTGAGACGCAATTTTGAGGATACATCGGCCGACCAGTTGCGCAACCAGAGAAAACGCCTCGCCGCCACTAGCGAGGCCATAGTTTTAGCAGCAATACGCAACAAATCATAAAAAGCATCCGCCATATAAGCTGCAGCGGACTCCAATTTAGCCGAATCCGCAGGTTCCGAAGAAGACTCCCCAGAAGAGTGTCCCTGCAACCATCTAATGGACGCCCGAGACACATACGCTCCACAAACAGCAGCTTGTAGAGCCAAGGCCGAAGAATCAAAAGCCTGCTTGAGAAGAATTTCTAACTTCCTATCCTGCAGGTCCTTAAGAGCTGCCGCTCCTTCCACAGGAATGGTAGTCTTCTTAGTCACAGCCGATATAATGGCATCAACCTTTGGCATGCGCAACTCCTTTTCGTCTTGCGGAAGGGGATACAAGCGCACTAAAGCGCGGCTGCCATGCAACGTAGCTTCAGGACATTCCCATTCCGATTCAATCATCTGCTTGATTATTCGGTGGAGGGGAAAACAGCGTTGCTCAGCCTTAAAGCCTTGCAGCAAAGGATCCTCCAAAGGCTCCTGTGAGGCAGAAGGAAGAATCAAATGCAATGCCGCTAAAGATTGCGAAATAAGTGCTGAAAGCTCTTCTTTTCAGAAGACCCTAAAAATATTGGGATCTTCCCCGGGAGCAATCTCTCCTTCTTCTAAGTCCTCTGCCTCCTGATCCAAACCTGGGTCAGCCAATACTTGAGAGTCCTCCGGACCTAGAAGAACCGAGGGCAGAGACAAAAAAGGATCTGCAGGTCCCTTAACCACATTAGCAGCCTGCAAAGACCCCTCACCAGGATCCTCTGGCAATTGCTCATTAAAAGAAACAGGCTCAGCACGCAGACCCTCTGAAAGAAGGTCAGGCTGAGAAGAGCGAAGTAAAAAGGCCTTGTGCATCGCCAAGATAAACTCTGGCGAAAAAAAGGAGTCCATGCTCTCCTGAGCTGCACAAACTGATGGTAAAGGTTGTTTGAGAGAAATATTGTCTTTAGAAGACTTAGTTCGCTTTTTATGAGGCCGGGACTGCTCTGCCGAAGAATTGACTGAGGGCGCTAAAATGGCCGCCTTTCCCGCCTTTTCCGCGGTCAAAGATGGCTCATCAACTTTTTGTGCCGGCTTGTCTGCCATAAGTATAAAAGCGTGTCTCTGCGAAGCGGAACACCGCGAACGGTTTGGAAGGAAAAAACCCCCGACGGAGAAAAAAGCAAACCGGAACTAGAGCCGAGCGCTGCGACGCAAAGGCACCCGCTAAAAAATAAAAGTCACAGAAAGACTCACCGAAATCGCCGAAAGAAAAGGCAATGCCGCTGGAAATAGTCCCGCTGCTAGCGGGACTTCACAGCCCGGTAAGGAGTAGTGCAGAGGATAGACCCGGGGCCCCCAGGCTCACTCTGATGCGATAGACAGACAGAGACGGTGACCGAGGCAGGCTCTACCTCACACCGTTCAGTATGGCAGTCTGTCTGTCTCAAATTGCTTTAAAGGCACAGCGTCCCCCAAAACTACCTGGACTATAGAAATAATCAGCCCTGCTAGAGCCAGATTAATAAACTTAAAAACAAGAAAGCAATGCAAGTAAAAATTTGTGAATGAGGGAGAAAGAGGGATTCGATCCTCCTTAGCTGCTGAGGACTGATAGACTGCTGGATTATCCTCAGGGGGAGTGGCTTCACCTCTCAGGAAAAATTTGAAGTCTTCAGTCCTCAGTTGCTATGGGGGATTGACAACCCTACCTTTCCCTGGACTGGCCCGGAGAAGCGATAAGGAAACAAATGTCGACTAAAAACAAAGAAAATGGCCGCCGGCACACCCAAAACTACCAACCAGCTGCACACCCAAAACTACCAACCAGCTGAAAAAATGACCAACCTTAATAAGAAACGCTCCTTTTCCTTCAGCTCCTGGCACCCACTGCTAGTGGGGAAGGAAGCTGAGCCCCGGAGGCAGCAGGAATGTATCTTGGGCTCCCAGCACCGCACTGCTCTCTGCTCTACTAAACGGAGATGAAAGTGAGACAGGCTCTGCCTCTTCAGCCCCGTGCCTCAGAGCGCCGCTAAAAATTTTGTCGGCTGCAATCGATACAGGCAGGGACCCTGCTAGGACCCCCTGCACTGTACCACTGCTGAAAAATCACAAAATAAAACAGAAAGAAATAAAATTTCTAAGCCTTAAGCATCTGAATGTGGGAGCCAGCCAGGATCACGTCCTTCAGCTGCTGAGGACTGAAAAGACTGACAGTGGCCAGCAGAGGGAGCCAGATGCCAGTTCTTCAAAGTTTAAGATTTCAGTCCTCAGTTGCTGGAGAAAGCTGACAACCCACTTGTTCCTGGACTGGCCCGGAGAGACGAACAGGAAGCTGCTATTGAAACTGTATGTATAGTTCTTACTACAATTCTATAAATTACAATAAAGACAAGGAGGAGACATCCTCTTTTCATGGAACAGGGCTATATTACGTGGCCTATAGAATACATCAGGCCTTATATATCCCCATAAAGTCTGCACATCAGTTGTTTACTTTGTTCTTGAAACTTTCTATATCAAATTTCATTTATTTTTTAATTTTATTTATCAAAAAGTTTAAAAGTTAGTTTGCACTTATCTCTACTTATGAGTGATCAAAAGGGTATCTTAAGATGTGTCATCAGGAGGCTCCCTTAGGATGACTACTGCAGAGACAAACATCAAATTTAATGCATTAGAACTACCACATACAGCAAATCTTATCAAAAAATGTAGCCCTATTCTTTGCTTAAATCTCAGTAAAACCCTAATATTGTAATCCAGGAAACCACCTAAAATATGTGGCATATAGTTTTTTTTAAACTGATGTTATCGCACAAACTACAGCATTCTTTCAGACAGTATGACATACCATGCCTTTTGAACGCTTGTTTATAGCTTGAATCATTCAAAACGTATTGCAGTATTGCTTGAAGCAACAGTCTCAGCTACTGAGTACCCTAGGGATGGACCCTAAAGTTATTGTTTGGGTTAGAAATTGGTTGAGTGGGAGGCAACAGAATACAGGTAAATGGAGCTCACTCTGAGGAAAAGCAAGTTACCAGTGGTGTGCCCCAGGGATCTGTCCTTGGTCCGATTCTTTTTAACATCTTTGTTAGTGATACAGTGGAAGGGCTGTTGGGTAAGGTTTACCTCTTTGCGGATGATACCAAAATCTGCAATAGAGTAGACACCCAGGAAGGTGTAGATAACATGAGGAGGGATCTAGCTAAGCTTGAAGAATGGTCTAGAATTTGGCAGCTGGGATTTAATGTTAAAAAATGCAAGGTCATGCATTTGGGCTGCAGCAATCCAAGGGAGCAATATAGTATAGGGGGTGAAGTACTTTTGTCCACTGTGTCTTTTGGGGAAACTGCTAGGTACGAATGACCTAGATTGGCCACTGTTGGAAACAGGATACTAGGCTTGATGGACCTTGGTCTGACCCAGTATGGCATATCTTACGTTCTTAAGAAGAGCAGGACCTAGGTGCGGTTGTCTCTGATGATCTTTAAGTGGCTGAACAGGTAGAAAAGGCGACAGCAAAAGCTAGAAGGATGCTTGGGTGTATACGGAGAGGAATGGCTATCAGAAAAAAGGAGGTGATAGTGCCTCTGTATAAGTCTTTGATGCGGCTTCATTTGGAGTATTGTGTGCAATTTTGGATACCGCACCTTCAAAAGGATATAAACAGGATGGAGTCAGTACAGAGGGTGGCTACTAAAATGGTTAGTGGTCTTCATGATAAAGCATATGAGGACAGACTTAAGGATCTTAATATGTACACCTTAGAAGAAAGGCAGGATAGAGGTGATATGACGGACGCTTAAATACCTCCGTGGCATAAATGCACAGGGGGAGAGCCTCTTTCGATTGAAAGCAAGTACTGCTACAAGGGAACATGGGATGAAGGTGAAAGGAGATAGATTCAGGAGTGATATGAAGAAATATTTCTTTACCAAAAGAGTGGTGGATCCGTGGAATAGTCTCCCAGTGGAGGTGGTACAGATGAGGACAGTAACTGAATTCAAAAAAGCATGGGACAAACACAGAGGATCTCTAAAGGAAAAAATGGGACTGTTGTTGTTGTTGATATGGAAGGACAGACTAGATAGGCCATGTGGTCTTTTTCTGTCATCATATTTCTATGTTTCTATCATGTGTGCTTGGAATTGGGTGTTTAAGTTCTCCGAAGGGAGCATATTATATGGCACACTTCTCTTCCAAATAAAACCATGCAATCATTTACCAACTCAAAATCCAGGGGAAGCCAATCACTTAACTCTTAAGTATTCAAAAATTATCCAATTAGAATGAAGATCATTTATTCTGATAGTTGTCTGTGAAGTTCACTTTACATTTTAAAGAGGCCCAGCATAACATTCAAGCTATTTTACCTTCTATAAAGGGAGTTTGTCATGCCCAGTAGTTTGTTGCTCAGCTATCTAGCTTTTCTGGATGCATTACAGTCTTAATATTTATCATCCCTTCATTAAGATCATTTCAGTATCATTCCAAACACAAACCCCGGACTTCTCTATCTGTTATGCTGGCGATATGTATCAAATCACCTTCAGAGATTATATCTGCAATCATCTTCAAGATCACACTCATCCAGCAATGTCAGACAGGCAGGCAGACATCCTGGCCTGGCTTGCCGGAGAGATTTCAGATGTAGAAAGGTAGTTCTCAGAGTCGTCAGCATAAAGATGGTACTGAAAACCATGGGAGGAGATGCACCAGGATAGCACAGAGCTCTTAAAACCAAGAAAGGGTAAAGTATCAAGTATCAAGGAGAAGGTGATGGTCAACAGTGTCAAAAGCAGCAGAAAAGCTCAAGAATTCCCAAAGGAATTCACCAAATGTACCAAGGCTATAGGAAACCGTGCTTTTGCACTCTATGCCCCATACTGCTGGAACACTCTACCAGCAAACATCCGAGCAATAAATAGCCTCTCTCAGTTCAGGAAAGAGCTGAAACATCACCTCTTTCTTCAGTACTTCCTCAACTCAGATGACATCACATAACCAATCACAGTTCTCACCTCCCTCTTCCCCCTTCCAGTTATTGTTTGTTTATTCACATTTAATATACCGCTCCCAATAACATCAGAGCGGTTTACAAAAATAAAATTAATTATTGAAAAGGAAAAAGGAAAAGGAAATTACAATAGCCGGTAGAAAGAGAAAAGAGACGAAGGGCAGAAAAATCATGCAAAGCAACAGAGAAAAGACAAGGACAGGCAAATTCAAGGGGGGAAAGCTAGAGAGAATAGATGAGTTTTTAGGAGAGAGCGGAACCTTGGATAGGATTCTTCTGTGCGGAGGTTGGTTGGAAGGGAGTTCCAGAGAGAAGGCCCTAAATAGTAGAATGCTGATTTTCTGGTAGATTGCAGATGAGCTCTGGAGGGTGCTGGAAGATGGAGGCGGTTGATGTGAATGGACCGGAGACTGCGTGTAGGAGTATGGTAGAAGAGTAGATCTGAAAGATAGGCAGGTGTAGAGATAAATGGCTTTGTGAATTAAGGTAAGAACCTTGAAGGATATCCGAAAGTCAATTGGAAGCCAATGGAGGTGATGGAGCAAAGGAGTAACATGGTCCCATGGTGAAGCGTGAAGAATCATACGAGCGGCTGTATTCTGAATTAGTTGGAGGCGGCGTTTCTGGTATTGGGGGAGTCCGGCAAAAACAATATTACAGAAATCTAGCCTGGTGATGATTAAAGAGAGAAGCAAAGTAGTGATGGCCTGAGTGGACAGGAATGGCACGAATTTGGCGGAGACGCAGAAAGGAACACCGAGAGACGTGAGAAATGTGATCATGAAAACTAAGAGCGCTGTCAAGGAAAACTCCAAGATAGCGAAGAGTAGGGACTACAGTAATGAGAGAGCCTGCAAGAGATGGGGCGAGTGAAGGGGCAGGAGAGGTGTGCGGGAACCAGATTGCAGCAGTCTTTTGAACATTAAGTACTAGACAATTAGAGGAAAGCCAAGAAGAAACGGTGGACAGACAGTTCTCCAAGGGAGAGATATCAGGGTGATATGGTGAAGTATGGTACAGCAGAAAAATATCATCAGCATAAAAATAGCTTGAAATTCCAGATTGCTGAATAAGAAGGGCCAATGGGGCAAGAAAAACATTAAACAATAAAGGAGCCAGAATCGAACCCTGGGGAACACCACAGGGAAGTGGATAGCGATCAGATGAAGAGAGGGTGGAAGAGACAGCAAAAGACCGATGACTAAGAAATGAGTGAAACCAGTGAAACACCGAACCACGAATGCCCGCATCCCGAAGGTGAGAGAGAAGAAGGGTGTGGTCCACCAGGTCGAAAGCCGCGGAGAGGTCAAGTGATACTGCTAAAGTGATGTTACCTTGGTCATGAGAAGTATGGATTTCGTTCAAGACAGCTGTGATTGTAGTCTCCACACTAAATCCGGGTCCTAAAGCCAGATTGCCTGGGATGAAGAAAAAGTGTAGTGGCCAGGTAATGAGAGAGCTGTGAAAAAACTACTTTTTCCAGCAGTTTAGAAGAGAAAGAGAGATTGGAAACGGGGCGATAGTGAGCAGGGATAGAAGGGTCAAGAGTTAATCCCTTCCCTGTTGCCCCAGACAATTACCAAGCCGTCTCCTTAGCCTGTAACACTCAAACGTTTACGCTAGCTGTCCCTCATGCCGTGTTATTTATTTATTTATTTATTTAACATCTCTTATATACCGCGCTATTAAAATCAGCGCGGTGTACATCGAACAAAATATACTGCAATGTGTACAGGTAACATCGAGTTTACAGAGAACAAGGGAATATAAAACATGGAATAACAGGGATAACTATGTACAATAAACGATATACTATTTATATGCTTTAATTATGTACCTTATTTAAACTCGAGTGAATATTGAACATGTATTCATGGGTAGGATGAGTCTATAGTAGTAAGGTAGATTTTCGTGGGGACTAGCCGTTTTCTGGTTGGATTAAAGTGCTAGGGTGTTTGGTGTGAGTGGGAGGCCTGTTGGCTGTGTGAGTGTCCATGGACACTTCTGGGTAGTATTTTGTGAATAAGTGATGCTTTACGGCTTTGCGGAATTGTAATAGACTTTTGATGCCGCGGATTTCGTGGGGAAGTTTATTCCAATTCCTGGGTGCGAACAATGAAAAAGCTCTGTTTGATGTGGCTTTAGTGTTCGTGATGAATAGAGCTTAGTTGATGTTTTCTACAGTCATCAACCTGTATATAGTTCCATTATGTATATAGTTCACCTGTGTTCCATGTTCAACTCACTGTTTAATGTAAGTGCAATAGGGATCTTCCCCTTGCACACGTTTTGTTACCTGTGAACCGCGCTGATGGTAAATAGTGCAGTATAGAAAAACTATCAATAAATAAATAAATAAAATAAATAAATAAGAAGGATGAGGATCCAAGTTAAGGCCCGTGGATATTCCCAGGAACAAGTCGCTGGAGACTTTGGAAAGAGCGGTTTCAGTAGACTGGAAAGGACGAAAGCCAGCATGCAATTCTCTATTCTCTCTATATAGCGGTCATATACGTTGACATCTATCCTCTTAATTTGGTGTTAAGTCCACCTTCTCCTGCTCCTTCTAGGACCACACATGTCTTGTATTCAGTGCAATAATTGTGGTGGCTTCATTCTGAGAAGAATCATCTGGAACCTAAGAGCTTGCCCTATATGCCTCAAGTTAGTAATCTGTGAACTATCATTAAAATCATCTCTAATACCTGAAGATTGGAGGATCGCCAATGTAATACCAATTTTTAAAAAGAGTTCCAGGGGTGATCCGGGAAACTACGGACCGGTGAGCCTGACGTCAGTACTGGGAAAAATGGTAGAAACCATCATAAAGAATAAAATTACTCAGCATGTAGATAGTCATGGCCTAATGGGAGACAGCCAACATGGCTTTAGACAAGGAAGATTTTGTCTTACTAATCTATTATGTTTTTTTGAAGGTGTGAATAAACAGGTGGAGAAAGGTGAGTCGGTTGATATAGTGTATCTGGACTTTCAGAAAGCCTTTGACAAGGTCCCTCATCAAAGACTTTTGGCAAAACTAAAAAGTCATGGGATGGGAGGCAGTGTACTACTGTGGATCAGGATCTGGTTAAAAGATAGAATGCAGAGGGTAGGGCTAAATGGCCAATTTTCCCAATGGAGAAAGGTGAATAGTGGTGTACCCCAGGGATCTGTGCTGGGTCCGCTGCTTTTTGACATATTCATAAATGACCTGGAAAGTGGAATAACTAGTGAGGTTATCAAATTTGCAGATGACACAAAACTATTTAAAGTTGTTAAAACCCAAGAGGATTGTGGAAAATTGCAAGAGGATCTTGATAAATTGGAAGACTGGGCATCAAAATGGCAGATGAAATTTAATGTGGACAAGTGCAAAGTTATGCACCTAGGGAAGAACAACCCAAACTATGGTTACGCGATGCAAGGTTCCACAATAGGAACCACCATCCAGGAAAAAGATTTAGGCGTCATTGTGGATAACATGTTAAAACCATCGGCCCAGTGTGCAGCGGCGGCCAAGAGAGCAAATAGAATGCTAGGTATCATAAGGAAAGGAATGGAAAATTAAACAAAGGATATTATAATGCCTCTGTATTGTTCCATGGTGCGACCGCATCTTGAATACTGTGTGCAATTCTGGTCGCTGTATCTTAAAAAGGATATAGCGTTATTAGAAAAGGTGCAGAGAAGATCCACCAAAATGGTAAAGGGGATGGAAGGATACCCCTATGAAGAAAGGCTAAAAAGGTTAGGGCTCTTTAACCTGAAAAAGAGATGGCTGAGGGGAGATATGATAGAAGTCTATAAATTAATGAACGGAGTGGAATGGGTAAACGTAGATCCATTGTTTACATAAACAGAATATAGAAAGACTAGGGGACATGCAATGAAGCTACAGGGTAAACTATTTAAGACTAATAAGAGAAAATATATTTTCACTCAACATGTAATCAAACTCTGGAATTTGTTACCAGAGGATGTAGTAAAGGCTGTTAGTGTACTGTAGCTGGGTTTACAAAAAGTTTGGACAAGTTCCTGGAGGAAAGGTCCATAAACCATTATTAAAAAGGGACCCAGGATATCAATGCTTGACCCAATATAAGCATTGTGGAACCTGTCTCTTTTGGGGAAACGGCTAGGTACGTATGACCTAGATTGCAAATAGAATGCAAGGAATCAGAAAGAAAGGAATGGAGATAAGCAAAGGATATTATAATGCCTTTTTTGCTCCGTGGTGTCACAACACCTTGAATATTATGTGCCGTTTTGTTTGCCATATCTTAAAAAGGATATAGTAGAATTAGAAAAGGTACAGAGACTAGTGACAAAAAGGATAAAGGGGATGGAAGGATATCCTCACAAGGAAAGGCTTAGAAGGTTAGGACTCTCAACTTGGAAAAGAGACAACTGAGTGGATATAAGATAGAAGTCTATAAATTAATAAATTGAGTAGAAGAATGGATGCATGTAGATCAGTTGTTTTTGCCTTTATAAAGCAGAAAGATTAAGGGACACGTAATGAAGCTATAATGTAGCACATTTAAGACTAATCAGAGAAAATGTTTTCACTTAATATGTAATCAAACTCTGGAATTTGTTACCAGGCTATGTAATAAAAGCTGTTAATGTAGCTGGAATTAAGAGGTTTGGACAAGTTTCTGGAGGGAAAGTCCATAAACTATTATTAAAGAGGACTGTGGAAACGTACTGCTTACCCATTGGACAAGCAGCATTGAATCTGTATACCTTTTTGGAACCTGACAGGTACCGGGGATCTGGGCTTGATGGACCCTTGGTCTGACCCAGTATGGCATATCTTATATTCTTATCGAGCCATATCAGAGGCAGAGGTGGAAGAAGCTATCAAATCTCTGAAAGTCATAAAGGCCCTGGGATTGGATGCTCTAATGACTAAATTTTACCAAAGGTTTCATGATCAGCTAGTGAAGCCTCTAATACTAATTTTTTTAATAAGGTGCCGGAAGTAGGCAAAGTACCAGACTCAATGAATACAGCAGCAATGAATACTGTTCTGCCAAAATCGGGAAAAGATGTCAATATTTATGGTTCTTATAGGCCTGTGTCTCCTTAATCCTTGGATGCCAAGTTGTTAGCCAAAATATTGGCCAATAGATTACAGAAATATTTGCCAAAACTATTTAAAATGATTAAACAGGATTTATTCCAGGGGAACAAGGTGGGGGGGGGGGGGTAGGATGATAACAGACAGGTGTCGAACTTGATGTGGCATGTTAAGAAAGATGGAAGGATTTGCTGCTGGCCACGGTCAATGCTGTGAAAGCATTCGACTGGGTACAGTAGGGCTTTATGTTTAAGGTGTTGGAGAAAAAGGGGTGTGGATGAAGGTTGCTTTCATAGGTCGGAGTGCTGTATGCAAAGCCTGCAGTGAGGATCAGGGTAAATGAGGAATATTTGGATAAGTTCAAATTGGAGAGGAGTACACGACAGGGCTGTTCACTGTCACCCCTTCTTTTGGCCTTAGCGATAGAGCCACTGGCAGCAAGGGCCCATGAAGGAGGGGGGTGGATATTCATGGTATTAAAGTAGGGAATGATGAGCATAAGATAGTGCTCTTTGCGGATGATGTCATCTTTATGATAAGGAAGTCACTAATATCATTGCCCATCTTAATGAAGGGCATACAAAGATATAGTAGGGTCTCTGGGTATAGGATTAATATGGGAAAACGGAGGAGTTGCGTTACATTTAGAGGGGGGTTTGGAGGAAAGGTTCAGGGCGACTTTCCCATTTAAATGGGTAGGTGAGGTAGTTAGGTACTTTGGGACAAATTTGAAGATCTGGGGCAAATTGGGGAGCTCAATTATGGGTCTTTATTGCAGGCCATTAGGAGAGATTATAGCATAGTGTAAAGGTCTACATAATGTCCTTGCCTCTGGAGCCAATGAGGGGATTTTTGAAGAATCCTCAGGCTTTGATCATGGGTTATATTTTTTGGGGGGTGGAGGGGAGGGGAGAAGCCACCATGGGAGCTAGGCATGTAATTTTCTTTTTTAAAAATATTCATATTAAGGTAAAAAACCATAACAATTTACGTGAACCCCAACATGGGCCACTTCGAACCTATCCAACAATTTTTATCCCCTCCCTTCCTCAGCCCTCCCCCAGCCCCCCTCCTCCGAAGGCATATTAAGCTGACAAAGTCCAGGAACGGCTTCCAACAAGTCTCGAATTGCTCCCCCTGATGTCACTGAAGGGCTGTCAAATGTTCCATCAAGATTGTGTTTTCCGTAGCCGCCGTTTCCATGTGATCATCTCCGGGGGTTGGTGGTGTTTCCAATTACAAACTATTTCCCCCCCCCCCCCAAGCCGCCATGATACAGGCTCTATTCTGCCGAGTTCACCTAATCGAAAACGTCTCCGACCACACACCCAACAAGGAAAAGGGCAGGATCCAACACAACATCTACCATGAAGTGTTCACCACCTGTTCCTGGATCTGGCCCCACACATGATACAAAGTCCCCAAATTCCCACACTCTTGCCATCAGCAGTCAGAGGTCTGAGGGAACATTTTATGAAGGCACTCATTTTATAGGACTTCTCCCGTATGGCTACCAAGAGAGCCTGGCGCCCCATTCCCATACACACACCCTCCCATTCTTTCTCATCACTCTTCCCAGATCCCTCTCCCAGGCACTCATATAACTGAATTTTTGTGCCCTCCTCGCCTGCAGGCTCCACTACAGGAGCTGGATTAGCCCCCCTACTACAATGATACTCCACTCATTATGTCTCTAGGTCGTTATATCTGGCCTCATATGTGGCATGTCGAAGGCGCTGCCTGAGAAAGTGAGAGACCTGCAGATGCCAAAACAAGTCCCGTGTCTGAAGCTGGTACTTTTCTTGTAGTGCTTCAAAGGTATATATCTAGACATATACCTTTGAAGCACTACAAGAAAAGTACCAGCTTCAGACGCGGGACTTGTTTGGGCCTATATATATATATATATATATATATATATATATATATACACCTACAAGAAAGGTGTGTGTGTGTGTATATATATATATATATATATATATCTGTTACTTTGTTCCATGTAAACAGTTGAAACATACTGCCTTAATTGTTTTATGTAAACAGTTTTGATTTGTAGAAAGATGGTATAAAAATTCAGTTAAATAAATAAAGGTATACAGATGCCCCTTGCCAATAAGTTTGGCAAAGGTGTCCAGGCCTAATTTCTCCCACCTCCTGAAAACCCCTTCCCTTCCTAGGACAAAGAACGGGGAAGGTAGAATGGGGGCCAGTGCTGTAAATGAGACGGCACCCCCTCCTCCATTGGGCCCACAAACGCAATATATAAGGATTTCCTCTCCACTACCCCATCGGAGGTGGCCACAGTAACCACAGTAAGTGGTCCAAGCGAATTTCATGGGATCAATACTGCTCTATAGCCCGAAAGTGTTTCTCCCCACCCTCCAATCCATAACCTGCCTCATTTGGGCCGCTAGGTAGTAAAGCCCAATGTTGGGAACCCCCAGCCCCCCTCCCCCTGGAATCAGCAGCTACAGAAAACACAGTCTTGCCGACTGGCAATTCTAGGGGGTCGATGCTGCCAAATAAAAGTAAAGACCTTGCCCTGTAATTGCCTCAGGTCTACCAAGGGGACCTGCAGGGGCAAACTCTGAAAAGCATGCAACAGTTGGGGAAGCACATTCTTTTTGACAACTGTTACCTGCTCCATCCGAGAAAACGCGCCCTGTCCCCCATCTCTCTAAATCCCTCCCCAGCTACCAAAGAAGGGGAGGATAATTCTTTTGATACATTCCCTCGGGAGTCCTAGAAACGTGTACTCCCAGATACTGAACAGAGGGTGCCCTATTTAAAAGGATAATGGTCTTGGAGTCCTTTGCTCCAAAGTGTTTTCCAACTTATAGCCACTGTTCCGGAATTTCCTGCGGCAGCACAGGCAAAGAAAGCAGGATTGAGTCAGCATAAATAAGATATCTGTGAATAGCACAATACTGTGGTGTTCCTGGCTCACCTGCACCCCAGAAAGGCTCCCAGCTGCTTGGATCCTGCATGCCACTGGTTCCATGACCAGGGCAAACAGTAAGGATGAGAGGGAACACCCCTGCCGGGTTTCCCTCCCCATCAGAAAGAAGTCGGAATACCTCCCATTAGTCTTCACTGTTGCCACTGGGCCCCCATACAGCAATCAAATCCATGCCAAGAAGTGTGGGCCTACTCCCACCAGCTTCAAGATCCCAAACATGAAATCCCAGTGGACCCAATCAAATGCTTTTTCAGTGTCGATGGCCAACAGAATGGCTCCCTGAGAGCCATCCAGACCAATTGCAGGACCCTACGGATGCTATCCCCAGTCTGCCTACCCCTGTATAAAGCCCGTTTGATCCGAGTGTATCACTCCAGGAAAGATGGGTCCCAAGCTATTGGCCAGTACCTTTGCCAAGGTCTTTACATCTGTATTAAGCAAAGATATGGGCTGATACGACCCGCAAAGTGCCAGGTCCCTCTCTGGCTTTGGAATTACTGTGATGGCTACTTCCTGCATGGAGGGAACACGGCTCTCCCCACTCAACACAGTATTAAACACCCTCTGTAACAGGGGAATAAGATGAGGGGCCAGCTTCTTCTAGAAGATCCCTGTAAATCCATCCAGCCCAGGAGAATTTTTCAAAGCTAGACCCTGTATCACCCTTACAATCTTGTCACCACTAATTTCCCCCTCTAACCCTTCCCACTCTGCCTCCCCAATAGCCCCAGCAACTCCCCTAAGCCTGAATTCGGTCCTGGGTAATCCCTAATTCCTCTGTATATAACATTTGATAGTACTGGACAAATTGCCCCCTTATCTCATCGCCCCTGTAGAGGAATTCATCCCTTCACCTTGATGGCCGCCCTCCTCTCCTGCAATTCCTGGCCAATAAGGCCCCAGACTTATTATCAAATTCATAATAATGTAGGTTGGCCTGCTGTATAATTGAAAGGCAATCAATTAAAGCTGCATCTCTGGGTTGCGCCTAGCAGCCTCCATTTATACATGCATTCCCCATCCCGTTTGCTTGTGAGATTTCTCCAAAGTTTCCACCAGCTGTAAGAGGTGCCAGACCTGCTTCTGCCTCTCCCTCTTCTTCCTAGCTCTTGACTATACTAATCTCCCATGAAGCACTGCTTTCAGGTATCCCATAGAATCACCATGATCACTTCCCCATTATCATTATGCTGCATATAGTCTCCAATAAGCTGCATATAGTCTCCCTTGAATACCTCCTTATCTTTCAGCAAGCTATATTATTAAGTCTTCATAAGGTCCGAGGCTGGACCCTGCAATTCCCCCCCTCCCCAATCTATACCCACAAGGGGGTGAGATCTGCTCAGGTGATGGGCCCTATAGCTGCCCCTTCTAATCTATGAACCCAAGCAGAGTCCCCCAGTACATAATCAATCCTGCTATAACTGCCATGCACCGCTGAGAACTAAGTATAATCTCGAACAGATGGGTGGGTTACACACCAGAGATCCACCAATCGAAAAGACTTCATCCACTTGTGGAGCCCCTCTGTCCCTGATCCTGTCCCACTCTCTCACTGCTCCCCTGGGATCTATTCCTCTGAACGTCCAGTGCAGTATTAAAATCCCCTCCCCTCACCCTGCCCTCCAGCTATTTGGCTAACCCCTCCCAAAAGCTCTTCTGGTCCTCATTTGGGCCTTAAACATTTTAAAAAGGACAGAGTCTCCCCACCCAACTCCCTCCATATGAACAAACCCTCCCCTCCCTCCCTCTTTCAAACCCCCTCCCCCATCCGAAAGGGCATATCCCCCAAATCAGCAGCCCTGCCTTTTTCCTCCCTCCCCGTAAGCATTAAAGTACTCTTGTGTATAAGCCCGAGGACTCAACAATCATCCTTCCGTAGCAAGTGATTTTCCTGCAAGACGACCACCTGCCACTAAAGGCACTGCAAATCCTTGTATAAGAGTTCCCGCTTCAGCAATGTATTGAGACTGCAGACATTTAATGTACCTATGTGTAATTCTGCAGCCATTTCATAATGGACTACCCCTCCTAGTCACTCCTATCGTTCCTTGCCTTCTGCCTTGTTCCTCCCCCCCTGAAAATCTTCATATCCACAGAACCACCTTACCCCACCTCTCACAAAGAAGGCATCCCAGTGGGTGCTTCCATCTTCTAAGAACCCCCTTCAGCCCACATTACTCACTCAAACATCCATTGCCCCCTATATCAGTCACCCTCTCAAGCATCCAGCATCACATCTCTCTCATCCATACTTCCCCCTTTTCCAGTCTCCCAATGCCCTAGAAGCAGGCAGCCCTGGCCTCAACAACTAGTAAGAGAAAAGGGAAAGAAATTTTGTTTCCCTCCTCTCCCTTGCCTTCCTCAGTAAATCACTGCTGGCCGAGGCCCTTCCTACCACCCTAGAAAACCAGGCTATCAAAAATGACATTTCCCTCGTCAAGTCACGGCCCTCGCAAAGTGTTTCACGAGGGGGGGGGCAGAATCACGCTTCTCCGTTTCTCCCTTTGACAGACATCTCAGGCGCTGTACCTTACTTGGGACCCACTGCCAGCATGGCGGTGCTTGCTTCGGCACCTTGGACTCTGATCTGCATAGCAAGTTAGGGGCCTCTTTGTGCTTCAACCGGACCCACGCCATCTCCTCAGATCTCACCTACTGTGCTTTTCCATTTATTTCAAACAAATTCCAAATGGGAACAACCACTTATATCTGATATTCTCTTTCTTTAGACTTCCCGCATTGCTCTCCGACATTTTAAGGTACTTGGGGCCAAATCGTGATACAGATCCATTACACAATTATCCCAGTGAAAACTGCCCTGCTTGGTAGCGAACTGCATAAGCCACTCTTTTAAGAGTAGTGCATTAGGCAAGCCACAATATCCCTTGGCTTAGAGCCCCGGGGGGGGGGGGGGGGGAACCCAACGCCCAGTGTGCCCTCTAGATGCAGATGTCCTCAATTTCGCCCTCTCCACCTGTACTCTATAGCAAGCTCCAACAACCTTCTTGAACAACTGTAGTGACCTGCTTATATTTATCGCCCTCAGGTATGCCGCATATCTGGATGTTGCACTGGCGAGAATGATTTTCAAGATCCTCAATTCTTTTTCTTTTAACACGTCCTGCTAAGTTTGAAGGTGCTGCAGGCGCTCGAAAGTATTTTCCATGGCTGCCTCCTGCCACTCCATGTATTCGACAGCTTCCACTTGCTGTCTCAGGTCACAAATTTCTCCTCAGATCTCCCCTAATGTTTCCCACAGCTCCTCCTTTACTGAGGTGATCTCATGGCAAATTTCACGAAACCACTTCCATATATCTCCCCCTGTGCACTAATCCTCTGCGGTATCAGTCTAGAGGCCATATTAGCAGTTCTATTTTTCTGATGGCCAGCCACTTCCCCGACATAAGAGGACTTAAAACGCTCCAATTTTATGCGAATAGACATTGCTCTAATCTGGGGGTGGGTCGGAGATACCGATTGTACTGGTTTTATGCATGGGGGTCCGCCATGATTGCGCTAATAAACTGCACCTTAATGGAAGCTTACTCCATAGGCTGCCATTTTCCCCAGTGACATCACTTCCTCTTTAGGCATGTAATTTTCAAAGACTGAGACTAGGGGGCATGAGGGTCCCCAGTTTTCAAGCGTATTATGAGGCCGCTCACTTAAGGACCTTATTTGAATGGGAAGGTAGGGGTAAGTAAAACAATGGGGGATGTGGGGGGAGAACAAATGGGAGTGGGAGGTAGGGGGGTTCTATGGGTGGTAAGTGGGGAGGTTTTGGGAATCCCACTGATGAATATGACTTTGGGTCTGTGGAGGATATGTAAAGGGAAATTGTGTGGGAAGGCTTTTTCAAGGCTAGTGCCGATTGTAAATAATGAGGAGTTTCCACCGGATATGATGTATAGAGGAGTGGAGGAGTAGCCTAGTGGTTAGAACACTGGCTTGGTAACCAAGCAACCAGGGTTCAATTCCCATTAGCACTCCTTGTGGCCTTGGGCAAGTCACTTAACCCTCCATTGCCTCAGAAGAAAGGCCTGGCAATCTACTTCCAGTGACACTGCCAAGAAAACCCAGGAGCTTCTGGGTCACCAGGAGTCAGGACTGACTCAAAGGCACACATTGCATTTGCATTTTGCATGATGTATAGAAGACTGCAGATGTAGGCCTCTAAAGGGCTCCGGAGATTGGGGCAAGGGGAGGACATATGAAGCTTTGTGGATCTATGGGAGGTGTATGATTTACAGGAAGGGGACAGGTACTATTACATACAGCTCATATGTTTCTTGTTGAGGAAGGTGGTGCGGTGGGGACTTGGGTAAAAAGGAACTGCCCTTTGAGGAAATGTTAGAGAAGGGGTGGGCTACAGAAAATTGCTTTCCAAACTGTATAGCCTAATATTGCAGACAGTGAAATGCCCTCTAAATCATGTCCGGTGCTGGAAGGAGGAGATACCAGGGGAATGAAATAGGTGGCAATGGGAGGGAATCTATGAGGGGATTAGGTGGGTTTCTTTTGGAGCAGCTTTACTGGAGAATAGTATGAAAGTGTTATACAGTTAATTTTGTAAAAGTACTTAACCTGTAAACACACTACATTTTTAAATTGTAGTCTTCACATATGGGTGACGTCTGTATCGATTGAGCCCGCGCGGTAATGTTTCCCAACATCCAATAGGAAAGCATTTGGAAGCACTCCACTGCACCTGCGTAGCTGCCTTCCCAACTCCCTCTCTTCAGTTATTCATTTTCTGCAGAGCCAGCAGGAAGTAAATCTTGTCAACGCAGAAAATTCTTTTTGTTTTTTTGTGGACAGCATCTGCCTTCCTGTCAACGCTGGCACCGTCTTGACACCGATAAGACTAACACCAGCAATGGTGATACTAAATGAGGGGGTGAAGGAGGGGGATGTGGATTGGGAAATGTTTATGGGATATGGCATTATAGCAGCACGTATGAGTCTTCTGAGATGGTGGAAGAATATGGCAGTACCTCAGATAATGGAGGTGGTGAGTAAGCTGGAACAACTGTGGGGAATGAGTGTGATCGAAGTGCATGGAAGACACCAGGTAGGGAAACATACCAAGGTGTGGAAATGGTATGAAAGGTGGAGGGGAAAGGGGGTGGAGCGCGTGTGGCAAAAAGACGGGGGTAAGGATGGGGAAGAGGAGAGGGGAGTGGTGAATAATAGTGGGTAGGGTAGGGAGAAGAGAGAAAGAGAGAGGGGGAAAGACACCTTGTTACTGTGTTCCTAAATAACCAACAGTTTTATACATGACAAGCCTTTTTTTATACAAACATCCCTTACTTATCCTATAAGCCCACCCCACCCCCTCCCATAACCCCAGACCGGGTTATGGGAGGGTGTGGGGTGGGCTTATAGGATAAGTAAGAGATGTTTGTATTAAAAAAAAAAAAAATGTTTGTCATGTATAAAAAAAAAAAGGTTTGTCATGTATAAAACTGTTTGTTATTTAGGAACACAGTAACAAGGTGTCAATTGATGGAGTGGAGGAGTAGCCTAGTGGTTGGGGCAAGGTACTTCAGACCGGAAGGTCGGGGGTTCTAATCCCACTAGAGGAAAGCAACCTTGGGCCGGAAGGACTGGGGTTTCTAGTCCCACAGGTGCTCCTTGTGGTCTTGGGCAAGCCACTTAACCCTCCCATAGCCTATCTTCCCTGTAAAATAGTTATCTCCAAGTTATAATACCCTGTTCAATGTAATTTCAGTTTGTTCAATGTAAACCGCACTGATGCAGAATAGCGCGGTATATAAGAGAATGTAAATAAATAAATAAATAAATGGAGCCAATGTATACGAACAATGTACGATATAGAATACAACGTAATAATGAAGTGTGGGTACAATAGAAGGGGGAAGAGCTGATTGGGGGATAGAGGGTGAAGCTTGAGGTTGAGTTTGAGTTTGAATATATATATCTTGTTGTAAGGAGAGGTGGAGGTGTGGGAAGATGTATGAGCAAGCCTGTAACATGCAGTAATTGTCTGTACAGTTTGAAAAATGGAAATAAAAAATTATTAAAAAAAAAAAAAAAGACTTGCCGACTCCTGAATGAGGAGATTTCTGTGCAGGAGTCTTGGAGGCTCCCCTGGAAAGTAGGAGGGGGGTAGCTGGTGGAAGTGGCGCATGTAGCCCTTTTGGACTATGCTGAGTATCCAAGTATCCCCTGTGATGGCTGGCCACCTGTAGGCGTACAGGGTCAGCCGACCTCCTGTGCTGAGTGGAGCCAGCTGTAGAGAAGAGGCTATGCTGTGGGAGTCAAAACACACTCCCTGCTGTGCAGGAGCCGGAGCTGGCGGCTTGGGGGTCTTCTGCCTCCAGGGCCCATGCCCCTGCCCCTTGGCCTGCTGGTCCTGTTGGGGAGCTGGAGAGGCCTGATATTGAGGGTAGGATTTGTAGGCAGCACCCTTCCTCGGGAAAAAGGGCTTCTTTCCCAAGCCCTTCTTTTTTTGAGACGGGGCAGAAGTCTTCCTGGACAGCCTTGTCCTGGTAAGAGTCTCAGTCTCAATTTCTGCAGCCTTTTCAGTCATGGGATTACCGAAAAGGTTTTCACCTCGGCAGGGGACATCGACCAACTTGTCCTGTACCCATGACTCCAGGTCTGATGACTGCAGCCAGGCCTGACGGCGTGCACCGATGCCGGCCGCGGCTACCCGGGCCGAAGCCTCAAAGTCATCATAGGCTGTCGAGAGATAAACTTCGAGCACTCTCGGATCCCTGTTGACAAAGCCTTGAACCTCTGTAAAGGTTCCTCGGAGAGGCCAGCTGAGAACCCAGCAATCTCCTTTGCCAGGTCTCTTAGATACATGCCCATGTACAGCTGGTAGGTCTGGACACAGCAAGATTGCTTCCAGGGCTCTATGCTCTTTCTACCAAGGGCATCCAGGCCTCCAGGCCGGGGGGCACTGAGGAGTGCATCTTCTGACTCTTCAGGCGGTGCATTGCCGATTCCACAACCATGGAGTTGTGCGGTAGCTGTGCCTTTTGGAACCCAGGGCTCTTACAGACTCGATAAATGGAATCGACCTGTTTGCTAAGAACCAGCGCTAAGAACCAACGCCAAGGCCGGTGCCTCCCACATACAGAAGAGCAGACATTCCAGCATCGGAGGAACCGGTACAGTAAAGGCTTCCTTTGGAGGAAAGTCATACTGGAGGGCATCGAGCTCCTCAGCTCAAGGCTCCTCCTCGGCATCCGCAGGGAAGGCCAAGGCTTTGGCCATGTCCCTCACGAAGTCCGAGAACCAGGTATCCTCCGGGAGGGGGGGGGGGACCTTCTCCGAGGCTCGGACTCCGGTAAGTCCAAAGGGACGCACCGGGTCCAGAAGGTGTCCGGGGACTCCTCTGAGGAGGAATTGAGCTGCTCCGGCCATGTGGGCCTTGGTGCCACCCGCCCTAATGCCGAGGGTATCGGCATCAACGACCTCGGCCCTGCACGGGAGGTCGAGGGGAACCTTGACCAAGGATCGACTCGAGACTTCATTGACTCGAGGATCGGCTCAGTCTCCGGGGTCGACTTGGATGTCGAGGTCCCAGTGGTCGGGGCAGATGCACCGGTTAGACCAGCGATCAGCACCCACTGCTGTTCCATGAAGGCAGCCAAGCTGCTCTCCAAGGCCATCAACCTGAGTCCAAGCTCAGGAGACTCAGCAGCCCCTGTCAGCTCCCCCGGAGGAGTGTCCACGAGGACAACAGCACTTACGTGGCTCGGGGACTCCAGCTCCACGCGAGGTAACTTGGGCGGCCTCTCCGACTCCGAGAGCCCGGGGCAGCGGTCAGTGCTACGCGACCTGGCCCTCGAGGATCCAGGAGCCTCCACCGATGCCGCCCTCAGGAGCTTCTTCTTCCTTCTGTGCTCCCGGGTGGGAGACTCCATCTCAGAGGAACCCCAACGGCGCTCGGGGTCAGACTCCCGAGATGTCAAGGCCTCTGACGAAGTCCAGGCCCGGCCGGATGCGGACTCTAAGAAAATTCTCACGCTGATGCTGACGGCTCCGAAGTGCCTTCAACGACATTTTGCCGCACGGGCCACAGGCCAGCAGGTCATGGTCAGGCCCGAGGCAACGGAGGCAGCAGTCATGTGTGTTGGTGAGAGACATAAGTTTCTTGCACAGATCACACTTTTTGAACCCGCTGGCAGCCATCGGGGGAAAAAGGGCCCCTGCAAGGTCAAAAGACCGGGCTGCCAGTGAAAACACAAAAAGAGCGCGAATGCTAGTCACGAAGGACAAAAACAAAAATCAAAAGTCCGGACTCGATACCAGTGTACCGAGCCCAGGTGGGAAGGGGAACCAGCGTCAAACCAGATCAGAAAAAGCCAAAATAGCCGAAAAAAACTACTTTTCCTGGGTGACACGAACTCACGTCCGTTGGGCTCCGCGGAAAAAGAAAGACTGAGCAATATGGCACCCTTGGGCTGGAAGGGGACCGTGCATGCGCGCTGCATTCCCAAAGGCTTTCCTTGAAAGCTGGGGAAGTGCTCCGCACGGGGGCTCCGTCGGCACCAACGTCAACCATATGTGAGGACTGACTTCCTGCTTGGTCCTGGAGAAATTTTATTTCTTGCTTGATGTTGTATGAATTGTTGTTCAGGAGTATTGTCGGGGGGGGGGGGGGACTGAAGTCCGGGTTTTTGTTTACAAACATTACTTCTGTTTTTTTGTGATTTATGCTCATGTTGTTCTGTTGTAGCCAAGCTTGTGTTTCCTTTAGGCATGCTTCCAAGTTACTATAGTTTGGGTTGCTCGCGTCTATTTGCATGTACAGCATGATATCATCTGCATATAGGTGGTAGTTGATCTTGTGTTGTTGGAATACTGCGCAGACTAGTTTTAGGTAGAGGTTAAACAGTAGAGAGGACAATGCTGACCCTTGTGGTATTCCCTGTGTTTGTGGGAATGCTCTTGATGTTTCTTGGTTGAATTGATCCTGCTGGACTCTGTTAGATATATATGAGTTTAACCATTTGAGAGGGGGCTTCCCTTTATGCCTATGGCTTCGAGTCTGGAGAGGAGGATTTTGTGGTTTACTGTGTCGAATGCAGCAGATATGTCTATAAATATTAAGATGAACATTTTCTTGCAGTTGTCAATGCCTTTGTACAGTTTGTCAAGTAGCACTAGTAGAAGCGTTTCTACTACATGGTATTGACTGAAGCCATATTGCTGATCATCTAGTACATTTCTGGAATCGATGTGGTCTTGGAGTTGTTGTTGGATTGATTTTTCCACTACTTTGTCTATGAGTGGGATACTTGAGATGGGGTGATATGAGGCTGGGTCATCCTTCTTGAGAGTTTTAAATAAAATAAATATGGTATTGCTAGAAATAAACATACTTGCGAGCTTCCAAAAACACACATTTGGAGTACAATATAGATATTCTTAAATAAAAAACTCACCTTTATCAAGCCGCGGTCGTGGATTATATCTGTATCCAACCTGGCTCCAAAACAGAGGTACTGAGCCACGGGTCTGAACAAAAGAGAGTGTGTGATTGTGAACATGGACCAGCTGTTCTGTTTCCACACAATTTGCAACATTCCCGTTTTTATCTACCCCTCGACGCTTGTAACGCATACCTGAAACAGTAAAGTCATAGCAATCAGACTTACTATCACAATTCAATCAGACTTCACTAACAAGTTATTAGTTGTATTTTCACTCAAGGGGAAAAATTCCATGTGGATAGGAATTTCATGTCTATTGGTGATGTGCAAATTTTTACAGTGGAAAACAGGAGGTAAACAATCCCACAAAAAAACAAAGTAACATCAAAGCAGGAATAGATAAAGAGATAAATAACTGAAATAAGAGAAATTTATGATAAGCCAAATTACAAATCAATATTATAAGAGTGTCTGAAACCACATTTTTCCTTTATTCCTCTTTTGAAACAACTTTTATGCTTTGATATTCTCATTCAGAATTTTCTTTTGGTCTTTTCCATATATGAACAGACTACATATTATACTGATACCACTGCAATTTTGAAGAGGATCGCAATAGATGTTCATATTGTGTGCTCTAATTGAATATTAGGTAAAACAAATTGAACCATCTGAGTGATGAATTGGTTCCATTTGCATAACCTAAAATAGAAAGAGAGAAGAGAAACAGATTGTCAAATCTATAATATTTAAATATTTTTCAAGCTGTGAAGCAACCCTGCAACTAAAGTCATTCAAGAATCAAAGTTGTATAAAAAAAGGAATAAAGGAAAAACTAATGTTTGACACTGCTTCAAAAAAAAAGACCATGCATAAACTTTGAGTTATTCATATAGTAGAGATTCCCTGGAGAGGTGGCAATATTGACAATGTTATTAAGAATTGGACAGAAATACATTTATGAAATGAATATAGTTACACCGTATGGATTATATCATTAATTAGATTTGAGTGTGTGCCTCTAAGCTAAATAAAAATGTATATACAATTTCATATTTAAAAAATTTCAGTCTTAAAAAAAAATCTGATCAATAAATTATGATCTAAATCAATGAATATTTATATGCAATTTATTTAGTCAAATTATTTATTATATATGACTACTCCTTGAATTCCTCTGTTTTTCCTGTTAAATAATGAATTCTCCTTAGGCTCTCTTCATCTCTAGAATGCTGTCATGCAATTTTACGGGGGGGGGGGCTTAACCTCGTGGATTTTATATAGAGATTTTTTGTTATAACGTTTTTAAAGTTTTATATCTATTTTTTGAAGATATGTCATTAATATTCATTTAGCAGATTATATAAAAAAATATAATAAAAGATTTTGAACATATGGATTGTAGATTCAATACACATACAGGGTAACATTGAAAAAGATAAATATCAATGGGATATGAAGTTGATTGATTTTCTTGGAGAATGACATATTGATATTCATATGTGCAGATGGAATTCTATTTATAAACCAATAGTGTAAAAACTGCTTTGGGTGACTCAAAGACCAACCAATAAACCTTACACTATAAACCAGTCTTTGAAACTGAATCTATTTATACTTAGAGATTATCACATGAAATACTTTAAACAGGGCTTCTATTTATTTTAAAATTTGTTTTAGTCATATTCTTCAATTCAAAATACAAAGGATCATACTAAAAATTATTGATATATTCATTTTCTTTATATAAAGGAAGAAAGGATCTCAATACCTTTTCCTTCATTTCATAGCAAGATGCTATCTGAGCTATCTCAGGTATGAGAATCCAGGAAGACCTAAATTGTAGCAGCAGATAAGCATGCAATAAATAAATCCAGGAGTCTTTTCAAGGATCCAAGCCAGTTTAATGTGCACATGGCTCAAGCAATAAGCAATTTCAAAATGGCTGAGCCCTGGCTTCTAGTAAAACAACAACTTTTATAGCTTTCTTGTCCATTCTAAGCATAGGCAAACTTTTCATTGGTCCCAGTACTCCTCTCACCCATCTATTGGTCCCGGTACTGATATGGCTACCCAATCGGGACTCTGGTCTGGGCCCAGCACCTGGTTGCCCCCCTTCTAGTCCCAATTACAATGGTCAGTGTCTCCAACTTGTTACTTCTCTCCTCCAAGGTCGCTGAGCTTGTTAAAACATATGGGAAGCAGGGCACTGTAACCTTGCTTTTTGCAGAGTTAATTAATTCCGAATTCCCATGCGGGGTTACTCGGCCCTTCCTTGAGAGCTCTCTTACCAATTCCCAATATCTCGAGATTACAAATTCCAAGTTCCACTGGCAGTACTGCTCTTTCTATTTCTGTCTAGACATACCAAAAACCCAGTCCTGTCTGCTCTGACCAGGCTGAATCATGATTCTCTAAGTTTTCAAACTGCAGTTCTAACTCATCTGTCTAGACAGGTTTTCAAAACTATACTTACCAGATCTGGTTCCCAAGCTTCTGAGTTGGATCCTGGACTCCCCCGGGTCGGAAGTGTTAGCCAGCTGGACTCAGTGCCTGCCGAGGCCAGGCAGAACTCCCTCCGATACAAGAGGATCGGTGGGCCCAGGGAAATTCCCCTGCGTCGGATTGGCATGGTTCCAACTGGACCACACCTCAAGGCGAATTACGTGGATTTATTCACTTGAACACTATCCACCACTCGCACTTCTCGGCCAACGCACCAAAATGACATAGCACAAAAATGACTCGCCTTGAGCACTTGTCAGGCAGCCAATAAATAAAATGAGCTCCCAGTCATCTAGGTATAAGTGAACACTCACCATTTTGTCAGAGGAGAAGTACAATTATTCACCTGTGACGTGTTTCCCCCCTAGACATCAGATCTAATGGGGACCATTACTAAGCTGCAATAAAATCTCTGATCTTACTGCCTATTAATTTACTGTGAGTCACTAACCTGCAATAACTCATCATTGCAGGTTACATAGTAAAATAGTGACATAGTAAATGACAGCAGATAAAGACCAGTATGGTCCATTTAGTCTGCCCAGTAAGATGGCAAGAGTAGGTGCACCTGCCGCTCCATGCAGGTCACCCCCCCCCCCCCATGTCTTTGTTTAGGGGTGAGCCCACTGCTCTGTGTAGGATACCCCTGTTTGTTGAGAAATTAGATAGTTACGTTTATTTTTATTTTATCCTGTTGCTGTAAAGGGATCCACTGTGTCTGTCCCATGCCGTTTTGAATTCTGTCACTGTATTTGCCCCCACCATTTCCATCGGGAAAGCATTCCAAGCATCCACCACCGTTTCAGTGAAAAAGTATTTCCTGACATTGCCTTTCAATTTATCACCTTGCAGCTTCATGTTATGCCCTCTAGTTTTACACCTTCCCCGTCTTTGGAAGAGGTTTGTTTGGTCATTATTTCTCTTTAAGTATTTAAAGGTCTGAATCATATCTCCCCTGTCCCTCCTCTCCTTCAGATAGCAATCTATCTTTCAATACTGCAGTTAATTTTTCCATGACGTATATATCTTTTACATTCGAACCCTCCAGGTTTCCAACAAGAGGCTTTTCACACTTTTCCACCCCCAGGGATATCTCATATCTTGCTGCTATAACACAATATTTGATAAGTTTCTCTGCTGTACCCTCACCCATTTCCTGGTGTCCCCAGCAGAACATTAGCTGCTTCCCAGTGTATTGAGCATCCCATCAACTCTTGTAGTTCTTGCAAAAACGACCTCCAAAAAGTAGCTATTATTGGACATTGCCATCAAATATGCAGGTAAGTCTCAATGTTATACAACTCCTCCAGCACCTATTGATGCCCACGTTCGCTATACGGTGCAGTTGAACCGGCATGAGATACCAATTATGCTCTATGTGTCCCATGTTCACCATACCATCCCCCCAACTAGCAAATATGCTTTTCCATTCCTCTAGGCTTATCTCCTTCCTCAAATCATCCTCCCACTGTTCCTGATACTGTGCCTTTCCTTTGGTGTGAACCTCCATTAGGAGCTGATAAATTGATAGAGCTCTCTTTTGGATGCCTGTTTCCCAATTTAGAGCTTCAAAATCTGGAAGTCCCTGTGATAATGTTGCCCGTCAAGATTCCAAAGAGAGCCAAAGCCGTAACTGTAAATAACCATAAAAATCATGTTTATGGAGGTTATATTTCTGTTTCAATTCTTCAAAAAGCCTTAGTCGTCCCTCCTCGCAAAATTGATATATATAATCCCTGCCTTTCCCATCTCACATAAACTGGGTCCTATAAACCTGGGGGAAATGTTTGATCAATTTGGAGTGGCTGCAGCATGGAGCTTGCTCCCCGGATGTTCTGCACCTCGCAGCCATACCTTCATATTCTTTCCGCTAACTGCACATATGGATTCTTACTCTGTATCGCCGCTTTGCCCACCCAGGGGCAAAGCTTTAAGGGAATCTCCCTGTCTGTTGCCATGGAGGAGAGAGGTCACGTGACAGGAGAGCATCACCCTGGTGTGGCAGGAAGTGATCCTGTAAATAGGACCTGTCCTCCAGGTGATGTAAAACCCTCTCGCACCGAGGAAGTTTCTCCAGGGCCATGTGCCCATGAGGGAAGGGTTAGGACAGCCGTTATAGTTGGTGATTCGATCATTAGGCATGTAGATAGCTGGGTGGCTGGTGGACGTGAGGATCGCCTGGTAACATGCCTGCCTGGTGCAAAGATAGCGGACCTCACGCACCACCTAGATAAGGTCTTAGATAGTGCTGGGGAGGAGTCTGCTGTCTTGGTACATGTCGGTACCAATGACATAGGAAAATGTGGTAGGGAGGTTCTGGAGGCAAAATTTAGGCTTTTAGGTAGGAAGTTGAAATCCAGAACTTCCATGGTAGCATTCTCCGAAATGCTTCCTGTTCCACGCGCAGGAACCAAAAGGCAGGCAGAGCTCCGGAGTCTCAATGCGTGGATGAGACAATGGTGCAGAGATGAGGGTTTTGGATTTGTTAGGAACTGGGGAACATTCTGGGGAAAGGAGGGGCTCTTCCGAAGGGATGGGCTTCACCTTAACCTGGATGGAACCAGGCTGCTGGCATTAACCTTTAAAAAGGAGATAGAGCAGCTTTTAAACTAGATATTAGGGGAAAGCCGACAGTTGCCCAAGAGCAGATGGTTCGGAAGAATGTATCCTTGAAGGATACTACCAAAAGCAGAGAGGTTCCACAAAAGAGTAAAGTAGCCCAAATGCCCTCGAGTATGGAGCAGACAGAGCTTAAAGATCCCAATTTACCCATGTCTAACAATAGCCAAATTAACATGAATAAAATACATTCTCTAAAATGCTTGTATGCAAATGCTAGAAGTCTAAAAAATAAGATGGGAGAGTTAAAATATATAGCACTAAATGAAAGGTTAGATATGACTGGAATATCAGAGAAATGGTGGAAGGAGGACAACCAGTGGGACACTGATACCTGGGTACAAACTATATCGTAATGATAGAGCTGATCAAATTGGTGGAGGGGTTGCGCTCTATGTTAGAGAGGGCATTGACTCAGAAAGGATTAAAGTTTTGCAGGAAACAAAATCTGCTGTAGAATCTATATGGATTGAAATTCCATATAAAAGGGGGAAGGCAATGGCAGTTGGGTGTACTATCGAGCACCTGGCCAGAATGACCAAATGGATGATGAAATGCTCAAAGAAATCAAGGAAGCTAAGAAGTTACAGCGCAGTAATAATAATGGGTGATTTAAATTACCCCGGTATCAACTGGGTCAGTGTCACGTCAGGACATGCTAGGGAGATAAAGTTCCTAGATGAAATAAATGACTGCTTCTTGGAGCAGCTGGTTCATGAACCAACCAGAGGGGAAGCCATATTAGACCTAGTCCTTAGTGGAACACCAGATCTAGTGCAAGAGATAAGGGTGTTGGGCCACTTGGCAATAGTGATCATAGTATGATCGCCTTTGATTTAATTAGTGGAGGAGGGATAGTAAGGAAATCCACAGTACTACCTTTTAACTTTCGAAAGGGAGATTAAGAAAAAACTAAAAGGAGCAGTTGCAAAGGATAAGGACGTACATCAAGCTTGGGTGTTGTTGAAAAATACTATCTTGGAAGCCCAGACCAGCTGTATTCCACGCTTTAAGAAAAGTGGAAGGAAGTCCAAAAAACTGCCAGCATGGTTTAAAGGTAAGGTCAGAGAGGCTGTTGTTGCCAAAAAAGCATCTTTCAGGAAATGGAAAAAAGAGCCAAACGACGAAACCTGGAAACAGCACAAGCACTGGCAAGTCAAATGCAAGGCATTAATAAGGCAGGCAAAGAGAGAATTTGAGAAGAAGCTTGCTGCGGAAGCAAAAACGCGAAATAAAGACCTTTTCAAGTACATTCGTAGCAAAAAACCTGTGAGAGAGTCAGTTGGTCCAGTAGATGATAAAGGGGTTAAAGGAGCACAAAGAGGCGACAAGGCGATAGCGGAGAGACTGAATGAATTCTTTGCTTCGGTCTTTACTGAGGAAGATGTAGGGATGTTACCCATGACTGAAGTGGTATTTAAAGGTGCGGAAGAATTGAAGGAAATATCGATACATCGGGAAGATGTCTTACAACTATTAGATAAACTGAAGAGTAGCAAATCACCTGGGCCGGATGGTGTACATCCAAGGGTGTTGAAAGAACTGAAATATGAGATTGCAGACCTGCTATCAGTAATCTGTGAACTATCATTAAAATCATCTCTAATACCTGAAGATTGGAGGATCGCCAATGTAACACCAATTTTTAAAAAGGGTTCCAGGGGTGATCCGGGAAACTACAGACCGGTGAGCCTGACGTCAGTACCGGGAAAAATGGTAGAAACCATCATAAAGAATAAAATTACTCAGCATGTAGATAGTCACAACCTAATGGGAGACAGCCAACATGGCTTTAGACAAGGAAGATCTTGTCTTACTAATCTGTTATGTTTTTTTGAAGGAGTGAATAAACAGGTGGACAAAGGTGAGTCAGTTGATATTCTGTATCTGGACTTTCAGAAAGCCTTTGACAAGGTCCCTCATCAGAGACTTTTGGCAAAACTAAAGAATCATGGGATAGGAGGCAGTGTACTATTGTGGATCAGGAATTGGTTAAAAGATAGAAAGCAGAGGGTAGGGCTAAATGGCCAATTTTCCCAATGGAGAAAAGTGAATAGTGGTGTACCCCAGGGATCTGTGCAGGGTTCGCTGCTTTTTGACATATTCATAAATTACCTGGAAAGTGGAATAACGAGTGAGGTTATCAAATTTGCAGATGACACAAAACTATTTAAAGTTGTTAAAACCCAAGAGGACTGTGAAAAATTGCAAGAGGATCTTGATAAATTGGAAGATTGGGCATCAAAATGGCAGATGAAATTTAATGTGGACAAGTGCAAGGTTATGCACCTAGAGAAGAACAACCCAAACTATGGTTACACGATGCAAGGTTACACATTAGGAACTACCACCCAGGAAAAAGATTTAGGCGTCATTGTGGATACCATGTTAAAACCCTCGGCCCATTGTGCAGCGGCGGCCAAGAGAGCAACTAGAATGCTAGGTATGATAAGGAAAGGAATGGAAAATAAAACAAAAGATATTATAATGCCTCTATATCGTTCCAAGGTGAGACCGCACCTTGAATATTGTGTGCAATTCTGGTCGCCGTATCTTAAAAAAGATATAGCGATTTTAGAAAAGGTTCAGAGAAGAGCCACCAAAATGGTAAAGGGGATGGAAGGATACTCCTATGAAGAAAGGCTAAAAAGGTTAGGGCTCTTTAACCTGGAAAAGAGACGGCTGAGGGGAGATATGATAGAAGTCTATAAATTAATGAACAGAGTGGAACGGGTAAACGTAGATCGATTGTTTACGTTATCAGAATATAGAAAGACTAGGGGACATGCAATGAAGCTACAGGGTAAACTATTTAAGACTAATAAAAGAAAATATTTTTTCGCTCAACGTGTAATCAAGCTCTGGAATTTGTTACCGGAGGCTGTTAGTGTAGCTGGGTTTAAAAAAGGTTTGGACAAGTTCCTGGAGGAAAGGTCCATAAACCATTATTAAGAAGTGACCGAAGATATCAATGCTTGACCCAGTACAAGCATTGTGGAACTTGTGTCTCTTGGGGAAACTGCTAGGTACATATGACCTAGATTGGCCACTGTTGGAAACAGAATACTGGGCTTGATGGACCTTGGTCTGACCCAGTATGGCATATCTTATGTTCTTATGTCTTCTGCTTCAACAATGCCCACCCACTTATGAGTGGGTCCCTGCTGCCATGCCACTATATTTGCTAATTGGACAGCTAGATACTACTACCCAAAGTTTGGAACTGCCAATCCCCCCTCTCGTTTGGCTCTGTACATTACCTTCCTAGCAATCCTCTGAGGTCTGTGGTTCCATATATAGTGGAACACCTTGTGCTGAATCAAATTTATATCTTTCTTTGGGACAGCTATTGCGAGGATCTAAAACAGATATAATATTTTGGACAAGGTTATCATCTTAACACTCACTACTTTCCCCATCCATGATAAGGGGAATTTCTGTCATCTTTCAAGCTTTAAGTTTATCTTATGCCACAATGGGGTGTAATTTAGCCTGTACAAATGTGTTGTATCCTCACTCAACACCACTCCCAAGTAATGCAACTTATTTTTTGCCCACACAAAAGGGAACCTCTCTAGCAATTTTTGGGACGCTCCAAATGTGATGCTTAAGTTTCATATTTCTGTCTTGTCCATATTTACTTTGAAGCCCGATACAATCTGATAGGCTCCCATTTTCTTTTGTATTGTCTGTAGGGACTCCTCAGGTTGTGTGAGTGTTAGTAAAATGTCTGCAAATAGTGACATTTTATACTGTTCTCCTCCCACCTCCACACCATGTATATTCACATGCTGTCGTATTAGTTCAGCAATTAGCTCTAAGGATATTGCAAATAATAATGGGGATAACTGGTATCCTTGCCTGTTTCTCCTAGATAGTGTAACAAATGCCAAGTACCCTCCATTAACTTTTACTGCGGCCTCTGGTCTATTATTTATTTATTTTTTATTTATTTATTTACTTCTCTTATATACCGCGCTATTAAAATAAGTGCAGTTTACAATTGAACAAAAAACATACTGCAATGTCACACGACAATTGAGTTTTTACATTGAACATGGACGAGATAACCTGGAGGTAACAGGGGTAACTAATTACAGAGTAATTATTCATGGAGTATGGTGAGAAATTATACATATAATATAGCTTGGTTTCAACATATTTATAAGAGGTTTAATCAATAAGATGTGTGATCAGTACCAATAATAAATAAGAGAGGGGATATGATGGTAGAGCTAGTCATTTTCTTTATGGTGTTGGATTTTGGGTGGGGTGGAGTAGGGTGTAGGATGTGAGGATGGGTGGTTGTTTCTGGGATTGGATTCTGGGTAATGGATGAGGAAAAGGTGTTGTTTGAGGGCTTTTCTAAATGACAATAGGTCTGGGATGGAACGGAGCTCAGTGGGGAGGGCATTCCAGGTCATGGGTGAAAATAGGGAGAAGGCTCTATTGGCAGTAGCCTTTTTGCACTTAGTTAGAATGTTGGGGATCTCTAGAGTGTTTGCTTGATTAGATCTCCTGATCCTGTTGAACGGCCGTCTTTGAATGAGTTTGCTGATGGGTGAGGTGATCTGGTTCCTTAGGGCTTTGAATGTTAGTACTAGGGACTTATACTGGATTCTAGCCTGAAGTGGAAGCCAGTGGAGATCCATCATGACTGGGGTTATATGTTTAGCTCTTGATGTACCTGCAAGTACCCTTGCTGCAGCATTCATTGCAAGGCACATGCACATTAATAGTATGGATTGGATCATGATGCCTGCATTCGTGGTAACTTGCTGTCTCTATTTATCTCCTCTTCTTATCTGTTTGCCTGTTTCTTCGTCTATTCTGTCCTTTCTAATAATGGCGTTTGTCAGACGGCTGCCTGGGTGAAAATCTTCAGTCTTGGCAAGTGCATATATCTATATGATTTGAAAGGTATTGTGGGCAATGTAGTTCATTCACACCAGACACAGCTGCTGACAATAATTTAGTTGTGCTCTTGGGTAAAGCCAATAAGATATTTATTTATGGGGTTATTTCTCCCAACACAGATATGCTTGGTAGCACATAAATTAGGTAACTTGCTTTCAGTGTTAACTTGGAAAAACAAAGTCAAAATAAGGAAAACAAATGAAAAGCTACAAAGCAAGAAACAAACTGTTCTTTTCAGGTTAACTTCTGATTACTTCCCACATAAATTCAGAAATGATTCTCTCCTAGCTCACAAGCAATTAGGTAAGGCTTAATTGCTAGCAGTCACCAGCTGAAACCCCTTAGCTGGCTTGCCTTCCACTGTGTGGGTCAAATCCTGCTTCAGGAGCTTTTCTGAGTAGATTAAAGAACAAATTTGTATTTCTTTGTGATGGTTGCTGTACTTTATAACAGAAAGTTACCAACGGAGTTTAGATAGAGAGCAGTCCATATAAACAGGATCCTCATCTGCTATTATTCCCCCTTGTTCAACAAGCATGGGTTCAATATCATGGATTGGCACAGATGAATCTCTCAATGGAGCATTTTCAGGAGAATACTTGTTTCCCTGCTGTCTTTCAAGGTTATAGCTAGGGCATAGATCAGTGTTCATACCTGAGCTTCCATTGCTGCTAGAGTTCCTCTCTATATAGCCTGGCCAGTATGTAGTCCAGTTCTTATGTCCAGCCTTCCAATCCAGATCCCTGGATACTGGATCTCTCTTCACATACCTTCTGGCACAGGTCTTAGGGTCCCTTCCACGTGCAGCCGTCTCCCTCACAGGTAGCCTCTGGTGATTCCTAGCTCTGCAGCACCATTCCTCTGGCTTTCCCCAGTCCAATGGTGTATGCTGGCCCTTGGAATACCTCCCAGTATACGTACTGCTTTGGACTCTTCTAGACCTCTTAAAGGCTTTTCTCTTCCTTCTTCCAGAGGGTCTCTTTCCCTCTCTGTCCGTCCGGTTTGGCTTCTGCTTCTGATAATCCTTCAGATGAAACTGAGGATAATTCTCTGGATATCCAAGGTGATCATGAAGATGGTCATCTGTAGAATAAACTCTACTCTTATTCTGCCTTGATGAGTGCTCCTCCCTAACACAGCGCAGCTGTGCTGAATCAGGCCCTGCCCTTTGAGATGAGTGCTTAGGGATTACCTCATAGCCCTCCTGATTGAACACACGTTTCCCCACTTCAGCTCCTCTAATGGCTGTTGGAAACCTGGTGCATTCTGGGACTGGTAGTCTTTTATGGCAAAATTCTGTTTTCTTATTTCTACCAGAACTGACAGGTTGCTTGTTCAGAGTCACTTCACCTTTTCTATAGCTCCTTCCTGAGCTATGATAAGCTTCCTTATCACACGTTCCTTTCCTATTTCCTCAAATGATAGTATTGTAAACCGCTTTAATGCCTTTTGGCCTAAGCGGTATATCAAATGTCTAATAAATAAAAAAAAAATAAAAAGGCGAAGAGGTCCTAGTGTTGACTGAGGGAGGCCATGAAGGATAATATTTGCAAAGTCTAGATGTGGGAGCACCAAGGCTTGGAAGATAGTTCGGTAGTCATTGAAGTCCAATAGGGGGCGCAGGTGACGTAGTATCCGGACCTTATGGTAAATTGCTTTCGTGATGTTCTTCACATGTGTAAACATGTCGAGTCGTTGGTCAAGCGTGATGCCGAGATAGCAGATAGTTGATTTTGCTATCAACTCAATATTATTTACTTTTAATGTGGGGGGTGGGGAGAACATCTGGTTCTTGGTGAGGAATAAGACATCTGTTTTACTATGGTTGATCCTTAAATTTTGTGTTGTAAGCCATTGTGATACAGCTTCGAAGCAGCTTGATATAGATGAAAAGTCAGGTTGATCAATCAGGAATGGTGAGTAGATTAGGATGTTGTCTGCATAGACTAGGCACTGGATGTTGAAGGAGCGGATTAGGGTACAAATTGGTTGCATATATATGTTGAACATTAATGCAGATAGGGATGAACCCTGAGGTACACCTTGATTATACTACGCCTTCACCCATCGTATAAAGTACAGCCCTATCCCCATTTTCTCCATTGCTGCCCAGATAAACTCCCAGTTCACACAATCAAAAGCCTTTTCCACATCGACTGCTAACATTACAGCTGGCTCCTGGGTTTGCTTTATTCTCCATAGCAAATTTACTACTCTTAACATTATCTTCCACCTGCCGTCCTTGTATAAAACCTGTTTGATCAGGCTTTTTCACTTAAGGCATGTTAAGACCTAATCTAGCAGCTAAGACTTTTGCTAATATTTTTTGCATCTAAATTAATTAGCAAGATTGGCCTATATGACGCGCACAGTGTTGCCTTTTTCCCTGGTTTCGGGATCACACTTATACTGGCTTGTCCCATAGTTCTAGGCAATACACCCCCCTCCCTTACATCACTAAACATCCACATCAACCATGGTGTAAGAACATCCTTAAAAGTCTTATATATTCTAGTATATATGGGCTAGTTAGTAACTAAAGGAATAATGCTTTGGCTATGAACCTTGCAAACTGCGCAATTTCAGGGGAAAATAAAACCAGCTAAAATCTGAGGGGTCACTTCATGGAGGGAGAGAAATATGGACTACAGGGTGAGGGATGTGGGGTGCTCATGATTTTAAGACCATGCTGGACCCTTAGGATGGTAGTCAGGGGCACATCAGGTCTCACTACAGGAGCATTCCCTTCGCCGCTTAAACAAACATCCATCCGGCCCCTCCTAAAGAATGTCAAACTGGACCCCCGGAAGGCAGAATCCTACCAACCAATATCCAGCATCCCACTGTTAGCCAAAATAATCGAGAAGGTTGTCCAACACCAAATCCAGCACCACATTGAAACCAATGCTCCTCTTGATCCATCGCAGCATGGTTTTAGGGAATCACACGGTGTTGAGACACTTCTCACCACCCTAGTCACAGGGATGGACAACAACAAAAAAGGCTATGCACTAATCTTCATGGACATCACTGCGGCGTTCGACTCTGTCAATCATGAACAGCTCCTGGCACGCCTACAAGAGAAAGGAATCCAAGAGGCAGCTTTGAACTGGTGCAAGTCCTACCTTTCCGACAGATGGCAACATGTCAGGACTGACTCCAGGACCTCAAAACCGTTCCATCAAAAGCAAGGTGTCCCGCAAGGTTCCTCACTCTCGGCGCTCCTGTTCAATATCTATATGCAGCCTATCTGTGCAATCATCCGATCATTCAATATCTCCTGCCTCGTTTACACCGATGATTTGCTGATGTTCCCACCATTCCTAACTGATCAGCCAGACCTCTCACTACTAATGAACTGCTTTGATGCAGTGACAGACTGGCTCCAAACACAAAGCCTCAAAATCAACTTCAATAAAACAGATGTCCTATTCATCTCAAGGAACCAATCCTTTACCCCACCACCATCTATCAAGGTAAGAGACGCAGAGCTCCCAAGAAAGACCACCATTCGCTACCTGGGCATCACCTTAGACCAGCAGCTTGACATGAAAGCACACATTAGCAATACCGTCAAGGCAATAAAATACGAAACAGTCTGCCACTTACCACCTCTACTGGAACCCGGCGATTTCCGGACCATTTTTCAAGTGCTGGTAACCCCCCCCCAACTTCAACTACGCCAACGTCATTCTACATGGTCTCCCCAAAAAGCATGCTGAATCCACTATAGCTAGCAATGAATGCAGCAGCCCGCATCCTGCATGGAGCCTCCAGAAGGGATCACGTAACGTCCATCCTGCAAGACCTCCACTGGCTTCCCATCCACCGCAGGACCACCTTCAAAATACTCCTGCTGACCTTCAAAGCCCTAAACAAAACTATCCGCCTCCTCCCTCATGGACCTTGTCCACCCCATGCCTCAAAACAGATCCAGAAGATCAACTGCAGCTAACACACTCGCAATCCCCAATGCAATAACAAGAAGCTCCATCACAACGAAGAACAGAGCCTTTATGTTCTACGCACCAACATGCTGGAATACCCTCCCAACCACCATCAGAGCTATTAGCGACCTCGCTCAATTCAGGAAGGCACTAAAACACCACCTTTTCCTATTACATTACTCCCACACCAATGACGTTAAACACTGCGCACCCTCTCACTCTCAGATGTAACGCCTCAGCCTGTAAATAATTTTAAATAATTCTGGATATATATACTGCAACAGAAATGCCCAGTTGTAAATAGCTGTATATAGTTACCCCGGCTTAAACCCAACTGTAAAACCTGACAGTTTGTCGTAATGGTCGTTTTGTTATGATGTAAACCGCGCTGATTCTAAATAGCGCGGTATATAAGAAACTGTAATAAAATAAATAAATAAATAAATAAATAAATAAATAAATAATCCTGCATTGTACAAGTTTATTGTTTCCTGTAAACCGCGCTGATACCAAAGAGTGGGGTATAAAAAAAAGATTTAAATAAAAACAAATAAATAAATGTAAGACAAAATGTTCCTGGGCCAGGAAAAATGCTGCCAGTTTTAAGTTGGTAATTTTTCCATGCGATAACACAGCCTGCAAGTTTGATCACAAGCTGCATTATTCAATCTATATAACAGAGATATTCTGCATGCATTTGCATGCTTTGAGTGTCATTTAAAAAGGTTAGGTTTGGTTTGCAGCTTGTTGTGCTGAAAGGGCTTGTGTGCATCAGTGATGCTGAGAGCTAAGTCATCAGTAGCTTAGCTACTGGCAGAGTCTCCCAAGATAGACAGGTCTCAGCTGAGATGCCAGACTAAGACAAACCACCCATCTGGGCAGTAGCAGAATGTGACAGTGTTGTAAGCAGAGGATCATATTTCTGTGACAAATGCAACACCACTTGAATTAACTGTGCAGAATAAAGGCTTGGCAAATCTACTTCTGTATCTTGCCTCGAAAACAGCGTAGTTACTCACCTGTAACAGGTGTTCTCCAGGAGCAGCAGGAATCAGTCCTCACATATGGGTGACGTCGGCGCCGACGGAGCCCTCGCGGAGCAATTTTCCCCAGCTTTCACAGAAAGCCTTTGGGAATTGCAGCGCGCATGCGCGGTCGCCTTCCCGCCCAAGGGTGCCATCTTAGCCAGTCTGATGACATAGCTAAAAGACAGCATAAAAATTTGCAAAAAAAACTTAAGCAGATGATTGCAACTCCACGGGGAGGAGGGAGGGTTGTGAGGACTGATTCCTGCTGCTCCTGGAGAACACCTGTTACAGGTGAGTAACTACGCTTTCTCCAGGACCAAGCAGGAAGTCAGTCCTCACATATGGGACTCCCAAGCTTAAGGCTACCGGAGACCCTAAGCACTAGCTCGGCAGTACAGAAGGATGGAATCTTCGCTGAATTATTACCCACCGGTAGCCCCCATCCGGGATGGAGGGTAGGAGTTGCTCAAACCTCGAAGAGATTTCGGAGGACTGCCTGTCCGAAAGCACTGTCCCTGCGGGACTCCCTCTCGAGACAGTAATGGACCGCAAAAGTCTGGCTCGAAGACCAAGTAGCGGCCCGGCAGATGTCTGCCAGCGGAACAGAGCGGAGGTAAGCCACTGACGTAGCCTTCGCCCGAACACAATGAGCCGTGACTCGACTTTCTAAGGAGAGTCCGGCTGCCCCATAAGCCCAAGCGATACAGTCAGCAACCCAGATGGACAGGGTACGCTTGGAGACCGGGAGCCCCAATTTATTGGGGTCAAAAGACACAAAAAGCTGAGCAGCTTTACGGTGCTCCTGCGTACGGTCAAGGTAGAAGTTCAATGCCCTTCTACAGTCCAGGGTATGCAGGACTCGTTCAGCTCGGCTGGAGTGAGGCCTGGGAAAGAAGGTTGGAAGTACCACCTCCTGATTGATGTGAAAAGGGGAGACAACTTTTGGAAGAAATTTTGGGTGAGTCCGTAGGACTACCCTATTTTTGTAGAACCGAGTGAAGGGAGGATCAGACACGAGGGCCTGCAATTCATTTACGCGTCTAGCGGAAGTGAGGGCTATCAGGAATAAGGTTTTCCACGAAAGAAAACGCAGGGAACAGGTAGCCATCGGTTCAAAAGGCGGACAGGTGATCCGCTGTAAAACCACATTCAGATCCCAGTCAGATGCTGGCGGGCGCAGAGGTGGTTTTAGTAGAAGGAGACCTCGGAGAAACCGTGCTACAAGAGGGTCGCTGGAAAGAGGTCTGCCGTCCACCGGCACATGGTGCGCTGAAAGAGCACTGAGGTGAACTTTGACGGAGTTGGACTTAAGTCCCATGTTAGAGAGGTAGAGCAGGTACTGCAAGATCACCGACACCGAGCAGGAGAAGGGATCCTGAGACTGCTGTACACACCAAACGGAAAAGCGACGCCATTTAAGGGCGTAGCATTTGCGGGTAGAAGGTCGCCGAGAAGCTAGGACGACCTCTTCCACCTCTGCGGGCAGGAGAAGGGGAGCAAGGACTACCCTTTCAGCCGCCAGGCCATTAGATTGAGAGATCTGAGGTTGGGGTGTAGCAGAGACCCCTGATCCTGTGTTAGGAGATCCGGTTGAAACCCCAGAGGGAACGGATCCTCTACCGCTAATTGCAACAGGAGTGGGAACCACGGCTGTCTGGGCCAGCGAGGAGCCACCAGGATCATGGACGCTTTGTCCCGGAGAACCTTGAACAGAGTTCGGGAGACCAGCGGGATGGGAGGAAAAGCATAGAGAAGGTTTTCCGACCATGAGAGCAGAAATGCATCTGCCGCTACCCGAAGGGGATGTGGCTGACGCGAGCAGAAGCGAGGAAGTTGCCGGTTGAGAGGACTGGCAAAGAGATCCATCGTGGGGAGGCCCCACTTCAGAAAGAGTTTCTGGACTACCAAGGGATCCAGACGCCACTCGTGCGGCTGGAGTATCCTGCTGAGTTTGTCCGCCAGGCAATTCTCCTGGCCTGGGAGATAAACTGCTTTGAGAAGAATGCCGTGACTGACGGCCCAAGAGCAGAGCTTTTGAGCTTCTCGGCAGAGAAGGAAGGAGCCCGTGCCGCCCTGCTTGTTCACGTAGAACATGGCAACTTGATTGTCCGTCTGGACAAGGACGGACTGGTGAGAAGTCAGGTGGGAGAAAGCCTTGAGCGCCAGACGAATAGCTCTGAGCTCCAGGAAGTTGATCTGTTGAGCAGATTCCCACGCGGTCCAGAGACCTTGAATACATGCCCCCTGGCAATGAGCTCCCCATCCCAGGAGGGAAGCATCGGTCGTCAGCACTTGAGTCGGCTGAGGCGACTGAAAAGGCATTCCGAGCACCAGGTTCGGCCGATGAAGCCACCACTGTAGGGAAGAGGCCAGCGGTCTGGAGAGGCGCACTAAGTCGGCTAGCCCGCCGGTGGCTTGTTGCCACTGCTTGCGAAGGCACCATTGAGCCGGCCGCATATTCAGGCGAGCATTGGGGGTCACGTGGACGGTGGAAGCCATATGGCCGAGTAGTCTCAGGAAGCGCCTGGCGGAGACCAGGGACTGGCTGCGAAAACGGCCGGCTAGGTCCATGAGCCGTTGAGCCCTGTCGAGAGGCAGGAAAGCTCGAGCCTGAGGAGTGTGCAGTCTTGCGCCGATGAACTCGAGATCCTGTGAGGGGAGCAAAGTGGACTTTGCGAAGTTTATGACAAAGCCCAAGTACTGCAGAAGAGTCACCGTGCGGTGTGTGGCATTGGTGACTGCCGGGGGGGACGACGCTCTGATGAGCCAGTCGTCGAGGTACGGAAAGACATAGAGGCCGTGAAGCCTGAGATAGGCCGCCACCACCGCGAGACATTTTGTGAAGACTCGCGGTGCGGAGGACAGGCCAAAGGGCAGTACTTTGTACTGGTAGTGATTTCCGGCCACCACAAACCTTAGGTATTGGCGGTGGCTTGGGTGGATGAGGATGTGCGTGTAGGCATCCTTTAGATCCAAGGAGCATAGCCAATCTCCCTGCTGGAGGTAGGGCAGAAGGATTCCAAGGGTAAGCATCTTGAACTTTTCCCGCACAAGGAACTTGTTGAGGTTGCGCAAGTCCAGGATGGGTCTTAGGCCTCCTGTCCTTTTTGGTATTAGGAAATACCTGGAATAAAAGCCTTGACCTCTCAGGTGGTGGGGCACCGGTTCCACAGCCTGGTCCTGAAGAAGACTTGCTAACTCCTGAAGGAGTAAGTCCCTGTGCAGAGGGAGTCTCGGAGGTTCCCCCGGAAAATAAGAGGGAGGGACCTGATGGAAGTGGAGAAGATATCCTTCTCGCACGACTTGAAGCACCCAGGTATCTGAAGTGATGTTGGACCACCTGTGGGCGAAGTGAACCAGCCGGCCTCCGGTGCTGGGAGGAACCAGCTGAGGGGGAGAGGCTATGCTGAGGAAGTCAAAAACCCCCACCCTGCTGAGCAGGGGCTGGTGGTGCAGGCTTGGGGGCTTGCTGCCTACGGGACCCGTTACCCCGTCCCTTGGCCTGCTGACCCTGTTGGGGAGCTCGAGGGGCCTGATATTGGGGGTAGTGTTTGTAGGCAGCCGCCTTTCTCGGGTAAAAGGACTTTTTTCCCGAGCCCTTCTTTTTCTGGGAAGGGGTGGAGGTCTTCCTAGAAAGCCTGGTCCTGGTGAGAGTCTCCGTCTCGATTTGTGCAGCCTTTTCAGCCATGGGCTTGCCAAAGAGGTTCTCACCTCTGCAGGGGACATCGACCAACTTGTCCTGCACCCAAGGCTCAAGGTCAGACGACTGAAGCCAAGCCTGTCGGCGGGCACCGATGCCAGCTGCGGCCACACGAGCCGATGCTTCAAAGCCATCATAGGCTGCTCGGGACATGAATTTGGAGCATTCCCGAATACCGGATGTTAAGGCTAGGAACCTCCGCAAAGGTTCCTCGGACAGTCCAGCAGAGAATCCGGCTAGCTCTTTAGCCAGGTCTCGGAGATACATGCCCATGTATAGCTGGTAGGTCTGGACACGACAAGCCAGCATAGAGCCCTGGAAACACTTCTTACCAAGGCCATCCAGGTTACGGGCCTCCCTGCCAGGGGGCACCGAGGAGTGCATTTTCTGGCTCTTCAGCCTATGCATGGCCGATTCCACTACCATGGAATGGTGTGGTAGCTGTGCTTTTTGGAAGCCAGGACTCTTGCGGACTCGATAGATGGAATCGACCCGCTTGCTCAATACCGGCGACGAGGCCGGACTCTCCCACATGCGGAAGAGTAGTCGTTCCAGCATGGGAGGCACCGGTACAGTAAAGTGCTCCCGGGCGGGAGAGTCGTACTGAAGGGCGTCGAGCTCTTCGGCTCGAGGCTCCTCCTCGGGATCCGCCGGGAAGGCCAAAGCCTTGGCCATATCCCTGATGAAGTCCGAGAACCGGGCATCCTCCGGAGGGGACTGTTTCCGAGGTTCGGACTCAGGTGAGTCCAAGGGGACACACCGAGTCCGAAAGGAATCAGGTGACTCCTCCTCTTCAGACTCCCAGACCGACTCCGAGGAGGAATCAGTGGGGTCGGCTCGGGCAGGCGGAGGCGTCGGCCGCCCCGACGCCAAGGGAGTCGGCGGCGACGACCTCGGTCCCGAACGGGAGGCCGAGGGTGACCTCGACCGAGGATCGACTCGAGTTCGCATGGACTCGAGGATCGGCTCGGTCTCCGGGGTCAACTTAGATGTCGACGTCCCGGCGGTCGGGGCAGCGGCGCCAGCGAGGCTAGCGATCAGTGCCCGCTGCTGGTCCATGAAGGCAGATAGTCTGCTCTCCAAGGCCGTCAACCTGAGTCCGACCTCAGGTGACCCAGCAGTCCCCGACTCGGGCCCCGACGGCGTCGGGCCCGACGTCGGACCTCTCGGAGGCGAGTCCAGAAGGACCACAGGACTTACCCGAGCAGGCAACTCCGACTCCAGGCGAGGTCGCTTCGGGAGGTGCTCCTTCTCCAAAGACCCGGGACGGCTGTCGGGGCTATGCGACCTGGCCCTCGCGGAGCCAGGAGCGTCCACCGACGCCGCCCTCGCGGGTTTTGTCTTCCGTCGATGGTCTCCGGAGGGAGAACCCCTGTCGGAGGAGCTTCGGCGATGTTCAGAGCTGGAGCCTCTGGATGCCGAGGCCTCCGACGAGGTCCGGGTACGGCTGGGGTCAGCGAAGATTCTATCCCGCTGATGCCGCCGACTCCTCAACGCTTTGGAGGACATTTTGCCACAGGCTCCACAGATCATTTCTTCATGATCCGGGCCCAGGCAGCGGAGGCAATTATCGTGTGTGTCAGTGAGTGACATATTTCTGTCACACTGACCACACCGCTTGAAACCACTGGCAGCCATCAGGGGAAAAAGGGCCCCTGCAAGGTCAAAGGACCGGGCTGCCAGTGAAAAACCGAAAACGAAACTGACCAAAATCAGAAAAACCGAAAAATAAGGGAAGGACTCGCAACGGCGTCGCGAGTCCGGGCAGGAAAACGACCGGCGTCGAACCGAATTGAAAAACGAGTAAAACTCACGAAAATCAACTTTTTTAGCGGGGACACGACGGGTACGTCTGTAGGGTTCCGCGGAAAAAAGAAGACTGGCTAAGATGGCACCCTTGGGCGGGAAGGCGACCGCGCATGCGCGCTGCAATTCCCAAAGGCTTTCTGTGAAAGCTGGGGAAAATTGCTCCGCGAGGGCTCCGTCGGCGCCGACGTCACCCATATGTGAGGACTGACTTCCTGCTTGGTCCTGGAGAACCAATGGATAGTCACAAAACAAATTCCACTATAGTGCTGGAAGATGAGACCCCCAGGTTGGAAAGCACTCAAACGGCTACTGGGGATGAGCTGAAGACTTCAGAGAGTAAAGCCAGCATTTATGATGTGGCTGAATCTGTTTCAACAGGCTTATGACCTTCCTCCCAATAGTTCTGTCTAGTTATCGTTTTTCTGCCTGTCTCTAGGTGACCCCTCTGGTCAATCTTTCCTTTTATTTAATAATGGAGTTCCTTTCTTCCTATGGCACTAGCATATATTTTTATTGTAAACCGCTCTCACGTCCTGACAAGGGCGGTATGTTGTTGTTAAGTGCCGTCGAGTCTGAGTCGATTCATGGCGACCCTCTGGATAGCTATCCTAAATTGTGTTCGGTCTTCAGTCAGGCGGCTCATTGTTGACAGACTGGTACCCGTAGCTGCTGTTATTGTATCGATCCATCTCATTGTGGGCCTTCCTCTTTTGCGTTGACCTTCTATCTTGCCAAGCATGTCGTCTTTCTCTAACGATCTCTCTCTTCGCATGATGTGTCCAAAGTATGAAAGTCGAAGTCTTGTCAGCTGAGCTTCTAAAGAAAGCTTAGGTTTGATCTCTTCTAGTACCGACTGGCGGTATATAAAGTGTTAAATAAAGAAAGATAAAAATGTAGATGTGCATGAAAAGAGAGTGAGAAGTTGCAAAAATATCTTATATATTGGGACATGAAACATACAAAGCATGAACCAAGGGAAGTTGGAGGTTGTCAAGAATGAAATGGAACATGTACATCTCGATCTATTGGGTGTCAGTGAACTGAGATGGACTGGCTTTGGGCACTATGCATCTGATGATTATACGGTTTACTATGTTGGAAATGAAAGATAAATAAGAAATGGTATTGCATTTATAGTTAAGAAACAGGAAAGAACTGTACTGAAATACAATGCAGTCAGTGAACGTTTAATTTCTATCCGTCTACGAGGAAAGCCCATCAACACAACTATAACTCAGGTATATGCCCCAACAACAGCTGCAGAAGAGGAAGACGTTGCGTTCTATGAACAAGTACAAGCTGAAAATGACAAAATATGCAAACAGGATATCCTGATAGTCATAGGTGACTGGAACGCAAAGGTTGGCAACAAAGAAGGTAAAGTGGTTGGAAAATATGGACTTGGCAACAGAAACAAAGCTGGAGAAAGACCGATAGAATTCTGCAAGACCAATGATCTATTCATCTCGGACACCTTCTTCCACCAACACAAGCGCCGACTGTACATGTGGACTTCACCCAATGAATTGTACAGAAATCAAATTGACTACATCTGTGGAAGACAATGATGGAAAAGCTTGATAACAAAGACAAAACCTGGAAATGACTGTGGTACAGATCACCAACTACTAGTATGCAAACTCAAGCTAAAGTTGAAAAAGAGCAAGCCATTCATGAATGTAGCAAAATATGACAAGAATATGCCACTGGAATTTAAGGACTGCCTGAGAAATCAATTTTCTGCTTTGGATACAAATGACAGATTACGAGAAGAGTTATGGGCTGACATCAAGAAGGCTGTGTTGGAAGAAAGCGATAAGTTTCTACATAAGGTAAAAAAGCAAAAATGGATGACTGAAGAAACTCTGAAAATTGCCCAGAAACGCAGAGAAGCTAAAGCCAGAGGAGAAAGAGAGGCAATCACACAACTCAAGAGATTTCCAATGTGCAGCAAGACAAGACAAGGAAAATTACTAACAAGAATCAGAAGCTATTAGAGGAACAACAAGATCGGCTTTTCTAAAACTACGAAAGTTAAAGACAAAATTACAGCCTCTAATAGGAATGCTACAAGATGCTCAAGGATCCATTTTGAATGATGCCGAGAAGATCACAAAAAGGTGAAAAGAATATACAGAGTCATTATACCATAAAGATCAAGTGGACCAACAGCCATTTCAACCTATACTTTATGATCAGAAACCTTTGATGATGAAAAAAGAAGTTGAAGCAGCATTGAAAGCCTTATCAAAGAACAAAGCACCGGACACTGATGGCATTCCCATTGAAGTATTACAGCAATCGGATGAAGCTGTTACCATACTTACAAGGCTCTGCCAGGAAATTTGGAAGACAACATCATGGCCAACTGACTGAAAAAGATCTGTATTTATACCAATACTGAAGAAAGGTGACCCAACTGACTCTGGAAATTACACAATTGCTCTGATCCCACATGCCAGCAAGATTCTACTCAAGATCATTCAGCAGAGACTACAACCATACCTGGAACGAAAACTGCCTGAAGTGCAAGCAAGTTTCAGGAAAGGGCAAAGAACGAGAGACATTATCGCGGATGTGAGATGGATCCTCAAAAAGACAAAAGAATACCAAAAGGATATCCATGTGTGATTTATTGACTACAGTAAGGCTTTTGACTATGTAAACCATGAGAAACACTGGGCCACATTAAAAAGCATGGGTATATCAGAACACCCAATTGTTCTCTTGCACAACCTTTACATTGATCAAGAAGCAACAGTTTGAACAGAACTAGGAGAAACAGAATGGTTTAAAATCAGCAAAGGTGTATGACAGGGCTGCATACTTTCCCCCTACCTCTAATTTATATGCAGAAGAAATCATCAGAAAAGCAGGACTGTATGAAGACAACCGAGGTATGAAGATTGGTGGAAGACTCATCAACAACCTTCACTATGCTGATATGACATGACATTACTGGCTGAAAGTGAAGATGATTTGAAACATTTGCTTCTCAAGATCAAGGAATATAGTCTTAAAATGGGTCTGCACCTTAACGTCAAGAAGGCAAAGATCCTGACAACTGGCAAAATGAGTAAGTTAATCGTTGATGGAGAAGAGATTGAAATAGTTGACAACTTTAACCTACTTGGATCAACTATCAATAAAGCAGCAACAAGCAGTCAAGAAATCTGACAATGCATTGTTCTTGGCAGAATGGCTATGAAGGACCTAGACAAGATTTTCAACAGCAGGGATGTCTCTCGCCATACAAAGATTCGACTTGTTCAAGCCATGGCATTTTCAATAACGTCATATGGATATGAAAGTTGGACAGTGAAAAATAGACAGGAAGAAAATTGATGCCCTTGAATTATGGTGATGGCGACGAATACTGTGTATACCACAGCCAGGCGACCAGCATGTCGGCCTCGGGTGCTACCCTTCTTCCCTCCCCTTCCCACCCCCCCCCCACGGCTCCTCTCCCCCCCCCTATCGTTATCCGAATAACGATACTGTACAATGATTGCGCCAAAATGCATCAACTTTATTGAACCACAACATTTGGAATTACAGTATCAAAACTGTTGGCCACAGCATAATCAAGCATAGCAATATACAACATTGAACTACCATTTAGACATACATCTCGAAAATAAACAACAACCTATTATCTTCACTTCTCAAGAGGCACAGCCCGCTCTATCCCAGGTCTTCGACATCCGGCAGGGATATTTGGAAAATTGGCCGTCTCAGCTTTCTCCCCACTGCCATCAGTCCCTATTAGCATAGCACCGTTAATGAGCACTTGCCGTTGAAGACAAGCCCTTTACAGCTTTGTTCCTCTTTTGCGGCAGTGTACACATCTACCTCTGCCCAAGTCCCGTCAAAGGCTTGAGCAGGGCTACCTTGCTAATCGCTGTGTACGTCTCTCCCGCCGCGAAGACGTCGGGAGGACCTCTATACACTGCTGCTGCCTCCACTCTGGGTCCTATTGGGGGACACGTCAGTTCCTCTATGCCCCGCTCCCCCTTTACATGTCTGGGCTGTACTCTCTCTGGAAGGGGTGGTCCCTATCACTTCTGCCTCCCCCTCTCGTTATGCCGTGACTATACCTAAAACCTTGGGGCGGGTTGGGTGGGTGATTGCCTGCTTGCGCCGGCCGGCGGGAGGAGTGAAAAGAGGGTGAGCCGCGGCAGGACCGGCGCATCTATAGCCCGGTCGCCCCGCCGCCCGCCCCCTCCCCCTCCCCCCCCCTCTCCCGCCCATTGCCAAGGTTTAACCCTCGGCCTGCTGGCGCCCGCTGTGTCCGGCCGTGTTAATTCACAGCCGGATCTCAGCCAGGCGACCAGCATGTCGGCCTTGGGTGCTACCCTTCTTCCCTCCCCTTCCCACTCCCCCCCCCCCCACGGCTCCTCTCCCCCCCCCTATCGTTATCCGAATAATGATACTGTACAATGATTGCGCCAAAATGCAACAACTTTATTGAACCACAACATTTGGAATTACAGTATCAAAACTGTTGGCCACAGCATAATCAAGCATAGCAATATACAAAATTGAACTACCATTTAGACATACATCTCAAAAATAAACAACCACCTATTATCTTCACTTCTCAAGAGGCACAGCCCGCTCTATCCCAGGTCTTCGATGTCCGGCAGGGATATTTGGAAAATTGGCCGTCTCAGCTTTCTCCCCACTGCCATCCGTCCCTATTAGCATAGCGCCGTTAATGAGCGCTTGCCATTGAAGACAAGCCCTTTACAGCTTTGTTCCTCTTTTGCGGCAGTGTACACATCTACCTCTGCCCAAGTCCCGTCAAAGGCTTGAGCAGGGCTACCTTGCTAATCGCCGTGTACGTCTCTCCCGCCGCGAAGACGTCGGGAGGCCCTCTATACACTGCTGCTGCCTCCACTCTGGGTCCTATTGGGGGACACGTCAGTTCCTCTATGCCCCGCTCCCCCTTTACATGTCTGGGCTGTGCTCTCTCTGGAAGGGGTGGTCCCTATCACTTCTGCCAATCCCTCCCGGCAGTGACTCCTCGCTCGCCGGGAGGGTCCCCACCCTTTCCAGCTGCTGTGGCCAACCCATGCTTCTGCCATAGCCGCTCCATCATATCCTGTATCCCACAGAGGAATATGTCCATCCCAATGTCGGATAGATGTACCCTGTCTGTACGATACAGACCGGGGCAGCTCTCTTCTATTAACTCGTGTATGATGGTATATCCCCCGATGGATTCCATGAAGCGGCCCATCCATCTGTTCACCTTCCATCTTGTTCTCTCCACTGCTTGGTGCGACCATTCGCCCTTCCATACCCGACGAGGTATGATGTGCGACCAGACCAACACCACTCCCGGGAAGGAACTCTTCATTGTCAGCAGATCTTTCTGCATTTTTTTGGTGAGCTCTACACTGCGGATACCCGTCAGGTCGTTGCCCCCCAAATATATCAGTATAGCCCATGGGTTCCCGCCCCCCCTTCGCAATTGCATGAAAAGCGGCATCAGCTGGTCCCACACCATACCCCGGCGTCCCATCCATTTCACTGCCACCTTTTCTTTGGGTAGGCCCAAGTTAAGTCCTTGCGGTCTATTCCTGGTCCTCTTTTCTGCCCAGTGAACGAACGAATGGCCGCATATCCATGCCTCACGCCGGGGACTGCCACCTATGGAGAGGTGTTGTTAATATAACAGCTTGTTAAACAGCACATGGATGGAGAGCAACACTGCCGGAGTAAATTGGTGCTTCTTTCACTTTTCTCTTTTCATTTATTATATATATATATATATATATATATATTTTTTTTTTTTTTTTTTTAATTTTTTTTTTAAATATATAAGGTTCATATGCAGGTCCCTGTCTATCAGTCAGGCTTACACCAGGCGTCATACCGGGCGTAGATACGATTTATATCTATCAGATTTCCACCGACCAATATGCATAATCTATTACCTGGTCATGCCTATATGGGCCGCCGTAGAAGCAGCCCCGATGCGGAAGGAATGAGTGCCGTAAAAGCACGCCTCCAAACCTGCCGCCTCGAGAGCTATCTTGAAGACTCTGGCGAACTGGAAACGCGAAAGGGGGGCCCCGTTGGCGTGTATTAGCCATTGCTCAGCACCTGCTGGTCGCATTTCCTTGTAATCGCTAAAAGTTTGTACTGGGCAGGATGGGTCCCCCAGTAGCGGTGCCAACACCACCTGGGCCCCTTTTGCCTCGGTGTCAGTTTTGGACCTCCGTACGTACAATACGAGTGTCCCGTTCCGTAGGCTTATGTCCTGCCCTCTAATACCACCCTCGGCGTGCCTACGACTCGCCGTGGCGACCAACTCGCCTATACGGAACGCTCCGAAGAACGCCCACGAAAATGCGCAACTGAACAGTCTGGTTTCGAAATGGTCGAAGCATACTTGGCCTGCGACTGCTATCAGTTTTTGCAATATCTGGTGGGTTATTGGGCGCCACCAGTCTTTGTTACCACGTCGCTCTGCGGTCCAGCCTTTCATGACCCTGGTTATTACAAAATCCTCTCTCGGGCTGCTCTTACCCATTGCTTTCACAAAGAAGGTAATTGCCGCCAGCTGCAGCTGCACAGCTGATTTCCTTGCCCCTAGTCGCTTGGAGTGCAGGATCCATTGGAGAATGGAGTCTGTCATGGGACCGGTCTCTTCGATCCCGAGCCCCCCGCAGAAAACTTGAAACCTTTTCCAAGCCGCCAGGTACTTCCGCCTCGTCCGCTCCGATAGCGAGCTCAGCACAAGCTCCCAAACCTCGGAGGACCAAGGTCCCAGACTACTCCCGGGACAGCCGTCTTGACTGCGTCGGCCTCTGGTGCAAGAGATCTGAAGAGCAGCATCTTGGAACGAGAGAGAGCGTCCGCGATGTTATTTAGCTGGCCAGGGATGTGTTCCGCCCTGACCGTGATATTGTGTTTTAAGCACAACATCACTACATGTCTTAGCAATGCGACCACTCCCAGTATGTGCGCCCTCATCCCTTTCATAGCATATACCACCGCTATACTGTCGGTGTGGAACGTTACTGCCTTATTGCTTAACCTCTGGGCCCAGATGTATAAGGCTACGGTGATGGGGAATAGCTCCAGGAAAGTGATATCCTTTGTGATTCCCGCCGCACGCCATTCGCGTGGCCATTTCTCGGCACACCAGGCACCTTGGAAATATATCCCAAAATCGTCTCCCCCAGCCGCATCCGTGAACAGGTTCAGGTCCTCATTGTACACTGGCAGTTCTTGCCAGAAAGTCAGGCCGCTAAAATCTTGTAAGAAAAGTTCCCACATTTGTAGGTCTTCCTTTATTCCTTTTGTGATCCTGATCTTATGATGTTTCTTTCTGACCCCTTTCGTCGCCAGCGCCATCCACCGCCAGAAAACCCGCCCCCTCGGCATGATCCTGCATGCGAAACACAGCAGGCCCAGCAGCGATTGAAACCGCTCCAGCGTTGCCTTTGTTCTCCCTTGTAAGTCCTGAATCGCTTCCCTCAGCTTCCTTATTTTGTCTGCTGGTAAGCGGGACCATTGTGCTTCCACGTCCATTTCGATGCCCAAGAATGTAATTGTTCCTACAGGTCCACAAGTCTTCTCCCCAGCTAAGGGAATCCCAAAGTGACTGGCCACTTGCTCAAAAACAGTGAGGATCCTTTGGCAGTCTGCACCGTCCTTTCCCATAAACAGGAAATCGTCCAAATAATGGACCATGGTGCCTGGACCCGCTATGTCCTCAACAACCCAGTGTAGGAAAGTGCTGAACTGCTCAAAATACGCGCACGAAATTGAGCAGCCCATGGGCAGGCATTTGTCAAAGTAGTACTCTCCGTTCCAGGTGAAACCCAGCAACGAAAAGGATTCCGGGTGTACAGGGAGTAGCCGAAAAGCTAACTCGATATCTGCCTTCGCTAGTCGTGCCCGCCGCCCCAGCGTCCGTATGCTGCCGATGGCCTGATCGATCGTCGCATATCGCACGGAACATAGTGATGGGTCAATGCTGTTGTTGACTGACCGCCCTTCCGGGTACGATAAGTTATGGATCAATCGAAACTTTCCTGTCTCCTTTTTTGGGACTATTCCCAACGGAGACAGCACTAGGTTCGGTATGGGCAGGTCGCGGAATGGGCCTGCCACCCTCCACAGTTCAATTTCTTTGGCTAGTTTTTGTTGCACTACAGCGCTAAATTGCTTCACTGATGGGGAGTTGCGGGTTGGGTGCCCCAACGATGGGACAGAGGCTGGGATTCGAAAGCCCTGCGCAAAGCCGTTCTCAATATTGAGAGCTTTGTCCCGTCACGGGTAGGCTCGTAGCCACGCCCGCATATGGTCAAGCCTGATGGGTGTTGGGGCCAAGGCCATCGTTGCCCCTCTGTTGCCCCTGCCTGAATGGCTTGTAGTCCCGAGCGGCTCGGCATGCGGTGGCCGGGTGACTGCCGCCGCAGCTGGAACATGCGTGGCGGAATTTACACGGCCGCCATGTGCAACTCCCCGTATTGTACTGACGGCACGGTCGCCGACTGACCATTTGGGAGGTTGGCCGCCAAGAGGGCGCCGGAAAGGGCTGCGAGGTCCCTTCCAGGCACAATGGTCTGTTGGGTGTCATTTCCTTGAGCCACATGTCCACTATCCTGTGTTGCCAGGTCATGGTTGGGTCCTCCGCCTAGCTCTGTCTGAACTTGATATCATAATTGAGCCATGCCCAACCCCCTAATTGCTTATGCGCTTGGGTAATGGTGTCTAGATACTTGATTAAATATTGGCTCAACTCTGGCTCTCGCTCCAGCACCACACTCATAAAAATGTGGAAGGCCGAGACCCAGTTGTTTATGGATTTGGTGACTCTGGGCTTTCTTTCCCCTTTCCTGTCCTTATTATTCTCCTTCGCCTCCCCCATCATGGTCCCTTATCAGCAAGGAGAATATATCAATGTATTCTCTCCGCCAAATCCTCTTTTTTAGCTTTCTGGGCACCGCGCTGGATAGGGAACTCACACCGCAACGCGGGTCCCCGCTGACCGCCGCTGGGCTGGCTAACACGGCAGGAACCGTTGTCGCAGTGCTTACAATGGGTTCGCCAGTTCCGGCCACCGTTGCGATTACCTCCCTGCGCCCTGACCATACCTGGGCTAGCTGTTTATCCTTGTGTGATTTACCCTTGTGTTTTTTAAAAGTTTTCAACAGGCTTTGCATGGCAGAAGCTAATGAAGAGTCACCCCCGTATGGGAGGAAGAATCTTCCGATGTTGAAGACAATAGCATTGCCCCCCTCTTTCCCGCTGGCTTACCATTCGCAGAACTGGTGCTGACCGCGCTGCTACTCGCTATCTGTGTCTCTCCCGTGCCGGTGTTCGCCGTGCAGATACTTGCTGCCTGTGTTCCTCCCGGACTCGCGTTGGACGCCTCTAGTTGCTGTCAGAATGCGCTGATGCCGTGTTGGTTCACCTGCTCACGAATAACCAGGAACAGGTCGTCCAGCTCCTGCATGGACGTCGCGGGCTGGGGTTGCTGCGCCGGCTGTTGTGCTGCGTGCCGTGCACCCCGCTGCGTGGTCTTCTTTGCCTCGTTGCTGCATGGTGCCGCTCCGCTCGTAGCCTTGCCCTTAGTCGCCGTTGTCAGTGCCCGTTTGGCAGCACCACGTGCCGCTCTGCGCTCTGTACCCCGTCTGGGCTCTGCTTCCCTCGGTTTCTTTGACTGCCCCCTGCGCTCTGCTTCTCCGGTCTGCATGACCTTCAGTGGCATACTGAGCTGCGTGAACAAAAGCTAAAACAAGGAGCAACATGGAGATATAATACATACATTAGCCATTATCGGAAGCTGCTAGCTTTTCTTGGAACCGCTTAGCGAGTATTGCCCCTCCCCTCGTAGCTTTATTCCTGCATTCACCTCTGTTTAATTTTTTTTTTTTTTTGAGTGCTTGCCGCCATCGCGCTCATCCCCCTTATGTGTCGCCCTCGACTCCCAAAAGCATTATGTGTGTGGCACGCCTGCCTCAGCTATACACTCCCCCACATGGCCACTAGATGGCCACCGCAGCACATGCCGACGCCATCTTGCGTGAGCACATGGCAGCTTTCCGCCTGAACATAAACAAAAGACACGACTCGTGCTACGTTGCAGCTGGTTACCCCCAAGTATGATAGGGAAAAACTCACCTTAGGGGCTCCGTAGGCCACGAGTCCTGCGCTTGCCATACTCTGCACGGCGGCGGGTACCGTATCCCCCATAAAATTCTAACAATGCACACCTTCATCTCTATTGCACACACCATTGCCCTATTCAGCCATCCAGCCCCGACTGCCAGCTAGCATATCCAGCGGGGCGGGAGTGCTTGTGCCCCGACACTTGAACACTCGCCCCCTCCCCCTCCCCCCCTCTCCTGCCCATTGCCAAGGTTTAACCCTCCTTTCCACTTCTCTCCACTAGATGGCAATCACCGCACGTGTAAGCAATGCCCAGCACAAGAAGGAAAGGTAATGCACGGGAAAAATACATCTAAATTATCTTCTTTAGAGTGAAATTAAACCTTCCGGGCAGCTATGTCCTCTTTACCGCTGCGTCCTCTTATCAGAAAGTCCTCTTTATTCCCCCCGTTGAAAGAACAGTCTTACCTTCCGAACCCTGTGTCTATGGAAAGAAATTCACAGTCCCGCCACCATAATGAATAAGCACTTGAAAACTAGACATACCAAACCCCCGAAATTCGCATGAATCTCATTGCACCGCCGACGCATTGCACCCTTCGCTATCCTTTAAATTTTGTCCCCTTTGAGGAGCATATTCAGCCCTGTTCATCCCCACCATCCTTCCCGGCGCTCAGGATGCCTGATTTATCCCGCGATTCACGTGGCCCCAGCCATTGATACCGCGGCCCGTGCCTCAGTCCCACCCCCCTCCCCTTTCCCCCTGCGCTCCCGCTTCCTCCATGCACTCACCGATGGGGAAAAACCAAACGCCAATCACAGCCCGACGCCGCACGCTGGATGCTGCACGTAGACACCCAACGCTGAAGGTGCCGACTCAGACAAACGTGGAGGTCTCCTCACGGCCGCTGCGACGTTCCACGGGGCAAGACCGGTAAGCCGCTCGCTGATCGATCGCTCTCCTGTGCGGCACCGTGCGAGGGTGATTGCCTGCTTGCGCCGGCCGGCGGGAGGAGTGAAAAGAGGGCGAGCCACGGCGGGACCGGCGCTTCTATAGCCCAGTCGCTCCGCCGCCCGCCCCCTCCCCCTCCCCTCTCCCGCCCAATGCCAAGGTTTAACCCTCGGCCCGCCGGCGCCACAGCCAGATCCTGGACTGCCCGAAGAACAAACCAGTCAGTACTAGAGGAGATCAAACAAACTTTCTTTAGAAGCTCAGATGACAAGACTTTGATTTTCATACTTTGGACACATCATGCAAAGAGAGACCATTAAAGAAAGACATCATGCTTGGCAAAGTAGAAGGTCAGCACAAAAGTGGAAGGCCAGCAATGAGGTGGATCGATACAACAGGAGCTTTGGGTGCCAGTCTGTCAACAATGAGCCACCTGACTGAAGACCGAACACATTTTAGGACAACTATCCAGAGGGTTGCCTTGAGTAGACACGACTTGACGGAATTTAACAAAAACAATCACTATTTGGGCATCTTAAGATGTGCACATCAAAATCAGACATGTTTCCATATTTATTTATTTATTTATTTATTTATATTCTCTTATATACCGCGCTATTCTGCATCAGTGCGGTTTACATTGAACAAACTGAAATTACATTGAACAGGGCATTATAACTTGGAGATAACTATTTTACAGGGAACATGGGCTATGGGAGGGTTAAGTGGCTTGCCCAAGACCACAGGGAGCACCTGTGGGACTAGAAACCCCAGCCCTTCTGGCCCAAGGTTGCTGTCCTCTAGTGGGATTTGAACCCCCGACCTTCCGGCCTGAAGTACCTTGCCCCAGCCACTAGGCCACTCCTCCACTCCACTTCCATAGACATTACGCAAATGACATTTGCAGATGTCTGGTGTTGACAGGCAAGTAAGCACGAGTATGTGGCGGTGACGTGTCCGGGGAGAAGCAATGGACTTACACGCCCCTATATGATCTTAAATGGCATAGACGTCTGCAGGCACACCCATATTTCTACCTGTTCCAGGCACGAATAGGCATCAGGACAGTGCTTGTGTGTGAGCACTGCAGACTGACCATCTGCTCTGTTATGCACTTCACAAGATAAGTGATTTTTATAGTGTTCCTTGAATAAAAAAGTAACTAAAAAGAAGGTTCTGTTTCTAGAGAGCGTGTCTCCCCCTCTCTTGACTTTTACTTTCTGAATTTTGGAAGGTTCACCTTTTTTCTATATTAAGTTTGTGGTAGGTGACACGGTTCGGGGTTCTTTTTGATATAATGCTTTCATCTTAAAATATTCAGAGAGTGTAGAAAAGATAGAGAATTAAGTGACTAGTCTTAGATCATAAAGGTCCACACTTGAATTTGAACCCTGGCCACCCTGCTCTTAAGCCACTTCTATAACCACTATGCTATTAGACATCTTGGTTCTGAAATGCTATCCTAGAGACATTTATTTAGATAAGAACATAAGATATGCCATACTGGGTCAGACCAAGGTCCATCAAGCCCAGTATTCTGTTTCCAACAGTGGCCAATCTAAGTCATATGTACCTAGCAGTTTCCCCAAGAGACACAAGTTCCACAATGCTTGTACTGGGTCAAGAATTGATATCTTCGGTCACTTCTTAATAATGGTTTATGGACCTTTCCTCCAGGAACTTGTCCAAACCTTTTTTAAACCCAGCTACACTAACAGCCTTTACTACATCCTCCGGTAACAAATTCCAGAGTTTGATTACACGTTGAGTGAAAAAATATTTTCTTTTATTAGTCTTAAATAGTTTACCCTGTAGCTTCATTGCATGTCCCCTAGTCTTTCTATATTCTGATAAGGTAAACAATCGATCTACGTTTACCCGTTCCACTCCGTTCATTAATTTATAGACTTCTATCATATCTCCCCTCAGCTGTCTCTTTTCCAGGTTAAAGAGCCCAAACCTTTTTAGCCTTTCTTCATAGGAGTATCCTTCCATCCCCTTTACCATTTTGGTGGCTCTTCTCTGTACCTTTTCTAAAATCGCTATATCCTTTTTAAGATACGGAGACCAGAATTGCACACAATATTCAAGGTGCGGTCTCACCATGGAACGATATAGAGCAGGGGTCTCAAACTCCAGTCCTGAAGCGCCGCAAACCAGGCAGGTTTTCAGGGTATCCCTAATGAATATGCATGAGATATATTTGCATACAATGGGGGGCAGTGCATGCAAATATATCTCATGCATATTCATTAGGGATACCCTGAAAATCTGACTGGTTTGCGGCCCTCCAGGACTGGAGTTTGAGACCCCTGATATAGAGGCATTATAATATCTTTTGTTTTATTTTCCATTCCTTTCCTTATCATACCTAGCATTCTATTTGCTCACTTGGCCGCCGCTGCACACTGGGCCGAGGGTTTTAACATGGTGTCCACAATGACACCTAAATCTTTTTCCTGGGTGGTGGTTCCCAATGTGGAACCCCGCATCGTGTAAACACAGTTTGGGTTGTTCTTCCCTAGGTGCATAACCTTGCACTTGTCCACATTAAATTTCATCTGCCATTTTGATGCCCAGTCTTCCAATTTATCAAGATCCTCTTGCAATTTTTCACAATCCTCTTGGGTTTTAACAACTTTAAATAGTTTTGTGTCATCTGCAATTTTGATAACCTCACTCGTTATTCCATTTTCCAGGTCATTTATGATTATGTCAAAAAGCAGCAGACCCAGCACAGATCCCTGGGGTACACCACTATTCACCTTTCTCCATTGGGAAAATTGGCCATTTAGCCCTACCCTCTGCTTTCTATCTTTTAACCAGTTCCTGATCCACAATAGTACACTGCCTCCTATCCCATGACTCTTTAGTTTTGCCAAAAGTCTCTGATGAGGGACCTTGTCAAAGGCTTTCTGAAAGTCCAGAAACACAATATCAACCAACTCACCTTTGTCCACCTGTTTATTCACTCCTTCAAAAAAACATAACAGATTAGTAAGACAAGATCTTCCTTGTCTAAAGCCATGTTGGCTGTCTCCCATTAGGTTGTGACTATCTACATGCTGAGTAATTTTATTCTTTATGATGGTTTCTACCATTTTTCCCGGTACCGACATCAGGCTCACCGGTCTGTAGTTTCCCGGATCACCCCTGGAACCCTTTTTAAAAATTGGTGTTACATTGGCGATCCTCCAATCTTCAGGTATTAGAGATGATTTTAATGATAGTTCACAGATTACTGATAGCAGGTCTGCAATCTCATATTGCAGTTCTTTCAACACCCTTGGATGTATTCCATCCGGCCCAGGTGATTTGCTACTCTTCAGTTTATCTAACAGTTGTAAGACATCTTCCTGATGTATCGATATTTCCTTCAATTCTTCCGCACCTTTAAATACCACTTCTGTCATGGGTAACATCCCTACATCTTCCTCAGTAAAGACCGAAGCAAAGAATTCATTCAGTCTCTCCGCTATCGCCTTGTCGCCTCTTAGTGCTCCTTTAACCCCTTTATCATCTAATGGACCAACTGACTCTCTCACAGGTTTTCTGCTACGAATGTACTTGAAAAGGTCTTTATTTCGCGTTTTTGCTTCCGCAGCAAGCTTCTTCTCAAATTCTCTCTTTGCCTGTCTTATCAATGCCTTGCATTTGACTTGCCAGTGCTTGTGCTGTTTCCAGGTTTCGTCATTTGGCTCTTTTTTCCATTTCCTGAAAGATGCTTTTTTGGCAACAACAGTCTCTCTGACCTCACCTTTAAACCATGCTGGCAGTTTTTTGGACTTCCTTCCACTTTTCTTAAAGCGTGGAATACAGCTGGTCTGGGCTTCCAAGAGAGTATTTTTCAATAACACCCAAGCTTGATGTACGTCTTTAACCTTCGCAACTGCCCCTTTTAGTTTTTTCTTAACTGTTTTCCTCATTTTATCATAGTCTCCCTTTCAAAAGTTAAAAGGTAGTACTGTGGATTTCCTTACTATCCCTCCTCCACTAATTAAATCAAAGGCGATCATGCTATGATCACTATTGCCAAGTGGCCCCAACACCCTTATCTCTTGCACTAGATCTGGTGTTCAACTAAGGACTAGGTCTAATATGGCTTCCCCTCTGGTCGGTTCATGAACCAGCTGCTCCAAGAAGCAGTCATTTATTTCATCTAGGAACTTTATCTCCCTAGCATGTCCTGACGTGACACTGACTCAGTCGATACCGGGGTAATTGAAATCACCCATTATTATTACTGTGCTGTAACGTTTGTTAGCTTCCTTGATTTCTTTGAGCATTTCATCATCCATTTGGTCATTCTGGCCAGGTGCTCGATAGTACACCCCCACTGCCATCGCCTTCCCCTTTTTATATGGAATTTCAATCCATATAGATTCAACAGCAGATTTTGTTTCCTGTAAAACTTTAATCCTTTCTGAGTCAATGCCCTCTCTAACATAGAGCGCAACCCCTCCACCAATTTGATCAGCTCTATCATTACGATATAGTTTGTACCCAAGTATCACAGTGTCCCACTGGTTGTCCTCCTTCCACCATGTCTCTGATATTCCAATCATATCTATCCTTTCATTTAGTGCTATATATTCTAACTCTCCCATCTTATTCTTTAGACTTCTAGCATTTGCATACAAGCATTTTAGAGAATGTATTTTATTCATGTTAATTTGGCTATTGTTAGACATGGGTAAATTGGGATCTTTAAGCTCTGTCTGCTCCATACTCGAGGGCATTTGGGCTACTTTACTCTTTTGTGGAACCTCTCTGCTTTTGGTAGTATCCTTCAAGGATACATTCTTCCGAACCATCCGCTCTTGGGCGACTGTCGGCTTTCCCCTAATATCTAGTTTAAAAGCTGCTCTATCTCCTTTTTAAAGGTTAATGCCAGCAGCCTGGTTCCATCCCGGTTAAGGTGAAGCCCATCCCTTCGGAAGAGCCCCTCCTTTCCCCAGAATGTTCCCCAGTTCCTAACAAATCCAAAACCCTCATCTCTGCACCATTGTCTCATCCATGCATTGAGACTCCGGAGCTCTGCCTGCCTTTTGGGTCCTGCGCGTGGAACAGGAAGCTTGATATATGTGCATATCAGGTACGTCCACGTTTCCAAAATTGTGCCTAAACCTGCATCGGCCTGCATTTTGTTTTCCAGATATTCTGGCTTTGCCGTCCCAGATTGCACTTGGACGTCCTACTGTGACATGTGCCTTTTTGTATATCATAATGTATCCCCTAGTAAAAAAAACAAAAAAAACCTAACATGCCATATGGTAAAATGTCTTATTTTGCCATTTCATTATTACAACGATGCAATACAATATCAAATTACAATTTATTTATTTTTTAATACTAAAGAATACTTAAAATCTGTCAGACGGCTGCCTGGGTGAGAATCTTCACAGTCTTGGCAAGTGCATATATGTATATGATTTGCAAGGGATTGTGGGCAGTGCAGTTCATTCACACCAGACACAGCTGCTCACAATAATTTAGTTGTGCTCAAGTGTAAAGCCAATAAGATATTTATTTATGGGGTTATTTCTCCCAACACAGATATGCTTGGTAGCACATAAATCAGGTTACTTGCTTTCAGTGTTAAACTTGAAAAAACAAAATCAGGAAAACAACATTTTAATTTATCAGGCAATCAAAGCAAAAGAAATAAGACCTGGTTGGCAACAAACTGGTCTTTTCTGTAGGCTTTAGCTAATATTCTCTTAGCAATATATCAAACAACAAACAAAAGCCACAAAGAAGAGAAAAACTGTTCTTTTCAGGTAAACTTCTTATATCTTCCCACATAGATTCAGAAGTGATTCTCTTAGAGCTCACAAGCAATTAGGTAAGGCTCAATTGCTAGCAGTTATCCAGCTGAAACCCCTTAGCTGGCTTGCTTTCTACTGCGTGGCTAAAAATCCTACCCAGGAGCTTTTCTGAGAAGATTAAAGAACAAGTTTGTATTTCTTTGTGATGGTTGCTGTACTTTATAACAGAAAATCACCAAAGGAGTTTAGACAGAGCAGTCCATGTAAACAGATTCTTCATCTGCTATCATTCCCTCTTCTTCAACAAGCATGGGTTCAATATCATGGATTGGCACAGATGAATCTCCCAATGGAGCACTTTCAGGAGAATACTTGTTTCCCTGCTGTCTTTCAAGGTTATAGCTAGGGCATAGATCAGTGTTCATACCTGAGCTTCCATTGCTGTTAGAGTTCCTCTCTATATAGCCTGGCCAGTATGTAGTCCAGTTCTTATGTCCAGCCTTCCAATCCAGATCCCTGGACACTGGATCTCTCTTCACATACCTTCTGGCACGGGTCTTAGGGTCCCTTCCACGTGCAGCCGTCTCCCTCACAGGTACCGTCTGGAGATTCCTAGCTCTGCAGCACCATTCCTCTGGCTTTCCCCAGTCCAATGGTGTATGCTGGCCCTTGGAATGCCTCCCAGTATACGTACTGCTCTGGACTCTTCTAGACCTCTCAAAGGCTTTTCTCCTTTTTCTTCCAAAGGGTTTCTTTCCCTCTCTGTCCGTCCGGTTTGGCTTCTGCTTCTGATGATCGTCCTGATGATGAAGATGATCAAGCTCAAGCTGATTCTCTGTAGAATAAACTCTACCTTTATTCTGCTTAGATGAGTGCTCCTCCCTAACACAGCGCAGCTGTGCTGAATCAGGCCCTGCCCTTTGAGATGAGTGCTTAGGGATTACCTCATAGCCCTCCTGATTGAACACACGTTTCCCCACTTCAGCTCCTCTAATGGCTGTTGGAAACCTGGTGCATTCTGGGACTGGTAGTCTTTTATGGGAAAATTCTGTTTTCTTATTTCTACCAGAACTGACAAGTTGCTTGTTCAGAGTCACTTCACCTTTCCTATAGCTCCTTCCTGAGCTATGATAAGCTTCCTTATCACACTATATACAAGTAAATTAAACTGTGCAGTGCAGGAGGTCTGCACTGAACTTACACTGAAACATGGGGATATGAACAGGTTTTAACAGGGTGACTATATACTTTTTTTATTTACATTCTCTTATATACCGCGCTATTCTGCATCAGTGCGGTTTACATTGAACAAACTGAAATTACATTGAACAGGGCATTATAACTTGGAGATAATTATTTACAGGGAACATGGGCTATGGAGGGTTAAGTGGCTTTCCCAAGACCACAAGGAGCACCTGTGGGACTAGAAACCCCAGTCCTTCCGGCCCAAGGTTGCTGTCCTCTAGTGGGATTTGAACCCCCGACCTTCCTGCCTGAAGTACCTTGCCCCAACCACTAGGCCACTCCTCCACTCCAAGTAGATTACAAGTAGATGAAAAGCATATGTCGTGGAATATCTCAACTAAGTACAAACTGGCTCATCTGCGACCTTGTTTCCATTGGGGAAAATGTGTTGCTACTTGTCAGGGGGCTCAGGGTCTGGCGGGTTTGGTTTCAATCTTCTTCAGTCTTCAAGTCTCTTCTCATAAGGCTTCTGATGCAGGCTCCAAATCATTTTGGTCACCTTCCTCTGAACAGTTTCCAGTCTTTTTACATCCTTTACAAGATATGGTCTCCAAAACTGAACACAGTATTCCAAGTGAGGCCTCACCAGTGACTTATACAGTGGCATTAGTACCTCTTCCTTTCGGCTGGTAATTCCTCTTTGTATGCAGCCCAACATCCTCCTGGCTTTTGCCACCGCCTTGTCGCACTCTTTTGCCACATTGAGATCTTCAGAAATCATCACACCAAGGTCTTTCTCCTGATCCATGCACACCAATCTCTCGCCCCCTATCGCATACATTTCCCTTGGATTTCTGCTACCCAAGTGCATGACACTGCACTTCTTTGCATTAAATCTTAATTGCCAAGCATTAGACCATTCTTCCAGCTTTTGTAGATCTTTCCTCATGTTAACCACTCCCTCAGGGCAGTCCACTGTGTTGCAAATTTTCATGTCATCTACAAAAAGACAGACTTTTCCATTTAGTCTTTCAGCAATATCACTCACAAATACATTGAACAGTGCCGGGCCCAGGACTGAACCCTGGGAGATCCCGCTAATCGCTTTCCTTTCATCCGAGTGAGCTCCATTTACCATCACCTTCTGTCGTCTGTCAGTCAACCAATTTCTGATCCAGTTTACCACCTTGGGACCCATCCCCAAACTACTGAGTTTATTAATAATCCTCCTATGAGGCACAATATCAAAGGCTTTGCTGAAATCCAGGTAGATGGCATCCATCGCATGCCCCTGATCTAGTTCTCTGGTCACCCAGTCAAAGAACTCAATCAAATTTGTTTGGCAAGATCGTCCTTCGGTAAAACTATGTTGCCTCAGATCTTACAACCTGTTGGTTTCGAGAAAGACCACTATTCCCTCTTTCAGGAACGTCTCGATTACTTTTCCCGACACAGAGGTAAGGCACACAGGCCTGTAGCTTGTCACTTCTTCCCGTTCACCACTTTTGTGTAGAGGTACGACATCAGCCATTCTCCAGTCCTGAAGAACTTCTCCTGTTTCCAAGGATCTGTTAAAAACATCCTTTAACGGCCGTGTAAGAACCTCTCTGAGCTCTTTCAGTATCCTGGGATATATCCTACTAGAGGACAGCAACCTTGGGCCGGAAGGACTGGGGTTTCTAATCCCACAGGTGCTCCTTGTGGTCTTGGGCAAGCCACTTAACCCTCCATAGCCCATATTCCCTGTAAAATAGTTATCTCCAAGTTATAATGCCCTGTTCAATGTAATTTCAGTTTGTTCAATGTAAACCGCACTGATGCAGAATAGCACGGTATATAAGAGAATGTAAATAAATAAAATAAAAATAAATATCCCATCTGGTCCCATGGTCTTGTCCACTTTCAGTTTTGCAAGTTGTTCTAACACATCTTCTGTGAATGGTGTGGTATCTACTTCATTCCCATTTTTATATTTGAGAGTCCCAGGTGGTCCTTCTCCGGGATTTTCTTTAGTAAAAACAGAGCAGAAGTATTTGTTTAGCAATTTTGCTTTTTTTCAATGTCACTTTCCACAAATCTGTTCCCAGTACTTCTGAGTCCTGCAATTCCATCTCTGATTTTCCTCCTCTCCCGAATATACCTGAAGAAAGTTTTGTTGCCACACTTCACATCTTTAGCCATCTTTTCCTCTGCCTTTGATTTCACTTTCCTTATTTCTCTTTTTGTCTGAGTTTGATCCTGTATTCATTTGTATTCCTCTGTTTGCAAGCTTTTGAATTTTGCGAAAGCTGTGTTTTTTGCCTTTGAGCAGCCACTTCTTTGGATGACCAAATAGGTTTCCTTCTCCTCTTGTTTTTATTTACTTTTCTTACATATTTATCTGTTGCCCCTTTTATTGCCACCTTTAGTTTAGCCCATTGCAATTCCACTTCCCTTATCCCCTTCCAACCTGCCAACTCCTCCTTTAGGTACTTGGCCATTTTACTGAAGTCAGTGTTTTTGAAGTTTAGGACTTCGAGCTTGCTATGATTGGACTGCACCTTGGCTTTTATCTCAAACCACACCGTGTGATGATCGCTACTGCTCACAGGGGCACCTACCCATACATTTGACATGCTATCACTGTTGATGAGAAATACATCCAGCGTTGAGCTTTCCCTGGTTGGTTCCATCAACATTTGTCTAAGTAACGCATCTTGGAAAGCATCCACAATTTTTTTGCTTCTTTCCAGATTTGCAGAATATGATCACTTCCCCCTTTCTGGATATCTTGGCAACATCTATAATCAATTTGTAATCTATCTCTTCGATTTGAGTCAGCGGTCTGTAGACTACAGCAGTATGGATGACAGTCCCATCTCCTCTTTCCAACACAATCCAGAGCGCTTCTTCTTTTCCCCACGCCCCCTGCATTTCAGTAGCTTTAATATTGCTTTTGAGATACAAGGCTACTCCTCCTCCTTTTCCATTTTCTCTGTCTCTTCTGAATAGATTATAGCCAGCTATGGCTATATCCCAATCATGCGATTCATTAAACCATGTTTCTGTAATGGCCACAATGTCCAAGTCCATTTCCACCATTAGGGCTTCCAGGTCCAGAACTTTGTTGGCTAAGCTTTGAGCATTTGTGCTTATTGCTTTCCAGCATTTAACTGGCTTGCCTGTATTTTGCATTGATTTTGTTAAGCCCACGTCTTCCCACTTGCTTTTGATGTGTGGTTTAAAAGTGTGGTTGTTTCTGATGTTATTCTGCTTTTGCAGGGAGTGACGTCCTGAACTTTACCTTCCCCATCTGTCACCCCCTTTTTCTAGTTTAAATGCATATCCACATACTGCCTGAAATTTTCACTTAGGCTTCTTTTCCCTGCGATAGAGAGATGTAGTACATCAGCACAGAATAGTCTCTTGTTGGTCCACCTGTTGCCCCAGTCGCCAATAAATCTGAACACTTCTTGTTTACAGTGTTAACGATGGGCTTCAGTTTCTCTCCCAGAGTTTGGAAGTACCTTTGAACTGTACTGGCACTGTTTCTAGCCAGGTCATTTGTACCCAAGTGGATGACATCAATTTTGGAATGCTCACTTTCAGCGCTAAGTACATCAACAATTTGGTTTGTATTCCTGCTAGCTGAAGAGCCTGGGAGGCATTTGACTAACTTCTCTCCTTTGAACTGTGTTCCCAAGTTGGTGCCTCTGATGATGGAATCACCAAGTAGTAGTAGTTTTCTGTTCCTTGAGTTTTTCTTCATATTTGGTGCTTTATCAGGAGATGGGGCATTGACCGTCTCATTTACGTGCCCTTCAGTTTCCATGGATTCGGCATCCTCATTAACCAAAGCAGAGAAGGTATTATGCAGTGATATCTCATGAAGTACAGGGTGTTTCTGCATTACAGGTTGCAATCTACCAGAGCCCACTGATCCATTTGTTCCTGGGATATTTGATTCACTGTGGGAGCAGTGGTGGACTTTATTTGGTTTGTATCCTAGAAGAGGTGCGTTTCATTGCAGCTACTTCTTCCCTTAATAGAGTCAATTCTTTATGCATGGCAGCTAACTTGAGGCGTATAGGGAAAGCTCTTAGGTTCCAGATGATTCTTCTCAGAATGAAGGCACCACAATTATTGCACTGAATACAAGACATGCGTGGTCCTAGAAGCAGAAGAGATGGTGTAAGTGACACCAAATTAAGAGGACAGATGTCAACGTATATGACTGCTATATAGGCAATGCAGCCCTGGGGTGGGTGGGGTGAGGGGTAGGGTGGGCGGGAACCTAGGTGTCGTAGGCCAGTAGGCCTTACATGAACTGAAGGCACACAGATATCTGATTTAAAAGCTACACAGGGAATGTAGGCAGTCAGAAAATCCCCAGAAGTGAATGTAAAACCAGCAGTTAAATTTTATATCAGCAGCAATATCACCACCAACTAACAAGACAGGCAAAAGATACAAGGCTGAAAGCTTAGCTGTTTGACTATATTACTACAAAAATACCACAAAAAAGTTACAATGTCACATTCACTTACAAAACACAATAAAATACCCAATAATACAACACATCACAGTTAAACTATTCGATGTGAAAATCTCTATTAATACTGTGGACCACAAAATGTTGCACAATCCAATTTTTCACAAGGAGTATAACACAAAATTGAGCTATTAATTGTTCCGTTTTTCATCAGCAATGTACAAATCCAGAAAATCAATGAATAGCTATCCCCTGTTCTCCACAAGGCGCTCTCATCGAACACCTGCAAATCTTGAAACACAAAACCTAAGTTACTCAATCTACTCAAAAATCATACCAGACTAAAAATCCAAAACGACACTCACCTTATAATCCAGAGATTATAAACAAAAAGAGTAGTTACTCACCTGTAATAGGTGTTCTCCAGGAGCAGTAGGAATCAGTCCTCACATATGGGTGACGTCGGCGTCGACAGAGCCCCCATGCGGAGCATTCCCCCAGCTTTCAAAGAAAGCCTTTGGGAATGCAGGCACGCACGCGCAGTCCCCTTCCCGCCCAAAGGTGCCATCTTGCTCAGTCTGATTACATAGCTAAAAGACAGCACAAAAAGAAAATGAACTATATACAACTGCAACTCCAAGGGGAGGAGGGAGGGCTGTGAGGACTGATTCCTGCTGCTTCTGGAGAACACCTGTTACAGGTGAGTAACTACTCTTTCTCCAGGACCAAGCAGGACGTCAGTCCTCACATATGGATGACTCCCTAGCTCTGGGCTACCAGGAACCCAGGCTGAAAAATAGAGCTCCTTCTAGAGCCTCAGCAACAGTGAGAGAATCTGAACGGTAGCCCAACACCAGAGCCGGAGGGTAGGAGTTGCCTAAACCTCGAAGAGATTACGGAGTACCGCTTGCCTGAAAGCACTGTCCCTACGGGACTCTCTCTCGAGGCAGTAGTGGTCCGCAAAAGTCTGGCTTGAAGACCAAGTAGCGGCCCGGCAGATGTCTGCCAATGGAACAGAACAGAAGTGAGCTACTGATGCGGCCTTCGCCCTGACCCGGTGGGCCGTGACTCAACCCTCCAGGGAGAGGCCGGCTGCCCTGTACGCCCAGGCGATAGTCTGCCACCCAGATGGACAACGTACGCTTAGTGACAGGCAACCCCAATTTATTAGGGTCAAAGGAAATGAAGAGCTGAGAAGCCCTTCTATTCCCCTGCGTACGTTCAAGGTAAAAGGACAGTGCCCTTCTACAATCCAGGGTATGCAAGACAGTCTTCTGCCCTACTGGCGTGCGGGCTGGGAAAGAACATTGGAAGTACCACCTCCTGGTTGAGGTGGAAGGAGGACACTACCTTGGGAAGGAACTTAGGATGAGTCCTCAAGACTACCCTGTTCTTATAGAACAGTGATGGCTAACCTTTTTGAGCCCGAGTGCCCAAACTGCCGCACAAAACCAAAGAATTTCCTCAAAGTGCCAGCACGTCAATTTGCATAAATATTTGCATAATGCTAACATACACTAACTTTTAGTAAACATGTCTCTTAATGAGTGTATGGATAAAGACAGACTAAAAGATTTCTACATTACTATAATCCAGTGCCAACCGCCAGGCACATTAGGAACTACTACAAACACTGCCCATTTAGAACCAATAGCAAACCCGCCGTATCCTGACAGCACTACCAGGACTCACAAAGCACCACACCATACCTATCAAAAGGCAACACTGCAAATATTAAACCAATACATTTCAGACAATAACAATACATGACCTACTGGGGAAAGAGAACAAGTGGCAATGTCAAAAAGGAATTACATAAACAGAATACCTCAGCTCAGTTGCAATTGCTCCAGCCACTTTCTTCTGGTTTCTTCATGTTTTCTGCTAACTCTCCATCATCTGCTGTCCATTTGTCCTTTCTTCTCTCTTCTAGTTTTTTTTTTCCATTCTCTCTCTCTACATCCGCTTTAACATACTAATCTTTCTCCTTTTGCTCTTTCCTCATTCCTATTTCATCCACTCAAATTTTACCCCTCCATCCTCAATCCCCACTTACTCTCCCAATACCCGGCCAATTGTAGATTTTTTATCCCTCCCACACAAAATATTTTTCCCCTCTCCATTTTACTCTCCCAGCCCCAGCCCATTCTAATCCTCCCCCAACATCAGCTCCCTTCTAGTTCCAGCCTCACCCAGCATCCATTCCCTTCTAGTCCCTGCATCAGCCCATTTCCAGTCCTAGCAACCCCCCAACCCAATACCAGTCCTAGCCCCCCCCCATCAACTCACTTCCAGCCCTAAACCCCCATCACCCCATTTCCAGACAGCCCCCATCAGCCCACAGCCCATTAGCAGTCCTAACCCCCCCAGCCCATTAGCAGTCCTAACCCCCCCCGCCCATTAGCAGTCCTAACCCCCCCCCGCCCATTAGCAGTCCTAACACCCCCCCCTCCTGCCCATTAGCAGTCCTAACCCCCCCCCTCCTGCCCATTAGCAGTCCTAACCCCCCCTCCTGCCCATTAGCTGTCCTAACCCCCCGCCCGCCCATTAGCAGTCCTAACCCCCCCAGCCCATTAGCAGTCCTAAACCCCCCCCCCGCCCCGCCCCACCCCACCCATTAGCAGTCCTAACACCCCCTCCTGCCCATTAGCAGTCCTAACACCCCCCTCCTCCTGCCCATTAGCAGTCCTAACCCCCCCTCGTGCCCCTTAGCAGTCCTAACCCCCCCTCCTGCCCATTTGCAGTCCTAACCCTCCCCCCCCTGCCCATTAGCAGTCCTAACCCTCCCCCCCCTGCCCATTAGCAGTCCTAACCCCCCCTCCTGCCCATTAGCAGTCCTAACCCCCCCCTGCCCATTAGCAGTCCTAACACCCCCCCTCCTGCCCATTAGCAGTCCTAACCCCCCCTCCTGCCCATTAGCAGTCCTAACCCCCCCCTCCTGCCCATTAGCAGTCCTAACCCCCCCTCCTCCTGCCCTTTAGCAGTCCTAACCCCCACTGCCCATTAGCAGTCCTAACACCCCCCCTCCTGCCCATTAGCTGTTCTAACACCCCCCCCTCCGGCCCATTAGGAGTCCTAACCCCCCCTCCTGCCCATTAGCAGTCCTAACCCCCCCCTCCTGCCCATTAGCAGTCCTAACCCCCCCCCTCCTCCTGCCCATTAGCAGTCCTAAACCCCCCCCCCCCCCCCCCGGCAATTTTTTTTTTAAAAAAAAGCAGGCTCTGGCTGCTGCCGCGGCCGACGACCAGGGCCCGCGGGGCCCCCTCCGCCCGCTAAGCCCCTCTCCCAGGGCTTACAGATTCGCGAGGGAGAGCGTCTCCCTCGCGTCTCTGTTAAGCCCGCAGGGGCTAATGGGAAATTTCCCATCAGTCCCTCGCGTCTAAAGGGGCTGATGGGAAATTTCCCATTAGCCCCTGCGGGCTTAACAGAGACGCGAGGGAGACGCTCTCCCTCGCGAATCTGAAAGCTCTTGCAGAGGGGCTTAGCGGGCGGAGGGGGCCCCGCGGGACGCTGCATTCTGCCCTTGCCGCGTCCGCGGCAGCAGTCAGAGACAGCTTTTTTCTTTTTTTTGCGGACCTATGGCCCGCGTGCCAGCTGCAAGGCCTTCGCGTGCCACAGCTGGCACGCGTGCCATAGGTTCGCCATCGCTGTTATAGAACCTGGTATACGGCCTATCCGAGACCAGGGCCTGAAGCTCACTCACCCGCCTAGCCGAGGTGAGTGCCACAAGGAACAACACCTTCCAGGAGAGGAAACGTAAATGGCAGGTTGCCATCGGCTCAAAAGGTGGGCGAGTCAGTTGCTGCAAGACCACATTTAGATCCCACTCAGTGGCCGGTGGACGAATAGGAGGCTTAAGCAGAAGCAGGCCTCTGAGAAAGCGACACACCAGAGGGTGGCCTGAGAGAGATTGTCCATCCACCGGCGAGTGGTGAGCTGAGAGGGCACTGAGGTGAACCCTGACAGAGTTGGACTGAAGTCCTAGGTTGGAAAGGTGGGGCAGGTATTGTAGCACCACCTGGACCAAGCAGGAGAAGGGGTCATCTTGCTGTTGAGAACACCAAGTAGAGAACCTACGCCATTTCAGAGCATAGGCCTTCCTAGTGGAATGCTTCCTGGAGGCCAACACTACCTCTTCAACCTCCTTTGGTAGAAGCAAGGGAGCAAGGACTACCCTTTCAGCAGCCAGGCCATCAAATTGAGGGATTTGAGGTTGGGATGCAAGAGGGACCCCCGATCCTGTCAGAAGGTCGGGTTGCAGCCCCAGAGGAAGCGGAGTATCCACTGCCAACTGCAGAAGAAGAGGGAACCACAGCTGTCTGGGCCACCTGGGGGCTATCAGGATCACCGTGGCTCGATCCTGCTGGATTTTGAAGAGAGTGTGGGCCACCAGAGGTGTGGGAGGAAAAGCATACAGCAGGCCTTCTGACCAGTGGATCAGGAATGCATCTGCCGCCGTCCGCAGAGGGTGCGGTTGTCTGGAACAGAACTTGGGTAGTTGCCTGTTCAGCGGACTGGCAAAAAGATCCATGGTCGGAAGTCCCCACTTCATAAAGATCTGCTGAACTACCAGAGGATCCAACTGCCACTCGTGAGGTTGCAGGAGTCTGCTTAGCCTGTCCGCCAGGTAGTTTTCCTGGCCTGGGAGGTAGACCGCCCTGAGGGTCATGCCCTGCTTGATAGCCCAGGAGCAGAGAGCTTGTGCTTCCAGGCACAGGAGTCGGGATCCTGTGCCTCCCTGCTTGTTGACGTAGAACATAGCCACCTGGTTGTCCGTCTGAACTAGGACAGACTGGTGAGACAGAATGTGAGAGAAAGTCCGTAAGGCTAGTCGAATGGCTCTCAATTCCAACAGGTTGATCTGCTGGGCGGGCGGCCACCCACGGAGACCACAGGCCTTGGGTGCAGGCCCCCTGGCAGTGTGCCCTCCAGCCCTGCAGGGAAGCATCGGTTGTCAGTACCTGAGTGTGCGGGGAGGCCTGAAAAGGAACACCCCTGAACAGATTTGGGAGATGCCTCCACCAGCTTAAGGAGTCCACCAAGAGTTTGGACACCTTTATTCTGTCTGACAATTTCCCTGTGGCCTGTAGTCACTGTGCCCTGAGGTACCACTGAGCCGGCCTCATGTGCAGACGGGCATTCGGGGTGACATGCACCGTGGAAGCCATGTGACCTAAGAGCCGGAGGAAGTGTCTGGCGGAGACCAGAGAGTTCGCCCGAAACTGGCCGGCCAACTTTATCAGCCTGTGAGCTCTGTCCACAGGCAAATAGGCCTTTGCATGGATGGTATCCAATCTTGCCCCTATGAACTCCACGTCCTGTGAGAGGACTGAAGTGGATTTGGGGAAGTTTATCACGAACCCCAGGTGCTGAAGCAGGGATATGGTTCTGAAGGTGGCCTGCCTGGCCTCTTGTGGAGACTGGCCCCTGAATAAGTCAGTCGCCCAGGTAAGGGAACACAAAGATCTCCTGGTTCCTGAGGTAGGCCGCAACCACCGCCAGGCATTTTGTAAAAACCCTGGGGGCGGAGGTGAGGCCAAAAGGAAGCACTCTGTACTGGAAGTGTTTTCCCCCACCACAAATCTGAGGAATTGTCTGTGACTTGGATAGATGAGGATGTGAGTATAAGCATCCTTCAGGTCTAAGGAGCATAGCTAACCTCCCTGCTGGAGGTAGGGCAGTAAGATTCCAAGGGTAAGCATCTTGAACTTTTCCCTCTCCAGAAACTTGTTCCGATTTCTCAGGTCCAGGATGGGTCCAAGGCCTCCTGTTCTTTTTGGTACCAGGAAGTACCTCGAGTAGAAGCCTTGCCCTTCCAGGTGGTGAGGCACCGGTTCCACCGCCTGGTCCCTTAGCAGACCTTCCAACTCCTGAAGGAGTAAGTTTCTGTGCAGAGGAGGTCTTGGAGGCTCCCCTGGAAAGTAGGAGGGGAGTATCTTGATGAAGTGGAGCAGATAGCCCCTTTCGATGATGCTTAACACCCAAGTATCCCCTGTGATGGCTGGCCACCTGTCTGTGTACAGGGTCAGCCGGCCTCCTGTGCCCTGGAGAGGAGGAGAGGCTATGCTGGCATAACCAAAAACCCCCTCCCTGCTGAGCAAGAGCCAGAGTAGGAGGCATGGGAGCCTTCTGCCTACGGGGCACATCACCCTGCCCCTTGGCCTGCTGGCCCTGTTGGGGAGCTGCAGAGGCCTGGTAGTGAGGGTAGGTTTTGTAGGCAGCGGTCTTCCTCAGGTAAAAGGTCTTTTTCCCCGAGCCCTTCTTCTTCTGAGAAGGGGCAGAGGTTTTCCTGGACAGCCTTGTCCGGGTAAGAGTCTCGGTCTCGGGTTCTGCAGCCTTTTCGGCCATGGGTTTGCCAAAGAGGTCTTCACCTCGGCAAGGGACATCAACCAACTTGTCCTGTACCCATGGCTCGAGGTCCGAGGATTGTAGCCAGGCCTGGCGGCGTGCACCGATGCCGGCTCCTGCTACCCGGGCCGAAGCCTCAAATTCATCATAGGCTGCTCGAGATATAAACTTCGAGCACTCTCGAATACCAGAAGACAAGGCCTTGAACCTCTGCAAAGGTTCCTAGGACAGGCCAGCAGAGAACCCGGCAATTTCCTTTGCCAGGTCTCAAAAGGTACATGCCCATGTACAGCTGGTAGGTCTGGACAGGGCAAGCAAGCATAGAGCCCTGGAAGCACTTTCTACCGAGGGCATCCAGGTTCCAGGCTTCCCTGCCGGGAGGCACCGAGGAGTGCGTCTTCTGACTCTTCAGGCAATGCATGGCCGATTCCACAACCATGGAGTGATGCGGTAGCTGTGCCTTTTGAAACCCGGGGCTCTTGCGGACTCGATAGATGGAATCAACCCGCTTGCTTAGAACCGGCATCGAGGCCGGCGCCTCCCATATGCGGAAGAGCAACCGCTCCAGCATCGGAGGAACCGGGACAGTAAAGGCCACCTTGGGAGAAGAGTCATACTGCAGAGCCTCGAGCTCGACTCGAGGCTCCTCCTCGGGGTCCGCAGGGAATGCCAGTGCTTTGGCCATGTCCCTTACGAAATCCGAGAACCTGGTATCCTCCGGGGGGGGGACCTTGTCCGAGGCTTGGATCCCGGTGAGTCCGAAGGGACACACCAAGTCCGGAAGGTGTCAGGGGACTCCTCCTCCTCCGTTTCCCACGCCGATTCCTCCGAGGAGGAATCGAGCGGCTCCGAGTGGGCGGGCACCGACGCCGAGGGAACCGGCGTTGACGACCTCGGTTCCGAACAGGAGGCCAAGGGTGACCTCAGCCGAGGATCGACTCGAGTTCGCATGGTCTCGAGGATCGGCTCGGCCTCCGGGGTCATCTTGGACGTCGATGTCCCGGTGGTCGGGGCAGATGCGCCAGTGAGACCGGCGATCAGCACCCGCTGCTGCTCCATGAAGGCAGGCAATCTGCTCTCCAAGGCCGTCAACCTGAGTCTGAGCTCAGGAGAGCCAGCAGCCTCCGACTCGGGTCGGACGTTGGCTCCCCCGGAGGAGAGTCCCCAAGGACTACAGTACACACGTGACTCGGGGCCTCCGACTCCACACGAGGATGCTTTGCAGGCCTCTCCGACTCCGAAGACCCGGGACGACGATTGGGGCTATGCGACCTGGCCCTCGAGGAGCCAAGAGCGTCCACCGATTCCGCCCTCGCAGGTTTCTTCTTCCTTCGATGCTCCCTCGAGGGGGACTCCCTTTCAGAGGAGCCCCGACGATGCTCGGGGTCAGACTCCCGAGACATCGAGGCCTCTGACGAAGTCCGGACCCGTCCAGAGGCAGATTCGGAGAAGATCCTCTCATGCTGGTGCTGACGGCTCCGTAATGCCTTGGAAGACATTTTGCCACAGGGGCTACAGACCGTAGAATCATGGTCTGGCCCTAGGCACCGGAGGCAGCAGTTGTGTGTGTCGGTGAGAGACATCAATTTCTTGCACCGATCACACTTCTTAAAGCCACTGGCAGCCATCGGGGGGAAAAGGGCCCCTGCAAGATCAAAAAATTGGGCTGCCAGGGAAAAGAAAAAGGCACGAACGCAGTCTCTAAGGACAAAAACTGAAAAAAAGAGATCCGGGCTCGGCACTGGTGTACCGAGTCCAGGCGGGAAAGGAACCGACGTCGAACCGAAGAAAAAACTCGACCCAATGCAGAAAAAGCAACTCTTTTCACGGGTGACAAGGACAGGCGTCCGTAGGGCTCCGTGGAAAAAAGAAGACTGAGCAAGATGGCACCTTTGGGCGGGAAGGGGACCGCGCATGTGTGCCTGCATTCCCAAATGCTTTCTTTGAAAGCTGGGGAAATGCTCCACATGGGGGCTCCATCGACGCCGACATCACCCATATGTGAGGGCTGACTTCCTGCTTGGTCCTGGAGAACATTACAATCTCTTAATGCTCATCATCTACATGCAGGCTCCTATCGCAATGACGGAAATCACCAGCCATAACAAACCAACCTTGTGATTTTTATTACCATTATCAGCAGCTATTATGCCGCAGACAGCAACAGTTTATTTATCGTTGGAAGAGTGTAGAACTGAATGGGTTAAATTCCCAGACTCAGTTGCACTGGTTCTATTGATTTGTGGGATATCAGATGCTGCTATATTAGCACGCATGTGTTGGTGTTTTGTGAATGCTTTGGATGTTATCCGGGGCAGCATTGATGTGAAGGAATGGAGATTTGAAAGTCAGTGGGGGATTTTTCCTCTACAGGGACTTAGTGCTTTTCTGTGTTTGTAGATTAATATTTTAATATTGTTGGTTGAGTAGATGTGAAATTTCCCTGAAGAAGCCTGGCTGGCGAAACCGTGGTCCATGTGTCGACAACTGAAAGTTATTGGGACCTGTGCGTGAGACTGTTTGCAGTCATTTTGAAAAGGTAATAAAAACCACAATTTGCTGTCTTTTTCCTGTATTATGTATGTGAAAATATATTGAAGAGAAAATAGCAGGCTGGGGGAATAAGTACAAGTAAAGTTTTGGGTTTTAACTGTGATCATTCTTTAATATTTATTATGTATATTCCCCAGATAGAGGAGGAGCCGTTTAAAGGTTGGTTTGTTACGGCGGGTTTGTACATTGCCAGTGAGAAATGGAACAATACATACCTCAATTTTGTTATATACTCCTTGTGAAAAATTGAATTGTGCAATATTTTGTGGTCCACAGTATTAATAAAAAACTATTTGATGTGAAAATCTCTGTGATGTATTATATTGTATTGTTGGGCATTTTATTGTGTTTTGTAAGTGAATGTGGCATTGTAACTTTTTTGTGGCATTTTTGTATTAATATAGTGTGAGATTTTTCATGTATATGAATATTTATTGATGAACATGTATTTAAAGAATAAATGTATAAAGTAAATAAAGTGGATGTTTACAATGGCACTTTCAGAGGTAGTTTATACATCCTTGAGATTTTAAGAATTCTTCAGTATTAAAAAAAAAATTGTAATTTGATATTGTATTGCATTGTTGTAATAATGATATATTGATTGTTTGCATATAGTTGGTGATTAATTTTGTGTATCATATTATTTTGCCATTTAACGTACGTTAAGGGGCAAAAATAGTGCATTATTTCTTTAGCATACACTACTAACTACTCCCTGAGTCAGGTGCACAAGTGGGTGAATTCACTAGATGTGGCTGGAACAAACAGCTCTCTCCGAGAACTCACAACTAATGGGTATGTTTACTAAACAGCAGTAGCGGCTTCCGTGTGATATCGGAGCTGGGGCCCCGGCTCCGATATGACACAGAAGCCACTAGCACTGTTTAGCAAACATACCCCTAAATGTAAAGTTCTGAGCACTTCCCACACAGTGGTTCTCCTTAGTCTCCTCAGTTAATTCCATAGCTCAAGAAGAATACAACTCTCAGTTTCTTTTATTTTTTGGGGCGGGGTTTATTTTAAACTTTTTGTTAAATGCAATGTACATTTGGCCATGTCCCTTACGAAATCCGAGAACCTGGAAATTACAAAGTCAATCACTCAACATATTCACATATATTAAAGGTTTATACAATTTCTATATTATCCCTCCTAACACTAATTCCCACACCCCCCTAGTACTACTACTACTACTACTGAGCATTTCTATAGCGCTACAAGTCATACGCAGTGCTGCACAGACATGTAAGAGACAGTCCCTGCTCATCAGAGCTTACAATCTAGTCAAGACAGACAACACAGAAGGTGTAGGCAGGGATAAAACATGGGGGAAAGAAAAAGAAAAAGAAGATCAGGTGAGTCAAGATCCAAAAGCAGCAGCGAAGAGGTGAGTTTTCAGCCTGGATTTGAAGAGGGTTAGAGAAGGTGCCTGGCGTACAGACACAGGTAGTTTGTTCCAGGCGTAAGGTGCAGCAAGGTGAAAGGAGCAAAGTCTGGAGTTAGCAATAGAAGAGAAGGGCACAGATAGAAGCAGTTTGCTAGAACAGCGGAGCTCCCGAGGAGGGTTGTAAGGAGAGATAAGAGAAGAAAGGTAGTGAGGAGCTGCAGAGTGAATGCATTTATAGGTCAGCAGGAGAAGTTTGAACTGGATAGGGAGCCAATGAAGTGACTTGAGAAGAGGAGTAATATGGGCATGACGAGGCTGGTGGAAGATTAGCAATGCAGAAGAGTGCTGAACAGATTGAAGGGGAGAGAGAGATGATTGAAAGGGAGACCAGCAAGGAGAAGGTTACAGTAGTCAAGACAGTAGGTGATTAAGGAGAGGAGAAGCGTCTTAGTAGTGTGTTCAGAAAGGAAAGGGCAGATTTTGCTGATGCCATAAACGGTTTTCAAGGGTGATTTCACTCTTTTTAAATAAACACGATTAAAAGAAGGGTTTGCCACGAGAGAGGGGAAAGTTTCCCTCGCAGGGCAAACGATCCGACAAAAAAATTAGTTTTTGGTGAATGGGCTGAGAGTGTTTCATTCTTATACAACATAAATAAAGAAACGGCATGTCTTAGCTATCAGAAGGATGTGCGTGGAGAAAGAGAGAGAGGAGTCAAAGCCAACCCCAAGATTATGGGCTGAGGAAACAGGAAGGAGTACAGAGTTATCCAAAGAGACTGAGAAAGGAGGAAGAGGGGGGAGGTTTTAGGGGGAAAGATAAGAAGTTCAGTCTTGGCCATGTTCAATTTCAAGCGGCGGCAGCAATGTCAGAAAGGCAGGCAGAGATCTGGGTCTGGATTGCCGGAGAGATCTCAGGCGTAGAGAGGTAGATCTGGGAGTCATCAGCATACAGGTGGTACTGAAAGCCATGGGAAGATATAAGCGCACCAAGGGACTGGGTATAGAGAGAGAAAAATAGCGGACCCAAGACAGATCCTTGGGGTACACTAACTGGGAGCAGGATAGCAGAGGAGGAGCAGCCACCAGAACATATACCCTCGACCCTTCCCCCCACCCTTCTTAAGCAGACCAACATTTTATTCCAATCCTTCTCAAATCTGTCTCTCCTTTGCCTATGTATAGCTGTTAATTTTTCCCATCAAGGTGGTCTGGTATTCATCCCACACAGTGCTCTACTCTAGGTGGATCTGTTTCCACCTATATGCCACTTCACATCATGCCTTAAAAAACCCCCCAATCGCAGTGGAAAATCAAACTAATCATAACCCATCCACCAACATACCAAATCCCATAGTGTATACTTTTAAATTCTTGTCAGAGCCAACCGAGGGAGGGCTGGAAGTGTATAACCAACCCCCTCCAGACGGTAACCTCCTTTTATTATATTTTTCACCCCCAAAGAATGAATATATTAAACAGTCACTTATCTTCAATGAAATTTTTATCCTATTTTTATTCTATTGCCTGAAAGAGAAGTCTTAAGCACTTGATACAGGGGTCCACCCGAAACGTGCACGTCGTGCAACTTCATTCTTGGCAATTATTTTTGGGAAAGGATGAAAATTTCATTGAAGATAAGTGACTGTTTAATATATTCATTCTTTGGGGGTGAAAAATATAATAAAAGGAGGTTACCGTCTGGAGGGGGTTGGTTATACACTTCCAGCCCTCCCTCGGTTGGCTCCGACAAGAATTTAAAAGTATACACTATGGGATTTGGTATGTTGGTGGATGGGTTATGATTACTTCACATCATGCAGCACTGATACGCGCCAAAATTAGTCTTTGCTCCTTTCATGGGCCTCCCTCCCTCCACCACCCCAGCAGGAATATGCCTGGATCAACCTGCACTCCCACCCCCACTATTTTTTGTATCCACACATTTACCTGTACCCAAAAGGTCTGTATTTGGAAATAGAGCAATCTAGCGAGGATACTCATTTTTACTGCCACTATTCTACCCAGTCAGGAGATTACCCATTTGTCCAGCTCTCCAAATTCTTTCCGATCCTATCCCACAAGTATGGGTAGTTTACCTTATATAGATTACGTGGGTGTCCAGCAATATTTATTCCTGGATATCTTATTGCTTTATGGGCCCACTGGAAGGGGTAGTCCTTTATTAAACTCTCAACCCCCTTCTTACTGAGATTGATATTAAGAGCTTCCATTTTTTCTACATTCATTTTAAACCCTGCTTCCCCGTATTGGGTTAATTGCCCCAGGATCCTCCGCAACGTCTCCTCCAGCTGCGTAACCAGCAACAGGATATCATCAGCAAAAAGGGATATTTTATGGGACTGTCCCCCCTTCTCCACCCCTCTAATCTCACTGTCCACTCTTATTGCTTGCTGCTACTACTACTACTACTAATATAGCGCCACGCACGTAGAACTGTACAAATATACATACAAGAGACAGTCCCTGCTCAATTGCGCCAGGGGTTCAACTGCTTTCGCATACCTCTCATTAATTTTGACCCTTGCCTTTGGATCTCTGTATAATGCCCGCACCCACTGCAAGTACCTGGGGCCGAATCCCATCCTCTCCATCACCTAAAACAGAAATTTCCACTCTACTCTATCAAATGATTTCTCTGTATCTACCGAGAGCACCATTGCCCCCTCTGTAGATGCGCTACCCAAATCATCTCCAACACCCTTTTTATATTATCTGATGCTTGGCACCCCTCAATAAAACTCGTTTGGTCCGGCCCAACCAAAGTTGCCATCTGCCCTACTAGCCTATTGGCCAATACTTTGGCAAAGATTTTTAAATCCACATTGAGCAAGGATATCAGGCAGTAGGATTTACATTGCAGTGGATCCTTCCCCACTTTCGATATCAATGTAATCCCTACTGTTAGCATCTCAGTGGAAAGGTCTCCCCCCTCCCTTCCCCTACCCCATTCAATGTTCTCCCCAACTCCTCCACTAGTTCTGCCGGGGAGCTCTTATAAAATACAGCTGGAAGTCCATCTAGGCCCAGGGTTTTCCTGCTTGGCATTTCTTGAATAACCCTCTATATCTCTTCCGTAATCCCCCTCTCCCTCTCCCCTAGCTTAGGCAGTTTTATCCCATCCAGATATTGGATCCCCTTCCTTCTAAATTCCCCTCCCTGGGTGTTATATAATTCTGCATAATGCTGGCAAAAGCACTCCCCTATACGTTTCTCCGTTCTCAGCATCTCTCCCTCCTCCCCGCTTATACCCGTAATAGCAGCTGCAATCTCCCGGCTCTTAAGTTTCTGAGCCAAACATCCTGCCTTATCCCCCCCACTCGCAGTATCGCTGTTTAACTCGATCCAACTGGAACCCAATTGCTTCAAGCTGAAGCTTATTTAATTCCATTCGCAAGTGATTCAGGTATCTGATGTTCCTGGCTGTACTCTTTTTCCTATACAGCCCTGCCGCCTGCTTAATTTCTTTTTGTAATTGGGTCTCCTTTTCCAAGCACTGATATTCTCCACTCCTCTTGGAGCAGACACTATTGAGAGCAGTGACAGGCTCCTGTGGCTCCCTCCCCTCTCCGCCCCTTGCGCCCCACCCTCTTACCTCCCCCCCTTTCCCTTGCTTTCAATCAAATGCAGTCCCCTTTTCTTCCCTTCTATCCCCCCAACCCAGTGCCCAAGCTCATTCCCTTAGGCCCCCTAAATTAACCAATGCCCCACCCTTTACCTTTGCCCCATTAACTTTCCAACCCCAAGATTCTTCACCCCACAGTAAACATTAAACATTGAGCTTAAACCAAAAGCCCGCATCACTCACCTCTCCAGTATCATTATCTCGCCAATGCATTTTTATACATTGCTTTACGTCCTGTACACCACTTCTCTTTTCAGCAGGCTTTCAATTAATCTCCAAAATCTTATCCCACCTTTCACCTCTACCCTCTTCCAAAGTCACCCGTGTCGGGGCATTATCCGACCATGCAATAAGGCCCACTTCCGCTTCCCTAACTCTCTCTATCCACAACCTATCTAGCAGAATATAGTCTATCCTGCTATAGCTCTCATGCGGAGCTGAATAAAAGGTATACTCCCTGCTTGTCTGATGTATCTGTCTCCAGATGTCCAATAGATGATATTTCCTCATTATAGACTTTATCTGCCTAGGCTTTTTATGGCCATCGCTACCTCTTATGATGGGTCCCACTCTGGATGAAGCACTAGGTTGAAATCTCCCCCCAGAATTAATTTCCCCCGGACCTTATCCCCCAGCATCTCTTTAACCCCCTTCCAAAGTTAAGTTTGTTGGTCATTTGGAGCATATAATATTTGCCAGTGTAACCTGCTCACCTATCAACTCCCCTTCTAGCATTAACACCCGCCCTTCCTTGTCCCTGAAGACCTCCCTTGTTTGGAATGGGCATCCCCTTTTAAGGAGAATTGCCACCCCCCCCTCGACCCCCCTGCCCCTCTTGAGCCTCCAAAATACTGATCCGGGTACTGGGATCTCCGCAATAACCCTTCATCAGTACTCAAGTGTGTTTCCTGAAAAAAATGTATATCCCATCCCAAATGCCCCACTTCTTGGAACATTTGCTGCCTCTTCTGGGGAGTATTCAAGCCCTTAGCATTAACTGCATCTATTCGCATCATGTTGCTATGCGAGTTCTGTTGGTCCTCCGCTGACCCTCCTTTACTCCTATCCCCAACCCCATCCCCCCTTCGCCTCCCCCTGATATTCTCCACTCCTTTTGGAGCAGACACTACTGAGAGCAGTGACAGGCTCCCATGGCCCCCCTTCCCACTTAGGTTTGCCCCCTCCCCTCTCCGCCCTTTACACCCCACCCTGTTACCTCCCCCCTTTCCCTTGCTTTCAATCAAATGCAGTCCCCTTTTCTTCCTTTCTATCCCCCAATCCAGTGCCCAAGCTCATTTCCTTATGCCTCCCCCCTAAATTAACCCACGCCCCTACCCTTTACTTTTTCCCTGTTAACCTTCCAACCCCAAGATTCTTCACCCCACAGTAAACAAACATTGAGCTTAAACCATTAATTTTAAGCTTGACCAGCCCCTCCACACACTCTCTCTTTATCCCCCCCTTCCCTAAATCTGTTACTTTACTTTAAGGCCCAGAATGGGTTATCATTCCCCCTAGTATTCTTAGGCCACAGTGAGCGGTACTCTACTAGCCACTTTCTTACAGACATCCCCTCCTCCTCCATTCCTTTTCATCCGTGTTTGCTTTCAGAATAACGAGGGCTACTCTAACCACTCTTTTAAAGCTTATTGGGGGTCGACAACAACAGCGCTCTCCTTTCAAGCGTCCATCCTGTAAGATGACGTCACCACTCTCCCACAACTCTGAGTTATGTGGGAAGAATTGTGTGTGCCTGATCAATCCTGTCTACAGAAAAGAGCTCAACTATGAAATCAATTCAAAATAAATTATTCTTTTTAACAATTTTTGCTGGACTGAACTGGGGAGGAGGAGTAGCCTAGTGGTTGGGGCACGGTACTTCAGGCCGGAAGGTCGGGGGTTCAAATCCCACTAGAGGACAGCAACCTTGGGCCGGAAGGACTGGGGTTTCTAGTCCCACAGATGCTCCTTGTGGTCTTGGGCAAGCCACTTAACCCTCCATTGCCCATGTTCCCTGTAAGTATTAGTGAATGTGTCTCATATCCCCGCGTGTTAAATGTATCCCCCAATTGTGTTGTGACCGCTTTGATTGAAGGATAAGGCGGTATACAAAACTGTCTAAATAAATAAATAAATAAAAATGCAAAAAAAAAAAATCATACTTTAACTATTATAAGGTCCTTTTTAATGATAATCAAATACTTATACTATGATCATATCCTTGCTTATGCTCATTTTAAAATCATACCATAATCTTGAAATCCCAACACAGCATTATATTTCGAACTCACAATATTTAACCTTGTTCCCTCTCAGGGAATTAATATCATACTCAAATAGTAGTAGTAATTCCATGTCTTCAGACTCATTTGTGTGGTCTGTGTTTCTGTAAACTGATCTCTCACATTCTCACACCATCTCCGTCAGCAGTTTTCCGTTTCTTCAGTATCCCACATAACATAATGTAAGATATGCCATATTGGATTAGACCAAGGTCCATCAAGCTCAGCATCCTGCTTCCAACTGTGGCCAATCCAGGTCACAAGTACCTCTAAAATTCCAAAAAAAAGTACAGGTTCCACACTGCTTATCCTGGCATAAGCAGGGGATTCCCCTTGTTCTCTTTACAAATGGCTTATGGACTTGTCCAAACCTCTTTTAAACCCAGCTACACTAACAGCTTTCACTACTTCCTCCCATAATGAATTCAAGTTTGTTTATATGTTGAGTGAAAAAAAATATTCTCTTTGATTAGTCCTAAATGTGCTACACTGTAGCTTAAAGAACTGAATCAGCTGGTCAAATCAATCATTTTCCTCTTCCTATGTCACATATCTAGCTTATCCTATCACTCATTCAGGCTCATTGAATTCAGTCCATTCTGTTCTATGTAAGCACATTGTGTTATGTAAAAACATTGTTGCATTGTTCAGTTGTAATGTAAACCGCACTGATCTTAATAGCGCGGTATATAAGAAAAACAAATAAATAAATAAATAAATAAATTCAAACAAACGTCATCCATTTGGCTTCTTTATTCCAAATGGACGGATCCACTATACACAATACATTTCAAAATATTTAAGTCATCCACTCAAATTCTTTATTTAAACCATTTGGGCTTACAGTCTTTAAATTAAAAAAAAACACTCTTGCTCACAAAAGTTGAATCTTTTATCCTGATCACTATCAATCTTCAGCCTTACTAATCACTCTCTATTTCAGCTAGTCAAATGAATGCTGTTGAACACAATTTTCAACTAAAAACGCTGTCATGGTTTTAATCTGAAACTCAAATGATGTTCCAACAGTCCAATTTTCTTCTCTTTATCTGTGTCACATAATATAAACCATATAGACATTGGATAATATACATCACATATGACATAGAAATAGAATATCATCTTGCATTAAAATTTCTTTTACTGACCATATACTCCCAACTTAAACCCGCACCTGCTCTCATCTGTCCCACATAATATAAAACACACAGACATTGGATAATGTATATCACATGACAACATACAAAATAAAGTTAGTTACTCACCTGTAGCTAGTGTTCTCCATGGACAGCAATAACGTCTCACATATGGGCAATGTCTCCTACAGAGCCAACATAAAAACTCTCAGCTCCTTCTAGAAGCTTTTAGAAAGCTCTGTACACACGTGCACTGGTTCCCACCTGTTGCCGCCGCACCTGAAGAGCTCATTTGTGTACTAAACTTAGCCAAACAACTTCAAAAAGGAGGAAGGCAGCACGTGAGAACTTATCCTCTCTCCATAGAGGACACCTGTTATAGGTGAGTAACTGTTTTCTCCGTGAATAAACAGGATAAGTCCTCATATATGGGCATCTCTAGCTAGAGGCTGCTTCAAAGGAAAAAAAAAGGGAACTACTAATGTTGCAAGAAGTTGACAGTAACTGAAGAATTGTTTATGTTGGAAAGAGACTTTTATAGCGTTTGTATTTTTTTTTAATTATTGGTTTTTTGTTTGTTTTTTTAAAAAAGAGGCAGCCTGAACAGAAAAGACGGACCTAGATGGGAATGGAGTTTGAGTCTAAATGTCAAACAGACTGACTGAAATTGCCATCATGTCAGCAGTCCCTCTCCAAACAGTAGTGAAAGGGGGGAATGTATGGCCCTAGGTCCAGGTTGTAGCCCTGCATATCTCTTTCCATGAAGGTTGACCTCAAGTGGGCCATTGATGTAGTCATGGCTTGGACAATATGAGCCATATGACCCTCGCACATCAGACCTGTTTATAAATACGAAAAAAAGAGATGCAGTCCATTAGCCAAATTGAACGCGTGTTTGTGCTCAAGGCAGCCCCCTACTCTGTTGGGGTCAAAAGAAAAAAAAGCTGCATGGACTTTAAGGGTTTTAATCTTCTCCAGACAGAAGACCGAGGCCTTCTTATAGTCCAATGTGTACAGCACAATTTCCTCTTTGTAAGCATTGAGTCTTGGAAAAAATGCTGGCAGGACTGGTTAATGAGGAAGTCCAACATCACTTTCAGAAGGAATTTAGGATGGGAGTATGCAGAACCACCTTATTTTAAATGGATCTGCTACCAGAGCCTGGAGCTCCTTAACTTCAACTGGTGAAATAGAACCTTCCAAGTTAGGAACTTCAGGTATTTAGCAGCTCAAAGGGAGCTTTCATTAGCTGAGTCAAAACCATATTGCCTGCAGTGTCTCTGTATCGTAGTTTTATGGGCGGCTTCAATAGAAATGCGCCCCACATGAAATGAAACAAATAAAGGCTGTAGAGAGATAGGTTTCCCTTACACATGGTGGTTGTACGCACTAGTAGCGCACCAAGTTGACCCTTATGGAGTTTGTCTTGAGACCAGACTGCAACAGATACAAAAATGTATTCAAGCAGTTTCTGTATAGGACACGAGAAGGGATAAAGGGCCTGACCCTCATATCAAACGGCAAACCTCCACCATTTTAAGCCATAAAATCTAGTAGAATTTCTCCTAGAAGCCAAGAAGACATCAGCCATGCCAACTGGCAGGTTCAAAGACTTGAATTCTACCCTTGCAACATCCAAGCTGCTGAAGCAAGAGACCTGCATCTTAATGTCAAAAATCTCCCTGATCCTGCCAAATCAAGATTGGAGCGCCATCCAGACGCATGAGTTTCCGAATGGACAAGTCTCAGAAAAGGGGAAATAACAGCTGAATAGGCCAAGTAGTAATAATGAGAATCATGGTGCCTCTGTCGTACTGGAGTCTCAGAGGGGTTCTTGCTACTAGAGGGATTGGCAGACATGCATACATAGTAACATAGCAACATAGTAAATGACGGCAGATAAAGACCAGCATGGTCCATCTAGTCTGCCCAGCAAGATGGCAAGAGTAGGTGCACCTGTTGCTCTGTGCAGGCCACCCCTCCCCATGTCTTTGTTTAGGGGTAAACCCACCACTCCATGTAGGACACCCCTATTTGTTGAGATGTTAGATGGTTCAGAAGTTAGATGGTACCGTTTATCTTGTTTTTATCCTATTGCTGTAAAAGGATCCACTGTGTTTGTCCCATGCCTTCTTGAATTACGTCACCGTGTTTGCCCCCACCACTTCCATCGGGAGGGCATTCCAAGCATCCACCACCCTTTCAGTGAAAAAATATTTCCTGACATTGCCTTTCAATTTACCACCTTGCAGCTTCATGTTATGCCCTCTAGTTTTACAGCTTCCCCGTCTTTGGAAGAGGTTTGTTTGTTCATCATTTCTCTAAGTATTTAAAGGTCTGAATCATATCTCCCCTGTCCCTCCTCTCCTCCAAAGTCTCTTCAAGTCTCTTCTCATAAGGCTTCTGACGCAGGCTCCAAATCATTTTGTTCGCTTTCCTCTGAACCGTTTCCAGTCTTTTTACATCTTTTGCAAGATACGGTCTCCAAAACTGAACACAGTATTCCAAGTGAGGCCTCACCAGTGACTTATACAGTGGCATAAGTACCTCTTCCTTTCTGCTGGTAATCCCTCTTTGTATGCAGCCCAACATCCTCCTGGCTTTTGCCACTGCCTTGTCGCACTGTTTTGCCACCCTTGAGATCATCAGAGATAATCACACCAAAGTCTTTCTCCTGAACCATGCAAACCAACCTCTCGCCCCCTATCGCGTACATTTCCCTTGGATGCAAAGGTCCAATCTCCACCCAATGGAGGAGGAAAGCATCCTAGGTTAGTTTACAGTGATGTGTCCCTATTCTGGAGCAAAACTGAAGGACTTGTTTGTTTTGGAGAGTGGCAAAGAGATCTAACAACTGTTGGAGAGCATTTCTCATTATCAGACCACGGCATCAGTAATTTTATGATGAAAGTCCTAAAATGGAAGTTTAAATCAATCCAAGAATGTAAGACTTTTGTAATGAGGAAAAGACATTTTTAATTGGACCAGACATTTTATCAGCCATCCCACCCTCCCACTTAACCCCTCCTCACACCCTCTTCCCCTGAAACTGTCAATGGAATACTTTGATAATTCATCTGTATATTATGGTATGTCATCTATTGTTCATACTGTCCAATCTTTTCTTCAATGAACTTTCCCACCAAAAATCAAATTTCCTGCCTCAATTCCACCAATCTGGTTTGAGAACCACTATATAAAAGGACATCCACTCTATAACTACTTCACCCTGAAGAAAGCCACAACACGATGGCTGAAATGTCTGTTCTGCTTATTAAGATGCAACATGACCTGGAAAAACTACAAAGATCATAATATTAACCACAGAAGACTAAGAGAACAAAATCCTTAGAAACAGCTGACAGAGGAGCTGGTTTGAAATGCTGCTCACAGGCTGTGTGAAGTTCTGCTTGAAGAGAAACCGTAGTTTATTTAATTTTATTTATTTGGTTACATTTTTATACCGCTCCTTCCAGTGATCAGGAGAGGCTTACATTTTAACAGTAAACTTTAATAGTAACAGTTACATATAACAGGTTTAGAACTTTGTACATAGAACGGGTTGGTTGAGGGAAGCCCTCAAACTATTTACAAAATGCGATAGAGCAGGTTTGCTGTAACTATTTACAATGTATTTACATTGTTGTTCATAGAGGTTCGAACATATCTATATGTTTGTTAGTTCAGTAGTTTTATGGGACAAGGGAAAGCATAGTATAATGGAGGAATAGAAGGGAGGTGGGACGGACAGGGACAGCAGGAATCAGTCCCCACATATGGGTTACGTTGGCGCTGACTGAGTCCTCATGCGGAGCAAATCCCCAGCTTTCAAAGAAAGCTTTTGGGAATTGCATCACGCATGCGCAGTCCCCTTCCTGCCCAAGGGTGCCATCTTAGAAACATAGAAATATGATGACAGAAAAAGACCACATGGCCTATCTAGTCTGTCCTTCCATATCAACAACTACAACAGTCCCCTTTCTACCTTTAGAGATCCTCTGTGTTGGTCCCATGCTTTTTTAAATTCAATTACTCCTCATCTCTACCACCTCCACCGGGAGACTATTCCACGGATCCACCACTCTTTCCGTAAAGAAATATTTCCGCTATCACTCCTGAATCTATCTCCCTTCACCCTCATCCCATGTCCCCTCGTAGCAGAACTTGCTTTCAATTGAAAGAGGCTCTCTCCCTGAACATTTATGCCACGGAGGTATTTAAACATCTCAATCATATCACCTCTATCCCGCCTTTCCTCTAAGGCAGGGGTTCTCAACCCAGTCCTTGGGACCCACCTAGCCAGTCAGGTTTTTAGGATAACCACAATGAATATGCAGGGAGAGATTTGCATATAATGGAGGCAGTGTATGCAAATCTCTCTCATACATATTCATTGTGGTTATCCTGAAAACCCGCCTGGCTAGGTGGGTCCTGAGGACTGGGTTGAGAACCCCTGCTCTAAGGTGTACATATTAAGATCCTTCAGTCTGTCCTCATATGCTTTATAATGAAGCCCACTAATCATTTTAGTAGCCACCCTCTGAGTGAGGTGAGTGAGGAGCACCACCCAGTTCCTATAGAACCTTGTATAAGGCCTATCGGACACCAGGGCCTGAAGCTCACTCACTCGCCAAGCCGACGTGAGTGCCAACAAAAAAACTACCTTCCAAGAAAGGCAGCATAGATGGCAAGTTGCCATTGGCTCAAATGGCAGACGAGTAAGCTGCCCTAAGACCACATTCAAATCCCATTCGGTTGTCGGAGGGCGGAACAGGGGCTTCAGTAGAAGTAAGCCTCTTAGGAACCTGAACACCAAAGGATGTGCAGAAAGAGGCTTTCCTTCCACTGGAAAGTGGTGTGCCGCCAAGGCACTGAGGTGAACTCAGACGGAGTTGGATCCGAAAGATGGAGAAGATACTGTAGGACCACTGCAACCTGGCAAGAGAAAGGATCTTCTTTCTGCTTTTCGCACCACACCCCAAACCTATGCCACTTAAAAACATAGGCCCGTCTAGTTGATTGCCTCCTTGAGGCCAGCAGAACTTCTTCCACATTTTTGGGAAGGAGGAATGGTGTGAGAAATACCCTTTCAGCAGCTATGCCATCAGGTTGAGTAAGCTGAGGTTGGGGTGCAGGAGAGTGCTAATTCCCTTACAGCTGGTTACCTTCGGGTACCTTGGACCATACTATTTCAACCTTTCAGGATCTGGTTTTACAAAATCTGAGCACATTAGAACAGAGGAAGTTGAGGGTCTATTCTAATTTGTCCAAAGATCACCATCAAGCTGTAAGGGAATTAGCCGAACTGGACATTATCGGGAGGGCGGACAAAGGTGGTGCTACAGTGGTCCTTTCGGTAGAACAATACCAGAGGAAAGTTGATGTCAATCTGAATAATCGTACTAACTATATTCACCTATCTAAGGACCCTACGGAGGATCTTCAGAAGCGGATTAAATCTGTTGTTTCTCACTCTTTTTATCATAATTGGATCACAAAACAGGAATCAGAATTCTTGATAAAAAAACATCCTAGAACTTCCGGTGATGCGGTGAGCAGGAGCAGACGCACGCTGCTTGAGCTCCGGGCCCCCTCGCCCCTCCGGCACCGATAAATGTGACACCGGGGGTTAAGTTTGGGGTCTCTCGCCCCCCCCGGAGCTCCCCCAGCTGGATCGTGGCAGGGGATGGTGCCCCGATACTCCCAGCTCACCCTCACACGACGTTCCGAGGAAGCGGCCTGGACCCGGACAGCAGACGCCGCATGGTAGGAGAGGCTGCGCTGCGGGGTGAGTAGACTCGCTGAAGACTTCGGCGGCGGGTGGAGCGGGGTCCCGCAGCTGCGGCAGCTCATCGGGCGGTGCACTTTGCCCTTTCCCGCCCCCCCGCGTGACAGCAGTGCCGGATCTGAGAGAGGGGCTGCAGTGGCGGCTGCGAGGGGAGGCAGAGAGTTGTCGAGGGGCCTTGATCGGGGCCGCTGCCTGTTTGACCGCCCCCCCCCCCCCACGGGATCCTTGAGGGCCGAATATCTCCAGCACACGGAGGACGGAGACCAGTGCCTTGCCCTTGGCATGTGAGAGCCTGTAACCTACCTTAAACACATGGGAGCTGTACCCCCCTGCCTCTGCCACGCCGGAGCCTCCGAATGACGCCCTGCCACCAGCACACAAAAGCCTGTGACCTGTACCCGACGCCCAGTCTTCGGCGCAACGGAGTCTGAGACCTGTGCTCTGTGTTAAGCACATTGGAGCTGCAACCCGCACCTTCCCTTCAACGTCCAAGAACCGGGGCCCGGTGCCCTATCCTTGGCTCTCGGAGGTCTGAGCCCTGCCCTTGCTGCCGGCGCATAAGAGCACAGACGCCTGAGACACGTGCTCTATCTTTAGTGCACAGCAGCCTGAGACTCGCACCCTGCTTCCAGCGCCCGGGAGCCTGAGAGGAGTCGGTGGCGCCTGAGTCTTGGGACGGGGCCTGTACAGCGCACCTTGGAGGAGGGCAACTAAAGCCTTCGTCGCCCGGCGGTGAGGTGAGGGGAAGGGGGTTGGGGACCCCCCTCCCGTGCAGACCACAACAGCGGCCCTGGCGATGGCGGCGAAGGGAGGCCGACGAATGGAGAAGGAGAAGACCCCCCTGCAGCCAAGGGGGGGGGAGCAATCCTCGCCGTCGAAAGGAGAGGCTAAAGTCCCAGCGGGGATGGTAGACGAAATCTCCGTGGCTGTGGCAGGGGCGCTGTCGGCGCAGTTTGACGACCTGCGGAGCCGCATGGACCTAATCCAATCCTCCGTGGAGGCCCTGGGCAACCGACTGCAAGAGGCGGAGCACCGGATAGAGAGGTCGGAGGAGCACGTGCTGGAGCTACAGCAGGAGATGGCCCGGATGAAAAAATTACTCCAGGGGCAGGAGGCTAAGCTCGACGACCTCGAAAATAGGTCCCGCCGTAATAACTTGAGATTTCTAGGGGTCCCGGATGCCATAGAGGATCGGGATTTACAACCGTACGTAGAAGACCTGGTGAAACACATTCTGGTGAATGATCCCGAAGGCACTCTAGTACAAATAGAGAGGGCGCACCGGGTCGGGCCTAGGAGAACCAGTGACGGCCGACCTAGAGTGGTCCTGGCACGGTTCCTGAGATTCCCACAGAAGGAAGCGGTCCTGCGTGCTGCGCGAAAGAAAGGGACCATCCAAAAGGACAATGTCCGGATACGCATCGTCCAGGATTACTCAGCGGCCCTGGGACAGCGACGACGAGAGTATGGACCCCTGTGCCAGATCCTGATAGACAATAATATCAAATTTATGGTGCAATACCCCGCACGGCTGATTTTCACCCATGGCGGGACCCGCCGGTCTTTTGACTCCGCGACAGCAGCAACGCCCTACGTGGAGGAGATACGGCGGAGGGCCGCAGTGGCGGTCGAGTCCTGAGGACTAGAAGTGGAGACTATTTCTCTGAAGAACAAGCCGGGAGCCTTCACTTTGGACTGTAGAAGAGATGGTGATGGTAACCGGGACGGGGGAGGGGGGAGCTAAGGGGTTTGTTTACATTACCCTCAAGTGTTGGTTGTTTTCTTTGGGTGTGGGTGTGGGCAGGGGACGGCCCGAGTAGCTGGGGGTGTCTGCTGGAGGGGGGGGGAAGCGGGGAGGGGGACAGAACCTGGAGGGGGGAGAGTCTCGGGGGGGACCCCGGATGGCCTAGCTGAGCCGGTATAATGGCGGGGTGGGGGGGTACCTTACGCATCTAGGAATTCACTGAGGAGGCGAGGAGGATGGTAGTAGAAATAAAGAATTGGAGTGGGGAGGAGAGGGGGTGGAGAAGGGATAGGAGGGGGGAGGGAAGGGATAGGGGAGTAGAGAGGGAGGGGTGGGGGGGAGAGGGAAGGGGAGGAGAAGGAGAGCTGTATCTTAGGGGACCAGTAGAGGAGGGGATGGTGCGAGGACCATTTTGGGAGGGAAATGGGGGAGGACCCCAGGCTGGGGGGGTGTCTTCCCTACATTCTGTATGGTATATAACAGATACTATTGAGCCTAGTCTAGTACTGCATGCCGCTTAAGATCATTTCTTGGAATGTGTGTGGTCTGGGCAGCCCGATTAAACGGGCAAAAATTTTGCAGGCCCTGGCAAGGCAGGGGGCGGACATCGCTATGCTCCAGGAAACCCACCAGACCGCCGAAGAGCACCGTAAGCTATGCCGGGAGTGGGTGGGACAGGTCTGGGGGGCCCCGGCCCTTGGTAAGAAAGGGGGGGTAGCACTTTTGATACACAAACGTGTCCGGATGGAGGTGGTGAAGGACTTGGTCGATCCGTCGGGCAGATTTGTACTGGTGCAGGGAGTCCTTGAGGGGAGGCCGGTAATTCTCGGTAACGTGTATTGTCCCAATGTGCTTGACTTGTCCCTTTATGCGCGCCTTGCCTCTAAAATTGAGACGTTACCGGAGATCCCCGTTATCCTGGGGGGTGATTTCAACGGGGTCATGGATGTCGACCTCGATACCTCAAAAGGGGGAGAGCAAAGAGACAGGATGGCGACGGTTCGGGCATTACGACGACTCTGCTCTAGGTTGGGGCTGGTGGACCCATGGCGCTTATTACATCCGGTCGAGCGGGATTACACGCATCAGTCCCGGGCTCATGGCACGAGCGCACGTATTGATTACTTGTTGCTGTCCACCGGGCTGTTTGCCACCGTTGGGGATGCCCAGATAGGGCCTGTGGAGATCTCTGATCATGCTTATGTTTGGCTGGAGGTCCGTTGGAGTGGGTGTACTCCTCGAGCCTTTCAATGGCGTTTTCCCCTGGAATTATATAGAGACGCGCAATTTCGTTCCTTTATTCAGAGGCGGTGGCAGGAATTTGAAGCTGATCATAAGGGTCACCAGGATGACCCAGAGTTGCTCTGGGAAACGGCGAAGGTCGTATTGCGGGGAGATATAATCGGGTTCCTGGCCAGGAAAAGAAGATTGAGGGCCGAACGTATCATTGAACTCGAGAGATTGGTGACCAAGCTAAGACGCCGATGGGCCCATACTCCCACCGCCGGGCTTAGAAAGCAGCTGTGGGACTCCCAAACGGAACTAAATGAACTCCTACACCAGAGGGCTAAGAAGTCAGTGTTATATTATCGCTACCAATTGTATCGATACGGGGACAAGCCCGGGAAGTTATTGGCCCGGTGCCTTCGGGGACCCAGGGGCTCGAAACTGGTGCCAGCCTTGCGAGATGAATCGGGGACTTTACATAGGGAGAACCCGGCCATAGTGCGTATTTTCCGATCCTTTTTTTCAGAACCTTTATGCCGCGGAGGCGACCTCCCTCACGCAGATGGCAGATTATGTGCAGCGACTGGACTTGCCTTGCCTATCGTTGGAGCAAAGAGCACAGTTGGACCGGCCGATTACGGTAGCTGAGCTGCAAGGGGCTATTTCAAAAGCTAGTTGTTATAAAACTCCTGGATCGGATGGCCTGGGTGCCGAACTCTACAAGATTCTTAATGAACAGATTTCCCCAATGTTGGTCGCCGTACATAATCGGAGAGCACAGCAAGGTTACTTTCGGTGGGGGGCCAATCATGCTCACATCGTTCTTATCCCCAAGCCGGCAAAGGACCCTCTTTTGGCGGCCTCGTATCGTCCCATCTCTTTACTTAATTTCGATCTTAAATTAATGGCTAAGATCTTGGCAGACCGACTGGCGGAGTTTTTGGGGCAACTAGTGCATGAGTCACAGGTCGGTTTCGTTAAGGGGCGATATGCGGTCCGTAACTTACGCAAGATCATCGCGTCCCTAGAGTGGGTCCAGCATAGACATCTGTCCTCTCTGTTGGTCAGCTTCGATGCGGAAAAAGCTTTTGACCGGGTGGACTGGCAATATTTGAAATTTATCCTCCCACAATATGGTATAGGGCCGTTGTTTTGTAATATGGTCGCGAGTTTGTATGCCAATCCGACCGCTGCGATACTCTGTAACGGGGTAGTATCAGACAACTTCCCGCTGCAAAGGGGGACTCGCCAGGGCTGCCCCCTATCTCCTCTTCTTCTCTTCGTTCTCTCGTTGGATCCGCTCCTGCGGCAAGTGGCGGGTATGCGGACAATTCAGGGAGTGGGTGTTGGCAAACAGGAATTTAAGATTTCAGCCTTTGCTGACGATTTATTGGTGCACTTGCTTTCCCCTGGGGAATCCCTGCCTCTTCTTATGCAAGAGCTTCGAGCCTTTGGGCAGTTCGCAGGGTTTAGTATTAACAGGGATAAATCCGAAGCCCTGGATGTCTCAGGCCGACTTCGGGGCGGCTGGGTGGGCGAGTTCCCCCTTCGATGGGCTGAGCGTCAGTTCATATACTTGGGGATTGTACTGTCCCGTCAGCCAGGTCAACTGTATGAGAGTAACTTGCGACGGCAGTTGAATAAGGTAAGAACTCAGCTGCAAGCATGGCGGCCTCTCCCCCTGTCTCTAATGGGGAGAATCGCGGCGATTAAACTGGTCATCCTGCCGCGCATTTTATACTGGTTACAGACCCTCCCTGTATGGATCCTCCGACGGGACATTCGGCGTTTCGAGGCGGAGTTTCGGGGCCTCCTTTGGGGGGGGTCGAGAGCACGTATCTCCTATCGTCGTCTGGTGGGGAGGGTGCGCTGTGGGGGGTGGGGGCTCCCGGATCTTGGGGCCTATGCACTGGCTTGCCAGTCCCGCCACCTAGGGGACTGGCTGGGTGACACTGATCTTTATACTCCCCGGGCCTTTGAGGAGGCCTACGTGGCACCCCACTCCCTCAAAGCCCTTTTGCATTTGGAGGTACGTAGGTGGCCTACACACTTGGCGGACAGTGTGTTATTGGCACCGGTTTGTAAGACGTGGAGGTATTTAAATGCCTACTGGGGTCGCCGCTGGCAGGTGTCGAGCTGGTTACCCATTCAGGGCAATGCCAACTTTACCCGGGCACTGAAACCGCTGCGTTCCGTCTGTGGGGAGAGAGAGGTATGCATACTTTGGGCCATGTGGTGGACTTGGCGGGCCAACCCAAGCCCTTCCCTGCATTATCCCGTGAGTATGAGTTGGGGCCTCGGCAGTTTTTCGCATATATGCAAGTGGCCCACTATGTGGCTTCCCTTCCGCGGACGGAACTGTGTAGCGATCGTTCGGCCCAGATAATAGCATTCTTTGGTTTTGGCGAAGTTGAACGGCCATCTATTCGGACTTTTCACCTTAGGTTGGAGCAGTCTCGACCGCAGCCGGACTATAGAGATGTAGAACGGGCCTGGGGGGTGGAACTGGGGCAGGAGATTCCCCCTGGCACGATTCTGGAGGCCCTTCGGAGAGTGGCGAGCCTGGCGGATGGTGCCCGCTGGCGGGAAATACAGCTTAAGTGTTTGACTAGGGTTCACCTCTCCCCACGGCGGGCCCTTCGATGCCACTTGACTGCGGATGGTCGCTGCCCACGATGTGCGGAGCCTCTGGCGACATTATATCATATGTGGTGGGGGTGCCGACGGATACGCCCATACTGGCAGAGAATTGCCTCATTTATGGCCGACCTACTTGGACAACCTGTTTACTGGGACGCTGCCCTGATCGTTTTGGACCACATGGGCCTCACCTCTCCGAAGGGGAAATGGAGTCGTTGGCTGGTGCGGAAGGCATGTCTGGTGGGTAAAGGGCCAATACTGCGTGGGTGGAGGGACAGCCTCCCTCCCTCCTTTTGGGAGTGGCGGAACTCCTTCCACCAACTTATGCTCCTGGAGTGTAGGGCTGCTCGAGGCCATGTTAAGCGATGGTCCGCCTTCTGGCTATTGTGGGAGCCCTATATTCAAAATCTCAGTCCTCGGACCCGCAATGTCATCCTGCAACTAGGCTATTGATGCCCCGATTAGCAGGGGGAGATTCTGGATGATCCACACGGAGGTTTATACTGGTCCTATTTGGTAATGCTTGGGAGGGTGGGGGGGTTAACCAGGGGGAGGTTGGGTGGGGGAGGGGGGATGGGGACATTGTTCAAAAATCATGTAACCATCTATGTGTTCCGCCCCCTGGGGATCAGAGTCCACCCCAGGGAGCGACTGTTACCAGTTGTGTATTTGCCGTTCCTGTTTGATGGTTTATAAATAAAATTTTGAAAAAAAAAAAAAAAAAAAAAAAACATCCTAACACACCTATTTTTTACTTGGTTCCCAAAATTCATAAGACTTTACAGGATCCACCGGGACGTCCTATTGTTTCTTGCAGAGATTCTTTATTGGAACCTCTTTCTAAGTTTTGCGACATCTTCCTGCAACCGGCAGCAGCTAAGGTCTGTTCTTACGTAAAGGACACAGGGGATTTTTTGATTCAACTAGCGTTGTGTACTGATGTGGCATCTTATAAAGAGTCATTGGGCCATATTCGTATCCAGCTGCCACTCGTGGGGCTGGAGAATCCTGCTGAGCCTGTCGGCTAAGTAGTTTTCCTGGCCTGGCAGATCAACTGCTTTCAGATGCATGTCGTGCTGGATGCAAAGGAGCACAGGTCCAGAGTTTCCCGACACAGACTGCGGGACCCCGTGCCTCCCTGTTTGTTCAAATAGAACATCGCTACTTGGTTGTCTGTTTGTATTAAGACAGGTTGATGAGCCAAAGTTTGTCAAAAAACTTGCAGAGCTAGGCGAATGGCACGAAGTTCCAGGAGATTGATCTGCTTTGTGGTCTCATGCGGAGGCCACACCCCTTGAGTGCACAGTCCCTGGCAATGGGCTCCCCAGCCCAGCAAGGATGTATCCATAGTTAGGATCCACATGGGTTGAGGAGCTTGGAAGGCGACCCCCGCTTCCAAGTATTTTGGTTGAAGCCACCAGGCCAAGGCCTGTACCAGTTTTTTGGACACCTTGACTCTGTCTCGGAGTCTGCCTGTGGCTTGTGTCCACTGGTCCCTGAGACACCACTAAGCTGCTCTCATTTGGAGGTGGGCATTCGGTGTCACATGTACCATGGAGGCCATGTGGCCAAGGAGGCGCAGGAAATATCTTGCTGATATCTGAGACCTGCGACTCACTTGATGTGCCAGGGCCAGGAGTCTCTGTGCCCTTTCCACTGTCAGGTAGGCCCTTACCTGAATGTTATCTAGTCTGGCCCCAATGAACTCTAGTTGAGTGGGGACTAGGGTAGACTTGGGATAACTGATTACAAACACTAGGTGTTGGAGCACATGAATGGTGTGAGATGTGGCCTGTTGGACCTCCCTGGCTGACTTGGCTCTGATGAGCCAATCGTCTAGGTAGGGGAAGACAAACTCCTTGTATTCCGAGAAAGGCGACCACCACCGCCAGGCACTTGGTGAACACCCTGGGGGTGGAGGCCAGGCCAAAGGGAAGCACTCTGTACTGATAGTGTTTTCCCTCTACCACAACGCGTAGATATTGTCTGTGCTCGGGATGAATTAGGATGTGTGTATACGCATCCTTTAGGTCTAAGGAGCATAGCCAGTCTCCCTGGCGAAGGTAAGGCAGCAATATTCCAAGGGAAAGCATTATGAACTTCTCCCTCACCAGGAATTTGTTTAAGTTGCGCAGGTCGAGGATGGGTCTTAGGCCTCCTGTCCTTTTTGGTATCAGGAAGTACCTGGAATAGAAGCCTTTTGCCTGCAGGTGGTGGGGCACCGGTTCTACCGTCTGATCCTCGAGAAGACCTGCTAACTCCTTCAGAAGGTGGTCCTGGTGAAGGGGAGACCTGAAAGGCTCTCCTGGAAAGTAGGAAGGGGGCACCTGGGTCAAGTGAAGCAGATAGCCTTGATGGACTATCTGAAGAACCCAAGTGTCTGTGGTGATGGCCGGCCATCTGTGGGCATACAGGGCAAACCTCCCCCCTGTGCATTGCTTTTCTCCTATGGTGAGAAGGGCTATGCCTTGAGAGTCAAAAGCCACTACCAGGCTGAGCCGGTGCCTGGGGTTTGGGGGACTTTCTGCTTACACGGGCCATGCCCCTGTCCCTTGGCCTGCTGCCCCTGTTGGGGAGCCAGGGAAGCCTGAAATGGGGGGGTAGCTTCGGTAAGCAGTACCCTTCCTCGGGAAAAAGGGCTTCTTACCCGAGCCTTTTTTTTTTTTTTAAAGAAGGGGCAGAAGTCTTCTTCGACAGCCTTGTCCTGGTCAGGTACTCTGACTCGATCTCAGCTGCCTTTTCAGTCATGGGCTTGCCAAAAAGGTTTTCACCACAGCATTGGACATCGACCAATTTGTCCTGAACCCACTGTTCCAGGTTTGACGACTGTAGCCATGCATGGCAACGTGCACTGATGCCAGCCACAGCTACTCGGACCGATGCCTCGAACCCGTCATAGGCTGCTCAACTCATGAACTTCAAGCACTCACAAACTCCGATGGACAGAGTCTAGAAGTGCTGCAAGGGTCCCTCGGAGAGACCAGCAGAGAACCCGGCGATTTCCTTCGCCAAGTCTCACAGGTACATGCCCATGTACAGCTGGTATGCCTGGATCTGACATGTCAGCGTAGAAATCTGGTAGAACTTCCTGCTGAGGGCGTCCAAGTTGCAGGCCTCCCTCCCAGGAGGCACTGAGGAGTGCGTTTTCGGCTCTTGAGCCGGCACATGGCTGATTCCACAACCATGGAGTTGTGCAGCAGTTGTGCTTTTTGGAACCCAGGGCTCTTGCAGACGGTACATCGAATCGAGCCGCCTGCTGATCACTGGCACCGACGCCGGCGTCTCCCACATCTGGAGAATCAGCCGTTCCAGGATTGGAGGCATCGGTACAGTAAGGGCTTCCCGAGGGGGAAAGTCATACTGAAGGATCACAAGCTCCTCAGCTCGAGGCTCCTCCTCGGACTCCTTAGGGAATGCCAAAGCCTTTGACATGTCCCTTATGAAGTCCAAGAAAAGAGGGTCCTCCGGGGGGAGGGGGGGGAACCTTCTCTGAGGTTCGGACACCGAGGAATCGAACAGGACGTCCCTGGTTCTGCAGGTGTCAGGGGACTCTTCTTCCTCAGTCTCCCAGCCCAACGCCTCCAAAGAGGCTCCAGTCTTGAGGGCTTTGGCTTTGACCACCCCGACGCCGATGGCACCGGGGTCAACAACCTTGGTAACAAACAGGAGGTCGAGGGAGACCTTGGCCAAGGATTGACTCGAGTATTTAGAGTCTCTAGGATCGGCTCAGCCTCCGGGGTCGACTTGGATGTCGGAGGCCTGGTGGTCGGGGAGGGAGGCCTGGTGGTCGGGGAGGAAGGACCGGTAAGACCGGCTATCAGCACCCGCTTCTGGTCCATGAAAGCAGACATGCTGCGCTCCAAGGCCACCATTCTGAGACCGAGCTTAGAAGGCTCCACCGCCCCCAGGTCAGGTCCCAACGTCATCGGGTCTGACGCCGATTCTCCCGGAAAAGAGTCCGCAATGAGGACAGTGGTTACTTGCCTCAGCTGCTCCGGGTTCCTTCGAGGACGTTTCGCCGGGCGCTCCAACTCCAATAATCTGGGCCGGCATTTAGGGCTCCGCGAAGAACCAGGCCGTTCAGAACCATCTAACAACGCCGCCTTTGAGGATTTTTTCTTCCTCTGATGTTCCCATGACGGAGAACCCCTCTCCGAGGACACCCGACGCTGCTCAGGCTCAGACAGTTCCCGAGATGTCGAGACCTCAGATGAGGTCCAGGCCCAGGAGGGTACGGACTCAGCAAAAATCCTATTGTGCTGCTGCTGGCGGCTCCACAAGGCCTTCGAGGACATTTTCCTGCACGGGCCACAGACCTTCGGGTCATGGTCAAGCCCGAGGCAGCAGAGACAGCAGTCATGTGTATCGGTGAGAGACATTAACTTCGTACACCAATCACACTTTTTGAACCCGCTGGCAGCCACTGGCGGAAAAAGGACCCCTGCGAGGTCGAAGACCAGGGCTGCCGGTGAAAAAGAAAAAGAGCACAAATACTAGTCACGAAGGGCAAAAAACGAAAAATCAAACCAGACTCTATACTGGTGTACTGAGTCTAAGGCGGGAAGGGGAACCGGTGTTGAACCGGAGGAAAAATGAAACAAAGTATTTTTAAACACTTTTTTCACAGTGACAACGTCCGAAGGGCTCCATGGAAAAAAGGAGAATGAGCATGATGGCACCCTTGGGCGGGAAGGGGACTGCACATGCGTGATGCAATTCCCAAAAGCTCTCTTTGAAAGCTGGGGATTTGCTCCGCACAAGGGCTCCGTCAGCGTAGACGTCACCCATATCTGAGGACTGACTTCCTGCTTGTTCCTGGAGAAACTGCTGGTTTGTTTGTTCCACAGTTTGAAAACTTACAAGCCCCAGGTACCTCAGGCCAGAAGGTCGGGGGTTCAAATCCCACTAGAGGACAGCAACCTTGGGCCGGAAGGACTGGGGTTCCTAGTCCCACAGGTGCTCCTTGTGGTCTTGGGCAAGCCACTTAACCCTCCATTGCCCATGTTCCCTGAAAAAGTCTCCAAGTTATAATGCCCTGGTTCAATGTAATTTCAGTTTGTTCAATGTAAACCGCCTTGATATCATGAAAGGCAGTATATAAGAAATGTTATATAAATGAAACAAATAAATAGAACATCAATGATAGCACCAATGTTAGAGGAATACTGTGAGGAAAGAAGAAACGAGTCCTTTTAATATAAATGGTGGTTTTGATTGATGAAGCATTTTTTAATTTAAAGTTTTAGAGTGGTGTCTGAAAAAAGACAATATTCATGTCTCGGAGTACTAAGAATTAAAAAACGGTAAATATCTTTGAGACAATTGATGTGTGTAGTAAGGGGAGGGGGGTTGAAGTATTACATGATTCACCAGTATGCTTCAATCTTTACTGAGAAAGATGGAGGGACGTTACCCATGACTGAAGTGGCATTTAAAGGTGATACTGCAGAGGAATTGAAAGAAATATCACTACACCGGGAAGATGTATTACAACTATTTGATAAAATGAATAGTAGCAAATCACCTGGACCGGATGGTATACATCCAAGGGTGTTGAAAGAACGGAAATATGAGATTGCAGACCTGCTATTGATAATCTGTGAACTTTAATTAAAATAATTAAAATCATCTGTAATACCTGAAGATTGGAGGATAGCCAATTTTTAAAAAGGGTTCCAGGGGTGATCTGGGAAATTACAGACCAGTGAGCTTGATGTCAGTACCATGAAAAATGTAAGTCGGTTGATATAGTGTATTTGGACTTTCAGAAAGCCTTTGACAAGGTCCCTCATCAGAGACTTTTGGCCAAACTAAAAAGTTATGGGATAGGAGGCAGTGTATTATTGTGGATCAGGAACTGGTTAAAAGATAGAAAGCAGAGGGTAGGGCTACATGGCCAATTTCCCAATGGAAAAAGGTGAATAGTGGAGTACCCCAGGAATCTGTGCTGGGTCCGCTACTTTTTGACATATTTATAAATGACCTGGAAAAGGGAATAACGAGTGAGGTTATCAAATTTGCAGATGACACAAAACTATTTAAAGCTGATAAAACCCAAGAGGATTGTGGAAAAAAGCAAAAGGATCTTGATAAATAGGAAGACTGGGCATGCAAATGGCAGATGAAATTTAATGTGGACAAGTGCAAAGTTATGCACCTAGGAAATAACAACCCAAACTATGGTTACACGATGCAAGGTTCCACAGTGGGAACCACCACCCAGGAAAAAGATTTAGGCGTCATCTTAGATAACATGCTAAAACCCTCTGCCCAGTGTGCAGCGGTGGCCAAGAGAGCAAATAGAATGCTAGGTATCATAAGGAAAGGAATGGAAAATAAAACAAAGGATATTATAATGCCTCCGTATCGTTCCATGGTGCGACTGCACCTTGAATATTGTGTGCAAATCTGGTCTCCGTATCTTAAAAAGGATAGAGTAGTTACTCACCTGTAACAGGTGTTCTCCAGGAACAGCAGGAATCAGTCCTCACATATGGGTGACGTCGGCGCCGACGGAGCCCCGTGCGGAGCATTTCCCCAGCTTTCAAAGAAAGCCTTTGGGAATTGCAGCGCGCATGCACGGTCCCCTTCCCGCCCAAGGGTACCATCTTGCTCAGTCTGATGACATAGCAAAAAGACAGCAAAAAAATTAAGAAAAAAAAAAATCATATGACTGCAACTCCAAGGGGAGGAGGGAGGGTTGTGAGGACTGATTCCTGCTGCTCCTGGAGAACACCTGTTACAGGTGAGTAACTACTCTTTCTCCAGGACCAAGCAGGAAGTCAGTCCTCGCAAATGGGACTCCCCAGCTTAAGGCTACCGGAGACCTCAAGTCGAAAAAATAAGCTCCCTCGAGCTCGTCAGTACGTAAGGAAGGAATCTTCTCTTAGAACACCCCCGACCGGTAGCCCAACACAAGGGCCGGAGGGTAGGAGTTGCCTAAACCCCAAAGAGATTATGGAGAACTGCCTGTCCGAAAGCACTGTCCCTGCGGGACTCCCTCTCAAGGCAGTAATGGGCCGCAAAAGTCTGGCTTGAAGACCAAGTAGCGGCCCGGCAGATGTCTGCCAACGGAACAGAGCGGAGATGAGCCACTGACGCAGCCTTCGCCCTGACACGATGAGCCGTGACTCGACCCTCCAACGAGAGGCCGGCTGCCCCATAAGCCCAGACAATACAGTCAGCGACCCATATGGACAAAGTACGCTTGGAGACAGGTAACCCCAACTTATTGGGGTCAAAAGAAACGAAGAGCTGAACAGCCCTCTGGTGCTCCCACGTACGGTCAAGGTAGAAGGATAATGCCCTCCTACAGTCCAGGGTATGCAGGATCATCTCAGCCCGGTTGGCATGCGGCCTGGGAAAGAAGGTCGGAAGAACCACCTCATGATTGAGGTGAAAAGGGGAGACAACCTTAGGGAGAAACTTGGGGTGAGTCCGTAAGACTACCCTATTCCTGTAGAACCTAGTGTAAGGGGGATCAGACACTAGTGCCTGACGTTCTTACTCGCCTAGCAGAGGTAAGAGATACCAGAAACAAGGTTTTCCAGGAGAGAAAACGGAGAGGGCAGGTAGCCATAGGTTCAAATGGCGGACAAGTAATCCGCTGTAAGACCACATTCAGATCCCACTCAGGGGCTGGTGGACGCAAAGGAGGCTTAAGCAGGAGGAAGCCTCTGAGAAAACGAGCCACCAAAGGGTGGTTGGAAAGAGGCCTGCCGTCCACCAGCGAGTGGTGCGCTGAGAGAGCACTGAGGTTAACCCTGACAGAGTTGGACTTAAGGCCTAGATTGGAGAGGTAAAGCAAATATTGCAATACTACCGCTACCAAGCACGAGAAGGGATTCTCGCTGTGCTGATCACACCATGTGGAGAATCTACGCCACTTAAGAGCGTAGGATTTCCTGGTGGATTGCCGTCTAGAGGCTAAGACTACGTCTTCTACCTCTTTAGGCAGTAGTAGGGAAGCCAGGAATACCCTTTCAGCAGCCAGGTCATCAGATGAAGGGACTGGAGGTTGGGGTGCAAGAGAGATCCCTGTTCCTGAGACAGGAGATCGTGTTGAATCCCCAGAGGAAGAGGAGTGTTCACTGCCAGTTGTAGCAGAAGGGGGAACCAGGGTTGCCTCGGCCACCTGGGGGCTATCAGAATCATGGAAGCCCCGTCCTTGAGGACTTTCAACAGTGTTCGGGACACTATTGGTGTGGGAGGAAACGCATACAGTAGGCCTTGGGACCACGGAAACAGAAACGAATCCACTGCTACTCTGAGAGGATGCGGTTGTCTGGAACAAAATCTCGGGAGTTGCCGGTTCAGAGGACTGGCGAAAAGATCCATGGTGGGGAGGCCCCACCTGAGAAAGATCTGCTGAACCACCAACGGATTCAATCTCCATTCGTGTGGTTGCAGGATCCTGCTCAGCCTGTCCGCCAGGTAATTGTCTTGACCTGGGAGGTAGACAGCCTTGAGGAGGATTCCGTGATTGACGGCCCAAGAGCACAGCCACTGTGCCTCCTGACAGAGAAGGAAGGAGCCTGTGCCCCCTTGTTTGTTCACGTAGAACATGGCAACTTGATTGTCCGTCTGGACCAGTACAGACTGGTGAGATGTGAAGTGGGAGAAGGCTCTCAGAGCTAGGAGTATCGCCCATAGCTCCAGGAAGTTTATCTGCTGAGCAGCCTCCCAAGGGGTCCAGAGACCCTGAGTACATGCCCCTTGGCAATGCGCTCCCCAACCTAGAAGAGAAGCATCTGTCGTCAGCACTTGAGAATGCGGAGGGGATTGAAAAACCACTCCAAGTACCAGATTCGGAAGATGAAGCCACCATTGCAGAGAGGAGACGAGCAGGGTGGATATTCTTACTGAGTCTGCAAGGCTCCCTGTGGCTTGATGCCACTGAGTTCGAAGGCTCCACTGAGCAGGCCGCATGTGCAGGCGGGCACTGGGGATTACATGAACTGTGGAAGCCATATGGCCGAGAAGTCTCAGGAATTGCCTGGTGGAGACCAGGGAATTGCTGTGAAACTGCCTGGCTAGATCCAACAACCTGTGGGCTCTGTCCACTGGCAGAAAAGCCTTCGCCTGAAGAGTGTCCAGCCTTGCTCCTATGAATTCTAAGTTCTGGGACGGGAGCAAAGTGGACTTTGCGAAGTTTACGACAAACCCCAAGTGCTGAAGCAGAGCCACAGTGCGAAGGGTGGCTTGATTGGCCTCCTGGGAAGACTGGCCCCTTATGAGCCAGTCGTCCAGGTATGGGAACACAAAAAGACCTTGAAGCCCCAGGTAGGCCCCCACCACCGCCAGGCACTTGGTGAACACCCTGGGGGCGGAGGTTAGGCCAAAGGGTAGAACTCTGTACTGGTAGTGGTTTCCTCCCACAACAAATCTGAGATATTGTCTGTGGTCTGGAGTATAAGCATCCTTTAGATCCAAGGAGCATAGCCAATCTCCCTGCTGGAGGTAGGGCAGCAGGATTGCAAGGGTAAGCATCTTGAACTTTTCCCTCTCCAGGAACTTGTTGAGGTTGCGCAAGTCTAGGATGGGTCCGAGGTCTCCTGTTCTTTTTGGTACCAGAAAGTACCTGGAATAAAAGACGTGACCTCTCAGGTGGTGGGGCACCGGTTCCACAGCCTGTACCTTTAGCAGACTTGCTAACTCCTGAAGGAGTATGTCCCTGTGCAGAAGGGGTCTTGGAGGCTCCCCTGGAAAATAGGAGGGAGGTACCTGGTGAAAATGGAGAAGATAGCCCTTTTGGACTATATGGAGCACCCAGGTATCTGATGTGACGGCTGACCACCTGTGGGCAAAGTGGGCCAGCCGGCCTCCTGTGCTGATGTGAGCCAGCTGAGGAGAAGAGGCTATGCCTTCTGAGTCAAAAAAAACCCACCATGCTGAGCAGGGGCCGGTGTTGGTGGCTTGGGGGCCTTCTGCCTACGGGGCCCATGACCCTGCCCCTTGGCCTGCTGACCCTGTTGGGGAGCTGCAGCAGAGGCCTGATAATGAGGGTATTGTTTATAGGTAGATGACTTCCTCGGGTAAAAGGTCTTTTCCCCCGAGCCCTTCTTTTTCTGAGAAGAGGCAGAGGTTTTTCTGGACAACCTAGTCCGGGTCGGAGTCTCGAACTCGAGTTCTGCAGCCTTTTCAGCCATGGGCTTGCCAAAGAGGTTTTCACCCCGGCAGGGGACATCGACCAACTTGTCCTGTACCCATGGCTCGAAGTCGGATGACTGTAGCCAAGCCTGTCGGCAGGCACCGATGCCAGCCCCGGCTACTCGGGCCGAAGCCTCAAAGCCATCGTAGGCTGCCCGAGAGAAAAACTTCGAGCATTCTCGAATACCAGTGGACAAGGCCTGGAACCTCTGCAATGGTTCCTCGGAGAGACCAGCAGAGAACCCGGCAATCTCCTTTGCCAGGTCTTGGAGATGCATGCCCATGTAGAGCTGGTATGTCTGGACACAGCAAGCAAGCATAGAGCCCTGGAAGCACTTATTTATTCAGTTTTGTATACCGCCTTATCCTTCAATCAAAGCGGTCACAACACAATTGGGGGATACATTTAACACGCGGGGATATGAGAGACATACACTAATACTTACGGGGAACATGGGCAATGGAGGGTTAAGTGGCTTGCCCAAGACCACAAGGAGCATCTGTGCGACTAGAAACCCCAGTCCTTCTGGCCCAAAGTTGCTGTCCTCTAGTGGGATTTGAACCTCCGACCTTCCGGCCTGAAGTACCTTGCCCCAACCACTAGGCTACTCCTCCCTCACTTCTTACCAAGGGCATACAGTTTCCGGGCCTCCCGGCTGGGAGGCACCGAGGAGTGCATCTTTTGACTTTTCAGTCGATGCATGGCCGATTCCACAACCATGGAGTGGTGCGGTAATTGTGCCTTTTGGAACCCGGGGCTCTTGCGGACTCGATAGATGGAATCGACCCGCTTGCTTAACACCGGCATCGAGGCCGGGGTCCCCCACATGCGGAAGAGCAGCCGCTCCAGCATCGGAGGAACCGGTACAGTAAAGGCCTCCTTCGGGGGAGAGTCATACTGGAGGGCCTCGAGCTCCTCGGCTTGAGGCTCCTCCTCGGGATCCGCGGGGAATGCCAAGGCCTTGGCCATATCCCCCACGAAGTCCGAGAACCGGGTATCCTCTGGTGGGGATCGTCTCCGAGGATCAGACTCCGGCAAGTCCGATGGGACACACCGAGTCCGATAGGTGTCGGGTGACTCTTCGTCCTCCATCTCCCAGCCCGACTCCTCGGAGGAGGAATCGAGCGGCTCCGGTCAGGTGGGCACCGATGCCATCCGCCCCGACGCCGAGGGTACCGGCGTCGACGACCTCGGTCCCGAACGGGAGGCCGAGGGAGACCGTGGCCGAGGATAGACTCGAGCCCGCATGGACTCGAGGATCGGCTCGGCCTTCTGGGGTCGACTTGGACGTCGATGTCCCGGTGGTCGGGGCAGGTGCACCGGTGAGACCGGCGATCAATGCCCGCTGCTGTTCCATGAAGGCAGCAAGGCTGCTCTCCAAGGCCGTCAACCTGAGTCTGAGCTCAGGAGACCCAGCAGCCCCCGACTCGGGGCCCGACGGCGTCGGGCCCAACGTCCGCTCCCATGGAGGAGAGTCCACAAGGACTACAGCACTCACGTGTCCAGGAGACTCCATCTCTAGACGAGGTTGCTTGGCAGGCCTCTCTGACTCCGAAGGCCCAGGACGGCTATTGGGGCTATGCGACCTGGCCATCGAGGAACCAGGAGCGTCCACCGACGCCGCCCTCGTGGGTTTCTTCTTCCTGCGCTGTTCCCGCGAAGGAGACCCCTGCTCAGAGGAACCCCGACACTGCTCGGGGCCGGAGTCCCGAGACGTCGAGGCCTCTGACGAGGTCCGGGCCCGTCCGGACACGGAGACAGAGAAGATCCTATCCTTCTGGTGCTGCCGACTCAACGCCTTCGAGGACATTTTGCCACATGGACCACAGATCATCGGGTCATGATCGGGTCCGAGGCAGCGGAGGCAGCAGACATGTGTGTCGGTAAGAGACATAAGTTTTTTACACCGATCACACTTTTTAAACCCGCTGGCAGCCATCAGGGGAAAAAGGGCCCCTGCGAGGTCAAAAGACAGGGCTGCCAGTGAAAAAAGAAAAATGGTGCGAAAGCTAGTCAACAAAGGACAAAAACCGAAAAAGAGAGAGTGGGCTCGATACCGGTGTATCGGGCCCAGGCGGGAAAAGGATCAGGCGTCGAACCGAAGGAAAAGAACAAAAAATCCAGGGAAATGAACATTTTCCTCGGTGAAAAACAAACTACATTCGTCGAGCTCCGCGGAAAAAAGAAGACTGAGCAAGATGGCACCCTTGGGCGGGAAGGGAACCGCGCATGCGCGCTGCAATTCCCAAAGGCTTTCTTTGAAAGCTGGGGAAATGCTCCACACGGGGCTCCGTAGGCACCGACGTCACCCATATGTGAGGACTGACTTCCTGCTTGGTCCTGGAGAAACAGCGTTATTAGAAAAGGTACAGAGAGGAGCCACCAAAATGGTAAAGGGGATGGAAGGCTACTCCTATGAAGAAAGGCTAAAAAGGTTAGGGCTCTTCAACCTGGAAAAGAGACGGCTGAGGGGAGATATGATAGAGGTCTATAAACTAATTAATGGAGTGGAACGGGTAAACGTAGATCGATTGTTTACGTTATCAGAATATAGAAAGACTAGGGGACATGCAATGAAGCTACAGGGTAAACTATTTAAGACAAATAAGGGAAAATATTTTTTCACTCAACGTGTAATCAAACTCTGGAATTTGTTACTGGAGGATGTAGTAAAGGCTGTTAGTGTAGCTGGGTTTAAAAAAGGTTTGGACAAGTTCCTGGAGGAAAGGTCCATAAACCATTATTAAAAAGGGACCCAGGATATCAATGCTTGATCCGGTACAAGCATTGTGGAACCTGTGTCTTTTGGGGAAACTGCTAGGTACGTATGACCTAGATTGGCCACTGCTGGAAACAGGATACTGTGCTTGATGGACTTTCGTCTGACCCTGTATGGCATATCTTATGTTCTTAATGTCTCTTGTAAACAAACATTTTTTGGAAAAAAATGTGTCTGTTTTGTTGAAATAAAGTGTAGTTACTCACCTGTAAGAGGTGTTCTCCAGGGACAGCAGGAATCAGTCCTCACATATAGGTGATGTCAGCACCGACGAAGCCCTCGTAGAAGCATCTCCCCAGCTTTCAAAGAAAGATGTTGGTTGATGCCACCACGCATGTGTGGTCCCCTTGCTCAGTCAGATGACATAGCTAGAGCCGACAAAAATGGCAGCAAAATACAGCAACTCCATGGGGAGGAGGAAGGGTTGTGAGGATTGTTTCCTGCTGTCCTCGGAGAACACCTTTTACAGGTGAGTAACTATGCTTTTCTGCAGGAACAAGCAGGAAGTAAGTCCTCACAAATGGATTTCCCTAGCTACAGACTGGGAAACTGTAAAAAAAACACGTCCAAGCCATGAGCAGCAACAAGCGAGACAGAGGACAGACTAAGGACCCCAGAGTCCAGTGAGAACCATCACTCCGGTAGCCTGAAGACAAAGGTCAAAGGGTAGGAGTTGCCTAGACCCCAAAGAGATTATGGAGTACGGCCTGGCCGAAGGCACTGTCCCGGCCAGGACTCCCTCTCCAGGCAGTAGTGAGCTACAAAGGTGTGGACTGAAGACCATAAGGACATAAGATCATAAGATATGCCATACTGGGTCAGACCGAGGTCCATCAAGCCCAGTATCCTGTTTCCAACAGTGGCCAATCTAGGTCATACGTACTGTCAGATGGCTGCCTGGGTGAGAATCTTCACAGTCTTGACAATGCATATATTTATATGATTTTTGCACGGTATTGTGGGTAATGTAGTTCATTCACACCAGACACAGCTGCTGACAATAATTTAGTTGTGCACAAGTGTTAAAGCCAATAAGATACTTCTTTATTTATGGGGTTATTTCTCCCAGCACAGATATGCTTGGTAGCACATAAATTAGGTTACTTGCTTGCAGTGTTTAACTTGGTAAAACAAAGTCAAAAACTCAAAATCAGGAAAACAACCTTCAAACTTGTCAGGCAATTAGCTAATGTTTTCTTAGCATATCTCTAACAAACGAAAAGCCACAAAGAAAGAAATAAACTGTTCTTGTAAGGTTAACTTCTGATTACTTTCCACACAGATCCAGAAGTAATTCTCTCCTAGCTCACAAGCAATTAGGTGCAGCTCAATTGCTATCAGTTATCCAGCTGAAACCCTTTAGCTGGATGGCTTCCTACTGTGTGAGTCAAATCCTGCTTCAGGAGCTTTTCTTAGTGGAATAAAGAACAAATTTATATTTCTTTGTGATGGCTGCTGTGCTTTATATCACAGAAAGTTACCAACGGAGTTTGGATAGAGAGCAGTCCATATAAACAATATCTTGATCTGCTATTTTTCCCCTTCATCAACAAGCATAGGGTCACTATCATGAATTGGCACAGATGAATCTTTCAATGGAGCACTTTCAGGAGAACACTTATTTCCCTGCTGTCTTTCAAGGTTATAGCTAGGGCATAGATCAGTGTTCATACCTGAGCTTCCATTGTTGCTATAGTTCCTCTCTATATAGCCTGGCCAGTATGTAGTCCAGTTCTTATGTCCAGCCTTCCAGTCCTGATCCCTGGTCACTGGATCTCTCTTCACATACCTTCTGGCATAGGTCTTAGAGTCCCTTCCACGTGCAGCCGTCTCCCTCACAGGTAGCCTCTGGTGATTCCTTGTTCTGCAGCACCATTCTTCTGGCTTTCCCCAGTCCAATGGTCTATGCTGGCCCTTGGAATACCTCCCAGTATACGTACTGCCTTGGACTCTTCTAGACCTCTCAAAGGCTTTTCTCCTCTTCCTTCCAGAGGGTTTCTTTCCTTCTCTATCCATCCGGTTTGGCTTCTGCTTCTGCTGATCCTTCAGATGAAACTGATGATCAAACTCAAGCTGATTCTCAGGATACTGAGGACAATTCTCTGAATATCCAAGGTGATCATGAAGCTGATCATGGAGAAGCTGATGCTTGTCATCTGTAGAACAAACTCTATTCTTATTCTGCCTTGATGAGTGCTCCTCCCTAATACAGCGCAGCTGTGCTGAATCAGGCCCTGCCCTTTGAGATGAGTGCTTAGGGATTACCTCATAGCCCTCCTGATTGAACACACGTTTCCCCACTTCAGCTCCTCTAATGGCTGTTGGAAACCTGGTGCATTCTGGGACTGGTAGTCTTTTGTGGGAAAATTCTGTTTTCTTATTTCTACCAGAACTGACAGGTTACTTGTTCAGAGTCCCATCATCTTTTCTATAGCTCCTTCCTGAGCTATAAGCTTCCTTATCACAGTACCTAGCAGTATCAGACAGGTTCCACAATGCTTGTACTGGGTCAAGCATTGATTATACTGGGTCCCTTTTTAATAATAGTTTATGGATCTTTCCTCCAGGAACTTGTCCAAACCTTTTTTAAACCCAGTTACACTAACAGCTCTTACTACATCCTCCGGTAACAAATTCCAGAGTTTGATTACACTTTGAGTGAAAAAATATTCTCTCTTATTTGTCTTAAATAGTTTACCCTGTAGCTTCATTACATGTCCCCTAGTCTTTCTATATTCTGATAGCGTAAACAATCGATCTACGTTTACCCATTCCACTCCATTCATTAATTTATAGACCTCTATCATATCTCCCCTCAGCCGTCTCTTTTCCAGGTTGAAGAGCCCTAACCTTTGTAGCCTCTCTTCATAGGAGTAGCCTTCCATCCCCTTTACCATTTTAGTGGCTCTTCTCTGTACTTTTTCTAATAACGCTATATCCTTTTTAAGATACGGCGATCAGAATTGCACACAATATTCAAGGTGCGGTCGTACCATGGAACGATACAGAGGCATTATAATATCCTTTGTTTTGTTCTCCATTCCTTTCCTTATGATACCTAGCATTCTATTTGCTTTCTTGGCCGCCGCTGCACACTGGGTGGAGGGCTTTTAACAAGTTATCCACGATGACTCCTAAATCTTTTTCCTGGGTGGTGGTTCCCAATGTGGAACCTTGCATCGTGTAACCATAATGTGGGTTGTTCTTTGCTAGGTGCATAACTTTGCACTTGTCCACATTAAATTTCATCTGCCATTTGGATGCCCAGTCTTCCAATTTATCCAGATCCTCCTGCAGTTTTCCACAGTCCTCTTGGGTTTTAACAACTTTAAACAGTTTTGTATCGTCTGCAAATTTGATAACCTCACTAGTTATTCCCTTTTCCAGGTCATTTATGAATATGTCAAAACGTAGCAGACCCAGTACAGATCCCTGGGGTACTCCACTACTCACCTTTTTCCATTGGGAATATTGGCCATTTAGCCCTACCCTCTGCTTTCTATCTTTTAACCAGTTCCCGATCCACAATAGTACACTGCCTCCTATCCCATGACTCTTTAGTTTTGCCAAAAGTATCTGATGAGGGACCTTGTCAAAGGCTTTCTGAAAGTCCAGACACACTGTATCAACCAACTCACCTTTGTCTACCTGTTTATTCACACCTTCAAAAAAACATCTCAGATTAGTAAGACAAGATCTTCCTTGTCTAAAGCCATGTTGGCTGTCTCCCTTTAGGCCATGACTATCTACATGCTCTGTAATTTTGTTCTTTATGATGGTTTCTACCATTTTCCCTGGTACTGACGTCAGGCTCAACGGTCTGTAATTTCCTGGGTCACCCCTGGAATCCTTTTTAAAAATTGGCGACCCTCCAATCTTCAGGTATTACAGATGATTTTAATGAAAATTCACAGATTACCAATAGCAGGTCTGCAATCTCATATTTCAGTTCTTTCCACACTCTTGGATGTATACCATCCGGTCCAGGTAATTTGCTACTATTCAGTTTATCAAATAGTTGTAATACATCTTCCCGGTGTAGTGATATTTCTCTCAATTCCTCTGCAGTATCACCTTTAAATACCACTTCAGTCTTGGGTAACATCCCTACATCTTCCTCAGTAAAGACCTAAGCAAAGAATTCATTCAGTCCCTCCGCTATAGCCTTGTCTCCTCTTACTGCCCCTTTTACCCCTTTATCATCTAACGGTCCAATTGACTCTCTCATAGGCCTTTTGCTATGAATGTACTTGAAAAAGTCTATTTCGTGTTTTTGCTTCCGTAGCAAGTTCCTTCTCAAATTCTCGCTTTGCCTGCCTTATCAATGCTTTGCATTTAACTTGCCAGTGCTTGTGCTGTTTCCAGTTTTCGTCATTTGGCTCTTTTTTCCATTTCCTGAAAGATGCTTTTTTGGCAGCAACAGCCTCTCTGACCTCACCTTTAAACCATGCGGGCAGTTTTTTGGACTTTCTACCACTTTTCTTACTGTGTGGAATACAGCTGGTCTGGGCTTCGAGGATAGTATTTTTAAATAACACCCAAGCTTGCTGTAAGTCTAACCTTTGCAACCGCTGCTTTTAGTTTTTTCTTAACTATATTCCTCATTTTATCATAGTCTCCCTTTCGAAAGTTAAAAGGTAGTACTGTGGATTTCTTTACTATCCCTCCTCCACTAATTAAATCAAACACGATCATGCTATGATCACTATTGCCAAGTGGTCCCAAAACCCTTATTTCTTGCACCAGATCTGGTGTTCCACTAAGGACTAGGTCCAGTATGGCTTCCCCTCTGGTTGGTTCATGAACCAGCTGCTCCAAGAAGTAGTCATTTATTTCATCTAGAAACTTTATCTCCCTAGCATGTCCTGCCGTGACACTGACTCAGTCGATAATGGGGTAATTGAAATCACCCATTATTACTACTCTGCTGTGACTTTTGTTAGCTTCCTTGATTTCTTTGAGAATTTCATCATCCATTTGTTCATTCTGGCCAGGCTGTCGATAGTACACCCCCCCACTGCCATCACCTTCCCCTTCATACATGGAATTTCAATCCATAGAGATTCTACAGCAAATTTTGTTTCCTGCAAAACTTTAATCCTTTCTGACTCAATGCCCTCTCTAACATAGAGCGCAACACCTCCACCAATTTGAACAGTTCTATCATTACGATATAGTTTGTATCCAGGTATCACAGTGTCCCACTGGTTATCCTCCTTCCGCCATGTCTCTGAGATTGCAATCATATCTAACCTCTCGTTTAGTGCTATATATTCTAACTCTCCCATCTTATTGTTTAGACTTCTAGCATTTGCATTCAAGTATTTCAGAGACTGTATTTTATTAATATTAATCTGGCTATTGGCAGGCATGGATAATTTGGAATCCTTATGCTCTGTCTGCACGGTACTCAAGGGCATTTGGGCTACTATACTCTTTTTTGGACCCTCACTGCGTTTGGTAGTATCCATCAAGGATACCTTCTTCCGAACCTTTCGCTCTTGGGTGACTATCGGCTTTCCCCTAATTTCTAGTTTAAAAGCTTCTCTATCTCCTTTTTAAAGGTTAATGCCAGCAGTCTGGTTCCATCCTGTTTAAGGTGAAGCCCATCCCTTCGGAAAAGCCCATCCCTTCGGAAGAGCCCCTCCTTTCCCCAGAATGTTCCCCAGTTCCTAACAAATCCAAAACCCTCATCCTTGCACCATCGTCTCATCCACGCATTGAGACTCCGGAGCTCTGCCTGCCTTTTGGGTCCTGCATGTGGAACAGGAAGCATTTCGGAGAATGCTATCCTAGAAGTTCTGAATTTCAACTTTCTACCTAAAAGCTTAAATTTAGCCTCCAGAACTTCCCTATCACATTTTCCTATGTCATTGGTACCGACATGTCCCAAGACAGCAGACTCCTCCCCAGCACCATCTATGACCCTATCTAGGCAGTGCTGAGGTCCGCTACCTTCGCACCAGGCAGGCATGTTACCAGGCGATCCTCACGTCCACCAGCCACCCAGTTATCTACATGCCTAATGAATGAATCACCAACTATAACAGCTGTCCTGACCCTCCCCTCATGGGCACATGGCCCTGGAGAAACGTCCTCGGTGCGAGAGGGTTTTACATCACCTGGAGGACACGTCCTAGTTACAGGATCACGTCCTGCCACACCAGGGTGATTCTCTACTGTCACGTGACATCTCTCCTCCTTGGCAACAGGGATGCTGCCAGACTGGAGGTGGGACTTCAGGACTATATCCCTGTAGGTCTTGTCCATGTACTTCTCTGTCTTTTTTATGTCTTCCAGGTCTGCTACTCAAGCCTCTAGAGAATTGACTTGTTCCCTGAGAGCAAAGAGCTCCTTGCACTTACGTATGCACTAAGACCTCTCACCAACTGGGAGAAAATCATACATGTGACACTCAATGCAAAAGACTGGAAAGCCCCCATCTCACTGCTGGTCTTTTGTCTACATCTTAGTTTAAAGCTTGTGTTTAGGTCTTTAAATTCTGTATTTACTAAGGGATGGTGTAGATGCTTATACTAATAAAAGTGTATCTAATACCTCTAATATACCTTGTTCACCTGAAGCTTAATTAATCTCAAGTCCTCAATGCATGACTGATTTGGATAAAGAGCTGCACCTGAGAGCAGCCCCTTTCCTCTAAGACGTGTAAGTACCTATAAAGCTACAATTACCCCAGGGGCGGGTGGGTGTTGGGGAAGGAGGGAGGGAAATAAGACCTATTAAAAGAGGGCTGTTACAAGGTACCCTGTCCTGTACCCTCAGCAGGGGGGGGGGTAGTCCCTCAGGTAGGCTAGAGCAGGAAAAAAAGTTTAAAACAGTAGGTTCTGGGGACAGAGCAGGGAGAGATATTTAATTTAAAGTAACAGTTAACCTGGCTACCACACAAAGCCCAGTTAGTTGAGAGAGGCAAGGTAAGTTATACAGCTGAGAAAGCTGAAGTGCAAAACTAAAGGGAACAGGGAGGTGAAGTAGCACACCAATAAAGACAAACAAATTAAATAAACAGCTAGAACTCTCAGCAAATAAACATCTAGAACTCACAGCAAGTTGTCACAGGAGTTAAATATCGACCTCTCTAGCAGGTGGCGGGCGGCCTGGCAGTTGTCAACCATAGGGACAGAGCTCAAGCCTGCAACTGAGGTCGCCATAGCCTTGACACTGTGTGGCATGCTTGGCATTCCAACAAGAGCCCAGTCTGATCATGGGCAAAGACGATGCAGTCCACCACCTAGATGGACAGGGTCCGCTTGGTAACAGCCTCCCACCGGCAACCGAGGTCATAGGAAATGAACATAAGAACATAAAATATGCCATACTGGGTCAGACCAAGGTCCATCAAACCCAGTATCCTGTTTCCAACAGTGTCCAATCTAGGTCATAAGTACCTAGCAGTTTCCCCAAAAGACAAAGATTCCACAATGCTTGTATTGAGTCAAGTATTGATATCCTGGGTACCTTCTTAATAATGGTTTATGGACCTTTCCTCCAGGAACTTGTCCAAACCTTTTTTAAACCCAGCTACACTAACAGCCTTTACTACATCCTCCGGTAATAAATTCCAGAGTTTGATTACACGTTGAGTGAAAAAATATTTTCTTTTATTAGTCTTAAATAGCAGTTTACCCTGTAGCTTCATTGCATGCCCCCTAGTCTTTCTATATTCTGATAACGTTCCACTCTGTTCATTAATTTATAGACTTCTATCATATCTCCCCTCAGTCGTCTCTTTTCCAGGCTAAAGAGCCCTAACCTTTTTAGCCTTTCTTCATAGGGGTATGCTTCCATCCCCTTTACCATTTTTGTGGCTCTTCTCTGAACCTTTTCTGATAACGCTATATTCTTTTTAAGATACGGCGAACAGAATTGCACACAATATTCAAGGTGCAGTCTTACCTTGGAACGATATAGCGCAGTGGTTCTCAACCTGTTTTGTACCATGACCCCTTTTACCATTGGTCAACTTGTGATGACCCCCAATGATAAAATCAAATGTGTCTCTCTTCCTTTACAGTTAACGCATTGTCGCTGTAATCATGTGTTGAATTATTAATATATTATAGGCCTTTTCAATATATAAATTAATGAATGGAGTGGAACGGATAAACGTGGATCAATTGTTTACGCTATCAGAATATAGAAGGACTAGGGGACATGTAATGAAGCTACAGGGTAAACTATTTAAGACAAATAAGAGAAAATATTTCTTCACTCAACGTGTAATCAAACTCTGGAATCTGTTACCGGAGGATGTAGTAAGGCTGTTAGTATAGCTGGGTTTAAAAAAGGTTTGGACAAGTTCCTGGAGGAAAGGTCCATAAACCACTATTAAAAAGGGACCCAGGATATCAATGCTTGACCTAGTACAAGCACTGCAGAACCTGTGTCTTTTGGGGAAACTGCTAGGTACGTATGACCTAGATTGGCCACTGTTGGAAACAGGATACTGGGCTTGATGGACCTCGGTCTGACCCAGTATGGCATTTCTTATGTTCTTATGTTCTTAATATGTTTTTATTTATAAAATGTACTTATGTAAACCACAATAATTAATCACAACAAATAACAATATTTGATTTCAAAATTATGATGATTTTGTAGTCACATCGCTAATATGAAATAAAATTATTTTTTCTACCTACCTTTGTCTGACCAATTTATTCTCTGATCATGCTGGTCCCGATCTGAGGCTTGTTTTCTTGTCTTCTCTTAGCTCTCTTTCTGTGGTCTATGGTCCATCTGCCATTTCTTATCTCTTCTTTCGTTTTCTTCACTTCTTTCCATCAGCCTATTTCCAGTCCCAGTAACCCTCCCCAGTATCAGCCCTTTCCAGTCCTCACTCCCAGTACCTTCCAATGTCAACTTGCATTCCCATGACTGCCATTGGTGTCCATTCCCTTCCGTGTCCCCCTCCTTCCCCACTGACCAGTCCCGTCTAGTACAAATACCATGGCAGCCCCTACCAGATCCAATCCCTTCCAGTTCCATTCTCCCATCCCCTCGTATCAGCCCATTTGGAGTGGAGGAGTGGCCTAGTGGTTGGGGCAAGGTACTTCAGGCTGGAAGGTCGCGGGTTCAAATCCCACAAGAGGACAGCAACCTTGGGCCGGAAAGACTGGGGTTTCTAGTCCCACAGGTGCTCCTTGTGGTCTTGGGCAAGCCACTTAACCCTCCATAGCCCATGTTTCCTGTAAAATAGTTATCTCCAAGTTATAATGCCTGTTCAATGTAATTTCAGTTTATTCAATGTAAACCGCACTGATGCAGAATAGCACGGTATATAAGAGAACGTAAATAAATAAATTTGTAGCCTTAGCCCCCAGTTTTCTTCCAGGGCCAGCAGCTCTATCCTCCCCTCCCCACTATCAGCCTATTCCCAGTCAAAGCCCCCCAATTAGCTCACATCCAGTGCTAGTCCCCCCTCAATCCCATTACCAGTGCTAGCCTCCACTAAAGCACAGTTACTTATCTTAACAGGTGATCTCCGGAACAGCAGGAATTAGTCTTCACACGTGGGAGACGTCGCCGACGGAGCCCGCACGGGTAAATGCTCCCCAGCATCCAATCAGAAAGCCTTTGGGAGCATCCCCTGCGCCTGCGCGGTGGCTTCCTGCCCTTCCTACTGCCTCTCCCCAGTTGAGTTTCATAGCTGAGCCGGCAGGAGAGGAGAGGAAGGAATAGAGAAAAAGAGAGATACAACTCCCAGGGGAGGTGGGCGGGTTGTGAAGACTAATTCCTGCTGTTCCGGAGATCACCTGTTACAGGTAAGTAACTGTGCTATCTCCAGGAAAAAGCAGGAATGAGTCTTCACACGTGGGGACTCCCTAGCTTAGGATGCCCGGGGAGATCCCATAAGCGCAGTCCAGACGGGATGGCATTTGCCCAGCCTGAATCTCCGGCATCCCCTGAGGGATGGAGGGCAGGAGTTGAATAGAGGAACAGTGAATCCAAAGACTACGGAGTCAAGTCTTTAGAGTGCAGAACAGGTACCATTAGGATACAGCAAAAAAAAAAACCCAGGCTACGGGAGTAGGCAGAGGGGAGCATTTATTTATTTATTTATTTATTTATTTATTTAACACTCATTTATATACCGCATCTTCCAGCGATCAGTTGCAGTGTACAATTAACAATTAACAAAGCGAAGTTTGTTTTACATAGAACATGGAACATTTTAACTTTTTACATAGAACATCTAAACATCTTAACATCTTAAGAACTAAGCAGAGTATTTCAACTAGAACAGTGTGAGTAATAATTTATCTATACAGAATGTAATGTCTGTACAACTAAAGGCAGTACATAACAGTTGCAACTATATACATGTGGAGGTATTAGGGCATATTAGAATGGAGTGTCATTTCGTTTAAGCTATGTATGTTGTCCGTTATAGTAGGAAGTATAAATTTGATGTGGGCAGGTTCCTGTTTAGCCTTTATCTAAGTCGAGTGGAGGGTTTTCTATGGTATTATAGTATTTAGTGAATAGATACGTTTTCAATTTTTTTCGGAATTCCGTGATCTCTGTTAGTGATCGTAGGTCCTCTGGTAGGGAATTCCAGATGGTTGGAGCTATGTGGGAAAAGGCTCTATTGTTTGTTAATTTGTGAGTTTTTATGAATTCTTTTGGAATCTTTAGTTTATTTAATTGTCCTTTTCTATGAGTAGGCTTAGGTGGTTCTTTGCATATTAGATTACATAATGTCTTCGGAGCCATGTCGTTTAAGGCTTTGAATGCAGTTATTATTGTTTTGTATATTATCCTGCTTTGTATCGGTAACCAATGAAGGTATGCTAGTATCGGTGTTGTGTTGGAGTGAGTTTATTTTTAATATAATTCTAGCTATTGCATTTTGCGCTAGTTGAATTCTTTTGATGTTTTGTTTTGAAATGCCCATAAGTATTAGGTTGGCGAAATCGAAGTGGGGAGTTATGGTAGCCTGTGTTATATTAATAAAGTCTTGTATATACAAGGGGCGTAGTTGTTTGAGGATTTTAAGTTTGAAGTAGATTTTCTTTATGGTATTTCTGATGTGGGTTTCCATTGTAAGGTGGGTATCTAGAATGACACCTAGGTATCTTATTTCGTTTTTTATTTTAATTTCTTGGTTTTGTAGTGTTATGTGGGTGAAAAGAATGAAGAGAATCATTAAGCATGTAATGAGTAAATGACCTAGTACCATACAGAGCTTACCGGCCATTAAGTTTCTAATGAATTAATGGTTTAGAACCCTGTACTGCTTACCCACCGGGTTGTCGGAAGTAGTCCTGTGATGAAGGCACTGTAGACGCAGTAGCGAGGTCATCAAGGAAACTTCACCGCAGCGAGGAGGAAGTTCCAAATCCGGAAGGCCATGGGATCCAGGCATCAGCTGGGTCAGGAGAAGGACGGCAGGTCTTCCAGGGGGCTCACGGCAAGCTGAGCACTCCCTTAGGAGTAGAGTCCATAACTCAGAGGACCAACAGTGGAAGACAGGCCGAACTAGAGAGCCTATCCCGGAGAAGAGTAGAGGTATACCCCGGAGCAGAAGGGGTACACAGCCTGCCCTAGCGAGAGATAGGGAGACAAGGGTCCGGACCTCCGGGAGGAGGACCTAACTGAAAAGGGGACTGTTGACTTCACAGCAGTAGGGTGCCACCAGTCCGCGGCCCGACGGGGAATAGGCAGGCGGACTGGCCGGACCCCCTGGGGGGGGGTGAGTACCGGCCATAGGGGGAAAAAGGCGGTAAACACAGGTACTGTGGGGATCCCCCAAAGGCGCCTGCCAAGCAGGTGTTATCTAGCATATCTAAGCCGGTGGACATGGGGACACCCCCTCCGGTACTAACGCAGGCACGCCGGGGGGCCTGCCTCCATGAGCAGCACTCAGGTAAGGCGGATCTGCCATCGATCCCCAGAACGTCCACCTGGAGAGGTGGCCGCAAGATCCGTCAGGGGAGGGATCTTTCCCGAAGGGCAAGGGCAGATCGGCGAGCTAAGAGCGCGGTAGCGCGGGGGATGGAAGATAGCATCAGTCCGGTAGAATGCCGCAGGGGTTGGAGGCCCTAATGTGTCCCCAGGACCTGTGCGTAGAAATTGTCCCCCGCACAACCGGGGGACATGAGGGTATAGTCCCTGGTGAGTATAGGGGGACTATAGCAGCTGGAGGGGAATTCCAGTACGGAAGCAATCAGCAAGAGGATACTGGCTGAGAGGGGTTCGGGGACGTACCGAAGAGTAAGTAGGGTGACCGTGGGCCAGAGCGATCACGGCGTAAGGTGGTCTCCCTTTCCCACGGAGGAGAAGACCTGAACCCCTAGATAAGTCCCCGAACCATTTTCCAACTGGACGAGCCCCAGAGTAGAGCTCTAGTCTAAACTTCTGGTAAGGAGGTTAAGAGCAGGCAACTGCCCACCTGAGCCTAAAAATGAGAGTCCTGGCGCGGGCCCGGGGACATCAACCCGGGGTGAGAGGTCCCTTGCTTGGGCGCACCTGGAGGGTGGGCGGAGGGCTGACATTTCCTCTTCCTAGGGAAGGGGGGTCTGGAGGGGCGTTTTCCACCACCGGGGGGAAGCTGGGCCCTAGGCTGGCTGCTAACTCTGGGAAGGTTAGCGAAGCACTGTGCGACCTGATGTAAGGCTTCGCTATTGAAGAGGTGATCTCCGTCGCAGGGAGAATTACCCAGGATGTGCTGTGCCCGTCGACACAACTCGGACGCCTGCAACCATGCCGTGCGGCGTGCTCTAATGGCAACAGCAGAGGCTCTGCTGACCGACCGGAAGGAGTCCAGCGAAGCATGAGAAAGGAACCCAGAGATATTCCTGCAATGATAAAGCAGCAGGGAATATTCAAAGGCCTTGGTTGCAGATACGAAGGTGGATAACCGAGATAACCTCTCGGTGACCTCCCGAAGCGACAGACTCATAAAATATATATGAAATAATTCTGGCCGCCAGCATAGACATTTGGAAGACTTGACATCCTAGAGTATCTAGCGTCTTCGAGGCGCGGCCTGGAGGGCGAGAAGCATGCCTCTCCTTGCTTCCGGCCTTCCTCAGCACCGATTCCACCACAATGGACCGATGTGGAAGCTGGTGCTGCCGAAACCCCGGGGACGGAGGCACCCGGTACAGAGCCTGCATCGCAGTCGGCGGTGCCGGAACCCTCAAAGGCGACCGCCAAGCCCACAGCAAGAGATCCTGCAGGGCGGGATGCAGAGGAAGCATCGCGGCTGCCTGTTCCGCAGGGCCTGGGCTCGGATCCGGGATAGGGATGGCCAGCAAGTCCGCCATGTCAAGGAGGAAATCCTGAAAAGGCGGCTCTGCCGGAGCAGTTATGGCGGGAGAGGCCGCCCGGCCACTAAGAGGCCGCTCGGGCCGATGCCCGCTGGGCAGAGGAGGGGACCAACCGACCCGGATCGGGGCAGTCAACATGGCGTCGTCGGCTCCTGGAATTGATTCCAAGCTAGGCATCGAAGAAGTCGATGGCACCGACGGCGCCGCAGGAACCGGCCTCGGACCCGAACCCGGGGGCGGCGCTTCCCCCCGTGACTGGAGCGAATCCGCGGCCGCCGGAGGGCAGGGGCCAGCGGTCTCTGCTCTGCGCTGCGGGAGAGGACAGGGGCCGATCCCGAGACATGCCGTGGCCAGGCTTTCAAGGCTGGACAACAGGCTGGGCATTGAACTGAGCGAGGAGATAGACTCCGTCCTCAAGGCCCCCGGCGGGAGTGACCGCGCCGGTGGTGGAGATCCCGGAGCGCGGATCGGAACCGCGCCGACCGGTGCCGCGAACCTCAAGGGCCCCCGAGGACGGTGCTCGGAGGAGAGGGGGTCATCTGATGCCGGCGCCGATGTCGATCGGCAGGCACTGCCCGGTGCCGGGCTCCCTCTCGAACCCGTCCGACCCGGAGAGAAATCCTTCCGGGGCATACAGCCCATCCCCGAGGGGACCCCGGTCACCCGACGACGAGTCCCTGCGGGGGGGGGGAGTACAAAGCCCCTGCGCTGACGTCGGGGTACCGTAGCGGGGCGGCGCAGACCCAGATTGGGTCGAAGCGGTCGAAGACCCCGAGGCCCCTTCTCTAGGGAAGGGCGGGGCCCTCGACGGCCGCGTCGATGCCGGGGAGTCACCCGTGCGCTGGCCGACATACCCCGAGGTCCCCGGGGAAGGTCGATGGCGGTCCCTCGTGCTCGACGCCCCTGCCGTCGCCGGCGGAGCTGCGCCGCTCGAACCCGGTACCACCCTTGCGCAGGGCTGGGATACCGGCAACCCGGTGCGGGTCGAAGGGAGCGGCCCCGAGGGGAGGGAAGCCAGATAACCATCCCCGGAGCGGGGCGGAACCACCGAAGCCCGCGCCCTCGAAGCGGGTACTACCCCCGCGCATGACCTAAACGTAGGGCCGTCAGACAGTGTCGAGTCGATCGGCCCCCGAGGTACCGAGGGCAGCGGCTGGCGATCCCCGGAGGGGAGCGGGTCACTCGACATCGACGGGTCGGCACCGCCCAAAGCGGATACCACCCCCCGTAGGAACGCCATAGCGGCGCGAGTCGGTCGGGCCCGGAGGCGCCGAGGACCGCAGCTGCCAATCCCCGGTGAGGAGCGGAACGCTCGACACCGACGCCGAGGGGCCGGTACCGCCCCCGCCCAAAGCGGGTACCACCCACACGCATGGCAGGGCTGAAGGAATGCCAGGCTGGACTGAGTCGATCGGCCCCAGAGGCGCCGAGGACAGCAGCCGACGACCCTCAGTGAGGAGCGGAGTGCTCGACACCGACGCCGATGCCCAGGGCTCAGTACCGCCCGGAGCGGCTACCACGCCCGAGCATGGCTTGGATGTAGGGAGGTCAGACCCGGTCGAGTCGATCGGCCCCGAAGGCGCCGAGGACACCGGCTGACGATCCCTGGCGAAGAGTGAAACAGTCGACGCCGACGCCGATGCCGGGGAATCGGCACCGTTCGAAGCGGGTACCTCCCTCGGGCATGGCTCGGGAATGTTCTGTGAGGAGCGAACCTCAGGAACATCCCGAAACCCCGTAAATGCTTTGGAGCCCGAGGACTCCCGCCGGGGTATATCAGCCGAGGACTTGAGGGGTTGGCCGGAGCCGTCGCCATGCCGCGCATGAGACTTGCCCCTCAAGACTCGGCTAGTCTTATTTATTTATTTATTTATTTATTTATTTATTTAACATCTCTTATATACCGCGCTATTAAAATCAGTGCGGTGTACAATGAACAAAATATACTGCAATGTGTACAGGTAACATCGAGTTTACAGAGAACAAGGGAATATATAACATGGAATAACAGGGATAACTATGTACAATCAACATTATACTATGAATATGCTTTTATTATATATAACTATGTACAATCAACATTATACTATGAATGTGCTTTTATTATATACCATATTTAATATATTTAATTAATAACTTTAATATTTTATTATATACCATATTTAATATATTTAATAATATATTATATACCATATAGTCTTAACAGACTGTTGTGTGGTTACCTGATCCTGGAGAGAAGGACAACCCGACGACCGCGCCTTTGGCGCGAAGACGTCGTCGAGGGATACCCGAAAGAGGGAGGGTCTTCTCCTGACACTGTAGCCCGGGGAATCCGGGGAAAAAGGGTCAGGCCCCAAACAGGAGAGGCACCGGGCATTGGAGTCCACGTGGAAAATGAAGTCCCCGCCGTGAGGCTGGGGGGAGAAGGCTCCATGCCCCGGTCCTCAGCGCCCAAAGGGAGCGACGAAAATTAAATGAAAACAATTAAAAGAAAGAAAGAAAGAAAAAAGGGGGGGGGGGCACGGAGGTGCCACCGTCGGCGGGAAAGCCGCGACTACAGAAAAAAGGAAAAATATTTCTGCGGTGGCAGGAGGGACGTCCTGCCTGCTCCGCGGAAAACGAAAAACTGGGGAGAGGCAGTAGGAAGGGCGGGAAGCCACCGCGCAGGCGCGGGGGATGCTCCCAAAGGCTTTCTGATTGGATGCTGGGGAGCATTTTCCCGTGTGGGCTCCGTCGGCGACGTCTCCCACGTGTGAAGACTCATTCCTGCTTGTTCCTGGAGATTCAGCCCATTTCCAGTCATAGCCCCGCCGATCAGCTCATTTCCAGTGCTAGTCCCCTCTCAACCCCATTACCAGTGCTAGGCTCCCCTAATCAACCCATTACCAGTCCTACCCCCCCACCCCCATGAGCCCATTTCCAGTCCTAACCTCCCCAATCAGCCCATTTCCAATGCTAGCCCCTCTATCAGTCCATTACCATTCCTACCCCCCTATCATCCCATTACCAGTCCCAAACCCCCCCCCTTGATCAGTCCATTCCCAGTCCTAAGCCTTCCCTAATCAACCCATTACCAGTCCTAGCCCCCCCTCCTGATCTGCCCATTACCAGTGCTAGCCCCCCCCATCAGCCCATTATAATCCTAACCCGCACTGTCTCTCCCCTCTGTCCAGCATTTATCCCCTGTCTGTCCAGTATGTCCCCGTCTCTACCCTTTGTCCATGTCAGCCCCCTCCCTCCATACATCCATGTCAGCCCCCCCCTCCCCCCATATCAGCCCCATTGCAGGTTCCCTGCCCTCTCCTCCCCTCTCCCTATGTCTGCCTGCTACTGCCCTGTTCTTCTGCAGCTGCGGTTCCCTGTCTCTTAGGGAATTGCGACTGTGCCTGTGAAGCCATTGTGGAACCTTCCTGGTCTCTCTATGGGCTCCGTGTAGCATTGTCCCGCCTCCAAAGGAAGTGGTAAACAACTTCCTTTGGAGGCAGGACAATGCTGCACGGAGCCCTTCAAGAGACAGAAAGGCTCCGCAACGGCTTCACAGGCACAGCCGGGGTTCCCTAAGAGACAGGGAGCCGTGGCTGCAGAACAAGGGAGGCGGTGAGCTTGCCACTGCCAAGAAGTGGACTCAGCAGCGGCAGCAACTTGTGCGATTTTTTAAAACAATTTTTAACTTGGCAGAGTGAGGCGACCCCCTCCTAAATCCTGTGGCGACCCCCATGGGGGTCACGACCCACAGGTTGAGAACCGCTGATACAGAGGCATTATAATATCCTTTGTTTTATTTTTCATTCCTTTCCTTATGATACCTAGCATTCTATTTGCTCTCTTGGCCGCCGATGCACACTGGGCTGAGGGTTTTAACATGTTATCCACAATGACGCCGGAACACAAATGGAGCAAAGCCCTCGCAGCAAAAGCAGGGAGACACAACGAGCGAAGACAAGTAGAGGTCACAGATGCTGTTTGCTGCAAGTTTTTCTTCATGGTGTACTGGATCTCTCTATGCTACGGCTACAATACGGTCTCATATTTTAAGGCGTTCATTTAGAGTTTCCAGTTTTGAGACTGAAATGAATTGGTGTCTTTTTCAAGACCTCCATTCATTGTCCATATGGTGCATGATATGTGTACCCCCTGATGAAGGCCTGACGCCGAAACGCGTAGGGGCTCTTTCATAAATAAAATTAGCATCTGTGACCTCTACTTGTCTTCGCTCGTTGTGTCTCCCTCTCTATCCACAATGATGCCTAAATCTTTTTCCTGGGTGGTAGTTCCTAATGTGTAACCTTGCATCGTGTAACCATAGTTTGGGTTGTTCTTCCCTAGGTGCATAACTTTGCACTTGCCCACATTAAATTTCATCTGCCATTTTGATGCCCAGTTTTCCAATTTACCAAGATCCTCTTGCAATTTTCCACGAAGTTGTGAGGCTTTGCAGTGGCCCTGGGTGCGTTGCAGATAGGAGGACAGGGCCCTATTACCAATCCAGCATATGGAGAATAGCTGCTGCCTTGTCAGTGTCGGGCCATGAGAAGAAGGGGAGCACCACTTCCTGGTTTAGGTGGAAAGCGGACACCATCTTCGGAAGGAATTTAGGGTGCATGAGGAGCACAAACCTATTCTTGTAGAATCTAGTGTAGGGTGGGGCTCAGCCACTAAGGCCTGAAGCTCGCTGACACTGCGTGCAGAGGTGAGCACCACCAGGAAGATGACCTTCCATGAGAGATATCATATATGGCAGGTCGCCAGAGGCTCAAAAGGTGGCTCGGTGAACCACATCAAGACCACATTGAGGTCCCATTCCGCCGGGGGCATGTGGATGGGCGGCATAGAGAGCAGGAGGCCCCGCATGAACTTAGTAATGAGGAGCTGAGCAGAGAAGGGTTTACCTTCAACAAAATGGTGATGCTCATAGAGCACACTCAGGTGCAACCTGACGGAGTTGCCCTGTGAGTCTGGCTTGTGAGAGATGAAGCAAGCACTGCAGCACTGTGTGCACATGGCAAGAAAACGGGTCAATCTGCTGCTCTGCACACCACACAGAGAATTTGTGCCACTTGAAGGTATAGGCCCATCTCATGGAGTTCTTACTAGAGGCCAGGAGGACCTCCTCATCTCCTTTGGGAGATTGAAGGGGGCCAAGGCTACCCATTCAGCAGATATGCTGTTGTTGCCAGGGACTCCAGGTTGGGGTGGAGAAGGGAGCCCTACCTCCTGAGTAAGTAGCCCTTGGGCATTCCCCAGAGGGACCGGGGGCTCGGTCGATAGGTGGAGCAGCAAAGGGAACCAAGGTTGCCTGGACCACCAGTATCAGAAGCCTTGTCCCGCAGGACCTTGAAAAAGGTCCAGGCGATTAGTAGTGTGGTTGGGAAGATGTAAAAAAGACCCTCCGACCATGAAATGAGGAAGGCGTCCGCTGCTACCAGGAAAAGGTGTGGCTGGCGACAGCAGAAGTGGGAAAGTTGAGCATTGGACGGGATGGCAAAGAGGTCTAGACTTGGGGTGCCCCAGAGTCAGAAGAACTGTTCTGCCACCCTGGGGTCTAGTCACCATTCGTGTGGCTGGAGGAGCCTGCCACTATGGCACTGTCCTGGCCCGGGTACACTGTTCTGAGGAGCATTCCTTAGCCGATCGTATACAGAAGGCTACTGCCTCCTGGCAGAGGTAGTAAGACCCTGGTCCCCTTGCTTGTTCAGATAGGACATTGCGATCTGGTTGTCTGTTTGGACCAGCAATGACTGGTGCTGCAGTTGGTGGTAAAAGGCCCTGATCGCCAGAAAAATAGCCGAGCTCCAGCAGACTGATCTGCTGCCGACTCTGTGCTAGGAACCAGTTGCACTGCATGTGGAGTTCCTCACAATGGGCACCCCAGCCCAGTAAGGAGGCATCCGTGATAAGGACACTGGGGGGATTTTGGGGCTGTAAGGGCATGCCCTCCTACAGGTGCTATGTGACCTGCCACCAGTCAATGATTCCACCAGTTTGCAGGTCACTAAAACTCTGTCCCGGAGCCAATCTGTGGCTTGTGTCCACTGGGAACAGAGGCATGTGCAGGCGAGCGTTGGGGACTACATGGACTGTGGATGCTATGTGGTCCAGCAGGTGGAGCATGGACCATGCCAACACTGTGTGGCGGTGTTGCTGCACCTCAGTGGCTAGGGCCAAGAGGTGACCTGCCTTGTCCAAGGGGAGAAAAACCTTGGCCTTTAGAGTGTCCAATCGAGCCCTTATGAACTCCAGGCTCTGGGTTGGAGCGAGGTGGGAAATTGGGTGGTTTATCACGAACCCTAGTTAATGTAGGACACTGATGGTGCAGGCCATGGTCTGTTGCACACCAAAGTGGCCGTGTCTCCCTTTACGAGCCAGTCGTCTTGATATGAGAAGACAAAGGCCCCTTGGAGATGGAGGTATGCCACCACCACTGCTAGGCATTTGATGAAGACTCTTGATGTGAAGACTAGACATAAGGGTAGTACTCTGTACTGATAGTGGTTGTCCCCAACCATGAATCTTAGGTACAGCCTGTGGCTGGGATGAATGCCTTTAATTAGCCTTTAATTTACCTCCCGATGTCCCTCCTTGAAGTTCTCAATTGGTCCATTCGTGGTTTTATTATTGGGTTTGTCTCCTGTTTGTTTTGTCCTTCGGATTTGTCTATTTGTGTCTGACCCCCCGGAGTACTGGTCGGGTTTTTTGTTTTAATTGTTTTTATTCTGTCCTTTTTCTTCCTCTTTCCTGTTATTTATGGCGTTCTTTTCTATGATTTGCAGCGCTTGACCTTGTTTTATTGTAAAACGCTTAATGTTTTTTGACAAAGCGGTCTATCAAGTGATGGAATAAAGATAAAGATAATGAGGATGTGGGTATAGGCATCCTTTAGGTCCAAGGAGCATAGCCAGTCTCCCTGCTGGAGGTATGGCAACAATGTCCCAAGGGAGAGCATCTTGAACTTCTCCGCCACCAGGAACTTGTTCAGGTTTCGCAAGACTGGGATAGGACTTAGGCCCCTTGTTCTTTTTGGGACCAAAAAGTATCAGGAGTCGAACCCCTTGCCCTGAGGTGATGGGGTACTGATTTCAGAGCTCTGTCAATGAGGCGGCTTGCGAGTTCCTGCAGTAGCAGGGCCTGGTGCAGGGGACTCCAAGAGGGCTATTCTGGGAAGGGGGAGGCGTCTGATCCAGGTGAAGGAGATGGGGTCAGTGGTGGTAACAGGCCACCGATGGGCAAAGTATACTAGATGCCTGCCTGTTGGTAGCTGCTCCCCCACGGGTGGAGAGGCTATGCTCAGGGAGTCAAAACCATGTCCCTGGCTGAGCAGGAGCCGGGGTCTGGGGCTTGGAGCTTGCGAGGCCCCTTGGTTCGCGCCCTTGCTCTGGTGTCCCTGTTGTGGGGTCTGGAGAGCCTTGTAGTGGAAGTGGCCCCGGTAAGGTTGGCCCTTTCTCTGGAATGGGGGCTTTTCTCACAGTGGTTTTCTTCTTAGGAAGCATGGAGGTCTTCCCTTAGGGCTGAGTCCTCGTGAGGTACTCTGTCTCGATCTCTGCTGCCTTCTCCTCCATCAGCTTGCCAAATAAGTTTGGGGACATCAAAGAGCTTCTTTTGAACCCACTGCTCGAGGTCCGACGCCTGGAACCAGGCTTGGTATCGAGTGCCTATACCTGCAGCAGCTACCCTCGCGTTTGACTCAAAGCCATCGCAGGCAGTCCGAGACATTTACTCCGAACACCCCCCAACACACTTTGTGAAAGTTTGGAACGACTGGAGTTGATCCTTTCCAAGGCACGCTGAGAAACCTGCGAGTTTCTTCGCCAGGTCCCAAAGATACATGACGATATACAGCTGGTAGACATGGATTTGGCAGGCCAACATCAAACCCTGGTAGCATTTGCAGCCAAGGGCGTTGAGGGCGTGGGACTCCCTGCCCGGGGGCAATGAGGAGTGCATCTTCTGGCTCTTCTACCGATGCATAATCGACTCCACCACCATGAAGGAGTGGCAGTTGTGACTTTCAGAAGCCGGGGCCCTCACTGGACTCAATACATGGTATCCAGGCGTCAGCTGACTATGGGTACCAATGCTGGTGTCTCCCACATGTGAAGAAGCCACCGGAGAATGGCAGGGACAGGAACCGTCAAGGCCTTCTTGGGTGGTCCTCATACTAGAGCATTTCAAGCTCCTCCTAGCGAGAATCTTCTTCGACTCAGTGTTGAAGGACAAAACCTTCAACATATCCCGAAAAAAATAGAGGAAAAATGTGTCCTCAAGTGGGGACTGATGCAGCGATGTTGGGGAAGATGGGTATGATGGGAGGTCACAGTGCTTCTGCATCTTAAGGGATGCTTCGTCCTCAGACTCCCAGTCCAAGTAGTCAGTGGAGAACTTGGCAGTCGAATGGGCCTGGGGTGCAGGACCTGTGTCAGGTGCCCGGTGGCCTGCAGCAGCTACGTGGCTGGAGCCATGAGTGCTCGCCGGGGGGGGATCTTGATTCCAAGGAGTGGGAGAGAGACCGAGACCCTCGCCGAGGATAGACTTGAGGCTTCGGGCTCACAAGGATCAGCTCAGCGACCAATAATGAGGTCCCTGCGGTCTCAGCAGATGCACTAGCGGTACCGGGCATCGGAGCCTGCTGCGTGATGAGGAAGGCAGTAAAACTGCACCTCAGTGCCAACATCCTGGTTTCCCACTCAGGAGATGCAGCCTTCACCGCTGACACTGAGGTCAGCGGGTCCAGCATCAGTGAAGAGGGCGTCCTCAATGAGACCTCAGGGTCCAGGACCTGTTGCCAGAAGCCTCCATGTCCATTCGGGGAACCTTTGCTGGTCACTCCTGCTCAGACTCTTCGGATTCTCTCTGCAGGATGTGGGACCTGGCGTGGACTTGCCAGGCATGTCTGAGTCCCAGGATGAGGTCCTCGAGGATTATTTCTTCTTTTTGTGTTCTCGCTCCATGGAACCCTTGTCAGAGTATCTGCAGTCCTGGTCAGGCACTACGGGGCATTACGCAACTCTGAGGACCAATGTGGGACCTTGGAGTGTGAGGCTGCCGGGGATACCCGGATAGAGTCGGACATGTGGAAGATATTGTCCTGCTTCTGCCGACACTAACTGGCCTTCACGGACATCTTTTTACAGAGGGTGCAGACATCCGGGTCATGGTAGGCTCCTAGACACCAGAAGCAGCAATCGTGTATATCAGCGAGTGACATGTTTTTTGCATACCAATCATACTTTTTAAACATGCTAGCCATTGGGGGAAAAAAGTACCCCAGCGAAGTCTAAGACCCTTGAAGCGGCCAGAGGATGGAAAAAGACGTGAATCGCGCTTGAGAAAAAAAAAAAAAAAACCTAGAAACTGTTCCGAGACAAGCCGGGGCAAGTGAGCGGGAAAGGTTGCAACCAGAGAAAATAAGATTTTTCACACAAATTAATCAACTTTTTCTGGGGGAAAAAGACAGACGTCTGCTGGGTTCCACAGAAAAAACGAGACTGAGCAAGATGGCACCTTTGAGCGAGAAGAGGACCAGCCATGCATGGTGGCATCGCCAAAAGGCTTTCTTTGAAAGCTGGGGAGATGCTTCTGCAAGGGCTCTATCAGCGCCATTACCCATATGTGAGGACCAACTTTCTGCTTGTTGCTGGAGAACAATTTGTTTTGAAAGAAACTAAAAAAAAAAAAAAGTTTGTGGGTTGATGTGTGAAACTTATCCATTTGAGGCAGTCTCACTGGACACAGTATCCAGTGGACCTAGCACACTCACAGGCTCAGCAACATCAGACTCAAGGGTGCAGCGGAGGAATATGCAGAAACTGATGAGGATAAAGCAGAATTGCTTAATTATTTCTGTTCTGTGTTCACAGATGAAGGGCCAGGAGCAGGACCTCAGAAAACACTCCAAAACAGGAACAGAAGCGACATGCATCTCGAACAATTTTCAGAAGACTCCGTTTGTGAGGAACTAGTTAAACTAAAAGTAAACAAAGCCATGGGTCCGGATGTGATGCGTCTGAGAATACTGAGGGAACTTGGGGATGTTCTAGCAGCTCCACTGTCTGATCTTTTCAATGTCTCTTTGGAGATGGGAGTGGTGCCAGAGGACTGGAGAAGGCATATAGGGTCCCTTTACACAAAAGCGGATATAAGGATGACATTGAGAACTTCAGACTGGTTAGTCTAACCTCTGTGGTCAGTAAATTATTGGGAAGGCTACTAAAAGAGAAAAAAGTGAGGTTTCTGGGGTCCAATGGCTTTCAGGATCCGAAGCATCACAGATTCATCAGAGACAGGTCTTGTCAGGCAAATCTGATTTCTTTGACTAGGCTACCAGGGAGTTGGACAAAGGGAGGGGCCCTAAATGAGTGGAGGAGTGGCCTAGTAGTTGGGGCAAGGTACTTCAGGCCGGAAGGTCGGGGGTTCAAATCCCACTAGAGGACAGCAACCTTGGGCCGGAAGGACTGGGGTTTCTAGTCCCACAGGTGCTCCTTGTGGTCTTGGGCAAGCCACTTAACCCTCCATAGCCCATGTTCCCTGTAAAATAGTTATCTCCAAGTTATAATGCCCTGTTCAATGTAATTTCAGTTTGTTCAATGTACACCGCACTGATGCAGAATAGCGCGGTATATAAGAGAATGTAAATAAATAAAATAAAATAAAATAAATAAATGTGGTGTATTTAGATTTCAGTAAAGCCTTTGACACTGTTCCACACAGGCAACTTATAAACAAACTGAGCATCATAAGAACATAGATATGCCATACTGGGTCAAACCAAGATCTATCAAGCCCAGTATCTAGTTTCCAACAGTGGCCAGTCTAGGTCACTTTGGTTCAGTCTGTACTGTGTGAATTAATTCTAGTCTAACATTTGCCTGACTGTCCATTGTAGCATCCCATTTCACATTTTTTGTTGTGAATATTATATACCACAGTAGAGGAAAAGATGAGTGGGATCCCTTTATGGTGAATATTTTCCCCTTTGGTTAACTGTGATATGTGTTGGCATAGTTTGCAGTTTAGTCACTTCGTTTGCAGCTTGTCGTGCTGTGAGGGCTTGTGTGCATCAGTGATGCTGAGAGCTAAACTATTGGTAGTTTAACTACTGCAGGGTCTCCCAAGATGGACAGGTCTCAGCTGAGGTGGCAGATCAAGACAAACCACCCATCTGGGCAGCAGTAGAATGGGATAGTGTTGAAGGCGGAGGATCACATTTCTGTGACAACGGCAACACCACCAAACTTAAACTGTGCGGAAGAAAGGCCCGGCAATCTACTTCTGTATCTTGCCATGAAAATCCAATAGATAGTTACAACAAAACAAAGTGTGCTATAGTGCTGGAAGATGAGACCCTCAGGTTGGAAGGCACTCCACTAGCTACTGGGGAAGAGCTGAAGACCTTTCAGAGTAAAGCCAGCATTTATGATGTGGTTGTATCAAAGCCCTCGGGACGTCTGACTGCTGATGTAGCTGCGCATGAAATGAGAGTCAGAAGCTGTAAAGATGTCTTGCGCATTGGAACATGGAACGTACAAAGCATGAACCAAGGGAAGTTGGAGGTGCTCAAGAATGAAATGGAACGTGTACAACTTTATCTCTTGGGTGTCAGCGAACTGGACTGGCATCGGGCACTTTGCATCAGATGATCACATGGTCTACTATGCTGGAAATGAAAGACAAAGAAGAAATGGTGTTGCATTTATAATAAAGAAGAAACTTGCAAGAACTGTAATGAAATACAATGCAGTCAGCGAACGCTTAATCTCTATTCGTCTATGAGGAATGCCTATCAACACAAGTATAATTCAAGTATATGCCCCAACAACAGCTGCAGAAGAGAATGAAATTGAAGAGTTCTATGAACAAGTACAAGCTGAAATTGACAGAACATGCAAACAGGATATCCTGATAGTCATGGGTGACTGGAACGCAAAAGTTGGCAACAAAGAAGAAGGCAAAGTAGTTGGAAAATATGGACTTGGCAACAGAAATGAAGCTGGAGAAAGACTGATAGAATTCTGCAAGACCAATGATCTATTCATCTCAAACACCTTATTTTATTTATTTATTTATTTACATTCTCTTATATACCGCGCTATTCTGCATCAGTGCGGTTTACATTGAACAAACTGAAATTACATTGAACAGGGCATTATAACTTGGAGATAACTATTTTACAGGGAACATGGGCTATGGAGGGTTAAGTGGCTTGCCCAAGACCACAAGGAGCACCTGTGGGACTAGAAACCCCAGTCCTTCCGGCCCAAGGTTGCTGTCCTCTAGTGGGATTTGAACCCCCGACCTTCCGGCCTGAAGTACCTTGCCCCAACCACTAGGCCACTCCTCCACTCCTTCTTCCATCAACACAAGCAGCAACTGTATACATGGACCTCACCCAGTGGATTGTATAAAAATCAAATTGACTACATCTGTGGAAGTCAACGATGCAAAAGTTCTATAACATCAACAAAGACAAAACTGGAGTTGACTGTGGTACAGATTATCAACTACTAGTATGCAAACTCAAGCTAAAGTTGAAAAAGAGCAAACCACTCATGACTGCAGCAAAATATGACCTTGAGAATATACCACTGGAATTTAAAGACTGCCTGCAAAATCGATTTGCTGCTTTAGATACAAATGACAGAGCTCCAGAAGAGTTATGGAATGACATCAAGAAGGTTGTGTTGGAAGAAAGCGAGAATTCTCTACAAAAAGTGAAAAAGCAAAACCGGCCAAAATGGATGAGGGAAGAAACTCTGAAAATTGCCCAGAAACGCAGAGAAGCTAAAGCCAGAGGAGAAAGAAAGACAATAACAGAACTCAGATTTCCAACGTGCAGCAAGACAGGACAAGGAAAAGTACTACAACGACGCATGCAAGGAAATAGAAGCAGAAACTATTAGAGGAAGAACAAGATCGGCTTTCCTAAAGCTAAGAGAGTTAAAGAAAAAGTTCCAGCCTCGAATTGGAATGTTACAAGATGCTCAAGGTTCAATGCTGAATGATGCTGAGAAGATCCAGCAAAGGTGGAAGGAATATACAGAGTTTTTATATGATAAAGATCAAGTGGACCAACAGCCGTTTCAACCTGTACCTTATGATCGGGAACCATTCGTGATGAAAAAAGTTAAAGCAGCATTGAAAGCTTTATCAAAGAACAAAGCACCAGGCATTGATAGCATTCCCATAGAAGCATTACAGCAATCTGATGCAGCTGTTACCGTACTTACAAGGCTCTGCCAAGAAATATGGAAGACAACATCATGGCCAACTGACTGGAAAAGATCTGTGTTTATACCAATACTAAAGAAAGGTGATCAAACTGATTGTGGAAATTATCGCACAATCGCTCTGATCCCACATGCCAGCAAGATTCTACTGAAGATTATTCAAAAGAGACTACAACCATACCTGGAACAAGAACTCCCTGAAGTGCAAGCAGGGTTCAGGAAAGGGCGAGGAACGAGAGACATTATTGCGGATGTGAGATGGATCCTTGAAAAGACTAAAGAATACCAAAAGGATATCTATTTGTGCTTTATCAACTATAGCAAGGCTTTTGACTGTGTAAACCATGAGAAACTCTGGGCCACATTAAGAAGCATGGGTATACCAGAACACCTGATCGAACTCTTGCACAATCTGTACATTGATCAAGAAGCATGGGTATATCAGAACACCCAATTGTTCTCTTGCACAACCTTTACATTGATCAAGAAGCAACAGTTCGAACGGAACAAGGAGAAACAGGATGGTTTAAAATAAGCAAAGGTGTAAGACAAGGCTGCATACTTTCCCCCTACCTGTTTAATTTATATGCAGAACAAATCAGAGAAGCAAGATTGTATGAAGACAACAGAGGTGTGAAGATTGGTGGAAGACTCATCAACAACCTTCGCTATGCTGATACCACCACATTACTGGCTGAAAGTGAAGATGATCTGAAACATTTGCTTCTCACAATCAAATAACAGTCTCAAAATGGGCCTGCACCTTAATGTAAAGATGACAAAGATCATGACAACTGGCATAATCAACAGGTTCATCGTTTAAGGAGAAGAAATTGAAATCGTGAACAACTTTAACCTACTTGGATCAACAATCAATAAAGAAGCAAGAAGTAGTCAAGAAATCAGACGACGCATTGCTCTTGGCAGAATGGCTATGAAAGACCTAGATAAGATTCTCAAGAGCAGAGATGTCTCTCTCCATACAAAGATTTGACTTGTTCAAGCCATGGTATTTTTAATAACATCATATGGATGTGAAAGCTGGACAGTGAAAAAGATAGACAGGAAGAAAATTGATGCCTTTGAATTATGGTGCTAGCGGCGAATACCATGTATACCATGGACTGCCCGAAAAACAAACCAGTCGGTACTAGAGGAGATCAAACCTAAGCTTTCTTTAGAAGCTCAGATGACAAGACTTTGACTTTCATACTTTGGACACATCATGCAAAGAGAGAGATCATGCGAAGAGAAGAATGAAAAAAGAGCCAAACGACGAAACCTGGAAACAGCACAAGCACTGGCAAGTCAAATGCAAGGCATTGATAAGGCAGGCAAAGGGAGAATTTGAGAAGAAGCTTGCTGCGGAAGCAAAAACGCAAAGTAAAGACCTTTTCAAGTACATTCGTAGCAAAAAACCTGTGAGAGAGTCAGTTGGTCCATTAGATGATAAAGGGGTTAAAGGAGCACTAAGAGGCGACAAGGCGATAGCGGAGAGACTGAATGAATTCTTTGCTTCAGTCTTTACTGAGGAAGATGTAGGGATGTTACCCATGACTGAAGTGGTATTTAAAGGTGCGGAAGAATTGAAGGAAATATCGATACATCGGGAGGATGTATTACAACTATTAGATAAACTGAAGAGTAGCAAATCACCTGGGCCGGATGGTATACATCCAAGGGTGTTGAAAGAACTGAAATATGAGATTGCAGACCTGCTATTACTAATCTGTGAACTATCATTAAAATCATCTAATACCTGAAGATTGGAGGATCGCCAATGTAACACCAATTTTCAAAAAGGGTTCCAGCGGTGATCCGGGAAACTACAGACCGGTGAGCCTGACATCAGTACCGGGGAAAATGGTAGAAACCATCATAAAGAACAAAATTACTCAGTATGTAGATAGTCATGACCTAATGGGAGACAGCCAACATGGCTTTAGACAAGGAAGATCTTGTCTTACTAATCTGTTATGTTTTTTTGAAGGAGTGAATAATCAGGTGGACAAAGGTGAGTCGGTTGATATTGTGTATCTGGACTTTCAGAAAGCCTTTGACAAGGTCCCTCATGAGAGACCTTTGGCAAAACTAAAGAGTCATGGGGATAGGAGGCAGTGTACTATTGTGGATCAGGAACTGGTTAAAAGATAGAAAGCAGAGGGTAGGGCTAAATGGCCAATTTTCCCAATGGAGAAAGGTGAATAGTGGTGTACCCCAGGGTTCTGTGCTGGGTCCGCTGCTTTTTGACATATTCATAAATGACCTGGAAAGTGGAATAACGAGTGAGGTTATCAAATTTGCAGATGACACAAAACTATTTAAAGTTGTTAAAACCCAAGAGGATTGTGGAAAATTGCATGAGGATCTTGATAAATTGGAAGACTGGGCATCAAAATGGCAAATGAAATTTAATGTGGACAAGTGCCAGGTTATGCACCTAGGGAAGAACAACCCAAACTATGGTTACACAATACAAGGTTCCACATTAGGAACCACCACCCAGGAAAAAGATTTAGACGTCATTGGGGATACCATGTTAAAACCGTCGCCCAGTGTGCAGCGGCGGCCAAGAGAGCAAATAGAATGCTAGGTATGATAAGGAAAGGAATGGAAAATAAAACAAAAGATATTATAATGCCTCTATATCGTTCCATGGTGAGACCGCACCTTGAATATTGTGTGCAATTCTGGTCGCCGTATCTTAAAAAGTATATAGCGATTTTAGAAAAGGTTCAGAGAAGAGCCACCAAAATGGTAAAGGGGATGGAAGGATACTCCTATGAAGAAAGCACAGTTACTTACCTGTAACAGGTGATCTCTGGGAACAACAGGAATTAGTCTTCACATATGGGTACGTCGGTACCGACGGAGCCTGCACGGGAATGCTCCCCAGCATCCAATCAGAAAGCTTTTGGGAGCATCCCTCGCGCCTGCGCGGTGACTTCCCGCCTTTCCCACTGCCTCTCCTCAGTTGAGTATCATAGCTGAGACAGAAGGAGAGAAAGAGGAAAGGAGATAGATAGATACAACTCCTAGGGGAGATGGGTGGGTTGTGAAGACTAATTCCTGCTGTTCCCAGAGATCACCTGTTACAGGTAAGTAACTGTGCTATCTCCAGGAACAAGCAGGAATGAGTCTTCACATATGGGGACTCCCTAGCTGTGGGTGCCAGGGAGATCCCATAAAATGCGTATCCCTGGACAGGACGGCATTTTCCAAACCTGGATCCCCGGCATCCCCTGAGGGATGGGGGGTAGGAGTTGAATAGAGAAGAGCTGTAGAGGAACAGCGAACTAAAGACTACAGAAAAAATGAGTCTTTAGAATGTATGTCAAGTATCATTAAAATATTTAATGAACTAGTACAATATAGAGCTTACCTACTGGATTGTAGGAAGTAGAACTGTGATGGAGCGTACTGTAGATGCAGTAGCGAAATCCTCAAGGTAACTTCACAGCAGTGAGGATGAAGTTCCAAATCTGGAATGGGCAGGTGACCCAGGTGTCAACTGGGGCAGGAGAAGAACGGCAAGTCTTCAATGAAAAGCTTTATGGGAAAAGCTGAGAACTCTTTTGAGGACTAAAAGAAGAAGACTGACCGATCTGGAAAATTAGCCCAGTCCAGAAGGGAAGAGAGGGTATGGAAAAAAGCCCCTATTCCCAAGGAGAACAGAAGTGTACTCAGGAATACTGAAGATGTACACTGTCTTTCCTAGCTGGTAAGAGATAGGAAGACATTGAAGTTTGATACTTCATAGACAGGGAGATGTAACAAAAATAGAAGCTGTTGACGTCACAGCAGTAATTGTGTGTATAACCGGTCCCAGTTACTGAGCCGTCTGATAATAGGCACGTTGACTGTCTGGACCCCTTAAGAAAGTAAAAACTTTAGTACAGACAGTTAGGGAGATAGTAGGTAATACATAGGGTTCTATGGACATCTCCCAATATGCGTAGACATAGATATATAGATAGATATGGAAATACATACATGTCTATACATATGTGGATATATATGTCTAGACAAGTGTGATATATATCTATATATGGAAATGTAGATATATAGATATATAGATAGATATAGATGGGCATGGCTATTGCCCAACCAGGGTATAAGAACATGTATGCATAGGACATATACATACATGAAAATAATTCTGAGAATACATGCCTGCAACTGAGCCACAGAAAAACATTCACATGGGGAATGTGATGGAAAAAGATTCACCTAATAGGGGGTGAAAACCACCTGAGATATATAGAGAATCTATTTCTGTGGTGCAGGAATGTAGTTCTGTGGAATAACCAGTATGGTTGCGTGAAAAACAGAGGATAATAGCAGTCTGGTAAGAGCAAGTCAGGAGTACTTTAGGACTCTGACATGTCCAAAGGACAAGAAAACGCATAGAATAAGATACCAGGAAGACCCAGCTAAGGGACTCAGGGGTATCATGTACAGTAAAAGAGTATGCGTTGTCCAAGTGGAGCAGAAAACATAATGCCAAGCAGTAAGGAAAAAAGGGGTAGATTCCTGCCAGATTGGGAACTCCTTGGACATTCACGCAGAAAAAGCTTGTCTTCTGTATCACAATGGGAGACAGAAGGTATAAAGAACCTACATAGCCATGGAATGACTATATAAGCTTTTTCTATTATATGAAAAACCCTAAGAGACAAAGTTCAATGCTTTATAGCAAGGGCCCATAGTAGAAAGCTTCTCTGAAGGTTGCAGAGAGCATTGCGCAGAAGAATTATGAGATAAAACTGACAGAAGTCAGATGTGTTGCCACATCCTAGGTAAGGATATGGCTAGAAGAAGATAACCCGCAGTGAGTGGTAGCCTGCAAGATAGTTGAAAGTAGCTTGCAAGAAGCATTAAAGTAATCACTGGAACTCCTGCATGCAGAGCAACTGAACAAAACATCAGAGGGGATTCTCCTGTATGAAAACAGGGAGAAAAACAGACAAAGGGAGCGGAGATATTCCCGTCCCTGTCTGATGAGTTGTTCAGAACATGCATTGAAGGATAGCAAAAAGTCTACACTGGAAAGAAAAAGAAGTGTTACAGTATGGTACCAACTCAAGCAGGGGAAACCCTGGAAGAGAGGGGGTTGGAAGGTGACTTACCATATGGTAAGTCAGCTAAAGGAAAGAATGTCCATGTGGGGACAGAAACTATCATGGGATAGTTGTAACCTCCCTTCCTAGTAGTAAGAAGGGGAGAATTCTGTAACCCATGGACAAAAGTATCCTAACAGTTTAGCATACTGAAAAGAAAAAAAACAGTGTAGAGTTTGAAGAATAAACTTCTGTTAAGAAGTTAACTGTAGATTGCAAAATACAGGAACCTATGGTTGCTGGTTATGATTAGCCTGGTTAGAGTCTGGAAACTTCAGACTAGGATGAGATGTCCCTTGCTTGGGTACATCTGAAGGATGGGCAGAAGAAGGGTGAAACTTTCTTTTCCTAGGGAAAGAAGGTTTGGTAGGACATTTCTATCGATGCATGTCTAGAAGGTACCGACGTTGGTGGTGGTATCGGCGATGCCGATACATGAAAGTCAATCGGAATCGTATCGATCGGTACCGAGGGTACCGAGGACGTCCGAAGACGATGCCCGGTGAAGAGAGGAACACTCGACACCGGCACCGATGTCGGGGTATCGGTACCGCTGGAAGCCGGTACCAACTCCAAGCATGGCGAAGATAGAGGAAAGCCCATCTGGGTCGTATCGATCGGCCCCGAAGGTACCGAGGACAACAGATGACGATCCTTGGTGAAAAGTGCAGCACTCGACACCGATGCCGGTGCCGGGTTATCAGTAACGCTCGAAGCGGATACCACCCCCTGGCACGGCTCAGGTATGTTCTGTGAGGGGTGAGCCCCAGGAACAACCTGAAACCCCGTGAATGCTTTGGAGCCCGAAGACTCCCGCCGGGGTCTTATTGCCAATGGGGTCTTGAGGGCAAGGCTGGAGCCGTCGTCATGCTGGGCATGAGACTTACCCTTCAAGCATTGGCTAGTCTTAACAGACTGTTTGTGGGTTACCTGATCCTGGAGAGAAGAATAAACTGGTGTCCTCACCTCAGGAGGAAAAACGGCATCGAGGGAAACTCGAAAAAGAGAAGGTCTTCTCCCAATAATATAGCCTGAGGTATCAGGGGAAAAAGGGTCAGGACCCAAACAGGTTAGACACCAAGCATTGGAGTCTAAAAAGAAAACTAAGTTTCCACAGTGAAGGCACTTCTTAGGGAAGAAGGCTCCATGTTGGAAAGGCCTGGTAGGCCTCAAAAGTTAAAACAAAAAACTGAGGAGAAAATATTTCTCTAAGTTTGAAAAGAAAAGAATAAAGCACCGGCGGTACCGGTATCGGCGGGAAAGACAGCCGCGACCAAAAGAAAACAAGAAAATAAGGATTTTAAAGAAAAAGGTTTCTGCGGTGACAGGAGGACGTCCTGTTGGCTCCGCGGAAAAACGAAAACTGAGGAGAGGCAGTGGGAAAGGCGGGAAGTCACCGCGCAGGTGCGAGGGATGCTCCCAAAAGCTTTCTGATTGGATGCTGGGGAGCATTCCCGTGCAGGCTCCGTCGGTACCGACGTACCCATATGTGAAGACTCATTCCTGCTTGTTCCTGGAGATAGGCTAAAAAGGTTAGGGCTCTTTAACCTGGAAAAGAGACAGCTGAGGGGAGATATGATAGAAGTCTATAAATTAATGAACGGAGTGGAACGGGTAAACGTAGATCGATTGTTTACCTTATCAGAATATAGAAAGACTAGGGGACATGCAATGAAGCTACAGGGTAAACTATTTAAGACTAATAAAAGAAAATATTTTTTCACTCAACGTGTAATCAAACTCTGGAATTTGCTACCGGAGGATGTAGTAAAAGCTGTTAGTATAGCTGGGTTTAAAAAAGGTTTGGACAAGTTCCTGGAGGAAAGGTCCATAAACCATTATTAAGAAGGGACCCAGGATATCAATGCTTGAACCAATACAAGCATTGTGGAACCTGTGTCCCTTGGGGAAACTGCTAGGTACATATGACCCAGTGAAAAGCGGGATATAAATACAGTTAAATAAATAAATAAATATGACCTAGATTGGCCACTGTTGGAAACAGAATACTGGGCTTGATGGACCTTGGTCTGACCCAGTGTGGCATATCTTATATTCTTATGTTCTTATCATTAGAGAAAGACATCATGCTTGGCAAGATAGAAGGTCAGCGCAAAAGTGGAAGGCCAGCAATGAGATGGATCGATACAATAACAGCAGCTACGGGTACCAGTCTGTCAACAATGAACCGCCTGACTCAAGACTGAACACAATTTAGGATAGCTATCCAGAGGGTCGCCATGAGTCGACTCCGACTCGACGGCACTTAACAACACAACAATGCAGGATGTGTCTTTCTTTTGGGGCTTCTATTGGGAGCCTGCTTCTTACCAATTTTGGCCTCAGATTAAGTAGCTGTTGAAAAGACAGAATTGGTGGAGCAGGAAATCTCAGTAATTCATCCTCCTGGAGTTGTGCAAGTCTTATGATTTTTCTTAGTTTTCACAGTTCTGGACTGTACGTGTCTGTAGTACATTATCTATAGGTGTTTTGAACGAAGAAGCAATCTTATTGGAGATGATTTTGGGATTGCAGCCTTTTTGTATGAAGGATTCAGCCAGGATTTGGAGGCGTTTCCCTGTCTTTTGGGTCAGGGCAAATGCAGTGATTGTGTGGTACTTGGCTTTTTATCTAATTATCTTTTAAACAAGAATTTTTGTTTAAAAAGTGTAGGGTTTCTGCTTGTTGAACTAATTTATTCACATGCAGATGTGCCATAGAAGTGACGAACTATAGAAGCCATGTGGCTCAGCATCTTCAATATGGTTCATGCTGATAGCTGCTGACTCCTTTGAACTTTCCTTACATACTGCACCAAACAGTGAGCCCTTCATTTTGAAGAAAAGCTTTCACCAGAGTTGTGACTAACAGAGCTCCAATGAACTCCAATTGTCATGACAGGTTTAAACTGGACTTGGAATAGATGATGAACCCCAGCAGCTCCAGCACCTGGATAGTAGTACGTATGGATTCTTGAACTCTCTTTTCTGCGTTGTGCCCTTGACGAACCTATCATCCAACTAGTAAAACACATGCAGCCCCAGTCTGCATGGATATTCTAGGACATCAGACATTTGGTCAAAACCCAAGGCCAAAGGGCAGAACACGATACTGGACATGCAGTTTCCCTATGACAAATCTGAGATACATGCCAGTATCCCAGTTACAGGAAGTATCTGGATGTGGGTGTGGGCATCCTGAAAGTCCAGAGAACACAGCCAATCTTGTTTTGTAGAAAAGCGGGCACGATACTCTGAGAAAACCTTCAGAACTTTAACCACATGAAAAACATGTTTACTCTCAAATCTAGGACTGCAAGGAATCCCCCCTTCTTCTTTGGCCACAGAAAGTACCCGGAATAAAATCCCAGCATTTACAGCTCCATGAAAAAGGCAGAGCTTTCCCACAGGCGTAATTCCTGGTGCTTGGAAATGAGCAAATGAAATCTCAGGAAGAATACGGAAGGAGTTTGAATAGGAATAGTATGTATCCAAAGCAGAATAATTTTTAATACCCAGCTGTTGGAGGTTACGAGGAACCAGCATTCTGCAAAGACAGTGAGCCCTTCCTTCCCTTGACAGGAATTGTGTCCGACACTGGTATTGGTAGATTGGCCAAGGAGCCAGCTTGGCCTTCTGAGGCCTCTGTTGCCTGGGACAGGAGAGAGGAACCTGTTTAGAAAAGGAAGAATGAGGAGGAAAATACCTCTGTCTGTGGAAGTAGTACAACTTTGTGCCTTTTGCTCTGGAATCTCCTGGAAAAGGCCAAGTGGAAAGTGGGCCTAGAGAAGGTTTGCAAAGTATCACTATGTGGCTTACCCTCACTTGTTTGCAGCTTGTCATGCTGTGGGGGCTTGTGTGCATCAGTGACGCTGAGGGCTAAGCAATCAGCAGCTGAACTACTGGCAGGGTCTCCCAAGATGGACAGGTCTCAGATGAGGTGCCAGACCAAGACAAACCACCCATCTGGACAGCAGCAGAATGGGACAGTGTTGGCGGCGAGGGATCTCATTTCTGTGACACTGGCAACAACACTAAACAAACTGTGTAGAAGAAAGGCCTGGCAATCTACTTCCTTATCTTGCCACGAAAACCCAATGGATAGTCACAACAAGATGAGACCCCCAGGTCAGAAAACACTCAACTGGCTACTGGGGAGTAGCTGAAGACTTTTCAGAGTAAAGCCAGCATGTATGATGTGGTTGGATTAAAGCCCTCGGGACATCCGACTGCTGATGTAGCTGCGCATGAGAGTCAGAAGCTGCAAAGATGTCTTACATATTGAAAAATGTAACGTACAAAGTATGAACCAAGGGAAGTTGGAGGTGGTCAAGAATGAAATGAAACGTGTACAACTCGATCTGTTGGGTGTCAGCGAACTGAAATGGACTGGCATCAGGCACACTGCATCAGATGATCACATGGTCTACTATGCTGGAAATGAAAGAAAGAATGGTGTTGCATTTATAATTAAGAAGCAACTTTCAAGAACTGTAATGAAATACAGTGCAATCAGTGATCACTTAATTTCTATTAGTCTACGAGGAATGCCTTTCAACAGAACTATAATTTAAGTATATGCCCCAACAACAGCTACAGAAGAGGATAAAATTGATAAGTTCTATGAACAAGTACAAGCTGAAATTGACAGAACATGCAAACAGGATATCCTGATAGTCATGGGTGACGAACGCAAAAGCTGGCAACAAAGGCGGCGGAAAATGGTTGGAAAATATGGACTTGGCAACAGAAATGAAGCTGGAGAAAGACTGATAGAATTCTGCAAGACAATTTATTCATCTCAAGCACTTTCTTCCAGCAACACAAGAGGCGACAGTATACAAGGACTTTACCCAATGGATTGTACAAAAATCAAATTGACTACATCTGTGGAAGTTAACAATGGAAAAGCTCTATAACATCAATTAAGACAAAACCTGGAGCTGACCGTGGTACAGATAAGAAGATAGGAACACAAGATATGCCATAGTGGGTCAGACCAAGGTCCATCAAGCCCAGTATCCTGTTTCCAACAGTGGCTAGTCTAGGTCACAAGTAGCTAGCAGTTTCCTCAAAAGACACAGGTTCCACAGTGCTTGTATGGGACAAGCAGTGGATATTCTGGGTCCACTTTAATAATGGTTTATGGACCTTTCCTCCAGGAACGTGTCAAATCTTTTTTAAAACCAGCTACACCATCAGCTTTTACTATATCCTCTGGTAACGAATTCCAGAGTTTGATTACACATTGAGTGAAAACATATTTTCTCTTATTAGTCTTATACTACTGGGAGATCTCAACCTCAGCTCCGCGCCCAGCAAAGAGTCAGCAGCTTTCCTCAGAGCAATGGAATACCTGCAGTTCACACTACTACACACGCGTCCCTCCCACCGCCTAGGCATCACACCAGACTGCATATTTGTGCCACAAAGCTTCCTGGAAGATAACAATGTAACACCTCTCCAGGTCATTTCGATACTCTGTTCTGACCATGTTATTCACTTTAAGCTGTATACCCTACACCAAAGATCAGTACAGAAAACACCTGAAGAAGAAAGAAGATACAAAGGATTTGATAAAGAACAATTCCTCAAATCAACACTCCAAAAACTCCCACAAGACTTTACCAATCTGAACGAGGCAATTGAAACATAGAACACCACCATTGCTAGAGCTCCTGGGCGAGTAAACTACAGTTGTATATCAGGAACCTCATCACCTCCCTGGTGCTCTGCGGATATTATTGAAGCAAAGAACACACTACGCAAGCTGGAATGATGGAGGCAAAAAAAAACAGAAACTACTTCAAAATACCAAATATAACAACGGGACTACAACAATATAATCAACCGACAAGCAGGAATATCATCCCAACCCTCATATTAAGATCCAGTAACAAGCCCAGAGAACTTTTTGAGACTGTCCACACACTTACATGTTAACTGTATATAGTTTTAAAGGTTAATTGTACATAGTTTCAAAGTTTAATGTAAAGTTTGCTGTGATGTTCTGTGTGCGCGCCCGACATCCAGCACCAGCCCTCCATTGCAGCCCCGAATGGCATCGGGACAGGGAGCAGGAGGTAAGAAGCCCCTCCTGCCCCCCATCACAAGGCCAATCAGGGCCCGACGTGGGAACTTCAAATCTTCAGCGCTTAGCGGGCCTGCTCCTGAGGGCCTCACCAGAGGGCCCTTTGGCGTGGCCCTTAGGCGTGGAACTTAATTATTACCCTTCCAACTACTAACATGACCCAAACCTACACACCCTAAGACAAGCTGTCCCAAACTGAGCCACCCAAACTGGTAAGCAGCACATAAGCAAGACATCCTGCACTGCATAGCCTGTAGGATCCTTTGCTACCTCATCGCTTGTAAGAGAACTTATGCTGCATGGCCTGTAGAATCCATCGCTACCCATTGCTTGTAAGATAACATATGCTGCACTTGCCAAATCCATTGCTTCCTCATTGCTTGTAAGAGAACTTATGCTGCATGGCCTGCAGAATCCATCGCTACCCACTGCGTGTAAGATAACATACGCTGCATAGCCTGTAGAATCCATTGCTACCTCATTGCTTGTTAGATAACAAACGCTGCATTGCCCCTCTCTATCCCTCTTCTAGGGCTCCACATCATATTGTCTTCCTTTTCCTCATACTCCCTGTTTCCCCTCCTACCAGCACCCTCACTCCGTCCCCCCTTATCCCCCCTTATCCCCTTTACCATCTTCACTTCCCCCTCCATTCTGTCTTCTACCCTATCATCAGCTCTTGAGCTTCAATGCTTTCTCCCCCCTCCCTTTCCCCTCCCCTTTCCTCCCCCTTTCCCCTTCCCTTTCCCCTCCCCCTCCCCCCTTCCCCTTTCCCCTCCCCCCTCCCCCTTCCCCATTCCCCCCATTTACAAGTAATATGGTAACATTTAACAAACATTTTGTTAACATAACATTTTAGCTAATATAAACAACTATTTACATTTGTGAATCTGTTGTGGTTGAGTTATGTAGTTGAGGGGGTTAGATGGGGGGAGCCAAAGTAGTCTGTGAATAGGTGGGTTTTCAGGTGTTTGCAGAATGTAGGGAGGTTGGTGATATTTCTTAGTGCATAAGGAAGGGAGTTCTATAGGGAGGGAGCATAGAGCTCAATTGATCTGCAGCATGTTTGTTGATTGTATTTATGCTTGGTTTGTGGTATATTGAGTTTGTTGATGGTAGTCTGTCTTCGTGGCCTTGATGTTTGTGGTTTCTGTAGTAGTGATTTGAAGCAAGTTTCCTGTTGGGGAATGAAGTGCTTTGTGCGTGAGGAGGATGCATTTGTAATTTATTCTGCTGGTAAGTGGCAGCTAGTGTAATTGTTTTAGGATGGGAGTGATGTGGTCGTATTTATTTGCATCTTGTATGGTACGTGCAGCTGTGTGAAGAGCAGTTTGTAGAGGGAGGAGTGTTGATTGGGGTAGTCCTTGGTAGATATTGTTACAGAAGTCTGCATGAGGGATGGTGAGGGTTTGCAGTGTGAATCTGAAATCTGTTGGCTCGATAAGTGGACGGTCTCTGCAGGGTCTTTGTTTTGAAATATATTGTCCTTGCTGTCATTATTTCGGCTTTGAAGGATAGTTGCTGGTCAATTGCGATGCCGAAGAATTTCAGCTCAGTTTATGCTGTTTAATTTTATGGTGAGGGTGTGAAAGAGGTCTCTCTTGTAATGAACATAAGCTTCTGTCTTCTTTAAGTTGATGAATAGGTTACTGGTTGAGAGCTAGTGTGACTTCTGCAAAACAGCCTTGAATTTAATTGTAATCAGGTTGATTGGAGAGGAGTGGACAGTATAGCATAACATCAACATATATGTGATAGTGGACGTTGTCTCTTTTGATAATTGTACATAGGAGTTGAAGGTATAGGTTAAAGAGGAGTGCGGATAGGGTGGAACCTTGTGGTACTCCTTGGGTTTGCTGGTCGGGTTTGGAAATGTGTGCGCCAATTTTTATTTGTTGTTTTTCAGGCTTTTAATACAAGTATTAGTTATTTTCTTTTCTAGTCTTTAGACTAGTTTTCTATTATCTTCTTTCTGCTTTTTCTCTCTTATCTTATTGTAAACCACCTTGCTGCTTTGCGAAGGGCAGTATAGTAAATGTGTAAATAAACAAGCCATATTTGCCAAGGCATTTGTTTCCTCTTAAATTATATTTTATCATCATCTTTACTTGCCTGCTCTATGCCGGCTCCTGCGTGAAATAATCACTACCAAAAAACGAGGGTGAACATCATCCACACAGGTGGGCTCCTGTGATGGGGTCTCTGGGCTGCTTTTTTCATCATCCGACAACTCATTATAATTAACCACAAGCTCCTCAATTTGTACAAAGCCCTGAATCACTGGAAGGATCCAAGAATCCACTTGAGAACCCTACAAAATACAGTTCCCAAAAATGATTAGAAGCAAATAATCCTATGGTCAGCAGAATTTTCTAGGTAGAATATTTTTTTTAATTACTGTTACACCAAATATAGCTAATGCCATACTTCTAATATAACACTACTCTTCAGTTCTTACTCTGACAGAAGAATCCATTTTTTATCACGTGAGTAGTATATCAAACACTGAGCACCTCTACATTACACATGAGTGTTGGGCATATACATATGTTTATCAGGTCATGTTTCTCTCTCTCTCTCTATATTATATATATATATATATATATATATATATATATATAAACATGACCTGATAAAATTGTCCTCCAAAGGCAATTGGTATTAGTCTGTGCTGTGTCTCATAGAATCAAAAGAAGAAAATCACACCCATCAAACTCAATAGATATCAATTACAGATTTGAAATTAAAGTTCTTTCTACAAGTGTCTGGTCAGCTCCTATGTAATTTGAACCCTGGGAGTAGCCATGCCAGTTGAGGATGACAAGTAACCTTATTACACTTACACACACACACCCTCTTAATCACTTACATGTACCAAGCCCAATAATAATCCAACACAACAGTGGATTAACAACATTGAAACACTAATCAGAGCTTCAGTTTTTAGTTTTTAACCAAAAAATGGGGCCAAACAAAAAATAAAATAGAAATATTCACTGAACAAACATACCCCCCCCCCCCCCCACACACACACACACACACACACTTCCCCTAGTAATTTCTGTATAATTCTGAGGAAAAGGGGAGAAATATTTTGTTGCTATAGCTGCTCTATCATATCCTGCCACCAGGCAAGAAATATGACCTAACCAGAGACAATGCAGAACAGGGCCAGAATCTGGGAAATTATCCCCATTACTGACTTCTCCATACATAATAATAGTAAAATTAGCTTATAAACTTGTAAATTACTCCTTCTGTCTTTACTGTTTTCTTTTTTCTCTTTAACCTAACCCTTAAATGTACTGCTTTGGCAACACATGTAAAACAGACATGCTAATAGTTATTTGAATCTCTCTCTCACCCCACTATCTCTGTGTGCCTTTTCAGAACTAAGAACCAATCAGCTGCACCAGCTCTTAGCAGGTGATGGGCCTCTATTCTTATTCCTCCCCCCCCCCCCCCCCCCGTCAGCTCTGTTCTCAGCAGAGACAGAAGCTAATGTTAAGAGAACTTGGATATCTCACCGCCGCTTGAAATTAAATATGGCTAAGCCTGCACTCCTTATCTTTCTCCCCAATGCCTCCCCTCCTCTACACCCTTTCTCAGTCTCTGTGTATAACTCTTTAATCCTTTCTGTCTCTTTGGTCCGTAACCTGGGTGTTATCTTTGACTCTTCTCTCTTTCTCCACTCATATCCAACTCGTAGCTAAGACTTGCTGTTTCTTCCTTTATAACATTAACAAAATTCGCCCCTTCCTTTCTGATGACACTACTAAAATGATTGTCCACTCCTTGATCACCTCCCGTCTTGATTACTGCAATATTCTCCTTGCTGGCCTTCCCGCAAACCATCTCTCTCACCTTCAATCTATTCAACATTCTGCTGCTCGACTAATTTTCCATCAGCATTGCTTTTCCCATGTCACTCCTCTTCTAAAGTCCCTTCATTGGCTTCCCATCTGCTTCCGGATCAAATTCAAACTCCTCCTCTTGACCTATAAGTGCATTCACTCTTCAGCCCCCCACTACTTATCTCTTATCTCTCCTTATATCCCCTCTCGCGTTCTTCGCTCTTCGAACAGCCTTCGTCTATCTATGCCCTCCACTCGTACTGCTAACTATAATTCTAGACTTCGCTCCTTTCATCTGGCTGCACCCTTTGCCTGGAACAATCTACCTCTGTCTGTGCGCAATGCGCCCTCTCTGGACCTCTTCAAATCCAGATTGAAAACTCATCTCTATTGCTTTCTGTTCTTGATTCTCGTTTTTGTTCTTCTTTTTTATTGTATACTTTGTCTGTCTTGATTGTATTTGTATTTTGTGATCTTCTTGACTAGATTGTGAGCTCTGATGAGCAGGGACCGTCTTTTCTTCATGTATGTACAGCGCTTCATACGTTTGAAGCGCTTTATAAATGTTAAATAGAATAGAACAGAATAAGCGAGAGTGAAGAGTTTTACTAGCAGAAGGGATGTGGTGGTCAGAAGGCTGAGAGCAGACTGGTTGAAGAGAGTGGTGGTGGTACTACAGTCATGAGGCTGTAGAGAGCATGCGCTAGGTGGAGCAGGCATGTGTTACTCCTGGAGGAATTCTACCCTACTGTGTAATGCTCGATTTGCGTAGAATTTCTCCCCCATGAAGAATATGGCACAGGAAAAAAGGACACAGCATGGACAGCAGCAACTAGCAAGGTTTGTCTCTTCTCTCACCCAAGACAGAAAAACCTTCTGTTTTGTTCTCATCACCCTAGCAACAACCTCTCCCACTCTGCTCCAGCAGCATGCACCAAAGAAGAGAGGAAAGACACTGCTCATCAGGCCACCACCTCTTTCTCCTTGGCCAGCCAGCATTAGACTGTTTATTTGAACTGCATGGCTGCATGATGCCCTTTGCAGTTCAAGTGAGCAATCAGGCCCAGGGTTGCAGAAGAGGAGGACATGACCCAATAAGCAGCTTCTCTCCTTCTCCTTTGCTGTTCACTGACAAACACAGTTAGCTGGTGCATGCAGCAGAATGGGAGTGGTTGCGGCAGAAGTAAAGAGAACAAGGTGAGGGTTTTTTTTCTGACATGGAATGGAGAAAGAGTGAGGACGCTGACTGATTTCGCCAGGAGGGATGTGCAACTATTTGCTGGGGGGGGGGGGAGTGAGGAACAGAGCAAGATGGAGAGAGTGCTTCAAGAGGGTGTTTCCTAGGAAAGGAGAGTGCGCCTGGGGACAATGAACTGGGGTATTTGCTAGGAGATGGGGGCAAGGATGAGGGAGCGAGAATTTAGGGAGAGAACACTTGGGGACAGAGAAGAGGGGGTTTGGGAGTTAGAGAGAGAACTAGGGATAGGGAGCAGAGAGTGCTGGGGTTCTTTAGGGGATGCCTAGGAAGAGAGAAATAGGGAGGATAGAGGGAGAGATAGAGGTCTTGCTGGCCAGTAGAGAACAAGAAAAGGGGAGCAGGCAGGAAAAGAAAGCTGGGGGAGGGGAGAGGAAAAGAACTCAGGGCACAGGGGAAAAGCCTGAGGTTGAACCTCACGAGGAGGAGGGAGATCAAGCATATTAAGAGGTTCAAGTTAGTAGGGTGATAGAAAAAGTTGGGATAATTGAATTGAGGAAAGAAAAAGTTGGAGGTATCAGGCTTGGTGCACAGAGGAGTCAAGCTATTATACCATATCCATGCAGATGACATTATACTGTATATCCCACTATCCACCTGCAAACCTATATATATTCCCCTCTGATTGAGTGCTTTGAAGCCATCTCACAATGGTTCAAAATGCACATCATCAACATGAACTACCAAAAAGCATAGTTACTCATCTGTAACAGTTGTTTTCCCGAGAACAGCAAGAATTAGTCCTCACATATGGGTGATGTCGGTGCTTAAGGAGCCTGCACAGATTCACTCCCCAGCTTTCAGAGAAAGCCTTTGGGAGTTACACCACGCATGCGTGGCTTCCCACCCAAGCATGCCATCTTACCTCAGTATAGCGACATAACTCAATGAAGCATGAAAAAGAAAAACAACTCTATGGGGAGGAGGGAGGACCAATTCCTGCTGTCCCAAGAGAACATTTATTACAGGTGAGTAACTACGCTTTCTGCGGGAATAAGCAGGAAGTCAGTCCACACATATGGGTCTCCCAAGCTAAAGGCTACCGAAAAATCATGTAGAAGCCAAAGGTGACCCAAAAAGTGGACTGTAAAGGACAGCAGGGAGCGCTAGTTGGCTGGAAGTCCAGCAATGTAGCACCAACATCCAAGCTGTAATCCCCTCTCCAGTAGCCTGGACACAGAGGGCTAGAGGGAAGGAGTTGTACTATTCCCCAAAGAGGTAATGAAGTACTGCCTGGACGAAGATGCTATTATGCCTTGAGCTCTCCTCCAAGCCATAATGCGCTGCAAAAGTATGGACAGAGGACCAGGTGGCAAACCGGCAGATATCCAGCAAGGGCACCAAGCGCAGATTGGCCACAGAGGCAGCTACGGCGCACACATTGTGTGTAGTAACATGATGTTGCAGTGAAAGCCCAGCCTGCTCATAAGCGAAGGAAATGCAGTCTGCCACACACCAGGACAGGGTGCACTTGGTGACAGCAACCCCAAGCCAATTGGGGTCATAAGATACAGAGCTGCACCAAGCGGCATTGGGGCTGCGTCATCTGAGGTAGAACAAAGCCCTCTTGCAATAGAGTGTGGGCAGGGGAGCCTCCACCCGAGAGGAGTGAGGCCTGGGAAAGAGGGAAGGGAGCACCACCTCTTAATTCAGAGACCACCTTGGGCAGGAACTTGGGGGGAGTCCGAAGGACAGCTCTGTTTCTGTGGAATCTAGTGTAGGGCATGCGTGCTACCAGCACCTGCAGCTCTCACACCCATGTGGCGGAGGTGAGCACTACCAGGAAAATGACCTTCCATGACAAGTACTTGAGATGGCACATGGCCAAGAGTTCAAAGGGGGGAGCCATGAGCTTCCCCAGCATAACACTGAGGTCTCATGCCACCGGAAGTGGATGGATTGGAGGACCATGACAGGAGTCGACCCTTCATAAAACAGCCCATCAGGGGGTGCACCGACATGGCCAGGCCATCTACAAGATGGTGGTGTGCGAAAACGGAACTAAAGGTGCACTATGACCATGTTGGACTTCAGGACAGCTCTGGAAAGATGCAAAAGATACCACAAGATATCTTGCACCAAGCCAGAGAAGGGGTTAAGACCCCTGCCCGTGCACCAGACAAAGAACCTGCACCACTTATAGGCGCACGCTCGACACGTGGAATCCTTACGTGAAGCCAGCAGGACATCCTCCATCTCTTGTGAGAGGCGGAGGTGCGCTATGGCTAAACTCTCAGCATCCAGGTCATCAGGGCGAGGGATGGGAGGTTGGGATGGAGAAGTGCCGTGTCCTCCTGTACGATTAGGTCTGGGGAGCTCCCTAGTTGCAGTGGGTCCCTCCAGAACAGCTGCAGGAGCAGGGGGAACCATAGTTGCCTGGGCCACCTGGGAGCAATGAGGATGATAAAGGTCGCCTCCAATTGTATCTTGAGGAGAGTCCAGGGAACCAGAGGTGTAGGCTGGAATGCGTATAGGAGGCCCTTGGACCAAGGGAGGAAGGCTTCCGCCACCTCCCTCCCCCGGGGCTGGCCTCCAAGAGCAGAAGTATGGCAGTTGCACATTCTCCAGACTGGCAAAGTGATCTATCTCCAGGGTCCCCCAATGGCGAAAGACAACACTGAGCACCCCCAGGTTGAGTCGCCACTAATGGGGTTGAAGGACCTAGCTCAGGTGGTCCACGAGCACATTGTCCTGGCTCAACAGGTAAACCACTCCAAAAGGAGATCTGTCTCCCCATGGCAAAGTTCCATGAACAAACTGCTTCCCAGCAGAGGTGGTACCACCCCGTGCCCCCATGCTTATTAAGGTAGTACATCGCTACCTGGCTGTCCGTCTGGACTTGAACCACTTGCCCCGTCAGATGGTCTTGAAACATCTGAAGGGCATTGTAGACAGCCCTGAGTTCCAGCAGATTGATCTGAAGCGCACACTTTGCTGACGACCATGAGGCCCTGCGACTGCATAAGAACATAAGATATGCCATACTGGGTCAGACCAAAGTCCATCAAGCCCAGTATCTGTTTCCAACAGTGGCCAATCTAGGTCATACATACCCAGCAGTTTCCCCAAAAGACACAGGTTCCACAATGCTTGTACTGGGTCAAGCACTGATATCCTGGGTCCCTTCTTAATAACTGTTTATGGAGCTTTCCTCCAGGAACTTGTCCAAACCTTTTTTAAACCCAGCTACACTAACAGCCTTTACTACATCCTCCGGTAACAAATTCCAGAGTTTGATTACACGTTGAGTGAAAAAAAAAAATTTTTTATTAGTCTTAAATAGTTTACCCTGTAGCTTCATTGCATGTCCCCTAGTCTTTCTATATTCCGATAACGTAAACAATCGATCTACGTTTACCCGTTCCACTCCGTTCATTAATTTATAGACTAATTGTCATAGAGCAGGAGCTAATAAAAGTGAGGATATAGGAAAAGAAGCTGTCTGTCCCAAAACAAATGAAGTGCAGAGAATGCAATTGTCTAGCAAAACAGCTAGAGGGAGCAGGCGTGCACTTACAGAGGCTGAGTGGACACACCTAGCTAATCAGCAGCACCTGAGAACTAGCCCGGGAAGCTCAAAGGCAGAAGACCTTTATAAGCAAGAAGCTGGAGACAGAAGGCAGGGCAGCACCGGAGACAGAAGGCAGGGCAGCACCGGAGACAGAAGGCAGGGCAGCACCGGAGACAGAAGGCAGGGCAGCACTGGAGAGCAGGGCAGCACCGGAGAGCAGGGCAGCACCGGAGAGCAGAGTACTGCTGAGAAACGGAGCAGTGGAACCAGGACTAGTGGCACGGCTGCAGGAACTAGAAGAGAACCAGAAGGTTCCAGGGAGAAAGACAGACGGAGGAGAGTCAGTCCTGTGGAAGTCATGGTAGCCAGAAATTCCAGAGGTAAAGAGCTAAGAAGCAGGAAGCCAGGCTTGGAGAGAGGCCTACGCTTACCAGAAAGCCCGGAGACCAGATTGAAAGGTACCAGAAGCTTTCAAGAGAAAGATTGTCAGAGAGACTGGGTCCTAAGGGAAATACCTGAGGAGGACACGTCCAGCTATGCCTATTACAGGAAACCAAGATATGATGATTCTTTATTCATGAAGAAAGGCTCAGCTGCTAGAAGCCCTTATAAAACAGATGCCCAGTTTAAAGGAAGAGAAAGCAGGCCAAAGTTTCAGCAGCCAAGATAGCGTAGTTACTCACCTGTAACAGGTGTTCTCCAGGAGCAGCAGGAATCAGTCCTCACTTATGGGTGACGTCGGCGCCGACGGAGCCCTCGCGGAGCAATTTTTCCCCAGCTTTCAAAGAAAGCCTTTGGGAATTGCAGCGCGCATGCGCGGTCGTCTTCCCGCCCGAGGGTGCCATCTTAGCCAGTCAGATGACATAGCTAAAAAAGACAGCATAAAAATTTGCAAAAAGAACATAAGCAGACGATTGCAACTCCAAGGGGAGGAGGGAGGGTAGTGAGGACTGATTCCTGCTGCTCCTGGAGAACACCTGTTACAGGTGAGTAACTACGCTTTCTCCAGGACCAAGCAGGAAGTCAGTCCTCACTTATGGGACTCCCAAGCTCAAGGCTACCGGAGACCCTAAGCACAAAAATGAGCTCCCTCTAGCTCAGCAGCACAGAAGGATAGAATCTTCGCTGAATTATCACCCACCGGTAGCCCACATCCGGGATGGAGGGTAGGAGTTGCTCAGACCTCAAAGAGATTACGGAGGACTGCCTGTCCGAAAGCACTGTCCCTACGGGACTCCCTCTCGAGACAGTAATGGACCGCAAAAGTCTGGCTCGAAGACCAAGTAGCGGCCCGGCAGATGTCTGCCAGCGGAACAGAGCGGAGGTAAGCCACTGACGTGGCCTTTGCCCGAACGCAATGAGCCGTGACTCGACTTTCTAAGGAGAGTCCGGCTGCCCCATAAGCCCAAGAGATACAGTCCGCAACCCAGATGGACAGAGTACGCTTGGAGACCGGGAGCCCCAATTTATTGGGGTCAAAAGACACAAAAAGCTGAGCAGCTTTACGGTGCTCCCGCGTACGGTCAAGGTAGAAGTTCAATGCCCTTCTACAGTCCAGGGTATGGAGGACCGTTTCAGCTCGGCTGGAGCGTGGTCTGGGAAAGAAGGTTGGAAGTACCACCTCCTGATTGATGTGAAAAGGGGAGACCACTTTAGGCAGAAATTTTGGGTGAGTCCGTAGGACTACCCTATTCTTGTAGAACCTAGTGTAAGGGGGATCAGACACGAGGGCCTGCAATTCACTTACGCGCCTAGCGGAAGTGAGGGCTATCAAGAACAGTGTTTTCCAAGACAGAAAACGTAGAGAACAGGTAGCCATAGGTTCAAAAGGCGGACAGGTGATCCGCTGCAAAACCACATTCAGGTCCCAGTCAGGCGCTGGCGGGCGCAGAGGTGGTTTAAGTAGAAGGAGACCTCGGAGAAACCTCGCTACGAGAGGGTCATTGGAGAGAGGTCTGCCGTCCACTGGCACATGATGTGCTGAAAGAGCACTGAGGTGAACTTTGACGGAGTTGGACTTAAGTCCCAGATTAGAGAGGTGCAGCAAGTACTGCAAGATCACCGACACCGGGCAGGAGAAGGGATCCTGAGACTGTTGGGTACACCAGACTGCAAAGCGACGCCATTTAAGGGCGTAGCATTTGCGGGTAGAAGGCCGTCGCGAAGCCAAGACGACCTCCTCCACCTCCGCCGGCAGGAGAAGGGGAGCAAGGACTACCCTCTCAGCAGCCAGGCCATAAGGTTGAGAGACCTGAGGTTGGGGTGCAGAAGGGACCCCTGATCCTGAGTGAGGAGATCCGGTTGTATCCCCAGAGGGATTGGGCCCTCCACCGCCAGTTGCAGCAGGAGTGGAAACCACGGCTGCCTGGGCCAGCGAGGGGCCACCAGGATCATGAAGGCTTTGTCTCGGAGAACCTTGAAAAGAGTCCGAGAGACCAGCGGGATGGGAGGGAAAGCGTACAGAAGGCTCCCCGACCACGAGATCAGAAAGGCGTCCGCCGCAACCCGAAGGGGGTGTGGCTGACGAGAGCAGAAGCGAGGAAGTTGCCGGTTGTGAGGACTGGCAAAGAGATCCACCGTGGGGAGACCCCACTTGAGGAAGAGCTTCTGAACTACCAAGGGATCCAGACGCCACTCGTGCGGCTGGAGGACCCTGCTGAGTTTGTCTGCAAGGCAATTTTCTTGGCCCGGGAGATAAACTGCCTTGAGGAGAATGCCGTGACTGACGGCCCAAGAGCAGAGCTTCTGTGCCTCCCGGCAGAGGAGGAAGGAGCCCGTGCCCCCCTGCTTGTTCACGTAGAACATGGCAACCTGATTGTCCGTCTGGACAAGGACGGACTGTTGGGAAGTCAGGTGGGAGAAGGCCTTGAGAGCGAGGCGGATCGCCCTGAGCTCCAGGAAGTTGATCTGCTGAGCAGACTCCCACGTGGTCCAGAGGCCCTGAGTACGTGCCTCTTGGCAATGTGCTCCCCAGCCCAGGAGGGATGCATCGGTGGTCAGCACCCGGGTCGGCTGAGGTGACTGGAAAGGCATTCCGAATATCAGGTTCGGCTGCCGGAGCCACCACCGGAGAGACGAGAGCAGCGGCTCGGAGACGCGCACTAGGTCTGCCAGGCCGCCCGTGGCTTGTCGCCACTGCTGGCGGAGACACCATTGAGCAGACCGCATGTTCAGGCGGGCATTGGGGGTCACATGGACAGTGGAAGCCATATGGCCGAGCAGTCTCAGGAAGCGCCTGGCGGAGACCAGGGGCTGGCTGCGAAAGCGGTCGGCTAGGTCCATGAGCCGTTGAGCCCTGTCGAGCGGTAGGTACGCTCGTGCCCGAGGAGTGTGCAGCCTTGCGCCGATGAACTCGAGATCCTGTGAGGGGAGCAAAGTGGACTTTGCGAAGTTTATGACAAAGCCCAAGTGCTGCAGCAGAGTCACCGTGCGGCACGTGGCGTTGGTGACCTCCTGAGCGGACGCTGCTCTGATGAGCCAGTCGTCGAGGTACGGAAAGACATAGAGGCCGTGAAGCCGGAGATGGGCCGCCACGACCGCGAGACATTTTGTGAAGACTCGCGGTGCGGAGGATAGGCCAAAGGGCAGTACTCTGTACTGGTAATGATTTCCTGCCACCACAAACCTTAGGTATTGGCGGTGGCTTGGGTGGATGAGGATGTGCGTGTAGGCATCCTTCAGATCCAAGGAGCATAGCCAATCTCCCTGCTGGAGGTAGGGCAGAAGGATTCCAAGGGTAAGCATTTTGAACTTCTCCCGCACAAGGAACTTGTTGAGGTTGCGCAAGTCCAGGATGGGTCTGAGGCCCCCTGTTCTCTTTGGTATCAGAAAATACCTTGAATAAAAGCCTTGACCTCTCAGGTGGTGGGGCACCGGTTCCACCGCCTGTTCCTGCAGAAGACCTGCTAACTCCTGAAGGAGCAACTCCCTGTGCAGAGGGGGGCGCGAAGGTTCTCCCGGAAAATAGGAGGGAGGGACCTGATGGAAGTGGAGAAGGTAGCCCTCTCGCACGACCTGAAGCACCCAGGCATCTGCGGTGATGCTGGACCACCTGTGGGCGAAGTGAACCAGCCGGCCTCCGGTGCTGGGAGGGACCAGCGGGGGGGGAGAGGCTATGCTGAGCGAGTCAAAAACCCCCTCCCTGCTGAGCAGGGGCTGGTGGTGCAGGCTTGGGGGCTTGCTGCCTACGGGACCCGTTACCCCGTCCCTTGGCCTGCTGGCCCTGTTGGGGAGCTGCAGGGGCCTGATAATGGGGGTACTGTTTGTAGGCAGCCGCCTTCCTCGGGTAAAAGGACTTTTTTCCCGAGCCCTTCTTTTTCTGGGAAGGGGCGGAGGTCTTCCTAGAAAGCCTGGTCCTGGTGAGAGTCTCAGTCTCAATTTGTGCAGCCTTTTCCGCCATGGGCTTGCCAAAGAGGTTTTCGCCTCGGCAGGGGACATCGACCAACTTGTCCTGTACCCAGGGCTCAAGGTCCGACGACTGAAGCCAAGCCTTTCGGCGGGCACCGATGCCGGCTGCGGCCACTCTAGCCGAGGCCTCAAAGCCATCATAGGCTGCTCGGGACATGAACTTTGAGCATTCCCGAATGCCCGTGGACAAGGCTAGGAACCTCCGCAAGGGCTCCTCGGAGAGACCAGCGGAGAATCCGGCTAGCTCTTTAGCCAGATCCCGGAGATACATGCCCATGTAGAGCTGGTAAGTCTGGACACGACATGCGAGCATAGAGCCCTGGAAGCACTTCTTGCCAAGGCCATCCAGGTTACGGGCCTCCCTTCCAGGAGGCACCGAGGAGTGCATCTTCTGGCTCTTAAGACGATGCATGGCCGATTCCACTACCATGGAATGGTGTGGCAGCTGTGCCTTCTGAAAGCCAGGGCTCTTGCGGACCCGATAGATAGAATCGACCCGCTTGCTCAGGACCGGCGCGGAGGCCGGACTCTCCCACATGCGGAAGAGTAGTCGTTCCAGCATAGGAGGAACCGGCACAGTAAAGTGCTCCCTCGCGGGAGAGTCATACTGGAGGGCGTCGAGCTCTTCGGCTCGAGGCTCCTCCTCGGGATCCGCAGGGAAGGCCAAAGCCTTGGCCATATCCCTAACGAAGTCCGAGAACCGGGCATCCTCCGGGGGGGACTGCTTCCGAGGTTCGGACCCCGGTGAGTCCGATGGGACACACCGAGTCCGGAAAGAATCAGGTGACTCTTCCTCCTCAGACTCCCAGACCGACTCCGACGAGGACTCGGTGGGGTCGGCCCGGGCAGGGTGCGGCGCCAGCCGCCCCGACGTCGAGGGAGTCGGCGTCGGCGACCTCGGTCCCGAACGGGAGGCCGAGGGTGACCTCGACCGAGGATCGACTCGAGTTCTCATTGACTCGAGGATCGGCTCGGTCTCCGGGGTCGACTTGGACGTCGACGTCCCGGCGGTCGGGGCAGCGGCGCCAGCGAGGCCAGCGAGCAGTGCCCGCTGCTGGTCCATGAAGGCAGACAGTCTGCTCTCCAAGGCCGTCAACCTGAGTCCGAGCTCAGGTGACCCAGCAGCCCCCGACTCGGGCCCCGACAGCGTCGGGCCCGACGTCGGCTGTCGCGGAGGCGAGTCCAGAAGGACTACAGGACTTACCCGGGCAGGCATCTCCGACTCCAGGCGAGGTCGCTTCGGGAGATGTTCCTTCTCCAAGGACCCGGGGCGGCTGTCGGGGCTATGCGACCTGGCCCTCGCGGAGCCAGGAGCGTCCACCGACGCCGCCCTCGCGGGTTTTTCCTTCCGACGATGGTCCCCGGAGGGAGAACCCCGGTCGGAGGAGCTCCGGCGACGGTCCGAGCTGGAGCCCTTTGACACGGAGGCCTCCGACGAGGTCCGGGTACGGCCGGGGTCAGCGAAGATTCTCTCGCGCTGATGCCGCCGACTTCTCAACGCCTTCGAGGACAGTTTGCTGCAGGGCCCACAGATCAGTTCCTCATGATCCGGGCCCAAGCAGCGGAGGCAAAAGTCGTGTGTGTCGGTTAGTGACATATTTCGGTCACACCGGCCACACCGCTTAAAGCCACTGGCAGCCATCGGGGGAAAAAGGGCCCCTGCGAGGTCAAAGGACCGGGCTGCCAGGGAAAACGAAAATGAAAGCTGACTAAGTCAGAAAAACCGAAAAAAACGCTAGAGGACTCGAGACCGGCGTCGCGAGTCCGGGCGGGAAAACGATCGGCGTCGAACCGAAAGAAAAAAGTATAAAATAAAGAGGAAAATCAACTTTTTCGCGGGGACAAGACGGGGACGTCTGCAGGGCTCCGCGGAAAAAAGAAGACTGGCTAAGATGGCACCCTCGGGCGGGAAGACGACCGCGCATGCGCGCTGCAATTCCCAAAGGCTTTCTTTGAAAGCTGGGGAAAATTGCTCCGCGAGGGCTCCGTCGGCGCCGACGTCACCCATAAGTGAGGACTGACTTCCTGCTTGGTCCTGGAGAAATAGAGACTATAAAACAGGCCATGCTCATTTAAGAACCTTAGAACAATTGTATGGAAAACAAGGGAACAGAAATAGGGACTGGCCAGTGATAACAGCCAGAGAAAGCCCCAGCTCAGAAGAAGATAATAGTGATTTAGAACCGATGCAAGTGGAGCTTATAGACCCTATTCCCTCATCTCAGGAGGAATTGATGGATTGTTCCATGTGTGTTTTGGGTAGTTTGGAATCACTGCCGGAACTGTGAGCCTTACAGATGTTACCTTAAGAAGTTTGCATATTTGTGCTGATTGAAAGAAGAATGTTCAGACATGTAATTTACCCCAGTGTTGAAAGAATCCTTGGTTAAAATCCTTTCCACAACTGTGAAGATTATAACAGTTTACTTTGTACCTTGAGTTTGGTTTATGCCTGAAAAGAAGGACTTTCTTTAATTTTTGTAGCCCAACGAATCTTTTTGTGAAAAGGGAAATAAAAGCCTTATTCTCCCTCCATTTGGCTTACATGACTTATTTGCACCAGGAGCAGGACTACATAGACCAGGCTGCACCTGGCCTTAAAGAACCCTCCTCTCCTAAAATTAACTATATGCCCAGCCTCCCCCCGTTCAGCCACTGGCCACCCGGGGGAGGTTGGCGACATAATATATCTCCCCTCAGCCGTCTCTTTTCCAGGTTAAAGACCCCTAACCTTTTTAGCCTTTCTTCATAGGAGTATCCTTCCATCCCCTTTACCATTTTGGTGGCTCTTCTCTGAACCTTTTCTAATAACGCTATATCCTTTTTAAGATACGGTGACCAGAATTGCACACAATATTCAAGGTGCGGTCTCACCATGGAACGATATAGAGGCATTATAATATCTTTTGTTTTATTTTCCATTCCTTTCCTTATGATACCTAGCATTCTATTTGCTCTCTTGGCCGCCGCTGCACACTGGGCTGAGGGTTTTAACATGTTATCCACAATGACGCCTAATGACTGCAGGTGGTCACAGTGGGCTCCCCAGCCCAGCATTGACATGTCTGTCATGAGAATGCGCAGTACCAGGGGTGCCTGGAAGGGTAGACCGGCTTTGAAGTTGTGGGGACTCTGCCACCAGGCAAGGGACCCTGCAAGGGCGGGTGTGACATGAATCCTGTCCTCCAAGTGGCCAGAGGCCTCGGTACACTGGGAGCAGAGTGTCCACTGGGCCTGCCACATTCGGAGATGAGCAAAGGTTGTAATGTGGACTGTCGGGCAGGTGTAGCATTTGTCGTGCTGTCACCAAGCAGCCCTGTACTTCCTTGGCCAGGGTGGAGAGGAGCAGCGCACGATCCTGCAGGAGGAAGGCCCTTGCCTGGGTGGAGTCCAGGAGGGTGCCTATGAACTCTAAATGCTGGGCTGAGAGCAAGTGTGACTGGGAAGATGCTGCAGCAGCCCTATGGTGCAGTATGCTGCGTGGCACACTTCCTCCGGCGAGCTGGCCTTAATGAGCAAATCATCCAAGTAGGTGAAGACAGACCCATAGAAAACAGAGGTGGGCGGTGACAACTTCCAGGCATTTGGTGAACACCCGAGGAGCTGAGGCTAGGCCGAAGGGAAGCACCCTGTATCGATAGTGGTGGCCTCAGACAACCAATCAGAGGTACTGACGGTGCATTGGATGGATCAAGATGTGGGTGTAGGCATCTTTGAAATCCAAGTAGCATAGCCAATCTCCCCACAGGAATTAAGGCAGCAAGGTTCCAAGGGATACCATTTTGAACTTTTTCTTGACCAGGAAGCGGTTGAGGTCACATATGTCTAGGATGGGCCAGAAGCCCCCTGTTTTCTTGGGCACAAGAAAGTAGCAGAGTAGAACCCTTTGCCCCAAAGAGGCTGGGGAACTGGTTCTCCAGTTCAATCCTCAAGCAGGGACTCGAACTCCCTGTTCAAGGAGCCCATGGGAAATTCTCCTGGGAAGAAGGGAGGAGGCAGCTGAACAAAGTGAGTTACCCTTCCCGGACTACCTGCAGCACCCAAGGATCTGTGGTGATGTCCAGTCAGAAGTGTGCAAAGTGGACCAGCTGTCCTCCCATGAACCTTAGGCCAGTTACCTCCTGGGGGAGGGAGGCTATGCCCAAGGAGTCAAAAGCCTCCCCAGGCTGCAGCTGGGGCGCTGTTTGGGGCTTGGGGGCTTTTGTCTTACAAGGGCTGTTCCCCTGGCTCTTGGCATGTTGCCCCTGTTGGGGAACCTGGTAGGATGGAAACTGGGGGTATTTCCCGCAAGCCTTCTTGGTCTTTGGGCGGAAGGGCTCCCCCCCAAGGCCTTCTGACAGGAAGGGTCAGCAGTCTTCATGGACAGCCTAGTCCTCGACAAGAATTCGGTCTGCAGATCAGCTGCCTTCTCAGTCATGGGCTTGCCAGAGAGATTCTCTCCCCTGCAAGGGACATCGGCCAACTTGTCCTGCACCCCTTACTCCAGGTCAGAAGACTGTAGCTGGGCGAGGCAGTGGACAATAATGCCCACCAAGGCTACACAAGCCACCAACTCAAAGCTGCCCAAGTTTGAAAGTGGGAGCATTCCTTGACAGAGGATACCAGGGCCCTGAAGCGCTCAAGAGTTTCAGCTGCCAACCCAGCCGAGAACCCAGCGAGCTCCTTCGCCAGGTCCCTCAGGTACATGTCCATGTACAGCTGGTATGCTTGGATCCAGGCTGTGAGCATGGAGCCCTGGAAATATTTTCTACCAAAAGCATCCATGGTGCGAGCCTCTCTACCGGGAGTGACACCAAGGAGTGTGTCTTCTGGCTCTTTATTCGATGCATGCCTGATTCCATCACCATGGAGTTATGAGGAAGCTCTCTTTTGGAAGCCAGGGCTCCGGCCGACTCTATACTGGGAGTCGAGTTGACGGTTCACAATCGGCACCGACACCGAGCACGTCCACATCCTGAACGGCAGCCTTCAAGGATGGCGGGAATGGGCACCATCAGTGCCTCCTTCAGGGGAGCCTCATACTAGAGAATCTTCAGATCCTCAGTACGAGGCTCGTCCTCAGGCTCCGCCACGAAGGTGAGGACCTGGGACATCTCCCTCAATAAGTTTAGAAAGGAGAGATCCTCTGATGGAGATCTCCAATAGAAACATAGAAAACTGATGACAGAAAGACCACATGGCCTTTCTAGTCTGTCCTTCCATAAATAGGTTTTTTATACCACTTTATCATTTCAGTCAAAGCGGTTTACAATACAACTTAAACAGGGACATTGATAACTTAGGATTTTTCTGAGGCAATGAAGGGTTAAGCAACTTGCCCAAGGCCACAAGGGGTGCTAGTGGGAATTGAACCCTGGTCTCTTGGTTCCCAAGCCAGTACTCTAACCATTAGGCTACTCTTCTACTCCATGCATGGTACAGCCTCTCATGCTGGTGAGGTGGAGATGGGTCGGAAGGGACGTTTCGGTGGAGGATGGTGTCAGGAGACTCCTTGTCCATTTCCCAACCAGACTGAGTCAGAGGAGACGTCGAGCAATTCTCAAGTCGACTCAACATGGACTCACAGCGCCCAGCAGCAAGTCACACTTCAAGTTGGACACTGATGAATCGGTGATGACTGGGCCAATTTCTCCAGGGAAGAGTCTTCTCCAAGGAAGACCTCACTGAGAAGGGCACTCCAAGGTCAGCACTGATGACCCAAATGTTCCAGGCAACGGGTCCCATTGTGCCTCGAGGAATGCAGTGAAGCTGTACTCCAGGGCCGCCCATCCTGACATCTATGCCAGTTGGTTCTGCAGCGGCTGGCGTGGGTATCGAGGTCGTCAAGCCTGAAACAGAGTCCCTCATCGGGGAATCACCGATGGTGATGGCATCAGGGGACCTGATCCGATACCAAACACAGCAGGAGTCTCCTCCTACCGAGGCTGCTTGGAAGGTCACTCCTGGCCACTGCAGTCAGGTCGAGGACTCTTAGGATGGGTGCTGGAGGTCTTACCTGCCGGTATGGGATCAGACTTCGCCTTCGGCTTCAACAACATCCTGAATCCATAGGGAAGGTCCTCGAAGTATGATCCCTAGTCTGAGGCTCTGCGACCCCAGGTCTCAGAACGATCTTGGGCATGAGAAAACGAGTCATCTGATGCCAGCTCCAAGGGCAGGGGGATTCTACCCCCCGATGCCGGTCCTGAGGCAGACTTCGATCCAAATAGCTTCTCCTGCAGCTTATTACGATCCAGATCTTTGCCGACATCTATTGGCAGAGCAGGCAGGAAGACACGCCATGGTCCGCCCAGTTGCATTTCATACAGCAATTTTGGTGGTCCATGATGGACATAGTGCGGGGGCACTTGCCACATTGGCCATAGCGGGAAAGACGGCAACCACGAGAAAAAACTTGAACACTTCGATCAGCTAGGCCACAAGCAAAGACCTGCATGCCAAAAAAAAAGAAAAGAAAAAAAAGAGGGACCCGAGAAAAACACAACACGGGGGCAATGGACTCAGGCAGCAAAAAGGTGATTGAAACCGATCCGGTAAAAAACACAAAGAAAAAGGGTAGGAAAAAAAAATAGATGTTGACCAGAGCTCCGCAGAAAAAAGAAGACTGAGGTAAAATGGCACCCTTGAGTGGGAAGGTGACTGTATATGCATGGTATACTCCAAAGGCTTTCTATAAAAGCTGGGGGGGTGGATCTACTCTGTCAACGCAGTCACCCATATATGTGGACTGACTTCTTTCTTGTTCCCAGAAAAGACAGAAGTGCTCCATATCACCAGAGACCCTAACTTCACACCACCACCGTACACAGACATACAAAGGGAACGACTCCAAGTAAAAATTCAAGTACGTTACCTGGGAATCACAATAGATCAAAGTTTCACCCTAAAATAACAGATCGATAAAGCGTAGTTACTCACTTGTAACAGGTGATCTTCAGGAACAGCAGGAATTGAGTCTTCACATATGGGTATTGTTGGCACCGACGGAGCCCGCGCAGGAACACTCCCCAGGGTCCAATAGGAAAGCTTTTGGGCGCATCCCACTGCGCCTGCGCTGTTGCCTTCCCGCCTTTCCAACTCTACCTCTTCAGTTGGGTTTGTAGCTGAGAAAAAAGGAGAGAAGGAAAGAAGCGAGAGAGATAGAGATACAACTCCTAGGGGAGGTGAGTGGGTTGTGAAGACTCAATTCCTGCTGTTCCCGGAAATCACCTGTTACAGGTGAGTAACTACACTATCTCCAGGAACAAACAGGAATGTAGTCTTCAAATATGGGGACTCCCAAACTTAGAGATGCCAGGGAGATAACCCCCATAGAGCAGGCTGAGGTGGGACATGATTCCTCCCAAGGATCTCTGGTATCGAAACCTGGGACAGGGGGTAGGAGTTGTTCTAAGTCTGAAAGAGATGCTAGAGAACAGCCTGGCCAAACGAGGTATCCTGACGGGAGTCCTTGTCTAAGCAGTAATGGGCCGCAAAGGTGTGGACAGAGGACCAAGTGGCTGCTTTGCAGATGTCATCGATGGACAAGCGAAGGTTGGCCATAGAGGCAGACATTGCTCTAACATTGTGAGCTTGTGACATGACCTTCGAAAGAAAGTCCCTTACTCTCATAGGTAAAGGATATGCAGTCTGCAATCCACCTGGAGAGTGTTCTCAGAGACTGGTAACCCCAGGTGGCTGGAATCAAAGGCAACAAAAAGCTGAGAAGCCTTTCTATGCTGCCTAGTTCTCTAGATTGTAAAAGAGCTTTAGCCTTTTACCTTCAAAGTGTGAAGATTCCTTTCTGCACTCGAGGTATGAGACCTAAGGAAGAAGACAGGAAGATAGACTGGTTTAAATGAAAAAGTGAAACCACCTTTGGCATAAAGTGAGGATGAGTCCTAAGGACTACTTTATCATGGTGGAACCTTGTGTAAGGAGGATCAGCCACTAAAGCTTGTAGCTCACTGATAAGTCTTGCAGAAGTGAGGGAAATTAAGAAGATTACCTTGCAAGAAAGAAGCTTCAGGGATGTAGTGGCTAAGGGCTTGAAGGGCGGCTTCATGAGCTGTCCGAGGGCAAGATTTAAGTCCCATGTCACGGGTGGTGGCTTAATGGGAGGCTTAGTTAAGAGTAGACCCCTCAAAAACCACGCTACAAGCGGCTGAGAGGAAACAGGTTGTCCATCAAACGGCTTGTGGAAAGCCGCAATGGCACTAAGGTGGACTCTTAGTGAGTTAGTCTTGAGACCAGAAGATGAAAGATGGAGGAGATACTCCAGTACCACCTCTATGGGAAGTGAAAAAGACTGAGGATTCGGGTGCATAAGCGTCCCATTCTCCTGGGATAGAAGATCTGGAGCACATCTCAAGTCTATGAGGATCATATGGCCCCTGTTTCTCTGGAGTTTGAACAGAGTCTTGGGAATGAGGGGAATAGGTGGGTATGCATACAGGAAGTCCTGACCCCAGTGGGAGGTGGAAAGCATCCCTTGTCTGACTGTTCTGAGCCAGAATTCTGGAACAGAATCGGGGAAGTTTGGCATTCTGAGGACTTGCAAATAGGTCTATATCTGGGGTTCCCCAGATTCGAAAGATTCAAGCAATCTGTTCTGAGTGAAGAGACCACTCGTGTGGCAGCAGCACTCGACTGAGTTTGTCTGCCAGGAGATTCTGTGCGCCTGGGAGATACACCACCCGTAGGTGAATCTGAAGGCCTCTTGCCTGTTTCACCCTGTTTATTCACGTAGAACATGACTACCTGATTGTCTGTCTCAACAAGGACTGTCTTGTAGCACAGATGGTCTTGAAAAACTCGAAGAGCGTAGAAAATGGTTCTGAGTTCCAGTAGATTTATGTGAAGACAAGTCTCCTGTTGGGTCCAGAGACCTTGAGTGGAGAAATTGTCCGTATGAGGCCCCCCAATCTGATTTGGACACATCCGTCGTCAAGGTAGCTTTGTGCAGTGGCTGCTGAAAAGGTGACCCTAAGAGAAGTTTTTCTAGTGTTTTCCACCACTGAAGGGACGAGACCTGCTGTGTTTCTGATTTTGTCCCTCAGACAACCTGACGCCTGGGTCCACTGAGAGGATAGGGTCCACTGGGCTGCTCGCATATGTAGGCGAGCATAGGGGACAACATTCACAGTGGACACCATGTGCCCCAGCAACTGAAGCATTTCTCGAGCAGTCAGGAAAGTTTTCATAGCTGCTTGAGACACCAGTTGAACTATTCGAGCGCAGCGGAGTTGTGGCAGGAAAGCCTTTGACTGCCTTGTGTCTATTAGAGCCCCTAAGAACTCTAGAGCCTGAGATGGGGTGAGAATGGATTTTGGGAGATTTATGACCAATCCCAAATATTGCAGGACTTGCATCATGCAGGAAAGAGCTAAGCTGGCTTCTGGAGCTGTTGGTGCTCGGATCAGCCAGTTGTCTAAGTAGGGGAAGACTAATATCCCTAGAGTCCTTAAAAATGCTGCTACTATTGCCATGCATTTTATGTAGACTCTAGGGGCTGAAGCCAGGCCAAAGGGTAGAACTCTGTACTGGTAATGTCTTCCCTGAAAGAGGAATTGAAGAAACCTCCTGTGTTCTGCATGAATAATGTGATAAGGAAGCTTATCATAGCTCAGGAAGGAGCTATAGAAAAGGTGAAGTGTCTCTGAACAAGCAACCTGTCAGTTCTGGTAGAAATAAGAAAATAGAATTTTGCCATAAAAGACTACCAGTCCCAGAATGCACCAGGTTTCCAACAGCCATTAGAGGAGCTGAAGTGAGGAAACATGTGTTCAATCAGGAGGGCTATGAGGTAATCCCCAAGCACTCATCTCAAAGGGCAGGGCCTGATTCAGCACAGCTGCGCTGTGCTAGGGTGGAGCACTCATCAAAGCAGAATAAAGGTAGAGTTTATTCTACAGAGAATCATCCTCAGTTTCATCTTCATGATCTTGGACAGCTTCATCATCTGGAGGATCATCAGAAGCCAGAGCGGACGGACAGAGGGGGCAAGAAACCCTTTGGAAGAAAGAAGAGAAAAGCATTTGGGAGGTCTAAAGGAGTCCAGCGCAGTACGTATACTGGGAGACATTCAAAAGGCCAGCGTACACCATTGGACTGGGGAAAACCAGAGGAGTGGTGCTGCAGAGCTAGGACTCTCCAGACGGTACCTGTGAGGGAGACAACTGCACTTGGAAGGGACCCTAGGACCCGTGCCAGAAGGTATGTGAAGAGAGATCCAGTGTCCAGGGATCTGGATTGGAAGGTTGGACATAAGAACTGGACTACATACTGGCCAGGCTATTTAGAGAGGAACTCTAACAGCAATGGAAGCTCAGGTATGAACACTGATCTATGCCCTAGCTATACCCTTGAAAGACAGCAGGGAAACAAGTATTCTCCTGAGAGTGCTCCATTGAGAAATTCCTCTGTGCCAATCCATGATATTGAACCCATGATTGTTGAAGAAGGGGGAGCAGTTATAGATACAGGCTGTGAATACATGGATTGTTCTCTGTCTAAACTCCTTTGGTAATTTACGGTTACAAAGTACAACAACCATCACAAAGAAATACAAACTTGTTCTTTAATCTACTCAGAAAAGCTCCTGAGTAGGATTTGAGCCACGCAGTAGAAAGCAAGCCAGCTAAGGGGTTTCAGCTGGGTAACTGCTAGCAATTGAGCCTTACCTAATTGCTTGTGAGCTCTGAGGGAATCACTTCTGAGTCTATGTGTGAAGATATAAGAAGTTAACCTGAAAAGAACAGTTTTTCCCTTATTTGTGGGTTTTGCTCGTTGTTTGATGTACTGCTAAGAAAATATTAGCTAGAGCCTTCAGAAAAGACCAGTTTGTTACCAACCAGGTCTTTATTCTTTTGCTTTGATTGCCTGACAAGTTCAGCTGTTGTTTTCCTGATTTTGTTTTTCTAAGTTTAACACTGAAAGCAAGTATCCTGTTTTATGTGCTACCAAGCATATCTGTGTTGGGAGAAATAACCCCATAAATAAATATCTTATTGGCTTTACACTCAAGCACAACTAATTATTGTGAGCGGCTGTGTCTGGTGTGAATGGACTGCATTGCCCACAATCCCTTGCAAATCATATTAAGAATTAAGAATTAAGAATGTACATAGTTTCCCCCAGTTACTTCCAAGTTGATCTCCCTGTTTATTGTAAATACAACTCAAAGTTCCTTGTGTTGTATAGTTGATGTTAAATGTAAACCGCTCTGATCTAAAATAGAGCGGTATAGAAGAACTGTTAAATAAATAAATAAATAAATAAATATTGATATATGCCTTTGCCAAGGCTGTGAACATTCTCACCCAGGCACCCGTCTGACGATAAGAATATCTGTATAGGTGTCTTTTAGGTCTAGAGAACCTAAGATATGCCATACGGGGTCAGACCAAGGTCCATCAAGCCCAATATCCTGTTTCCAACAGTGGCCAATCTAAGTCATACGTACCTAGAAGTTTCCCCAAAAGACACAAGTTCCACAATGCTTGTATTGGGTCAAGCATTGATATCCTGGGTCCCTTTCTAATAATGGTTTATGGACCTTTCCTCCAGGAACTTGTCCAAACCTTTTTTTAAACCCGGCTACACTACCAGCCTTTACTACATCCTCCGGTAACAAATTCCAGAGTTTGATTACACGTTGCGTGAAAAAATATTTTTAAATAGTTTACCCTGTAGTTTCATTGCATGTCCCTTAGTCTTTCTATATTCTGATAACGTAAACAATCGATCTACATTTACCCCTTCCACTCAGTTCATTAATTTATAGACCTCTATCATATCTCCCCTCAGCCATCTCTTTTCAAGGTTAAAGACCCCTAACCTTTTTAGCCTTTCTTCATAGGGGTATCCTTCCATCCCCTTTACCATTTTGGTGGCTCTTCTCTGAACCTTTTCTAATAACGCTATATCCTTTTTAAGATACGGCGACCAGAATTGCACACAATATTCAAGGTGCGGTCTCACCATGGAACGATACAGAAGCATTATAATATCCTTTGTTTTGTTTTCCATTCCTTTCCTTATGATACCTAGCATTCTATTTGCTCTCTTGGCTGCCGCTGCACACTGGGTGGAGAATTTTAACATGTTATCCACAATGACGCCTAAATCTTTTTCCTGGGTGGTGGTGCCTAATGTGGAACCTTGCATCGTGTAACCATAGTTTGGGTTGTTCTTCCCTAGGTGCATAACTTTGCACTTGTCCACATTAAATTTCATCTGCCATTTTGATGCCAAGTCTTCCAATTTATCAAGATCCTCTTGCAATTTTCCACAATCCTCTTGGGTTTTTAACAACTTGGAGTGGAGGAGTGGCCTAGTGATTGGGGCAAGGTACTTCAGGCCGGAAGGTTGGGGGTTCAAATCCCACTATAGGACAGCAACATTGGGCAGGAAGGACTGGGGTTTCTAGTCCCACAGGAGTTCCTTGTGGTCTTGGGCAAGCCACTTAACCCTCCATAGCCCATGTTCCCTGTAAAATAGTTATCTCCAAGTTATAATGCCCTGTTCAATGTAATTTCAGTTTGTTCAATGTATTTTTTATTTTATGTATTTATTTATTTAGCATTTCTTCTATACCGTGCTATTATCATCAGTGCGGTGTACATCAAAACAGAAACGTATGCATTCAGGGTTACTGAAAATGAACAGGGATTAGAACTTGGATAACAAGGTAATTAACAACCAGTATACAACCTAGTATTTACAGTTATGTACATGGTGAGTGTAATTCTCCTGTCGGGCTACACCGGGAAGTATCTGGTGAATAACGTGATGTTTTAGGGCCTTCCTGAGTTGGGTTAAGTCTGTGATAGCTCGGATGTCAGGGGGGGGGGGGGGGAGGGCATTCCAGGCTTTGGGGGCGTAGAAGCAGAAGGTTCTATTAGTTGTTGCGTTCTTGCATCTTGTTGATTCTTTCGGGATGGACAGTGTGTTTACTGCTACGGATCTTCTACTTCTATTGGGAGGTGAGGTGTATATCAGTTTGGTGATGGCTATGGGGAACTGATTGTTTAGGGCTGTAAACTGCACTGATGCAGAATAGCGCGGTATATAAGAGAATGTAAATAAATAAACTTTAAATAGTTTTGTGTCATCTGCAAATTTGATAACCTCACTCATTATTCCCTTTTCCAGGTCATTTATGAATATGTCAAAAAGCAGCGGATCCAACACAGATCCCTGGGGTACACCACTATTCACCTTTCTTCATTGGGAAAATTGGCCATTTAGCCCTACCCTCTGCTTTCTATCTTTTAACCAGTTCCTGATCCACAATAGTACACTGCCTCCTATCCCATGACTCTTTAGTTTTGCCAGAAGTCTCTGATGAGGGACCTTGTCAAAGGCTTTCTGAAAGTCCAAATACACTATATCAACAGACTCACCTGTGTCTACCTGTTTATTCACACCTTCAAAAAAACATGACTCTGAATGTAAGGGAGGAATGTTCCGAGAGAGATCATTTTGAATTCTTCTCGGAAGAAATACTTGTTTAACTCCCAGAGGTCCAGTATGGGCCTGTACCCTCCTGTTTTCTTTGGAGTAAGGAAGTTGGGGGAGTAGAAGCTCAGGCCTTGTTGGGAAAGAGGTACCTCCTCTATCGCTCCCTGAGCAAGGAATGAGGTGACCTCTTGACACAAGAGTGGTGAGGGGGGCCAAGAACTGAACTCTCTTGGGGTTGAGAGAGGGGGCATAATGTGAAAGTGGAGTTTGTACCCTCTGTCACTATGGAGAGAGTCCAATGCTCTGATGTTACCTGCTGCCATCTCTTGACAAAGAACACAGTCTGCCTGGAATGTTGAGAGGCACTGGTATTTCTAGAGGAAGGATGACTAGGTTCTCTGGGAAGGAGTCAAAGACCTTGGGGAGGCTGTGTCTGCTGAGCTGGTTGAGCTCTGGGGACTTGAGCCTTCCTTTGTTGTTTTGGCTGCTGCTGTCCCTTCTGGAGAGCATGGATTGGACAGTGGCCAGTTTGGGTGCAAGAAGGATAGAATTTATTTTTTCTTGTTGAAAAAGGGTTTCATAACTGTCTTTTTCTTAGCTGGGTTGGCAGTGGTCCTGGATAATCTAAGGTAGTGTTCTCGGACTCAAGCTGAGAAGCTTTATCCTGCCAGTCCTTGCCAAAAAGGTTTTCTCCTATGCAAGGAACATTCCCCAGCTTATCTTGCATCCACTGCTCTAAATCAGATGCTTGTAGTCAAGCAATCTGACGTGCACTGATAGAAATAGCAGAGGTTCTGCTATTGCATTCGAAACAATCAAAGGTTACCCTGTTCATGATCTTAAGACACATTTTGGGCATGCTTAACCAGAGTAAGGAAAATCGGCCCTCTTGTCATCGGGGAGAAGAGGGGCCATGAGTTCCAACTCTTTAGTAACCTCTCGAAGAAACATACCCATGTAGAGTATGTAAGAACTTATTCTGGCCGACAGCATAGAGGCCTGAAAACATCAATGACTAAAGGCATCGAGAGTCCTCGCCACACGGCCCGGAGGATTTGAGGAATGCGTTTTGGCACTTTTGATACGGCGCATCGCCGATTCCACAACTATGGAATGGTGTGGTAACTACGTTTTTTGGAACCTGGGACACTGCAGTTCCCAGTACATTGTATTGAGTCTTCGAGAATGTGGAGACACCATTAAGGGTGTTTCCCACATTCTAATTATGAGATAATGCAAAATCCAGTGTATAGGAAGGGTTGCAGCCTCCTTGGGGGCTGTCGGATACTGAAGAATTTCAAGTTCTTCAGCTCTCAGTTCCTTCTCGGGGGTCACGGTGATCAAGAGGCCCTGAGCCACATCCCACATAAAGTCTTGAAAAGACATGTCCTCCAGAGGAGACATCTGACATTGCAGTGAAGGAAAGGGATCCTCCAGAAGAACCGCTCAAGTATCGATGGATTCATCAGAATCATCGCATTTGGAAGACTCGAAGTAACAACGGGCTGGATGCTCTCATACTGCTTGTCGCCGGTACCGATCGAAGTCGGCATCGGAATATCTCGATACCGGACCCCTCTATGCCGGACACCGATTCTAGGGCTGGCATGGGTGATAGCATGGAGAGTGGCGGAACAGCAGCTACAGATACATCCGGTACCGGTGGCTGTGGAACCAATTGTAGCAGCTTTAGCGGTATAGAGGCTGCTAACAAGGCCGCTAGGCTACGCTCAAAGGCTAGGATACTTTGATCCATGAAGCCTGCCAATGTATGGATGTTGGTACCGGTGGAGCGGGCCATAACCCCAGAACATGGTACCAAGAGCTCTCCGGAGTTGGATGCCTCGGGAATATCTTGGGACCCCGTTAATGCTTTGGCAGCAAGGACCTCCTGCTAGGGTTGTTTGGCCAGTATATTCTCCTCAAGGGCAATGGAGGAGCGGCCTAGTGGTTAGGGCAAGTTATCTCAGGCCGGCAACCTTGTGCCGGAAGGACTTGTGTTTCTAGTTCCACAGGTGCTCCTTGTGGTCTTGGGCAAGCCACTTAACCCTCCATTGCCCATGTTCCCTGTAAGTATTAGTGTATGTGTCTCATATCCCCTCATATTAAATGTATCCCCCAATTGTGTTGTGACCACTTTGATTGAAGGATAAGGTGGTATACAAAACTGTCTAAATAAATAAATAAAATAAATAAATGCTGGAAGCATCTCGATGCTTAGAAGGAGATCTACCCTTTGAGGACTGACCGGTCTTCAAAGACAACCTGGGTTTGGTTACTTGAGATCCATGGGAGGAAGATGAAGCCCTGGACGACGCTGATGCAACGGACATTGCATCCGAGGCAAAAAGGGTGCCGAGTTTTGCAGTTCTATTCTGCATGCCCCTCTTAGTCATCTTTCTGCAGAGGAGACACTCCGATGGAGAATGGTCTGGGCCCAAACATTTAAGACACCATTCATGGGTGTCGGTAGCAGAAATGGTATCGCCACATTTTGAACATTTTTTGAAACCACTAGTTGGTTTCTCCATTTTGAAGAAAATAGGGCCTAGTGCCCAAAATGGCGCCAAAGCACTAAGAGAGGACAAACTCAAGGTTTTTTTTTTTGGTTTTTTTTTAAAGAAAGAAAATAAAGACACCAGTGGTACCGATAAAGGCATCGACGGGAAGGCAGACGCGACCACAAAAAAGAAACATTTTTGCAGTGATAGGAGTTGCTGCCTGTCGGCTCGGCGGAAAACGAAAAACTGAAGAGGGAGAGTTGGAAAGGCGGGAAGGCAGCAGTACAGGCGCAGCGGGATGCTCCCATAAACTTTCCTATAGGATGCTGGGGAGTGTTCCTGCGCGGGCTCCTTCGGTGCAGACGATACCCATATGTGAAGACTACATTCTTGCTTGTTCCTGGAGATTACAGTGAATGCAGTCTACCAAAAAATAAAAGCATTACAAGTCCTTATGACCACTTCTAGACTCCAATGACTTTAGAACAGTTCTGCAAGCCATGATACTGCCACACCTTGTCTATTGCAATATTGTCCTCCAGGGGCTCCCAACTACATCAATCCCCCTCTACAAATGGCAATGCATACAGCTGCCAGAGTCCTAAATGGCACTCCAAAGCATGAGCATATCTTCCCCATATTTAATAACCTCCACTGGCTCCCCATAGAATCCCACTCTAAATACAAAGCATTAACCACTGTATTGAAAACACTCCAACTCTCATCTATACACTTGCAATCTTGATACAAAAAACAGAGGAAAATATTTTATTTCATTTATTTTATTCAACTGTGTTTGTATACCGTTGATCTACGAGTCTAAGCAATGTACATATAACAACTGGGATAAGTTGGCTTACATGAAACAGACAACTTAGTGAGGTAGACAGAACTAGACCAGAAGTACATAAAAACAGACCCAGAAGAGCAAGCATTCAAGCCACACTGGTTATCCCATATAGCAACAGAAAGAGCACTCAAACATCTAATAGGGCACTCTCCCTCTTTGCACCAAAGCTCTGGAATGCTCTGCCAGATGAAATACGCACAATAAAATACCCAAGCCTCCAGACTAAACTACATCCAACTGCCAAGATCCAAGCCTCCAGACTAAACTACATCCAACTGCCAAGATCCATTGTAAAATATGCTGTCCTGATGCCAAATGTTATAATGCTGTACAACTCGATCCCCTCCTTTTCCCCCTCTCCTGCCCCTACACGTACCCAAACCCCCAACCATACCTAAATTCCAACCTGTATATGGTTAACTATTTGTCTAATGTAATACTATAGTTCAGACACAGTAGATTCCCACTGTATTTGTACCTTTAATTCAACTGTTCACAAGCCTGCTTAGTGTGCCCTTAGAAACAGAAATATGACAGAAAAAAGACCACATGGCCTATCTAGTCTGTCCTTCCATATCAACAACTACAACAGTCCCCTTTTTACCTTTAGAATTTTTTTGAATTCAGTTACTGTCCTCATCTCTACCACCTCCACTGGGAGACTATTCCACAGATCCACTACTCTTTCCGTAAAGAAATGTCATTAAGTTCATCCATTTGGTCTCTTGTAAATTGTTCCATGTACTGCGTGCCTGTTTCTTCCATGTAAACAGTCTTGACATCTTTGAAAGGCGGTATATAAACACAGCTAAATAAATAAATCAATAAAAGCCTTCTGATGGGGGAATTTGCTACAAAAAAAAAAAAACCACCACACACACAAAAGTTTGCAAAATTTTAAAATACTGTGTGCAGTATTTTAAAAAATTGTACAAAATTTGAATTTTTTTGGTGTAGAACTCTCCCAGAAGTAATGCGTGCATGTGGACATGGCCTGTAAGAACTTACATGGTTACAAATTTTAATTTGTCTTTTCTGTAACTGAATTGAAAATCTGCTATAAGTGGAGGGCAAACACCCCGGGGATGGAAACAAACTGTTTTAGCTTTAAGGTTAGCTGTACAGTAATCTTGCAGGGGAAAAATAGAATAAAAAACCCCAACTCAATCATTCAGGACTGCTATTGTAGAGATCGCAACCAAAGCAATAGCTCTGGGTCTCCATGCACTGGGGATTCCAAACCTGCTTAAAAGCTGGAGACAAGACAACCTGTTGGTGAGCTTTAAAGGCCCTTTCTAAATTTCTGCTCTTGGCCTCTACATGTCTCACCAGACCTCAGATCATTTAAGTCATGCTCATAAATTACATATATGGTGTTCGTGCAGTCAGCACCTCTGGTTTTCAACAGTGCAAATTTAATCAGGGTGAGTTTGTAAAAATTAACAGCATCGCTGCATATTCAGATTTGGTGAAAGACCAAGGGTTTTTAATCCATGGATTGATATCTTCTTGAGGACAGGAAAGAAAGTGACATTTTACTTACCAGATAACGTCCTTTCCTTGAGTCTTGCTAAACCAGTCCAGACAAGTGGGTTTTGTTCCCCTACCAGGAAATGTATGGCGAAAGAGAGCCAATGAAATGTCTAGGTTTCAGTAACATCACCCCCATGCTTCTATCACCCTGAGCCACTAGAGGGCATCAGTATCCATCCCAAAGCATAAGGGAAAGCATTGCAAACCTCATACTATCTCAACGAGAACAACAGAATCAAACAGTACAGGAACTATGTACAGGACAGACTGAACAGCAAGCAGTCATTAGGATATGGATTCGCAGAACCAAGCATATAAACAATAGTGGCATAAGGAACCACAACGTAACAAACCAAATACAGTACCAGGGACGTATCCTGGACTGATCTAGCAGGATTCAAGGAAAGCGTAGTTACTCACCTGTAACAGGTGATCTCCGGGAACAGCAGGAATTTAGTCTTCACATATGGGCATCGTCAGTACCAACGGAGCCTACGCGGGAACGCTCCCCAGCGTCCAATAGAAAAGCTTTTGGGAGCATCCCACAGCACCTGCGTGCTGCCTTCTCACCTTTCCAACTGTCCCTCTCCAGCTGAGTTTATAGCTGGGACAAAAGAGAGAGAGAGAGAGAACTCCTAGGGGAGGTGAGTGGGTTGTGAAGACTAAACTCCTGCTGTTCACGGAGATCACCTGTTACAGGTGAGTAACTATGCTATCTCCAGGAACAAACAGGAATGTAGTCTTCACATATGGGGACTCCCTAGCTGCAGATGCCAGGGAGATGGCCCCAAGAAGTTGTCAGCCCTTGCGAAAGGGCCCCACTTCTACCCACCGTCCCTGGTAGGATGCCAGAGATCCATGGGGGGGGAGTTGATTAAGTCTGAAAAAGGTGATGAAGAACAGCCTGGCCAAACAAGGCATCCTGGCAAGAGTCCTTGTCTAAGCAGTAGTGGGCTCTGAAGGTATGTACCGAAGCCCAAGTAGCTGCTCGACAGATGTCGCCAGACACAGAGTGAAGATGAGCCATTGAGGCTGCCATGGCTCTCACATTGTGAGCGGTGACATGGCCTTCAAGGAGAAGGTTCTTACTCTCATAGGCAAAGGATATGCACTGTGCGATCCAGTTGGAGAGTCGTCTTTTGGAAACTGGAAGTCCTAAATGACTAGGATCAAAAGCAACAAAGAGTTGAGAAGATTTTCTATGTTGCTGTGTCCTTTGCAAGTAAAAGGCCAATGCTCTTTTACAGTCCAAGGTATGAAGGTTCCTTTCTGCACTGGAGGCATGAGGCCTCGGAAAGAAAACAGGAAGGTAAACCACTTGGTTTAAATGGGAAGGCGAAATCACCTTTGGCATAAAGTGTTGATGAGTCCTAAGAACTATCTTATTGTAGAACCTTGCATAAGGAGGATCAGCCACTAACGCAATTCACTGATGCGACATGCTGATGTAATTGTAATGAGGAAGATGACTTTCCAGGAAAGGAATTTCGAAGATGTAGTGGCTAATGGTTTAAAGGGCGGTTTCATGAGCTGCCCGAGCACCAGATTTAAGTCCCATGCCACCAGTGGTGGTTTAATGGGAGGATTTGTTAAAAGAAGGCCTCTCATAAATCTCACTATGAGAGGATGAGAGGAACTAGATTGACCACCTAGAGGCTTGCAAGAAGCTGCAATAGCACTAAGATGGACTCTTACTGAATTTGTCTTGAGACCCACATTTGACAAATGAAGGAGATACTCCAGTATCGATTCCAGAGGTATCACAAGAGGGTTAAAACCCTTCTGCAAGCACCATGTGGTAAATCACTTACACTTAAAGGCATACGAGCGTCTTGTGGAGAGTTTCCTAGAAGCATGAAGGATATCCTTTACCTGTTCAGGAAGGTTAAGATACTGAAGTTCTAGGCTTTCAGCAACCAGGCCCTGCAATGCAGAAACTGGGGATTGGGATGCCACAGCATCATGTCCTCTTGGGAGAGAAGATTTGGAGCAGATCCCAACTCCAGAGGCGGAGCTTGAGAGAGATGTAGGAGCAGAAGGTACCACGTTTGCCATGGTCAACGTGGAGCTATGAGGATCATATGATCTATGTCTCTCTGAAGCTTGAATAGGGTTTTGGGGATGAGGGGAATGGGTGGGAAGGCATATAGGAAGTCCTGACCCCAGTGGAGGAGGAAGGCGTCCCTTACCTGACAATATCGAGCTGGAATTCTGGAACAGAACCGAGGAAGTTTGGCATTCAGTGGACTTGCAAAGAGGTCTATAGCCGGGGTTCCCCAAATCTGAAATATTTGGGCAACCTGGTCTGCATGGAGAGACCATGCGTGTGGAAGCAGAACTCGACTGAGTTTGTCTGCCCAAGAATTTTGAATGCCTGGAAGATATACCACAAGGAGATGAATCTGATGCTCTCTGGTGAGGGCCCATAGTCACAAAGCTTCGCTGCATAGCGACAAGAGCCTGTTCTGCCTGCTTGTTCACATAGAACATGGCTACCTGATTGTCCGTTTGAACTAGGACTGTCTTGTAGCTGAGCTGGGCGTGAAATACTCGAAGAGCAAGGAAGATTGCTCTGAGCTCCAGGAGGTTGATGTGAAGACAGGCCTCCTGTGGAGTCCAGGTACCCTGGGTAGAGAGATTGTGCAGGTGTGCTCCCCATCCCACCTGTGAAGCATCTGTTAGGGTGGCTTGGGATAGGGGCTGCTGGAAAGGAGACCACACCAGAAGGTTTCTGGGTGATTGCCACCATTGGAGGGATGAAATAAGACGGTCTGAGTTTGTTATTTTGTTCGACAGGCAACCTGAGGCCTGTGTCCACTGAGTGGATAAAGTCCACTGGGCTGCTCGCATATGGAGGCGAACATAAGGAACCACATGCACGGTGAATGTCATGTGGCCTAGCAATTGTAGCATTTCCAGAGCAGTGAGACAAGGCTTGAGCACAGCTTGGGAAGCTAGTTGTACGATGCAAAAACAGCGGGGCTGCGGAAGGAAAGCCCTTGTCTGTCTGGTATTCAGATGAGCTCCTATGAACTCTAGGGACAGAGTGGGAGCAAGATTGAATTTTGGGAGGTTTATGATCAGTCCCAAATACTGAAGGATTCGCATTGTGCGAGATAGAGCAGAGGTGGCTTCTGGCACTGTAGAGGCTTGAATGAGCCAGTCGTCTAAGTAAGGGAAGATAACTATTCCCAGAGTGTGGAGAAATGCTGCTACCACAGCCATGCATTTTGTGAACACTCTTGGTGCAGATGCCAGGCCAAAGGGAAGAACCTTGTATTGGTAGTGCTTTCCTTGAAACAGGAATCGGAGGAATCTCCTGTGATTTGGATGGATGAGAATATGAGTATATGCATCCTAGAGATCTAGACAACAAAGTCAATCCGGACTTTGAAGGTATGGCAGCAGAGTTCCTAGAGAGACCATTTTGAACTTCTCTCGGAACAGATATTTGTTCAATTCTCTGAGGTCTAAAATGGGTCTGTGTCCTCCTGTTTTCTTTTGAATAAGGAAATAGGGGGAGTAGAACCCTGCACCCTGATGGGGAATGGGTACTTCCTCTATTGCTCCTTGAGCAATGAGCATTGTGACTTTTTGACCTAAGAGATTGTTGAGAGAGGTCTGAGAATTGAAAAGTCTTATAATTGTAGGAGGGGCAGGCTGTGAAAATGAAGCTTGTACCCCTCTCAAATAATGGACAGAGTCCAAATTTCTACTGTTATTTGGTACCATCTGTGGGCAAAATGACATAACCTGCCTGAGATGGTTAAGGGTTCTGGACCCTTCAGGGGCAGGAAGGCGAAGTTCTCTAGAAAGGAGTCAAAGCTCCTGAGGAGGCTGAGCCTGCTGAGCTGGCTGAGGTTTTGCAGCTTTTGGCTTCTTTTGTTGTTGCTGCTGTCCCTTTTGGGCAGTCTGACCTGGATGGTATCCCTGTTGGGCATATGAAGGATAAAACTTCTTTTTCTTATTAAAAATGGTTTCTTAGAGACTCTTTTCTTTGCAGGATCGGCTGTAGATTTTGACAATCTATCCAGTGTGATATTGTCAGCATCTATTTCGATAGCCTTCTCCTGCCAATTCTTGCCAAAGATTTTCTCCTGTGCAAGGAATGTTTCCTAATTTATCCTGTACCCAAATTTCCAAGTCAGATGCCTGAAGCCAGGCGATCCGACGTGCACCAATGGCAATAGCAGAGGTTCTACTTATGCACTCAAAACAGTCAAAAGGCTGCATGATTAACAAACTTGGAAACATCCTGAGCATGTTTGACAAGAGTGAGATAGTCTTGTCTTTTGTCATCAGGAAGAAGGGGTTCATAAGCGCCAAGTCTCCTGTGACCTCTTTAAGGAACATTCCCATATACAAGATATAGGAACTGATCCTAACTGAGAACATGGAAGCATCGATGCCCAAAGGCATCGAGAGTCCTGCATTCAGGACCTGGAGGATTGGATGCATGTCTCTTTGCACTTTTCATCCTTCTCATGGCTGATTCCACCACCATTGAATGGTGTGGTAATTGAGTTTTTTGAAAGCCAGGACAAGGTGGAACTCGATACATGGTATCGAGTCTTCGAGAATGAGGTGATATGGTTAAAGGTGTTTCCCACATCCTTAGCATAAGATCATGTAAGATCTCATGAATAGGCAGAGTAGCTGCCTCTTTGGGAGCCGTAGGGTATTGGAGGATTTCCAACTCCTTCGCCCTAGGCTCTTTTTCAGGAGCTACTGTGATGTAAAGGCCTCGGGCCACATCACGGATAAAGTCCTGAAAGGACATATCCTCTGGTGGAGACATTCTGCGCTGAGGAGAAGAGGAATCCTCGGGGAGAAGTACTCTGGTATTGGCAGAGTCTTCAGACTCATCTGAGGATTCAAAATATCTCCGATCCCAGTGATCGTGCAAAGCACGGTACCAGTATTGATCGAAGGCGGTATCGGGTTGTTCCGATACCGATCTGTAGTGCTGGAGAGAGACGCATGACTCGGTACGGGTGGCATACCTGCCGATGTCGATGCAGTCAGTACCGGTATCGGTTGAGGTGTCTGAAGCGGTTTCAACGGTGCTGAAGCCGTGAGAAGAGCCGCTAGACTGCGTTCGATAGCAAGGAATCTCTGGTCTATCGACGCTGCCAATGCTTGGGTGTTCGTACTGGTAGAAGTAGCTGGGACCCCAGAGCATGGCGCCTGTAGTTCTGCCGAGGTTGAAGCCTCAAGAACATCCTGGAGCCCCGTTAATGCTTTGGAAGCCGAAGCCTCCTGCCGGGGAGGTTTTGCCAGTGAAAATTCCTCAAGGGCAACACCAGGGGCATCTCGATACTTAGGAGATCTACCCTTTGAGGACTGGCTAGATTAATGTTCAGTTACCTCAGATCCATGGGAGATGAGGCCCTGGAGGACGTCGATGCAACAGACGCCACGGCTGAGGGAAAAAGGGTGCTAAGTTTAGCAGCTCGGTTCTGCCAGCCCCTTTTTGACATCATTCCACAGGAGTGGTACTCTGAAATAGAGTGGTCAGGACCTAAACATTTGAGACACCAATCATGGGTGTCCGTGACAGAAATGGTACCGCCACACTTAGAACATTTCTTAAAACCTGAAGCAGGTTTTTCCATTTTTGAGGAAAAATTGGGCCTAGTGCACAAAATGGCGCCTAGCACCAAAGAAAAAAAGTAAACCACTTCAGAAACTATACCTTTTTTTTGTCAGAATCATTATCATTGATTCTAATGATAATGATACTGACATTTTGGGAATCGGCAACCCTTCTCCATGAGGCACTGGGCGTATTGCAGATGGAATGTTTGGATATTACACAGTCCACTTACTCTTTCTGGATATGCCTTTCTGAAATGGAGGAACCATGCAGAAGTAGCAATTGCTGACGTGATCCGTGGGTTCTCTCCAGATCATTGGAACTGCAAAAGGCATTGATTGCCTTTTCCCATTCATCCACTGCCTGAGATTTTTTTTTTTTTTTTTTTTTAGTGCCATCAAGTCAGTGTTGACTCATAGTGACCCAGCTACCTCTGGGTTTTCTTGGCAATGTATCACCGGAAGTAGATTGCCAGCCTTTTCTTCCAAGGCAATGGAGGGTAAAGTGACTTGCCCAAAGTCACAAGGAGTGCCAGTGGGAATCGAACCCTTGATCTTCTGGGTACTAGGCAGTTGCTCTAACCACTAGGCTACTCCTCCTGAGATTTGTTGCACATGTATTGCAGCATCTGTGTGGCGCCCAGCTCTTATCCTGATCTATTCTGCAGCCAAAATATAAGTTGAAGGCTTTCTTAACCACCACAGTCATATTCCGTTTTTCTGATGTAAAAGTCACTTCACCACAAATATAGCAGAAATTATCTGCATCATTAACACAAGTACGATGCATCGCCGAATACACTGTGATTGACCTATCGGCATAAAATAATGCAAAATAATTAATTTTTAATTTTTCTGTGACTAATACACCATAAGATTTATACTGTCAAGTGATGCAAATTTAAATACTGATTGAATCATCTGGTTTTGGACAGATATTTCTATTGGTTGCAAGTAGAGATTACGCAATCTCACGCAAAAGTTGCATAATACAGTTAATTTTATTTATTTATTTATTTATACACATTTATATACCGCATCTTCCACAGTTCAGTTGCGGTTTACAGTGAACAACAATTGACAAAGCAAGTTTGTTTTACAGGGAACGTCATATTATAACAGAACATATTTACAAGGAACATCATATTATATGTAGAGTATACAGTCTAAACAATGTGAGATAATACAGAACAGAAAAAAACTATATACAATTTTATATATGTATATATATACATGGAAGTGAAGGACATAAGCTGTAAGATGATCATGTGTGTGTGCTATCTGTCTGGGTTAAAGGGGTTTTTGCTTGAGGCAGACAAATACCTGTTTAACCTTTGTCTAAAGCAGGTAATGAGTTATCTATGTTATAGTATTTGGTGAACAGATAAGTTTTCAGTTTTTTGCGGAGTTCCATGATCTCCGTTAGTGTTCGTAGCTCCTCTGGGAGGGAATTCCAGATAGTTGGGGCTATGTGGGAAAAGGCTCTGTTTGTTGATTTATGGGCTCTTGTATAATCTTTCGGGATCTTTAATCTGTTCAATTGTCCTTTTCTGTGTGTAATGGCCCCTAATGACTTAGTAGTATATATCTTAGCAACTAGACCTAATCAGCCATTTTCATTATGATTTCGTGAATCACATGGTGTTGAAACACTACTGACATCCCTGTTTAATGCTCTAACCATAGGCCTGGACAACATCAGACAAGGTTTTGCTTTAATCTTCATGGACATTGCCGCTGCCTTCGACACTGTCGATCATGAAGTACTCCTGTCACGACTTAGAGAGAAGGGAGTTCACATATCAGCTCTATCTTGGTGCGCTTCATACCTCAGAGACCGTTGGCAACATGTCCGTTCTGGATCTTCCACCTCTGACCCCTTCCCTCAAACAAAACGTGTGCCACAAGGCTCCTCCCTTTCCGCCTTGCTGTTCAACGTCTATATGCAGCCTATCTGTGACCTTATCCACTCTTTTATCATCAACTGCCTGGTCTATGCTGATGACGTCTTGATGTATATGCCAATCTCAACAGAACACCTGGACCTCTCCCCACTAATCAAGTGCTTTGACGCAGTCACAGACTGGCTAAATGCACAAATGCTTAAGATAAACTTCAAAAAGACAGAAGTCCTCTTCGTCACCAGGAACCCTGCATTTACCCCACCAATGTCAATCACGGTGCGTGACGCAGAACTCCTCTGCAAGACTACAGTGAGATACCTGGGGGTTACGCTCGATCAGGAACTCAATATGAAGGTTCATATCAGCAACGTAGCAAAATCTGTCTATCATAAAATCCGGACCCTTCGTTATCTGCGTCAGCTGCTAGTGCCAGATGACTTCCGATCAGTCTTTCAGGCCCTAATAATGCCTCACCTTGACTACGCCAATACTACATGGCCTACCAAAGCACGATCAACCCCTTACAACTGGCAATGAACTCTGCTGCAAGAATCCTTCATGGAGCCTCTAAGAGAACCCACATCACTCCAATACTGAAACAGTTACATTGGCTGCCTATACAATCAATATCTCTTTCAAGATCCTAACTATGACTCATAAAGCGATCAATAACTACTCTAAGTCTGCTATCACTGACCTGATATCAATTACACCCCCTAATCGAGCAAGGAGATAGACCGCCTATTACCGAAGGCAATCACAAAGTGCTCTCAAGTCACTAGATCCAGAGCCTTCTCCTACTTTGCACCATCATGTTGGAACGCCCTACCATCTGGCATCAGAACCATCAGTGACCTCTCCCAGTTCAGGAAGGCACTGAAGCATCACCTATTTCTGCAGCACTACGATGTTTCGGATACCCCCCCCATACCAACCCACCACCACACTCCAGACCAACACCTAAACCCATGCACTCCACATTCTTAATCTGCAGAACTGTAATCTCACTTCGCACCTCCTCTCACCAAGAGTAATTTACCTAGTTTCACGTAACTCTACATATAGCTGCATTTAGTTGCTTTGTACATAGTTCTCATGTTCACTGTTTCACTGTTCAAGAAACCTGTTTAATGTATATCCAAGTTTATTTTACCTGTTCATTGTAAGCACAGATCAATTATTTGTGACGTGTGGTTTTTATGTTCATTGTAAACCGCACTGATGTCGAATAGCGCGGTATAAAAGAAACTGTAAATAAATAAAATAAATAAAATAAAAATTTCTGTGTTCAGCAGCCTTAAATTAGTTTAGAACAGCTGCTTTCGTGGCCGAAGCATTTTGGCTGTTGAACAGTGAGGTGTTAGAGTAGTTACTCACCTGTAACAGGTGTTCTCCAGGAGCAGCAGGAATCAGTCCTCACATATGGGTGTTATCAGCGCCGATGAAGCCCCAGCGGAGCATTTCCCCAGCTTTCTATGAAAGCCTTTGGGAATGCAGGGACGCATGCGCGGTTCCCTTCCCGCCTAAAGGTGCCATCTTACCTCAGTCAAATGACATAGCTAAGCAGAGCACACAAAAATGTAAAAACACAAGCTATGTACAACTGCAACTCCAAGGGGAGGAGGGAGGGTTGTGAGGACTGATTCCTGCTGCTCCTGGAGAACAGCTGTTACAGGTGAGTAACTACTCTTTCTCCAGGACCAAGCAGGAAGTGAGTCCTCACATATGGGTGACTCCCTAGCTCTGGGCTACCGAGGAACCCAGGCTGAACAAGAGAACTTCCTCTAGTCTCAGCAGCAAAGAAATGCTTTTCAAGGACACAACCTCCACCGGTAGCCCAACAGAGGGCAGGAGTTGCCTAAACCTCGAAGAGATTCCGGAGTACTGCTTGGCCAAAAGCACTGTCCTTACGGGACTCCCTCTCCAGGCAGTAATGGGCCGTAAACGTCTGGCTTGAAGACCAAGTTGCAGCCCTGCAGATGTCTACCAAGGGCACAGAGCGGAGATGAGCCACTGAGGCAGCCATTGCCCAGACACGATGGGCCGTGACCCTACCCTGCAAAGGAAGGTCAGCCGCCTTATAAGCCCAGGTGATACAGTGAGCTACCCAGATGGACAAGGTACGCTTGGACACAGCGAACCCCAACTTATTGGGGTCAAAGGATACGAAGAGCTGAGTAGCCCTTCTATGCCCCTGTGTACGGTCAAGGTAGAAGGATAAGGCCCTCCTACAGTCCAGGGTATGCAGAACTGCTTCAGTCTGGCTTGCATGAGGCCTAGGGAAGAATGTTGGAAGGACCACCTCCTGATTGAGGTGGAAAGAGGAGACAACTTTTGGGAGGAACTTTGGGTGAGTCCTGAGGACTACCCTGTTCCTATAAATCCTGGTGTAGGGCCTGTCAAAGACCAGGGCTTGAAGCTCACTTACTCGCCTAGCCGAGGTAAGGGCTATCAGGAAGAGTGTCTTCGAGGAGAGGAAGCGTAGTGGACAAGTAGCCATCGGCTCAAAAGGAGGGCGAGTCAGTTGCTGCAAGATCACATTCAGCTTCCACTTAGGGGCAGGAAGACGGATGGGAGGCTTGAGCAAAAGCAAGCCCCTGAGAAAGCGGGACACCAAGGGGTGACCAGATAGAGATTGTCCCTCTACCAATGAGTGGTGAGCTGCTAGAGCTGAGAGGTGGACCCGAACAGAATTGGACTTGAATCCCTGATTGGACAAGTGCAGTAAGTACTGAAGAACTACTGGCACAGTACAGGAGAAAGGATCCTCTGTACGTAGGTGACACCACACAGAAAACCTCTTCCATTTGAGAGCATAGGTCTTCCTAATGGACTGTTTCCTAGAGACTAAGACAACCTCCTCAACTTCCTGAGGTAGGCCCCAGGGAGCCAAAACTACCCTTGCAGCCTCCAGGCCATCAAATTGAGAGACTTGAGATTGGGGTGCAGAAGGGAACCCTGGTCCTGTGTGAGAAGGTCGGGTTGCAACCCCAGAGGCAGTGGAGGATCCACCGCCAGTTGAAGCAGAAGAGGAAACCAAGGCTATCTCGGCCACCTGGGAGCTACCAGCAGGACCGAGGCCTTGTCCTGGAGAATCTTGAATAGGGTTCGGGCCACCAAGGGCGTAGGAGGAAACGCATAGAGGAGTCCCTGAGACCAAGATATCAGAAAAGCATCCGCTGCTGTCCACAGAGGATGTGGTTGTCTGGAGCAGAACTTTGGCAGTTGCTTGTTGATGGGGCTGGCAAAGAGATCTATCAAAGGGAGACCCCATTTCAGGAAGACCTTCTGAACTACTGAAGAATGCAGCTGCCACTCGTGGGGCTGCAGTATCCTGCTCAATCTGTCTGCCAGGTAGTTGTCCTAGCCTGGAAGGTACACAGCCCTGCGGAGCATGTTGTGCTTGAGGGCAAAACAACAAAGGTCCTGAGCTTCCCGACAAAGGATCCTGGACCCAGTTCCGCCCTGTTTGTTCACATAAAACATGGCAACTTGGTTGTCTGTCTGAATCAGGACAGACTGTTGAGCCAGGGTAGGAGTGAAAGCCATGAGTGCTAATCGAATAGCTCTTAGTTCTAGGAGATTGATCTGCTGTGCAGCCTCCCAGGGAGACCACAGACACTGCGTGCACTTGCCCAGACAATGCGCTCCCCAGCCTTGCAGGGAGGCATCTGTTAGCATCACTGTGTAACCTGGAGTCTGAAAGGGCACCCCTTTCAGCAGATTGGGTGGGTGTAGCCACCAGTTGAGGGAGTGCAGAAATGGTCTGGACAGCCTTATCCTGTCTCTGAGGCTGCCTGTGGCCTGCGACCACTGAGACCGAAGGCACCACTGTGCAGGCCTCATATGGAGCCTGGAATTGGGGGTCACATGTACTGTCGAAGCCATGTAGCCTAGAAGCCGCAGGCAGAGTCTGGCGGACACCAGTGACCTGCTGAGAAACTGGCTTGCCAAGGCCATTAACCTTCGGGCTCTGTTTTCTGGCAAGAATGCCTTTGCCAGGAGAGAGTCCAACCTTGCCCCTATGAACACCAAGTTCTGGGAAGGGAGCAAAGTGGACTTTGCGAAGTTTATGACAAACCCCAGGCGTTGTAGAAGAGCAATGGTCCTGAGGGTGGCTTGATTGGCCTCCTGACCTGTCTGACCCCTGATGAGCCAGTCATCCAGATAGGGGAAGATAAAGATGCCCTGATTTCTCAGGTAGGCCGCCACCACTGCTAAGCACTTTGTAAAGACTCTGGGGGCGGAGGTGAGGCCGAAAGGCAGCACTCTGTACTGATAATGGTTGCCTCCCACGATGAACCTTAGGTACTTTCTGTGGTCTGGATGAATGAGGATGTGAGTGTACGCATCCTTTAGATCTAAGGAGCATAGCCAATCTCCCTGCTGGAGGTAGGGCAGAAGGGTTCCAAGAGTAAGCATCTTGAACTTTTCTTTCACTAGGAACTTATTGAGGTTCCTGAGGTCCAGAATGGGACCAAGACCACCGGTCCTTTTGGGCACCAGGAAATACCTGGAGTAGAATCCGTGACCTTGCAAGTGGGGAGGCACAGGCTCCCCCGCCCTGTCCACCAACAGGCCCTGAAGCTCCTGTGTGCAGAGGAGGCCTTGGAGGCTCCCCTGGAAAGTATGGGGGTGGCAGTTGGTGGAAATGGAGGGCAATTCCTTGTGGATTATCTCCAGCACCCAACTGTCCCCAGTGATAAGGGGCCACTGGTGGGCAAAGAGGGCGAGACGACCTCCTGTGCAGGGTTGGGAGAGCAGTGGAGAGGCTAAGGTAAGATGGCACCTTTAGGCGGGAAGGGAACTGCGCATGCGTGCCTGCATTCCCAAAGGCTTTCATAGAAAGCTGGGGAAATGCTCCGCTGGGGCTTCATCAGCGCCGATGACACCCATATGTGAGGACTGACTTCCTGCTTGGTCCTGGAGAAAGGGAAGGAACGTGTTGAGTCGCTTGGTCAGAATGTGCGATAGGACTACGCAACTGCCAGGCACACAATAGGTAAAAATGCTTTTAACGTGTGCAGAAATGGCAGGAACCCCCCTCCCCCCCCCCCCCCCCCCCACACACACACTGCACCGACGGGTGTCAGCTGTCCTCCCCAAATTGCGATCCAGGCAGACGGAATCAGGAGTCCCCAACAAGGACAATGAGGTCAAGCCTTGGTACTCATCCTGAGAACCCCAGGCAGTGAATCCATTCTGGGCTCAGCTCTACTCCCCTAAAACTGTTTCACTGGCTTTGCAGCATTGTGTTTAAAAAGTGGCATGCAGGCATATCCCCCAGAGCCTTCTGGCTGCTCAACATAGGCTCTTATGATAAACACGTGGAGCTGAACTACTTTTTTATCTTTTATCTTTATCTTTATTATAAAACTTTTTATACCGCCATGACCAAAAAGGCATACAGCGGTGTACAATAAAAAACAGGCTACTGAGAGAACAGAAAAGAACGCCAATTATTCATAAAAGAGACAGCAAAGATAGAAAAGGAAGAATAGAGAAACAGAGCAATCAACTGTGGGCAGTGGGGGAAGGAACATCAAAAGCAACACAGAAGAGGTGAGTTTTGAGGGAGGCCTTAAAAGTTTTAAAAGATGACTCCATGCGTAAAGTTGAGGGAAGAGAGTTCCAAAGGCGGGGGCCGAGAAAGAAAAAAGCAGAAGAGCGTGTTGATTCGAGGTGAGCCCGAGAAGGAGGTGGGAGAAAGAGGCGGTTAGCGTGAATCGACCGAAGCGTTCTAGAGGGACAGTGAAAACGCACCAGATCAGAGAGGTAAAGGGGAACACCAGTGTGGAGAGCTTTGTGAACAAAGATCAGAACTTTGTATTGAATACGGAAAGGGATAGGCAGCCAGTGTAAACGAATAAGAAGTGGAGTGATATGAGCCGTACGTGAAGAATTAGTCAGAAGACGAGCAGCAGTATGGTGAACCAATTGAAGACGACGAAGCTGAGAAAGAGGGAGGCCGGCCAGAGAAGCATTACAGTAGTCTAAACGCGAAACCACAAGAGAAAGAAGAAGTGTAGTCAGAGAAGAAAAGGAAAGAAAAGGCCGGATAGCACGGAGTTGACGCAGGGTATAGAAAGAACGTTGAACAATAGAAGAAACGTGCTCTTTGAAGGTTAAAGCTGAATCCAAAGTAACCCCAAGATAACGCATAGAAGAGACAAGAGGAATAGGCCCAACAGACAGAGAAGGAGCAAGAGTGGGAAGAGGAGCACAGCAGTGAACCAGATGGCTGAAGTTTTGGACAGATTAACGTGTAAGAAGTTGTCAGAAAACCAAGAAGAAACAGTGGCAAGACAGGCATTGAGGGGACCGATATCAGGGGAAAGAGGGCAAGTGTGATAGAGGAGAAGGATATCATCTGCATAATAGTACGCAGAGATACCGTGCTGTTGGATAAGTAAAGCAAGAGGGGCCAGAAAAATATTAAACAGTAAAGGGGCTAATACAGAACCCTGTGGAACACCACACGACAAGGGTGAAGGAGAAGATGAAGTAGTGCCAGAGAGAACTGAGAAAGATCGATTAAAAAGAAAAGAGTGAAACCAGCGGAGAACCGAACCAGAGAGACCTATAGAACGAAGCCTTAGGAGAAGAGTGCAGTGATCAACAATGTCAAAAGCAGCAGAAAGATCAAGTGAAACAGCCAAAGAAATACTTTTCCCTCCTCCTATGGCTACCAGAAAGACCATGGTATAATGGAGCATCCCACATAGCGCTCAAGTGAGTCAGCTTCAAGATGGTCGCTCACAAGCATTTAATCAATCTTTTCCCCTCAAATCTTCAGATTTTCTTCAGAGAGGAGAAAATCCATTCACATCAGACCTTTAAATACTTAGAGAAATAATGAACAAACCTCTTCCAAAGACGGGGAAGCTGTAAAACTAGAGGGCATAACATGAAGCTGCAAGGTGGCAAATTGAAAGGCAATGTCAGAAAATACTTTTTCACTGAGAGGGTGGTGGATGCTTGGAATGCCCTCCATGTCAAAATGGCATGGGACAGACACAATGGATCCATTTATAGCAACAGAACAAAATCAAAATAAACTGAACCACGTAACTTCTCAACAAATAGGGGTGTCCTGCATGGAACAGTGAGTTCACCCCTAAACAAAGACATGGGGAGGGGTGGCCTGCACAGAGTGGCACCTACTCCTGCCATCTTACTCCGGCCATCTTACTGGGCAGACTAGATGGACCATACTGGTCTTTATCTGCCGTCATTTACTAGGTTACTATAGAAACATAGAAATATGACGACAGAAAAAGACCACATGGCCTATCTAGTCTGTCCTTCCATATCAACAACTACAACAGTCCCCTTTTTACCTTTAGAGATCCTCTGTGTTTGTCCCATGCTTTTTTGAATTCAGTTACTGTCCTCATCTCTACCACCTCCACTGGGAGACTATTCCACAGATCCGCCACTCTTTCCGTAAAGAAATATTTCCGCATATCACGACTGAATCTATCTCCCTTCACCCTCATCCCATGTTCCCTCGTAGCAGAACTTGCTTTCAATTGAAATAGACTACCTGAACATTTATGCCACAGAGGTATTTAAACATCTCAATCATATCAGCTCTATCCCGCCTTTCCTCTAAGGTGTACATATTAAGATCCTTCAGTCTGTCCTCATATGCTTTATAATGAAGACCACTAATCATTGTAGTAGCCACCCTATGCACCGAAGCCATCCTGTTCACATCCTTTTGAAGGTGCGGTCTCCAGAATTGAACACTATACTCCAAATGAGGTCACACCAAAGACTTATACAGAGGCATTATCACCTCCTTTTTTCTGCTAGCCATTCCTCTCTGTATGCACCCAAGCATCCTTCTAGCTTTTGCAGTCGCCTTTTCTACCTGTTCAGCTATGTTCTTTCAGAATCCCATTTGCCCTTTGTTTGCATTTTCTTCCAGCACTGGAGAGCACCTAATGTTGTTGATCGCCCAGCTCTTTCAAACACCACGGAGGGACTCTTTGCAGCTCATTGGGGTGGTGGGGGTGGGTCTTTCCACCCGGGGTGGCGGCCTGTCCTGGGGGCCTTCCTCTCTGAAGGCTTGATTTAGCTTGGTATTTGGTGTTGAACCAGTTTTGATTCTCTGTGTTGCACTCAAACATTAATGTGAAACGTTTCTTTTAACATTACCATTACTATTACTACTACTACTGGGCATTTGTATGGCGCTGCAGGTCATTAGCAGCGCTGCGCAGATATGTAGGAAACGGCCCCTGCTCTCAGGGCTTGCAATCTGGTCAAGACAGACACAGAGGGTGTAGGCAGGGATAAAGCAAGGAGAGAGAAAGAGGAGATCAGGTGGGTCAAGGTCAAGATCAAGATCCAGGAGCAGCGGCAAAGGAGTGGGTTTTCGGCCTGGATTTGGGGAGGGTTCGGGAGGGTGCCTGGCGTGCAGACAGGTGGTTTGTTCTGGGCGTGGGGCGCGGTGGGGTGGGGGAGCGAGGTCTGGAGTTGGTGGTGGAAGAGAGGGGCACAGATAGAGGCGGTTTGCTGGAGGAGCGGAGATCCTGGGGGGGGGGGAGGATTGTGGGGAGGGATGGGAGAGGAGGGGTGATGAGGAGCCGCAGAGTGAATGCATTTATAGGTCAATCTTATGTTCTTATGGTCAGCAGGAGAAGTTTGAACTGGATGTGGAGACGGATGGGGAGCCAGTGGAGTGACTTGAGAGGAGGAATGGTGTGGGCATGAGGAGGCTGGCGGAGGATTAGCCGCGCAGCAGAGTGTTGGGCAGATTGAGGGGGAGAGAGATGGTTCGCGGGGAGACCAGCGGGGGAGTGGGTTGCGGTGGTCAAGACGGGAGGTGATTAAGGAGTGGATAAGTGTTTTAGTAGTGGGGATAGGATCAGAGGAGCAGGTGGTGAGTTTGGAGGAAGAAAGGTGGTGTGCAGTTTCCTCTTTAGAGATCACAGGAAAGGAAGACAGGGTAGCAGAGGTAGCGTGGGGGGGGGGGGAGAGTTGGGAGTGAAGAGGAGGAGGGGAAGTACCTGACTTTGTGGGGAATTGGAGGGTGATTTTGTGGATTTTGTCATGGAAATAGTCAGCTAGGGTTTGGGCAGAAAGGAAGGGAGGGATCAGAAGTGGAGGAACTTTGAGAAGAGAGCTGACAGTAGTAAACAGATGGGGAGGATAAGAGGCAAGAGAGTTAGTCAGATGGACATAGTAGCCTTGTTTGGCAAGAGCTATGGCTGACTGGAAAGAGACAAGCATGAATTTGAAGTGTAGAAAGTCTGTAGGGAGTGGGATTTCATTTTAAAAGCACACATTGAAAAGGAGTAGATTCCATAGCAGCAGGCAAAGTTTGCATCAATTTCTGCTTCTTTGGAACTAAGGAAATTGACAGGGCTCGGTTCCACTTTGCTTCTTTGTCCTAATCAGGGGCTTGTGCTGAGAGAGCAACCTCCAGCTGATCACAGATAAAGTCAAGGAGTAAGAGTACTCTAAATATGGGGGACAGAGATGAGCAGGGTTGTTGCCTCATCCAAGATGCTGATCCAGTCCTGGCTTTGCCCCATGTAATATTTTTCTTAAGGAAATCATAATTATTGGCATCTCTGCGTTGCCTGTTCTAGGTACATTTCTAGGTGGCTTTCAGTGTTCCGTTTAGAAATTATATGATGGGCAGAATATACTTTTTTTCAATTAAATAAATCCTCTGCACAAAATACATTTACACAATATTTAATTAGAAATTTAGAAATTCACAACTACCACATAACAAACCAACCATAGCTCACAATTCATGTATAGTACGGAACACATTACAAGTTGATGAAGTACTTAGAGCAGAAAGTGAACACAGATGTGGAAGATCAAGCTCTGGACATCACCCCCTGCAAAAGCAGATTATCAGAAACAGCCACATTTTTAAACCACACATCAAAAACAAGTGGGAAGATGTGGGCAGAACAAAAGCAATGCATAATACACACAAGCCAGTTAAATCCTGGAAAGCAATGAGCACGAATGCTCGAAGCAGAACAAAAGCAATGCAAAATACACACAAGCCAGTTAAATCCTGGAAAGCAATGAGCACAAATGCTCGAAGCTTAGCCAACAAAGTTCCGGACCTGGAAGCCCTAATGGTGGAAATGGATTTGGACACTGTGGCCATTACAGAAACTTGGCTTAATGAATCACATGATTGGGATATAGCCATAGCTGGCTATAATCTATTCAGAAGAGACAGAGAAAATGGAAGAGGAGGAGGAGTAGCCTTGTATGTCAAAAGCAATATTAAAGCTACTGAAATGCAGGGGGCATGGGGAAAAGAAGAAGTGCTCTGGATTGTGTTGGAAAGAGGAGAGGGCGCTGTCATCCATACTGCTGTGGTATACAGACCTCTGACACAAATTGAAGAGATAGATAACGAATTGATATAGATATTGCCAAGATAGCCACAAAGGGAGAAGCAATCATATTGGGTGACTTTAATCTACCTGATGTGGATTGGATTACTCCTTCTGCACATCTGGAAAGAAGCAAAAATTGTGGATGCTCTCCAAGATGCATTACTTAGACAAGTGGTGATGGAACCAACCAGGGAAAGCTCAACGCTGGATTTAGTGCTCACCAACGGTGAGAGCGTGTCAAATGTCTGCGTGAGTGCCCCTGTGAGCAGCAGCTATCATCACACGGTGTGGTCTGAGATAAAAGCCATGGTACAGGCCAAATCATACCAAGCTCAAAGTCCTAAACTTCAAAAACACCGAGTTCAATAAAATGGCAGAGTACCTTAAGGAGGAGCTGATAGGGTGGAAGAAGATAACGGAAGTGGAATTGCAATGGGCTAAACTAAAGGTGGCAATAAAAGGGGCAACGGATAAATAAGTAAGAAACGTAAACAAAAACAAGAGGAGAAGGAAACCTATTTGGTTTTCCAAAGAAGTGGCTGCTCAAATAAAGGCAAAAACCACAGCTTTCGTAAAATTCAAAAGCTTGCAAACAGAGGCACACAGAAATGAATACAGGATCAAACTCAAAGAGACAAAGAGAGAAATAAGGATAGCAAAATCAAAGGCAGAGGAAAAGATGGCTAAAGATGTGAAGTGTGGTGACAAAACTTTCTTCAGGTATATTGGGGAAAGGAAGACAATCAGAGGTGGAATTGCAGGACTCAGAAGTGCTGGGAACGCACTCATGGGAAGTGACACTGAAAAAGCAAAATTGCTAAACGAATACTTCTGCTCTGTTTTTACTAAAGAAAGTCCTGGAGAAGGACCACCTGTGACTCCCAAATATAAAAATGGGAATGAAGTAGATACCACACCATTCACAGAAGATGTGTTAGAACAACTTGCAAAACTGAAAGTGGACAAGGCCATGGGACCAGATGAGATACATCCCACGATACTCAAAGAGCTCAGAGAGGTTCTTGCAGGGCCGTTAAAGGATGTTTTCAACAGATCCTTGGAAACAGGAGAGGTTCCTCAGAACTGGAGAATGGCTGATGTCATACCTCTACACAAAAGTGGTGACAGGGAAGAAGTGTCAAACTACAGGCCTGTGAGCCTTACCTCGGTGGCAGGAAAAGTAATGGAGGTGCTCCTGAAAGAGCGAATAGTGAACTTTCTGAAAGCCAACAGGTTGTAAGATCCGAGGCAACATGGTTTTACCGAAGGACGATCTTGCCAAACAAATCTGATTGAGATCTTTCACTGGGTGACCAGGCAACTAGATCAGGGGCATGCGATGGATGTCATCTAACTGGATTTCAGAAAAGCTTTTGATACTGTTCCTCATAGGAGGCTTATCAATAAACTCAGTAGCTTGGGGATAGATCCCAAGATGGTAAATTGGATCAGAAATTGGTTGACTGACAGAAGGTGATGGTACATGGAGCTCACTCGAATGAAAGGAAGGTGATTAGAGGGGTGCCCCAGGGGTCAGTCCTGGGCCCGGCACGGTTCAATGTATTTGTGAGTGATATTGCTGAAGGACTGCATGTTAAAGTCTTTTTGCAGATGACACGAAAATTTGCAACAGAGTGGACTCCCCCGAGGGAGTGGTTAAAATGAGGCATGATCTACAAAAGCTGGAAGAATGGTCTAATGCTTGGCAGTTAAGATTTAATGCGAAGAAGTGCAGAGTCATGCACTTGGGTAGCAGAAATCCAAGGGAAATGTACACGACAGGGGGCGAGAGATTGGTGTGCACAGACCAGGAGAAAGACCTCGGAGTGATTATTTCTGAAGAGATCAATATGCAAAACAGTGCGACAAGGCAGTGGCAAAAGCCAGGAGGATATTGGGCTGCATATGAAGAGGAATTACCAGCAGAAAGGAAGAGATACTTATGCCACTGTACAAGTCACTGGTGAGGCCTCACTTGGAATACTGTGTTCAGTTTTGGAGACCATATCTTGCAAAGGATGTAAAAAGACTGGAAACTGTTCAGAGGAAGGCGACGAAAATGATTTGGAGCCTGCTTCAGAAGCCTTATGAGAAGAGACTTTAAGACCTAAACATGTACACTTTGGAGGAGAGGAGGGGCAGGGGAGATATGATTCAGACCTTTAAATACTTAAAGAGAAATAATGAACAAACAAACCTCTTCCAAAGACTGAGAAGCTGCAAACCTAGAGGGCATAACATGAAGCTACAAGGGGGTAAATTGAAAGGCAATGTCAGGAAAAGCGTAGTTACTCACCTGTAACAGGTGATCTCTGGGAACAGCAGGAATTTAGTCCTCACATATGGGTATCGTCGGTACAGACGGAGCCTGCGCGGGAACACTCCCCAGCATCCAATAAGAACGCTTTTGGGAGCATCCCTCAGCACATGCGCGCTGCATTCCCGCCTTTCCAACTGTCCCTCTTCAGTTAGGTTTGTAGCTGAGTGAAAGGTTAGAGGGAGAGAGGAAAGAGACAGAGAGAGAGAGAGAGAGAACTCCTAGGGGAGGTGGGTGGGTTGTGAGGACTAAATTCCTGCTGTTCCCGAAGATCACCTGTTACAGGTGAGTAACTATGCTATCTCCAGGAACAAGCAGGAATGTAGTCCTCAAACTTGAAAGGAGATGGAGGCGATCACGATCTACTGAAAATCTGGAAGCCTACAACCTCCAACTCACAAGACACCGCGAGGCAATAACCAAGAAAATGAGACAAGCCCACACAGACACACTAATGCGATCACTTCGAAAACCTCATGACCTATTTAACCTTTTTAGAAACCTAACGAAAGAACCAGGCCCTGAGCAAATACCTCAGATCTCCGCCCAAGACTATGCCGACTTCCTCCAATCAAAATTATGCCAAACCGACAAGACCGACCCACCCTCCATCATCACGGATCCATCAAACACAATGACGCTGACAATAGCTTACAAACCTGTATTTGTACATAGTTCTTAACCTTGTTATTGTTCTGTTATGTATTTAACCATTACACTGTTCTGTTATATACTTAACCAATACACTGTTCTGTTACGTATTTAACCTTTACATTGTTTACTGCCAAAAATTGTTCTATGTAAAACAAGCCCTTGCTTTGTTGACTGTTGTTCAATTGTAAACCGCACCTGAACTCTGGAAGATGCGGGATATAAATGATTGTTAAATAAATAAATAAATAAATAAATATTCACCACCCCATCTAACAAGCAAATCACTGACACCATCTCTACAATCAACACCACTACCACTCAGACCAACCCCTGCCTAGCCTTTTGGATAAAGGAACTCCGGTCAGAATTTAGTCCATTCATAGCCAAACTCATGGACTCGTCCTTCACTTAAGGTACTTTCCCCCTAAATCTCAAACACACATCAGTCAGACCCCTGCTAAAGAACAAGTTGGACCCCCAGAAGGTAGAATCATATAGACCAATTGCCAGCATTCCACTATTGGCAAAGATAATCGAGAAAGAAGTCCTTTTCCAGATTCAACAACACATCAACAATACCTCACCACTAGACCACTGCCAACACGGATTCAGAGAATCCCATGGGGTGGAGACGTTACTTACCACCCTCTTCAACAATATCCTCAGCGCAGTAGATAACATACATCATGGAGTTGCCCTTATATTCCTGGACATAGCGGCGGTGTTTGACTGTGTGTGTCACGAAACCCTTCTGAAGCGACTCAAAGAAAAGGGAATCTGCGACCTAGCACTATCCTGGTGTAAATCATACCTTACGGATAGATGGCAACATGTACAAACAGAGACCTCCACCTCTAAACCGTTCCACCAGAAACAAGGCGTCCCGCAAGGTTCCTCCCTATCAGCCTTACTGTTCAACATTTATATGCAGCCTATCTGCGACCTCATACGATCATTCAACGTTGAATGCATGATCTATGCTGATGACATCCTACTTTACAAACCATTTCAGATTGACAATATCGACCTCTCATCACTAACCGACTGTTTTAGCGCAGTGGAAAAATGGCTCCAAAACCAGAACCTCAGAATACAACACAAAAAGACAGAAGTGCTATTCATCTCCAGAAACCCCAACTTTTCCCCTCCAGCCTGCCTAAAAATTGGAGAGATAGAACTGCAATCCAAACCCTCAATTCGATACCTAGGTATTACAATAGATCAGAGGCTTGATATGAAGAGACACATCAGCAACATGGTAAAATCAACATACCAAAAAATCAAGTCCCTCAGACATCTACACCCCCTCCTTCAGCCAAACGACTTTGAACAATTTTTCAAGCACTAATCATCCCTCATCTTGACTATGCAAATGCAATCCTCCAAGGACTCCCTCAATCCACCCTGAGTCCGCTCCAACTGGCCATGAACGCTGCAGCAAGAATTCTAAATGGGACCTCAAGGCGTGACCACAACGCCCATCCTCAAAAGGCTTCACTGGCTCCCAATTCATTACAGGATCACATTCAAGATTCTACTGCTAACATTCAAATCCATTAACGGACTCACCCCCTCATCACTTGCTGCTCTCATGCACGTCACCCCCCCAAATAGAATCAGACAATCCACTGCAATAAACACCCTGGTTTGTCCCCAAAGCAATGACCCACTGTACACAAGCAACTATAAACAGGGCCTTCAGTCTCTGCGCACCCAGATGCTAGAATGCTCTCCCACCACATATACAGCAATCCCAGACCTAACCAAATTCAGGAAAGCACTGAAACACTACCTCTTCCTCAAGTGCTACCCGGAAGATAGTAAAACAACCCCCTCACCCACAAAGCACAGTTACTTACCTGTAACAGGTGATCTCTGGGAACAGCAGGAATTAGTCTTCACATATGGGTACGTCGGTACCGACGGAGCCTGCACGGGGATGCTGCCCAGCTTCCAATCAGAAAGCTTTTGGCAGCCTCCCTCGCGCCTGCGCACTGAGTTCCCGCCCTCTCCAGAGCCTCTCTTCAGTTGAGTTTCAAAGCTGAGACAAAGGCGAGGAGAGAAAGGAGAAGATAAGAGATGCAACTCCTAGGGGAGGTGGGAGGGTTGTGAAGACTAATTCCTGCTGTTCCCAGAGATCACCTGTTACAGGTAAGTAACTGTGCTATCTCCAGGAACAAGCAGGAATGAGTCTTCACATATGGGGACTCCATAGCTGGAGATGCCAGGGGGAGATCCCATAAAAATGCAGCAGCCTGGACCAGGGGTGCATTTTGTTTCCAGAAATCCCTGGCATCCAATGTGGGATGGAGGGTAGGAGTTGACAATAAAGGAGCTGTGAGGAAGAACAGCATAGCCAAGGACTAGAGGGCCGTACAGATTATATGAGTCCTTGGTGCATATGAGGAGTCACATGAAACACATGTAACGTACCAATAGATAGGTCACTTACCTACTGCACTGTAGGAAGTAGAACGCCTGATGTAGTCTGCTGGAGAAGCAGTGGCGGAATCCTGAAGGGACCTCCCAGCAGTGAGGATGAAGGTCCAGACCTGGAAGTAGTAGACGATCCAGGTGTCAACTGGGTAGGATGGGACGTCATGTCTTCAATGGAGAGCTTTATGAGAAAAGCTGAAAAACTCCTTTAGTCATAATGTTATTAACAGGGAGGACTAAGGAAGAAGACTGACGCAGTTGGAGAACTAGCCCAGTCCTGACGGGGAGAGGGAAAGTGGAAAAAATCCCTATTCCCAAGGAGAAGAGCTGTGTACTCAAAGATAAAGATGTACACCGTTTTTCCTAACTGGCGAGAAACAGGAAAAATATTGAAGCTTGATGCTTCAAGGGTTTAAGAAAAAATAGAGAAGTTAGCACCACCATGGTAGTGGTGTCTAACAGTTTCTGCATGGTAATATGGTATGCGAAATAGGGCGATGGACTGTCTAAATCCTCTAGGAGGTAACATTTAGTATAGACAGTAAGGGTGAGAGTATAGAGATATGAACCCTTAAGAAACCGCTCAAGAGACACATATATATACAGATGTTTATATATATATATATGTGGGGGGATCTAAACCTGAATCGATATGTCCAGATGCAGAAATCGGGACATGGGTGGAGAGATATATCAAAATATCTATATATATCTATATCTATATCTATATCTATATCTATATATATATATATATATATATATATATATATATATATATATATATATAATATAGATATGAAATACGTAATTATAGATATTTTTGTGGGGCATGGGATTGCACCACCAGAGAAATGATATAGGTATGTAGACATAGATAGAGATGCTACATACAAGATGACAGGTTGAAGAACATGTCTAGCACCGAGCCCCATGATTGTTACATGGGAAATAAAAAAGAAAAAGATTCTGCATACTACCAGAGGGTAAAGCCACTTGGGATATGTAGAGACAATCTATTTCTATGAATTGAGGGATGCAGGAAGGCAATCCAACAAAATAACCGTGATGATTGCGTGAGAACAGATTATAAGATGAATCTGTAAGGAACAAGGCGGGAGTTCCACCGAACACTGACATGGCAGAGGTGCAAAATGCAGGGGAAGATACCAGAGGGACCTATTAGAGGGACCCAGAGGTAGCATGCATGAATGTCAGCCTTGGATCTTCACGCAGAAGAATGTATCCCGTGTTAACACCCCAGGTTAAAGGGTGTGGAGAACCTTCACAGGCATGGGAAGGGTGAACAAGCTTTTTCCTACTAATAGCGAAGCTTCAGAGACAAGGTCAATGCTCTATAGCAGGCCCTAATAGTAGAAAGCTGCTCTGAAGATTGTAGAGAGCATTGTGCAGGAGAGATAAACTGACTGAAGTCAGATATGTTACCATATCCTAGGAGAGGAGATGGATAGAATAATGTGAGGAAGCCTAAGGGAGTAGGAGGATCCAAGGTAGCTAACGAATAGCTTGGAAACACTACTAAGGCTAGACAGAAATTGAACAAAAGACTGGAACTTGGCAAAAGTACCAGAAATACAATCACTGTAACTCCTGCAGGCACAGCAGCTGACAGAAACAGCAGAAAGATTGCCCTGTGCCCCATAAAGAAAAACAGATAAAGAGGGAGGAGATATAACTTCTCCCTGTCTGTGGAATAAGCTTGGCAAAAACTTTTTAGTATGGTACCCCTCCGTTAGGGAAAAAACCCCATTGGAGAGGGTAGAGCAAGTAATTAGAGGGTGACATACCCATAGGGTAAGTCAACAGAAGGAAGAATGTTTAATTGGGACAAAACCATCATGGGATAGGTGCAACTGCTCTTCTAGAGGATAAGAAGAGGAGAAGTTAGCAGTCCCTGAACATAAAATGTTTCACAAGGTAGTACACTGAAAGAAACACAGTGTATAAACTTCTAATGAATTAGAAGGAAAGTATAGAGTATAAGTCCCAGTTCCTATGGTTGCTGGGAATGCTGAGACTGGTTAGAGCTGGAGGAGTTCAGACTAGGCTGAGGTGTCTCCTGTTTAGGTACAGCCGAATGATGGGCAGGAGAGGAATGAAACTTTCTTCTCTTAGGGAAAGAAGGTTTGGTAGGACATTTCCTACCTCTCGAAAAAGGAGGTGGCTTAGAAAGGTCCTTAGTGGAAGGAGAGTCAGTGAAGCATTGAGCAACCTGACTTAAAGCCTCCTTATTGAAGAGACCCTCTCCTGTACAAGGAGAATGAGCCAGTATAGTTTGTGCCCATCTACTCAAGTCTGAAGCTTCAAGCCAGGCTCTGCGACATGCTGCTATGGCAATAGCAGAGGATCTGCTAACAGACTCAAAAGAGTCTATAGAAGCACGAGACAGGAACCAAGATATATTCCGGCTGTGATTGATGAGTAAGGAATAATCAGTAGCCTTGGGCTCTGGTAGAAAAGGGGTCAAGAGAGACAATTTCTCTGTGACTTCCTGGAGTGTTAGACTCATGTGAAAAATATATGAGAGAACTCTGGAGGCCAACAGAGTTTTGGAAGGCTTGACGACCAAAAGCATCGAGTGTTCTTGAAGAACGACCCGGTGGATAAGAAGAATGCTTCTTCTTTATTTTATTTTATTTATTTATTTATTTAACATCTTTTATATACCGCACTATTTATAATCAGCGCGGTTTACATAGAACAATAAAACATCAGATAAGATACATATTATCTGTTTTTTTACATGGAACAGGGACAAAAACTTGGGTAACCGGGGTAATTATTTACAATGAATAATAGTAATTGAACTATTTACATATGGACGGCTTATTGTATGAAGAGAACTTTGTTAGGATGAGAGAGAGGTGAGAGGTGTTACTGGGTTGGCAGAGGTTACGTGTTAAGAACGGGATTGTTGCTATTTGAGTGAGCTTCTTGCTCTTAACTTTTCTCAGAGCCGATTCCACTACAAGGGAACGATGAGAAAGTTGAGCTTCTGGAACCCTGGAGAGGGTGGCACCCGGTACCGAACCTCAATGTTTGTAGAAACTGGAGGAAGTCGTAAGGGTGATTTCCAGACCCTGAAAAGGAGATCCTGCAGAGCAGGATGTAGAGGAAATTGTATATTTTCCATCTGTGCCTGTGAGCCCTGAGTAGGACCACTACTAGGGATAGATATATTGAGAAAGGTTGAAATGTCCCGGAGAAAAGCCTGAAAAGACTGATCTCCTATGGGAACCATCCCTGGCCCGGCTAAAGAAAAAACCGGAGCTCCAGAGGAGGCACAGGGGACTACACCAATGCCAGGTATCGGTTCTAAAGTAGGCATGGGTGCCAGAAGAGGCATCGATACTGATACAGGAGTAGCAGATGAAGCAGCCATCGGGAACTGCTGCAGTGGTAGCGAGATCATGAGAGAGTTATGACTATGATCTTTGAAACTGCCGATCTGGAATCGATCCGAGTCGGTTCCAGGGCACGTCGGTACGGAGTCATCGAGACTAGATATGGACTCAAGACTCGGCATCGAAGTAAGTGATACTATCGATGTGTGCCGCGAAGGCGCCGACGCCAATGGCAGTATCGGCGATGCCGATACCCCTAAGGCAGACTGGGTCACATCGACCGATACCGACGGTACCGAGGATACCCGATGAACACCTTTTTCAAAGGGAAAGGTAGTCCACCTCGATGCCGATGCCAGGGTATCGGAACCGATCGACGCCGGTACCGGCCCGGAGCATGGCTGAGGTTGAAGGAAGTCAATGCGGTGCAAATCGATCAGGCCCGAAGGTACCGAGGATGCCCGATGACAATCCTTGGTGAAGAGTAGGCTACTCGACACCGGTGCCGATGCCGGAGGCTCGGTACCGCTCAAAGCAGATACCACCTCCACGCATGGCTCAGGTATGTTCTGTGAGGGATGAGCCCCAGGAACAACATGAAACCCCTTTAACGCTTTGGAGCCCATAGACTCCTGCAGGGGTAATGCCAATGGATTCTTGAGGGTAAGGCCGGAGCCGTCACCATGCTGGGCATGGGACATACCACTCAAACATTGACTAGTCTTAACAGACTGTTTTTGGGTTACCTGATGCTGTGAAGTAGAGAAACCTGGTACCCTCACTGCCGAGGAAAAAGCGGTATCGAGGGAAATTCTAAAAGTTGAAGGTTTCTTCACAGAAATATCCCCCGACTTGCCAGGGGAAAAAGGGTCAGGACCCACACAGTTGAAACACCAAGCATTGGTATCTAAAAAGAAACAGGTGTTTCCACACCGAAGGCACTTCTTAGGAAAAGAAGGCTCCATAATGAAGAGGCCTGGTAGGCCCAACAAGTTAAGGCAAAACTGAAGAAAAACGTTTCTCAGAATTAAGTCAAAAATCCACCAGCGGTACCGGTGGGAGCGGGAAATACAGCCGCGACCACAAGAAAACAAAAAAACTAAAGAATTAAAGTAAATAAGTAAGTTTCTGCGGTGACAGGAGGACGTCCTGCCGGCTCCGCGGAAAAACGAAAACTGAAGAGAGGCTCTGGAGAGGGCAGGAACTCAGTGCGCAGGCGCGAGGGAGGCTGCCAAAAGCTTTCTGATTGGAAGCTGGGCAGCATCCCCGTGCAGGCTCCGTCGGTACCGACGTACCCATATGTGAAGACTCATTCCTGCTTGTTCCTGGAGATCAATGCTTCACGGACACATGTAACCACCCTCAATGTGTTGTATATACGTGCAAATACTTTTTCTGTTAGCCATTCAGATGTAAATAGTTAATACTGTTATCCAAGTTATTTTACCTGTTCTATGTAATTACGGTGTAACCCCCCACTGTAAACTCTCCTTGTTCCATGTAAACCGCACTGATATCGAAGAGCACGGTATATAAGATAAATAAATAAATAAATATGGGGACTCCCTAGCTGAAGAGGCCAGGGAGATAGCCCCAGGAAGGTGTCACCATCAAGGGTGAAGATAATTCCTTCCATGGATCTCTGGCATCCCACCAGGGTTGGTGGGTAGGAGCTGGTTTATGTTTGAAAAAGGTTTTGAAGATCAGCTTGGCCAAAGGCGGCATCCTGACGGGAGGCTTTATCTAGGGAGTAGTGGGCTGTGAAGGTGTGTACCGAAGCCCAGGTGGCTGCTTGACAAATGTCATCAGTAGACACAGAGTGGAGATTAGCCACAGAAGCTGCCATGGCCCTGACATTATGAGCTGTGACATGGTCCTGAAGAGGAAGACCCTTACTCTAATAAGTAAAGGATATGCATTGGGCAATCCATTTAGATAAAAGTTCTTTTGGAGACTGGAAGTCCCAAATGACTAGGGTCAAAAGCTATAAAAAGTTGTGAAGACTTTCTATGTTGCTGTGTTCTTTGTATGCAAAAGGCTAAGGCCCTTTTGCAATCCAAAGTATGAAGGTTCCTTTCTGCATTATTTATTTTAATTTTATTTATTTACATTCTCTTATATACCGTGCTATTCTGCATCAGTGCAGTTTACATTGAACAAACTGAAATTACACTGAACAGGGCATTATAACTTGGAGATAACTATTTTACAGGGAACATGGGCTATGGAGGGTTAAGTGGCTTGCCCAAGACCACAAGGAGCACCTGTGGGACTAGAAACCCCAGTCCTTCCGGCCCAAGGTTGCTGTCCTCTAGTGGGATTTGAACCCCTGACCTTCCGGCCTGAAGTACCTTGCCCCAACCACTAGGCCACTCTTCCACTCCATTAGAGGCGTGAGGCCTCGGGAAAAAATACAGGAAGGTAAATTGATTGATTTAAAATGAAAAGGCGAAACCACCTTTGGCATAAAATGAGGGTGAGTTCGAAGAACAACCTTATCATGATGAAACCTAGTATAAGGAGGATCAGCCACTAAAGCTTGCAATTCACTGATGCGACGGGCAGAGATGATTGCAATTAGGAAGATGACCTTCCAGGTCAAGAACTTAAGGGCTGCAGTGGCTAAAGGCTCAAAAGGCAGCTTCATGAGCTGCCCGAGAACTAGATTTAGATCCCATGCCACCGGTGGTGGCTTGATGGGAGGTTTGGTTAATAGAAGGCCTCTCATAAATCTTGATACGAGTGGATGAGAGGAAATTGGTTGTCCATTTAGAGGCTTATAAGAAGCTGCAATTGCACTAAGATAAACTCTTACCGAATTGGTCTTTAACCCAGAATTCGATAAGTGAAGAAGATACTCTAGTATCGATTCTAAGGGTACGATCAGGGGGTTTAATCCCCTCCTGGAGCACCATATAGTAAAACGTTTCCACTTGAAGGCATAAGATCTTCTTGTGGAAAGTTTCCTAGAAGCTCAAAGGATATCTTTTACCTGCTGAGACAGGTTGAGATCCTGGAGGTCTAAGCCTTCAGCAACCAGGCCGTGAAGTGCAGGGACTGGGGATTTAGGTGCCATAGCGTCCCGTTCTCCTGGGAAAGGAGATCTGGAGCGTGCCCTAACTCCAGAGGTGCCGCTTGAGAGAGATGCAGAAGCAGGGAATACCACGCCTGGCGTGGCCATCGTGGTGCGATGAGAATCATGCGACCCCTGTCTCTCTGAAGCTTGAAGAGTGTTTTGGAAATGAGGGGAATGTGTGGGATAGCATAAAGGAAGTCCTGACCCCAGTGAAGGAGGAAGGTATTCCTTGCCTGACAGTGGTGTGCCGGTATCCTGGAACAGAACCGGGGAAGATTGGCATTCAGTGGACTTGCAAAGAGGTCTATGTCTGGAGTACCCCAGAGATGAAATATCTTTGCCACCTGGTCTAGGTGGAGTGACCACTCGTGAGGTAGCAATACTCGACTGAGTTTGTCTGCCCAAACGTTTTGAATGCCTGGAAGATATATCACTAGAAGGTGAATTTGGTGCTCTCTGGCAAGGGCCCATAGTCGTAAAGCTTTGTTGCATAACGACAGAGAGCCGGTTCCGCCCTGCTTGTTCACATAGAACATGGCTACCTGATTGTCCGTCTGGACCAGGACTGTCTTGTAGCTGAGCTGGGCATGGAACACTCGAAGAGCTAAATAAATTGCTCTAAATTCCAGGAGATTTATGTGTAAACCTACCTCCTGTGGAGTCCAGATGCCCTGGGTAGAGAGATGATCCATGTGTGCTCCCCAACCCACCTGTGAGGCATGTGTTGTTAGGGTGGCCTGAAAGGGGTTGATGGAAAGGAGACCCCACTGTCAGATTTTCTAGTGATTGCCACCATTGGAGGGACAAAATTAGTCTTTGAGAGACAGCGTAGTTACTCACCTGTAACAGGTGTTCTCCAGGAGCAGCAGGAATCAGTCCTCACATATGGGTGACGTCGGCGCCGATGGAGCCCTCGCGAAGCAATTTTCCCCAGCTTTCAAAGAAAGCCTTTGGGAATTGCAGCGCGCATGCGCGGTCCTCTTCCCGCCCAAGGGTGCCATCTTGCTCAGTCTTCTTTTTTCCGCGGAGCCCTACAGACGTTGTTTGTTGATTCTTTGAAAGCTGGGGAAAATTGCTCCGCGAGGGCTCCGTCGGCGCCGACGTCACCCATATGTGAGGACTGACTTCCTGCTTGGTCCTGGAGAATGTTATTTTGTCCGACAAATTGCCTGTGGCCTGTGTCCACTGCATGGAGAGGGTCCACTGAGCTGCTCGCATGTGGAGGCAAGCATATGGAACTACATGAACTGTGGATGCCATGTGTCCCAGTAGCTGCAGTAGTTCCCGAGCCGTGAGGGAGGATTTTCCTGCTGCTTGGGAAGCTAGCTGCATAATGCGAAGACACCGGGCTTGTGGAAGGAAAGCCCTTGCCTGCCTGGTATCCAGACAAGCTCCTATGAATTCTAGGCATTGGGAAGGAACTAGTTGAGACTTCGGGAAGATGATTTCCAATCCCAAATATTGGAGGATTCGCATTGTACAAGACAGTGCAGTGCTGGCCTCTTCAACTGTGGAGGCTCGAATGAGCCAGTCGTTTAAATAGGGGAAGACAAAAATCCCCAGGGTTCGTAGAAATGCTGCTATTACTGCCATGCACTTTGTGAATACCCTTGGTGCTGAAGCCAGACCAAAAGGAAGAACCCTGTACTGGAAATGTCTTCCCCTGAAAAGGAAAAGTAAGAATTTCCTGTGATCTGGATGGATGAGAATGTGTCTGTATGCATCCTTTAAGTCTACAGAGCAAAGCGAGTCCTGGCCTTGAAGGTATGGCAGAAGAGTTCCTAGAGAAATCATTTTGAATTTCTCTTTAAACAGATATCTGTTCAGTTCTCTGAGGTCTAGAATGGGTCTGTGTCCCCCTGTTTTCTTTGGGATAAGAAAATAGGGGGAGTAGAACCCTGTTCCCTGTTGAAAGCACAGTTATTTACCTGTAACAGGTGATCTCTGGGAACAGCAGGAATAAGTCTTCACATATGGGTACGTCGGTACCGACGGAGCCTGCGAGGGAACGCTCCCCAGCGTCCAATCAGAAAGCTTTTGGGAGCATCCCACAGCGCCTGCGTGCTGCCTTCCCGACTTTCCAACTGTCTCTCCTCAGTTGAGTTTTATAGCTGAGACAAAGAGGGAGGGAGAGGGAAAGGAAGAGAGATAGAGAGACAACTCCTAGGGGAGGTGGGTGGGTTGTGAAGACTTATTCCTGCTGTTCCCAGAGATCACCTGTTACAGGTAAGTAACTGTGCTATCTCCAGGGAACAAGCAGGAATGAGTCTTCACATATGGGGACTCCCTAGCTTCTGATGCCAGGGAGAGAGCCCATAAGTTGTGTGTCCCAGGGACAGGGCTGCACTTCCCCACCTGGATCTCTGGCATCCCCTGAGGGATGGTGGGTAGGAGTTGATTAAGTATGGAACAGGTGTTTGAGAACAGCCTGACCAAACAAGGCATCCCTGCGGGAGTCCTTGTCCAAACAGTAATGGGCTGTGAAGGTATGAACCGAGGCCCAAGTGGCTGCTCGACAGAAGTTGTCGATAGACACATTGTTCAGGTGAGCCATTGAGGCTGCCATGGCTCTCACACTGTGAGCTGTGACATGGCAAACTTATTTATTACAGTTTATTACAGTTTCTTATATACCGCGCTATTTAGCATCAGTGCGGTTTACATTATAACTTAACGACCATAACAACAAGCTGTCAGGTTTACATCGAACAGGAGTATAAACATGGAAAACAGGGTCAACTATATACATAATCTATTTACATTGGAAGGATAGATAAAAGTCAGATAATGCATGTAGGTCTTTTCTAACTAAATTGGGTCAATTCCTGGAGGGTATATCTAGGATCAATTGCTGTCAGGTAAGTGTTGGAGGAACAAGTGGGTTTTGAGGGCCTTCCTGAACTGATATAGGCTGGCTATGGCCCTAATGTCAGGGGGTAGAGCATTCCAGCATTTGGGTACGTAACAGCTGAAAGACCTGTTTGTGGTTGAATAGTTGTACTTTGTCGAAGCCTTTGGTATTGCAAGCAAGTTTACAGCTGTTGATCTTCTGGATCTGTTGGGAGGGACAAAGTGGATAAGATGAGTGAGTGAGGAGGCTGAAATACCTTTGATTGCTTTGAAAGCTAATAGAAGGGTTTTGAAGGTGATTCTCCCATTGATTGGTAGCCAGTGCAGCTGTTTGAGAATGGGGGTCACGTGGTCATATCTGGATGCTCCGTAAAGGATCCTAGCTGCGGTGTTCATGGCCAACTGTAAGGGGGTTAATGTGGATTGGGGGAGACCTTGTAAGATGGAATTTGCAAAATCAAAGTGCGGCAGTATCAGCGCTTGATATATGGTTCGGAAGTCATCTGGGTCCAATAGGGAGCGTAGGTGCTTGAGAGAGCGTATTTTGAAGTAGACGGCTTTGACTATGTTGCTTATGTGGCTTTTCAAGTTAAGCATAAGACAGACAGAGAGGTACACAGACGAGACCTACAAGGATATAGTCCTGAAGTCCCACCTCCAGTCTGGCAGCATCCCTGTTGCCATGGAGGAGAGAGGTCACGTGACAGGAGAGCATCACCCTGGTGTGGCAGGCAGTGATCCTGTAACTAGGACCTGTCCTCCAGGTGATGTAAAACCCTCTCGCACCGAGGTAGTTTCTCCAGGGCCATGTGCCCATGAGGGAAGGGTTAGGACAGCCGTTATAGTTGGTGATTCAATCATTAGGCATGTAGATAGCTGGGTGGCTGGTGGACGTGAGGATCGCCTGGTAACATGCCTGCCTGGTGCGAAGGTAGTGGACCTCACTCGCCACCTAGATAAGGTCTTAGATAGTGCTGGGGAGGAGTCTGCTGTCTTGGTACATGTCGGTACCAATGACATAGGAAAATGTGGTAGGGAGGTTCTGGAGGCTAAATTTAGGCTTTTAGGTAGGAAGTTGAAATCCAGAACTTCCAGGGTAGCATTCTCCGAAATGCTTCCTGTTCCACGCGCAGGACCCAAAAGGCAGGCAGAGCTCCAGAGTCTCAATGCGTGGATGAGACAATGGTGCAGAGATGAGGGTTTTGGATTTGTTAGGAACTGGGGAACATTCTGGGGAAAGGAGGGGCTCTTCCGAAGGGATGGGCTTCACCTTAACCAGGATGGAACCAGGCTGCTGGCATTAACCTTTAAAAAGGAGATAGAGCAGCTTTTAAACTAGATATTAGGGGAAAGCCGACAGTCGCCCAAGAGCGGATGGTTCGGAAGAATGTATCTTTGAAGGATACTACCAAAAGCAGAGAGGTTCCACAAAAGAGTAAAGTAGCCCAAATGCCCTCAAGTATGGAGCAGACTGAGCTTAAAGATCCCAAATTACCCGTGTCTAACAATAGCCAAATTAATATGAGTAAAATACATTCTCTAAAATGCTTGTATGCAAATGCTAGAAGTCTAAAAAATAAGATGGGAGAGTTAGAATATATAGCACTAAATGAAAGGTTAGATATGATTGGAATATCAGACACATGGTGGAAGGAGAACAACCAGTGGGACACTGTGATACCTGGGTACAAACTATATCGTAATGATAGAGCTGATCAAATTGGTGGAGGGGTTGCTCTCTATGTTAGAGAGGGCATTAAGTCAGAAAGGATTAAAGTTTTGCAGGAAACAAAATCTGCTGTAGAATCTATATGGATTGAAATTACATGTAAAAGGGGGAAGGCAATGGCAGTGGGGGTGTACTATCGAGCGCCTTCCCAGAATGACCAAATGGATGATGAAATGCTCAAAGAAATCAAGGAAGCTAACAAAAGTTACAGTGCAGTAATAATAATGGGTGATTTCAACTACCCCGGTATCGACTGGGTCAGTGTCACGTCAGAACATGCTAGGGAGATAAAGTTCCTAGATGAAATAAATGACTGCTTCTTGGAGCAGCTGGTTCATGAACCGACCAGAGGGGAAGCCATATTAGACCTAGTCCTTAGTGGAACACCAGATCTAGTGCAAGAGATAAGGTTGTTGGGGCCACTTGGCAATAGTGATCATAGCATGTTCGCCTTTGATTTAATTAGTGGAGGAGGGATAGTAAGGAAATCCACAGTACTACCTTTTAACTTTCGAAAGGGAAACTATGATAAAATGAGGAAAACAGTTAAGAAAAAACTAAAAGGAGCAGTTGCAAAGGTTAAAGACGTACATCAGGCTTGGCTGTTGTTGAAAAATACTATCTTGGAAGCCCAGACCAGCTGTATTCCACGCTTTAAGAAAAGTGGAAGGAAGTCCAAAAAACTGCCAGCATGGTTTACAAGGTGAGGTCAGAGAGGCTGCTGTTGCCAAAAAAGCATCTTTCAGGAAATGGAAAAAAGAGCCAAACGACAAAACCTGGAAACAGCACAAGCACTGGCAAGTCAAATGCAAGGCATTGATAAGGCAGGCAAAGGGAGAATTTGAGAAGAAGCTTGCTGCGGAAGCAAAAACATGAAATAAAGACCTTTTCAAGTACATTCGTAGCAAAAAACCTGTGAGAGAGTCAGTTGGTCCATTAGATGATAAAGGGTTTAAAGGAGCACTAAGAGGCGACAAGGCGATAGCGGAGAGATTGAATGAATTCTTTGCTTCAGTCTTTACTGAGGAAGATGTAGGGATGTTACCCATGACTGAAGTGGTATTTAAAGGTGCAGAAGAATTGAAGGAAATATCGATACATCGGGAAGATGTATTACAACTATTAGATAAACTGAAGAGTAGCAAATCACCTGGGCCGGATGGTATACATCCAAGGGTGTTGAAAGAACTGAAATACGAGATTGCAGACCTGCTATTAGTAATCTGTGAACTATCATTTAAATCATCTCTAATACCTGAAGATTGGAGGATCGCCAATGTAACACCAATTTTTAAAAAGGGTTCCAGGGGTGATACGGGAAACTACAGACCGGAGAGCCTGACATCAGTACCGGGAAAAATGGTAGAAACCATCATAAAGAATAAAATTACTCAGCATGTAGATAGTCATGACCTAATGGGAGACAGCCAACATGGCTTTAGACAAGGAAGATCTTGTCTTCCTAATCTGTTATGTTTTTTTGAAGGAGTGAATAATCAGGTGGACAAAGGTGAGTCGGTTGATATTGTGTATCTGGACTTTCAGAAAGCCTTTGACAAGGTCCCTCATCAGAGACTTTTGGCAAAACTAAAGAGTCATGGGATAGGAGGCAGTGTACTATTGTGGATCAGGAACTGGTTAAAAGATAGAAAGCAGAGGGTAGGGCTAAATGGCCAATTTTCCCAATGGAGAAAGGTGAATAGTGGTGTACCCCAGGGATCTGTGCTGGGTCCGCTGCTTTTTGACATATTCATAAATGACCTGGAAAGTGGAATAACGAGTGAGGTTATCAAATTTGCAGATGACACAAAACTATTTAAAGTTGTTAAAACCCAAGAGGATTGTGGAAAATTGCAAGAGGATCTTGATAAATTGGAAGACTGGGCATCAAAATGGCAGATGAAATTTAATGTGGACAAGTGCAAGGTTATGCACCTAGGGAAGAACAATCCAAACTATGGTTACACGATGCAATGTTCCACATTAGGAACCACCACCCAGGAAAAAGATTTAGGCATCTTTGTGGATACTATGTTAAAACCCTCGGCCCAGTGTGCAGCAGCGGCCAAGAGAGCAAATAGAATGCTAGGTATGATAAGGAAAGGAATGGAAAATAAAACAAAAGATATTATAATGCCTCTATATCGTTCCATGGTGAGACCGCACCTTGAATATTGTGTGCAATTCTGGTCGCCGTATCTTAAAAAGGATATAGCGATTTTAGAAAAGGTTCAGAGAAGAGCCACCAAAATGGTAAAGGTGATGGAAGGATACTCCTATGAAGAAAGGCTAAAAAGGTTGGGGCTCTTTAACCTGGAAAAGAGACGGCTGAGGGGAGATATGATAGAAGTCTATAAATTAATGAACGGAGTGGAACGGGTAAACGTAGATCGCTTGTTTACCTTATCAGAATATAGAAAGACTAGGGTACATGCAATGAAGCTACAGGGTAAACTATTTAAGACTAATAAAATAAAATATTTTTTCACTCAACGTGTAATCAAACTCTGGAATTTGTTACCGGAGGATGTAGTAAAGGCTGTTAGTGTAGCTGGGTTTAAAAAAGGTTTGGACAAGTTCCTGGAGGAAAGGTCCATAAACAATTATTAAGAAGGGACCCAGGATATCAATGCTTGAACCAATACAAGCATTGTGGAATCTGTGTCCCTTGGGGAAACTGCTAGGTACATATGACCTAGATTGGCCACTGTTGGAAACAGAATACTGGGCTTGATGGACCTTGGTCTGACCCAGTATGGCATATCTTATGTTCTTATGGCCCTCCAGAGAAATGTTCTTGCTCTGATAGGCGAAAGAAATACACTGGGCAATCCAGTTGGAAAGTGTTCTCTTGGAGACTGGTTGTCCCAAATGAGAAGGATCAAAAGCAACAAAGAGTTGAGAAGACTTTCTATGTTATTGTGTCCTCTGTAAGTAAAAAGCTAGAGCTCTTTTACAGTCCAGGGTATGAAGATTCCTCTCTGCACTTGATGCATGAGGCCCTGAAAAAAAGACAGGTAGGCAGACCTCTTGGTTGAGGTGAAAAGGCGATACCACCTTAGGCATAAAGTGTGAATTAGTCCTAAGGACCACCTTGTCATGATGGAACCTTGTATAAGGTGGATTAGCTACTAGTGCTTGCAATTCACTGATGCGTGTGCTGATGTGATTGCAATGAGAAAGATAACCTTCCAAGAAAGGTATTTCAAGGAGGTAGTAGCTAAAGGTTCAAAAGGCGGCTTCATAAGCTGACCAAGAACCAAATTTAAGTCCCATGCCACCGGAGGTGGTCTAATGGGAGGCTTTGTTAAAAGGAGGCCTCTCATGAACCTTGCTACAAGGGGATGAGAGGAAACAGGTTGTCCATTTAGAGGCTTGAGGGAAGCTGCAATAGCACTCAGATGGACTCTTACTGAATTTGTCCCAAGGCCTGCATTAGACAGATGCAGGAGATACTCCAGCAACGATTCCATAGGTATTGAACGGGGGTTAAGACCCTTTTCAGAACACCAGATGGTAAACCTTTTCCACTTGAAGGCGTAAGAACGTCTAGTGGAAGGTTTTCTGGAAGCATAAAGAACATCTTTCACTTATTAAGAAAGAGGAAGATCCTGGAAATCTAGGCCTTCAGCAGCCAAGCCCTGAGATGCAGAGACTGGGGATTGGGGTGCCACAACTTTCCGTCCTCCTGAGAGAGGAGGTCTGGAGAAGACCCTAAGTCTAGGGAGGGAGTTTGAGAGAGATGTAGAAGCAGAGGGTACCACACTTGCCGTGGCCAATGTGGAGCTATGAGAATCATGTGGCCTCTGTCTCTCTGAAGCTTGAACAGGGTTTTGGGAATTAGGGGAATGGGTGGAAAGGCATACAGGAAGTTTTGACCCCAATGGAGGAGGAAAGCATCCCTTGCCTGAGCCCCCTGAGCCGGAGTTCTGGAACAGAACCGGGGAAGTTTGGCATTCCACGGACTTGCAAAGGGGTCTATGTCAGGGGTTCCCCAAATTTGAAAAATCTTGGATACCTGGTCCATATGTAGGGACCACTCGTGTGGAAGCAGAACTCGACTGAGTCTGCCCAAGAGTTTTGAGCACCTGGAAGATAGACTGCCAGAAGATGAATATGATGCTCTCTGGCGAGGGCCCACAGTCGCAGAGCTTCGTTGCAAAGCGACAGAGAGCCAGTTCCTCCCTGCTTGTTTATATAGAACATGGCTACCTGATTGTCCGTGTGGACAAGGACTGTCTTGTGGCTGAGCAGGGTGTGGAAAACTCGCAGAGCAAGGAAGATTGCTCTGAGTTCTAAGAGATTGATATGTAGACAAGTCTCCTGTGGGGACCAGATGCCCTGGGTGGGGAGGTCCTGAAGATGAGCTCCCCAGACCATTGGAGAAGCATCTGTTGTAAGAGTTGCCTGGGGTAGAGGCTGTTGAAAAGGACACCCCAGCAACAGGTTTTGAGGGGACTTCCACCACTGGAGGGACAAAATGAGGTGACTTGTGTTTGTTATTTTGTCTGACAGGCAGCCTAATGCCTGGGTCCATTGGGTGGATAAAGTCCACTGAGCTGCTCTCATGTGAAGGCGAGCATATGGTACCACATGAACGGTGGATGCCATGTGGCCTAGCAACTGTAACATTTCTCGAGCAGTTAGAAGGGGTTTTGACTCTGCTTGAGAAGCTAACTGCATCAAGCGAAGGCAACGGGCTTGGGGAAGATAGGCCCTTGCCTTTGTGGTATCCAGTAGCGCCCCTATAAACTCCAGGGACTGAGTAGGGATCAAATTGGATTTTGGGATGTTTATTACCAGCCCTAAATATTGAAGGATACGCATTGTGCAGGTTAGAGCAGTCTTGGCCTCCGATTGAGTGGGAGCTCGAATGAGCCAGTCGTCCAGATAAGGGAAGACAAATATTCCCAGGGTGCACAGAAAAGCAGCAACCACTGCCATGCATTTCGTGAACACCCCTGGTGTAGAGGCCAGGCCAAAGGGGAGCACTCTGTATTGATAGTGCTTCTCCTGGAAAAGGAACCTTCTGTGAGTTGGATGAGAGAGAACATGTGTACGCATCCTTGAGATCTAGAGAACAAAGCCAATCCTGACTCTGAAGGTATGGCAGCAGAGTTCCTAGAGAAACCATCTTGTTTTCTCTTTGACTAGGAATTTGTTCAACTCTCAGATCTAAAATGGGTCTGAAGCCCCCTGTTTTCTTTGGGATAAGAAAATAGGGGGAGTAGAACCCTGTGCCCTGTTGAGAAGGCACTTCCTCTATTGCCCCCTGGGCTAGAAGTGTGGCAACCTCCTGCCCTAACAGGCTGAGGAGGGAGGCTGGAGAATTGAACTGGTGCACTCTTGTGAGAGGGGGCAAGCTAGAAAAATGAAGTTTGTACCCCTCTCTTATGATGGAGAGTGCCCAATGCTCTGCTGTGATTTGCCCCCATCTGGGAGCAAAGTGACATAACCTTCCTGGAATGGTGGAAGGCTCTGGTCCTTCTAGAGCCAGGAAGGCTAAGTTCTCTAGCAGAGTCAAAGGCCCTGAGGGGGCTGAGATTGCTGGGCTGGAGCAGGCCTCGCAGCCTTTGCCTTGGTCTGTTTGGAGGATTGCTGACGTTTGGAAGGAAACTGAGCTGCAGAAGATGCTTTCTGACTATAAGCAGAATAGGATCTTCCCTTTTCAGAAAAAGGTGTTTTCTTAAACAACCTTTTCTTAGCAGGAGCAGCAGTAGATTTGGATAGTCTATCCAAAACAGAATTTTCAGCATCCATTTGATTGGCTTTTGTTTGCCAATCTTTACCAAACAGATTCTCACCTGTACAAGGGATATTTCCCAATTCATCTTGGACCCAGGTCTCCAAATCAGATGCTTGAAGCCAAGCAATCCTACGTGCACCTATAGCTATAGCTGAGGCTCTGCTTACGCATTCAAAGGAGTCGAAAGCTGCACGGTTGGAGAATTTGGAGATATCCTGGGCATGTTTGGGCCCAGTGAGAAATTCTTGCCTTTTACTTAGACATAAAAGGACTTAAAGTCTGCAAATGGTCAGCGACTTCTTTTAAGAACATTCCCATGTAGAGACTATAAGAATTAATTCTCGCAGCAAGCATGGAAGCTTGGAAGACTCTTCTACCAAAAGCATCCAGGGTTCTACATTCACGTCCTGGAGGATTAGAGGCATTCTCTTGGCACTTCTAATCTTTCTCATTGCAGACAACCACAATAGAGTGGTGAGGAAGCTGAGTTTTATGGAAACCAGGACAAGGAGGGACACGATACATGGTGTCCAACCTGCGAGAATGAGTAGAGGTGATTACAGGTGCTTCCCACATCCTTAACATGAGATCATACAGAATCTCATGAATAGGCAAGGTAGCTGCCTCTTTAGGAGTTTTAGGATATTGTAGAATATCTAACTCCTTAGCTCTAGGCTCTGACTCTGGGGCTACTGTAATAGAGAGGCCCCGAGCCACCTCTCTGATAACGTCTTGAAAAGACAAGTCCTCTGGAGGAGACATCCTTCGTTTAGGAGAGGACTCCTTCTGTGGAAGAAGCATCGTTGCATCGACAGACTCTTCAGAATCATCAGAGGAATCGAAGTATTGTCTGTCGGGATGCTCTTGCAAAGCCCGATACCCGTACCGACTGGGATCGTTATCGGGAATCACCGGTACCGGGGTATCGGTACCGGAGGGCTGCAGAGGGCAGAGTACCGGCATAGCTGACAACAATGCCGATGTCGATGCCACCGGTACCGGAATCGGTGCCGATGCCACCGGTACCGGAATCGGTGCCGATGCCACCGGTACCGGAATCGGTGCCGATGGCGATACCGGAGCCGGTACCGGCAGAGTAGTCTGTTGCGGTACCACGGCCGTCGATGCCACAAGGTAAGCCGCCAGACTGCATTCGATGGACAGAATCCTCTGATCCAATCGACGCCGCCAATGCCTGGAAGTCGGTACCGGTGGAAGCCACCGGTACCCCAGAGCATGGCACCAGGAGATCTGTTGAGGCCACGTCATCTAGATCATCCTGGAACCCCGATGATGATGCTTTAGAAGCCGAAGCCTCCCGCCAGGGTAATTTTGCCGGTGCAGAATCCTCGAGGGCAAGGCCAGGGGCATCTCGATGCTTAGAAGGAGATTTGCCCTTCGAGGACCGGCTGGATTTGTTTAGTTACCCGAGATCCATGTGAGGAAGAAGCAGCCCTGGAAGACGTCGATGCCACCGAAGCTGCATCAGAGGGAAACAGGGTACTGAGCTTGGCAGCTCTGTTCTGTCGACCTCTCTTAGACATCATGGAACAGGACACACAATCTTTAATGGAATGGTCAGGGCCTAAACACTTTAGACACCAGTCATGGGTGTCGGTGACGGAGAAAGTACCGCCACATTTTGTGCACTTCTTAAATCCTGAGGCAGGCTTTTCCATATTTAAGGAAAAGGGTTTTGGGCCTAAGGCCCAAAACTGAAGTACATCTGAAGAAAAATAAATGGAAAAAAGGTCTCTGGGGTTTTTTTGTTTTGTTTTTTTTAAAGAAAAGAATAAAAACCGGCGGTACCGGTATAGCGTCGAGGAAGGCAGACGCGACAGAAAAGAAATAAAGAAAAAATAAGGAAATTCTTCTGCGGTGACAGGAACACGACCTGCTGGCTCCGCGGAAAAAGAACAACTGAGGAGAGACAGTTGGAAAGGCGGGAAGGCAGCATGCAGGCGCTGTGGGATGCTCCCAAAAGCTTTCTGATTGGACGCTGGGGAGCGTTCCCGCGCAGGCTCCGTCGGTATCGGTATGTGAAGACTTGTTCCTGGAGATAAATGGGTACTTCTTCTATTGCCCCTTGGGCAAGAAGTGTGGAGACCTCGTAATCTAGCAGATTGTCTGCAGAGGTTTGTGAATTGAACTGCTTTAGAATTGTAGGAGGGGGTATGCTGTGAAAATGAAGTTTGTACCCCTCTCCTACAATGGACAAAGTCCAATCTTCTGCTGTTATTTGGTGTCATCTGTTGATAAAGTGGCATAACCTGCCCGGAATATTGGGGGGTTGGGGACCCCTCAGAGGCAGGAAGGCGAAGCTCTCTGGGAAGGAGTCAAAGCCCTTGAGGGGGCTGAACCTGGAGAGCTGGTTGGGCTCTCGGGCCTTTTGATTTCTTTTGCTCTCTAGTTTGTCCCTTTTGGGCAACCTGACCTGGAGTCTGACTCTGCTAGGTATAGGAAGGATAAAACTTCCTCTTTTTGCTAAAAGAAGGTTTTTTTTATAAGGCTTCCTTTTGGCTGGAGTGGCTGTAGACTTTGACAATCTATCTAAGGTAGAATTGTCAGCATCTAACTCGTTAGCCTTTTCCTGCCAGTTCTTGCCAAAGAGATTCTCCCCTGTGCAAGGAATGTTGCTTAATTTGTCCTGTACCCAAGTCTCCAAGTCTGTTGCCTGTAGCCAGGCAATTCGTCGTGCACCAATGGCAATAGCAGAAGTTCTGCTGATGCATTTGAAGCAGTCAAAAGCTGCACGATTGACAAACTTGGAGACATTTTGAGCATGCTTAGAGCAAGAAAATATTGTCTCTTATCATCTGGGAGAAAAGGGCTCATAAGTTCCAAGTCTCCTGTGACTTCCTTAAGGAACATTCCCACATATAGGATGTATGAACTGATTCTAGCTGAAAGCATGGAAGCTTGAAAGGTTCTGCGTCCAAAAGCATCCAGAGTCCTGCATTCACGACCTGGAGGATTGGATACATGTCTCTTTGCACTTTTCATCCTACGCATGGCTGATTCCACTACCATTGAATGGTGTGGCAGCTGGGTTTTCTGAAAACCAGGACACGGTGGAACTCTATACATAGTATCAAGCCTCCTAGAGTGAGGAGAAGTGGTCAGAGGTGTCTCCCACATTCTGAGCATCAAGCTATGCAGAATTTCATGGATAGGCAGAGTAGCTGCCTCCTTGGAAGCTTTAGGATATTGGAGGATTTCCAATTCCTTTGCTCTGGGTTCTTCTTCAGGAGCTACTGTGATTGAAAGACCTTTGGCCATATCACGGATGAAATCCTGAAAAGATATGTCCTTTGGAGGTGACATTCTGCGTTGGGGAGAAGAGGGATCTTCTAGAAGAAACCCTTCTAGTGCCAGCAGAATTGTCAGAGTCTTTGGAATCGGAGGAATCAAAGTATTCCTGACTCAGATGCTCTTGCAAAGCACGATCCCGGTACCGATCGGTGTCAGTACCGAGGTGAGCCGGTACCGCTTTGTCCCCTCCAGCCAGAGATGGCATAGGAAGAGAGTTCCCACCGGGGCCGGTACCGGCATCACCGGTGTCGGTACCGGTGTCTGTACTGGTGTCAGTACCGGCATCGGTGTCGATGTCGGCACCGGTGCTCTTGGGACCACCGGTACCACAGCCGAGAGAAGAGCTGTGATATTGCGCTCGATAGCAAGGAACCTCTGGTCTATCGACGCTGCCGATGCCTGGGTGTCGGTACCAATAAGGACGGCCGGAACCCCTGAGCATGGCAAAGGTAGTGCTTGCGAGGTTGAGGCCTCAAGAACATCCTGAAGCCCCATCGATGCTTTGGAAGCCAAAGCCTCCTGCCGGGGCTGTTTTGCCGGTGTGGTTCCCTCAAGGGCAATGCCAACGGCCTCTCGATGCTTAGCAGGAGAGCTACCCTTTGAGGACCGGCTCTTATGTTTAGTTACCTGAGATCCATGGGAGGAAGAAGAGACCCTCGACGATGTCGATGCAATGGATCTGGCATCCGAAGAAAAAAGGGTACTGAGCTTTGCGGCCCGGTTCAGTCTTCCTCTTTTGGTCATCCCCATGCAGGAGAAACATTCAGTTGGAGAATGATCAGGTCCTAAACATTTTAGACACCAATCATGGGTGTCAGTGACGGAAATGGTACCACCACACTTAGTACATTTTTTAAAGCACCTAGTTGGCTTTTCCATGATTTAGGAAAATGGGGCCTAGTGCCCAAAATGACGCCTAGCACCAAAAAGGAAAGTTTCTGAAAGAAACACAAGGTTTTTTGTTTTGGTTTTTTTTTAAAGAAGAAAAGAAAAGAACCGGCGGTACCGATAGGCGTCGTGCGGTAGGCAAACGCGACCACAGAAAGACGTTTAAAGATGTAATTTTCAGCGGTGACAGGGAATAGGCCCGGTCGGCTCCGCGGAAAACGAAGAACTGAAGAGGGACAGTTGGAAAGGTGGGAAGGCAGCACGCATGTGCTGAGGGATGCTCCCAAAAGCATTCTTATTGGACGCTGGGGAGCGTTCCCGCGCAGGCTCCGTCAGTACCGACGATACCCATATGTGAGGACTAAATTCCTGCTTGTTCCTGGAGATTACTTTTTCACTGAAAGGGCGGTGGATGCTTGGAATGCCCTCCCGATGGAAGTGGTGGGGCAAACACGGTGACGGAGTTCAAAAGGACATGGGACAGACACAGGGGATCCCTTTAAAGCAACAAGAAAATATCAAAATAAACTGAACCATCTAATTCCTCAACAAATAGGGGTGTCCTACATGGAGTGGTGGGTTCACCCCTAAACAAAGACATGGGGAGGGGGGGCCTGCACAGAGCGGCAGGTGTACCTACTCTTGACATCATACTGGGCAGACTAGATGGACCATGCTGATCTTTATCTGCCGTCATTTATTTTATTTATTTTATTTTATTTATTTATTTACTTCTCTTATATACCGCGCTATTAAAATCAGTGCGGTTTACAATTGAACAAAAAACATACTGCAATGTCACACGACAATTGAGTTTTTACATTGAACATGGACGAGATAACCTGGAGGTAACAGGGATAACTAATTACAGAGTAATTATTCATGGAGTATGGTGAGAAATTATACATATAGTATGGTGAGAAATTATACATATAGTATAGCTTGGTTTCAACATATTTATAAGAGGTTTAATCAATAAGATGTGTGATCAGTACCAATAATAAATAAGAGGGGATATGGTGTACACTTTGGAGGAAAGGAGGGACAGGGGAGATATGATTCAGACCTTTAAATACTTAAAGAGAAATGATGAACAAACAAACCTCTTCCAAAGACGGGGAACCTGTAGAACTAGAGGGCATAACATGAAACTGCAAGGGGGTAAATTGAAAGGCAATGTCAGGAAATATTTTTTCACTGAAAGGGTGGTGGATGCTTGGATTGCCCTCCCGATGGAAGTGGTAGGGGCGAACACGGTGACGGAATTCAAAAAGGCATGGGACAAACACAGAGGATCCCTTTACAGAAATAGGATAAAAACAAAATAAACGGTACCATCTAACTTCTGAACCATATAACGTCTCAACAAATAGGGGTGTCCTACATGGAGTGGTGGGTTTACCCCTGAACAAGGATATAGGGAGGGGTGGCCTGCGCGGAGCGACAGGTGCACCTACGCTTGCCATCTTGCTGGGCAGACTGGATGGACCATGCTGGTCTTTATCTGCCGTCAACTACTATGTTACTATGTTATTATGTAGAGCTAGTCATTTTCTTTATGGTGTTGGATTTTGGGTGGAGTGGAGTAGGGTGTAAGGTGTATTTATTTAACAAGCATTTCTATACCGCTCTTTCCCATGGTTCAAGTGCGGTTTACAGAGAACAATAGTTTATAAGGTATGGAGGGGTTCATACCTAGTCGTTTTACATATAACAATTGTAACTTTTGCAGGTAACAGTATAACTAAATGCATACAAAACAATTTTCAATATTACAATTCTTACAATACGGGTTACATTCCAAAGGATCAGTTTGGGATGTGAACCAACTATTTACATTAGTATATTATTACATTATTAGGGTGCATAAAGGTCAACATTTGCAGGTATAATAATTGTCAGGGATAGTTTTAGTCTGCATATGTGGTATAACACTTTGCAGTATAAAATGTTAACCTGTCTCTTTTTGCTTGTCTTGTTTATTTTGTGTAGTATAGTGTAAGGTAAATAGATGAGTTTTTAGTTTTTTACGATTTACTATGTTATTACTATGTTACTATGTTTTTTGTTTTTTTAGAAGAAAGAAAGAACCGGTGGTACCGGTATAACGTCAAGGGAAGGCAGATGCAACCACAAAAACAAAGATTAAAGACAAAATTGTCTGCAGTGACAGGGTATGGGACCTTTTGGCTCCATGGAAAATGAAGAACTGGAGAGGGACAGTTGGAAAGGCGGGAAGGCAGCACACAGGCGCTGTGGGATGCTCCCAAATGCTTTCCTATTGGACGCTGGGGAGCGTTCCCACACAGGCTCCGTCGGTACCGACGATAACCGTATGTGAACACTACATTCCTGCTTGTTCCTGGAGATAGCAAATTATCTGGTAAGTAAAACATCACCTTCCATATCATCCTGCTAGAACAATCCAGACAAGTGGGATGTACCAAAGCTATGCCTCCACTGGGTGGGAAGAAGATACAGCAGCTCATAAACCTTGAGACAAAGGCCACGTCTGCCCGAGCATGGGCATCCAAGAAGTAATACTCAACAAAAAGAAAAGTGGAAAGTGATGCTCACATTGCTGCTCGACAATGTCTGAAGGGGCAACCAAGCTACGCTCTGCCCACAAGGAAACTTGTGCCCAAGTAGAATGGGCAAGCAAACTCTGGAACAGACTAGTACCATCACAGATATGTCGAGGCAATTACCTCCTTGATCCTGAACCCCAAGGTAGACTTTGCTGCCATGACACCCTTGCACGGCCAGCAAACAGCAAAAAAGAGATGATCAGTCATGCAGAACGAATTTGTAACCTCCAAGTGGGAGGAGGTAAGGGAAGTGGAATTGCAGTGGGCTAAACTAAAGGAGACAATAAAAAGGGCAACAGATAAATATGTAAGGAAAATAAATAGAAACAAGAGGAAAAGGAAACCTATTTGGTTCTCCAAAGAAATAGCTGCACAAATAAAGACCATCACAGCTTTCACAAAATTCAGAAGTTTGCAAACAGAGAAACACAGAACAGAATACAGGATAAAGCTAAGAGAGACAAAAAGATATAAGGATAGCAAAATCAAAGGCAGAAGAAAAGATGGCTAGAGATCTGGTGTGGAGACAAAACTTTTTTTCGGGTATATTTATTTAAATTTATTTATTTATTTATTTATTTATTTAAAGTCTCTTTTATACCGCGCTATTCAGCATCAGCGCGGTTTACAATAAACAGTGAACATACACATTTCCAATAGTACTTTGTGTTTACATATGAACAGGATATTCAACTTGGCTAACAGGGTAACTATATTTAGGAGAAGAGGAAGATCAGAAGTGGAATCACAAGACTCAAAAGTTCCGAGAACAGATTATGGAAAAAGCAAAAATGCTAAACAAATACTTCTGTTCTGTTTCCCCCCCCCCCCCCCAATTTTCTCATTTAACGTTTTTATTAAACACATTCCACACATGATACAGTTTCTTTCTTCTGAACTCAACATTATACATATGTGTTATTTCAACAATCTAACATCTTAACCATTTTTCCCCTAATTCTATTACCACATTGCTTATTCCCTATTCTTTTCTCCTTCTCCCCCCCCCCCCAGCTCCATTGTGTCTCCTTCTCTTGGCCCTGCTTATAATCTCCCACCTACACTCTCGTATCTCATATATTGTGCGTACACCTTCGCCAGTGAGCTAATCCCCTTTCTGTTATTTACAAAATAGCTTGCATTGGCCCTCCCTCCTCCTGCTCTCTTACTTTCCATGTCCCCAACCATTTCCAGACCCGCTGCCATTGTGCCATATATTTGTCCCCTTTTCCATGTCGCACACTCTGTCAAATCGATGCATCAAACATAGATCTTCCATTCTTCTGAGAAATCCTATACTCGGAGGTTCCCTCGCCCCTGTCCAGTGCTGTGCTATCTTGTTTCTTGCTGCCACTATACAATGATGTATTACCCCCCTTTCCCTTGCCAGAATATCCTCCCCTACTTGGTGTAGGAGGCATATTTCTGGCTGTTTTTGTAATCTGTGTCCTGTCATTTTGTATATTATGCTAAGTACCTCAACCCAAAAGCCTTGAACCTTCTCGCACTTCCACCACATGTGTGTGTATCATATCCCCTCTCTCCCGGCATCCTCTCCAATACTGATGAGATACGTCAAAAAAAAGCGGGGTTGGGAGTATCGGCGTCCAATACCACACCTATAAAGTACTTTATAAGCGTTTTCTTTTATTTGGGTAGCGACAGATATTATCGCTATTGTCTGTATGACTTTATCCCACCACGCTTCAGTCCACTGTTCTAAATCTATCTCCCACTTCTTCATGAACTCTAGTTTACCCTCTCCTCCCTCCATTAACCCTTTATATATCTTAAGTAAAGCTCCCTTCTGGCCTAGACTCTCTGAACATAGAGCCTCGAACCACCCTCTGTTGCTCCTCAGGTCTTTCCACACGCTCTGTCGTCATACAAAATGACCGACTTGCTAGAAAGTCCATATAAGTCCTTAATGCCCTCGAAATCTCTTAGCCCCTCCTGAACCACTATCTGGGAAATATGTGTAAGTCCCCGCTGTGCCCATCTCTTCAATATAGTCCTTCCTGGTCCCTGTCCCCTCTCAAAACACGCCTCTAATGTCATCCCTTGGATATATCTTTTGTCCTGCACTAATATTCTCCTGTGTTGTTTCCAAATACGTAGGGTATGCCTAACGAAAGGGTTTGTGATGCTACTAGCTAGGGGTGCACTCCCCCTCCATACCAACTTTTCCAGTCCTCCTCCATTTACAGAAGCTTCCTCCATCTGAACCCAATTCTTTTGTTTTTCTCTATGCCAATCATAAAGCGTTTTCAGCTGCGCTGCTGCATAATATTTGTTGAAATTAGGCATTCCTAGCCCCCCCTCTCCCCTAGCTCTCTGTAGTATGGACATGGTCACCCTAGGGCTCTTATTTTGCCACATGAAATGATTAACTTTTTGCTGTAGCAGCTTTAACTGTTGCCGTGGTATCAGTATCCCAAAATTCAAACCCAATTATATCTCCCACAAATATACTTCCACAAACCAATGGAAACATACACACAAACAAATTTTTGTCGGAACGTACACCATGAAGGAAAACTAATTCTTCTTGTAGTGCAATGTTCCTTTTTATTCTTTTTTTTTTTTTAGGGACGCAACCCTAACACCACAAGCTTTAAGGGGACATTAACCCCTCAACACCCACATCAACCGGTAAAAACAAATTTGAAAAGTCACTTAGCTGAGCAAACTTTCTTCCCAAATGTAGAAGATTTAATAACTTCATCCTTCATTTATTCTGATGTCTCAAAAGGTCAGGAAAACGAATTGTAAAACTCCCCCTCAAATCTTGGGGAGGATCTCCACGCTGTCCCAAACCATATAGCTGAGAATACAGCAAAGTAACGAAGTAACAGCTAACGATGACTGTCTAAACCTTCTTTAGGGCAACCTTCTCGGAATCAAACTCCCGAATGCAGTAACCCAACGTTGTGTTTCAGGCCTAAGGCTTTCTTGGCCCTTCTTCAAACTGTGTTGCTTCAACTCATACCCAGAAAAGCACCCATATTTAAACCTTCTAGGTATGATCACATGCCCGGTTGATCACCAATAGCTGCTGAACGTTTAGAGCTCATACCATTCCGTCACAGGATACTCCACCAATCCAATGATGAATTCAAACCCTGTGGTATTAATGATCCCAGGGTGTAGATCCAAAATTGTTCCCGATAGCGCAACCGAAAATCCCGATCTCCACCTCTATCATTAGGCGGTATGTGATCCAGCTCTCTCCAGTGGAGATCGGAGAATGTATGATTATATTCTTGGCAATGTGCGACTACTAGAGCTGTCAATACCATGTTGTTTATACGGGAACGATGTTCCTGAAGACGTTTCTTCATCATTCTTGATGTTTTTCTAACATAAATCTGTTCACATGGGCAAATCAATATATAAACAACAAATGATGCTTGGCAGGTAGTTGAAAATTTGCTAAATACCTTCCGATGCTGCAGGGGATGTTCCCGTACCGCACCTTCCAATGTTGAATCACAAAAATCACAGGCAGTGCATTTAAAGTGTCCTGGAGTCTCCATTTCTAGAGATCGACTATAATTATGCACTAACCAATCAGCAACATTTTTCCCTCTTTGAAAGTTTGCTCAGCTAAGTGACTTTCAAATTTGGTTTTACCGGTTGATGTGGGTGTTGAGGGGTTAATGTCCCCTTAAAGCTTGTGTTAGGGTTTCGTCCCTAAAAAAAAGAATAAAAAGGAACATTGCACTACAAGGAGGATTTGTTTTCCTTCATGGTGTACGTTCCGACAAAAAATTGTGTGTGTATGTTTCCCTTGGTTTGTGGTGGTATCAGTATCGGCAACATCTGAAACAAAAACAAAAAGCATGGCAAAAGCATCATCTTTATTGTTGCTATCCGTCCCAGCTAAGACAAAAATCCCCGCCCCCACCTCGCCAGTATACTTTCCACTTGTCCAAATAACTTTTTAGAATTTAAATCATATAATGCCTCTAACCTGTTACTAATTTGGATCCCTAAGTACCTTATTGCCCCCTTAGCCCATCTAAATGGGTACTTCCCTCTTAATCTCTCCTGTTCTTCCTCTGGTAGGGAAAAATTCATAATTTCCGATTTTGGCCAATTTATAGTAAAGCCCGACATCCTACCATACTCTTCCAGTTCCCACATTAATACTGGTATTGAGCATCCCGGTCTGGTCACACTCATTATAATGTCATCCACAAACAATGATATTCTATAGTCCACCTTCCCTACAGTTATACCCTTCAAGTCTTCCCTTTCTCTCACTCTTTCTGCGAATGGTTCCAATGAAATTGCCAATAATAGGGGTGACAGTGGGCACCCCTGCCTTGTCCCTCTCCCCTGCTCAAAGAAAGCCAAATAGGCTCCGTTTACCCTGACCCATGCTCTGGGGTGTCTATATAGTGCTTCCACCCAGTCCTTGAACTCTCCTCCCAGCCCCATTTTGTCCATCACCCGAAATAGGAAGGACCACGATACCCGATCAAATGCTTTTTCCGCGTCTAGCGATATTAACAAGGCCTCCTGCTTACTCTGCCCTACCGATCAAATAATATTCAGGACTTTCCTGATATTGTCCGCTACCTGTCTCCCTGGAATAAAGCCCACTTGGTCTTGGTGTATCAATTTCCCAATAACCTTGTTTAAACTGGTTGCTAAGATTTTGGCCAATAGTTTGGCATCTAAATTAATTAGTGAGATTGGCCTGTATGATGAGCATTCTTGCTGATCGTTACCTTCTTTATGGATTACAGTGATCCCAGACCATCCCATAGTATCCGCTAGCGCCCCCCCCCCCCTTCCCTTGGTAAGTTAGACAGCCTCAATAATGGCGCAGTTAAGAGCGCACTAAATGGTCTGTAAAATCTTGCTGTGAGCCCATCCAACCCCGGGGCTTTATCCGGCTTTAACTGTTTTATAGCTTGTGAGATCTCTTCTATTTTAATAGCTGCATTTACTTGTTTTTGGTCCTCCTCCACCAGTGTCGGGATTTTTATAGAGTTTAAGTAGCTCTGTATTCTCTCTGGGTCTGGAGATACTCGAGTTGCGTATAGCTCTTGATAATATCTTCTAAAGGTCTCTCAAATTTCCCCATCCTTGTGAACTAATTTCCCTTCCCTGTCCCTTATTCTCAATATCTGCGATCTTAATTTCTGTTGTTTCAAACGTTGCGCAAGGTACCGCCCTGCTTTATTTCCCCCCTCAAAGAAACTCTGCTTCAGCAGCTGCATTTGAAATCTTATAGGTTTCGGCCTGTATAGCATTCAGTTCTGCTCTAGCTGCCAACACTTTGCCCCTATACGTCCCCTTTCTATCTTGGACGTCCAATGCTTCAAGCTCCATTAATCTTTCTCTCAGTTCCCGGTCCCTTTTCTCCCTTTCCCTTTTCTTGCGTGCCCCCCATTTGAGAAAGACTCCCCTCACTACTGCCTTATATCCATCCCATACCCCCCCAGGCCACCTCCCCATTGTCATTCCATCTAAAATATTCCACTGTCTCCTGCTCTATCTCCTTTCGTACCCTCTCGTCCTCCAGCAGGGATTAATTTAATCTCCAAAATTGGGTCCCTCCTCCCTCCTCCTCCATTGACCACCTTACTTCCACCAGCGCATGATCTGACCATGTTATAGAGTCCATATCTGCCCCTTTCACTCTACCCGCCAGTTCCTTTGTTACCCATATGGCATCTATTCTGGAATATGATCCATGCACTGGGGAAAAAAGGAGAACTGCCTTTTCCGTGGATGCTGGTTACACCATACATCTATTAGGCAATTCTGTGCAACAAAGTTTTGATATTTTCTTCTATCCACTTTTTTACCCGCCCGCTTCCCTGTTGCGTCTCTTTCTGGGTTCCATGTTAAGTTAAAGTCACCCCCACATATAAGTTTTCCATCCCCTACCTTCCCCACCTCCGCATCTATTTTCTTCCAAAAGTCACCTTGTCCCCCTTTGGGTGCATAAGGAGAAATTAGACCTTACTTGCTAATTGTCTTTCCTTGAGTTCTCTCCGGGCCAGTCCAGAACAGATGGGTAGTCAAATCTCCCTCCTCTAGCAGCTGAGGACTGAATACTGATTCTTGTTGCTAGGTTACCCAGCTCTCCCCTGGTGACAGAAGGCAGTCTTAACGTACCAAGCAGAGAAAAACAACCACCAAGATGAAGAAATCGCGAAAACAGTGAGAACAGTGGAAGAGTTACACAGAAGGTTGCTGACCGTGCACTGTGTGCTGCCATCTAGCATGGTGGCATCGGAAAGAGCAAAGCTTAGGCTCCCTCTGTAGAGCTGCGCTTGTGCTTTTTTTTTTTAATCAGATTAACAAACACGAAGATGACTACTAAATTTACATCACTGAGAAGATACAGAAGACACAGAGAGGGCGGGTTCTGGACTGGCCCGGAGAGAACTCAAGGAAAGACAATTAGCAGGTAAGGTCTAATTTCTCCTTCCTAATCGTCTCTCCAGGCCAGTCCAGAACAGATGGGTAGTACCAAAGCAGTAACTAACCCTGGGAGGGACCTGTGAGCCCCGCTATTATGGCGGAAGCCCCCACAGATGCATCTTGTCGCGCAAGCACATCCAATCTATAATGACGCGAAAAAGCATGGATAGAAGACCAGGACGCCACTCGACAAATATCCACCGGAGGAACCAAAGCCGACTCCGCCCACGAGGTCGCCTGACCTCTGGTAGAATGAGCACGAAGACCGACAGGAACGGTCTTGCCTTTGGTTTCATATGCGACCCGAATGGCCTGCTTCACCCAACGCGCAATGGAGGCCTTGGAGGCCGCTTTACCCTTGGACGGCCCTCCAAACAGCACAAACAACCTGTCGAACTTACGAAACGATTCAGTCTCCCTAAGGTATCGACAGAGCACACGACCCATATCCAACTTTCGCAGAGAACGATCAAAAGAAGCTCCGGCCACCGACTCAACGAAGGTGGGCAGTGAGACGGACTGATTCAGATGGAATGCCGACACCACCTTAGGCAGAAAAGACAGAACCGGACGCAAGACCACTTTCTCCGCTGAAAACTGAAGAAAAGGCGGTCAACACGAAAGCGCCAGCAAATCCGAAATGCGTCTAGCGGAACATAAGGCTACCAAAAATGCCGTCTTCCAGGATAACTCCCGGATAGAACTGGAGGAACGCGGCTCAAAAGGAGAGCCTGTCAAAACCTCCAGCACCAGATTTAAATCCCAAGGAGGAATAACCTGCCGAAAAGGCGGCCTAATATGCTTGGCCGCTCTAAGGAATCGCAGTATATCCGGATGCGAGGAAAGACGAGACCCGCGAACCGGTCCCCGAAAAACCGTTAGCGCCGCTAACTGTACCTTCAAGGTGCTAAGAGCAAGCCCCTTCTCAAGCCCGCATTGAAGAAACGCGAGAATATCTGGAATGGAAGACAAACGGGCCCGCAAGGTGCGCTCTGCGCACCATGCTTCAAAAACGAGCCACACGCGGATGTATGCCAACGACGTAGACCGCCTGCGAGACTGCAGCAAAGTGGAGATCACTGACGTTGAATAACCTTTGCGGCGCAACCGTTGCCTCTCAATAGCCATGCCGTAAGCAAGAATCGATCCGCCTGGGGCATCGGAACGGGCCCCTGATGTAGCAAGTCCGCCCGAGCGGGCAACCGCCACGGCGGCTCCACCAGGAGCCGCATTAGATCGGCATACCAAGGGTGTCTGGGCCAATCTGGAGCAATAAGGATCACATGACCCTCGTGAGTGGCTGCTTTTTGAATGACTCGACCTACTAATGGCCACAGAGGAAACACATATAGGAGCTGCCCCGACAGCCAGGGTTGAACCAGGCCGTCGAGACCCTCCGACATATGCTCCCTGCGCCTGCTGTAAAAGCGCTCCGTCTTCACATTGCGAAGAGTCGCCATCAGGTCCATGACCGGCTGACCCCAACGCAAAGTGAGGTCGCGAAAAACTTCTGCATTGAGCTCCCACTCTCCCGGATCTAGCACATTTCGACTGAGATAGTCGGCTTGTACATTGTCCTTTCCTGCCACGAGATGCCGAAAGCGCCACAAGGTGTAATTCCGCCCAGTGAAACAAGCGTTGACTCTCCTCCAGGAGAAGGAGACTTCCCGTTCCGCCTTGGCGATTTATGTAGGAGACTGTCACTAGGTTGTCAGAAAAGACGCGCACCGGCTTTCCCTCCAGAAGAGCGGCAAACGCTAGTAGCGCTAGATAGACTTTTCTCAGTTCCAGTCGATTGATGGACCACAGACTCTTCCGGCGACCAGGAGCCCTGTGCTATGTGAGTCAAACAATGCGCCCCCCAACCGGTCAGACTGGCATCCGTAGTGACCAAAATCCACTCCGGGAGTGCCAGGGGAATGCCCGCCAGGAGATGGTCTGGAACCAACCACCACTGAAGACTGAGCTTCACGTGATCGGGACAGCTCAAGCGACGAGAAAGCGGATGACGCTGCGGAGACCACCGTGAAAGAAGCGCATGTTGGAGCGGCCACATGTGTGCTCGAGCCCAAGGCACCAGATCTAAGGCTGCCGCCATCAGCCCCAGCAACTGCAAGTACTTCCAAGCTGTCGGCGCCCGAACTCGCAAAAAACCGGACACGTGAGAGAGAAGCTTCCAAACCCGCTCCGGAGGCAAGAGGACCAGCCCCCTGTCCGTGGCGAAAAACGCCCCTAGATAAGTAAGCTGCTGTACCGACTGCAGACGACTCTTCGCCTGGTTCACAATCCATCCGAGGTTCTCGAGACAGGAAACTACCCGAGCGGTCACCCTGACCGACTCTTCTCGCGACGACGCCCGAATCAACCAGTCGTCCAGATAGGGATGAACCTGGACGCCGTCCCTGCGAAGAGCCGCCGCCACCACCACCATCACCTTGGTGAAGGTGCGCGGCGCCGTTGCTAGACCGAACGGTAAGGCCCGAAACTGAAAATGACCCATGGGAACCGCAAAACGAAGGAACCGCTGATGATCCGGGTTGATAGGAATGTGGAGGTAGGCCTCGGTCAAATCGATGGAAGAGAGAAACTCTCCCGGACGCACGGAGCGGATCACCGATCTCAAAGTTTCCATCCGGAAATGAGAGACACGCAGACACCGGTTTACGTGCTTCAAATCTAAAATGGGCCGGAAAGAGCCCTCCTTTTTGGGCACCACAAAATAAATCGAGTATCGACCGAATCCGCACTGGTCCAGAGGAACTGGAACCACGGCCCGGAGCTGCAATAGGCGCTGCAACGTGTCGTGGATCGCTCTCCGCTTGGCGAGTGGACCGCATGGAGAGAAAACGAAGGCGTCTGCCAGATGACAAGCGAACTCGAGAGCATAGCCCTCTCGGACAATTTGTAGAACCCACTTGTCGGTGGTAATGGCGGCCCAAGCGGAGACAAACTCTTGCAATCGACCTCCTACTGGAAGCTCCGCCTGGACCTGCCTCGCTTCATTGTGGCTTCTTAAGGGAAGTTGGAGTGGTTCCAAAATAGCCTCTACTGGAACCTCTAGCGCCCCGAAAGGACTGCCCCCGGGACGGAAACCGACCCGCTGATAAGGAGCAAAGCGGGCTCCCCGAAAGTGGCGAAAGTCACGCCCTTGCCCCCGAGGGTAGGAGCTCTGCTTAGCTGCCCGAGGACGGTCTTCGGGAAGGCGTCCCCCTTTGGAGTCACCTAAATCCTTAACAATTTTCTCCAGCGCTTCTCCAAAAAGAAGCTTACCTTTGTACGGAAGCTTACTGAGACGGGCCTTGGAAGAAGCATCCGCCGCCCAATTGCGCAACCAGAGAAATCGACGGGCGGCAATCATGGAAGCCATAGCTTTCACGGAAATGCGAATTAAATCATAAAAGGCATCCGCCAGATAAGCTGCCGCAGATTCCAGCTTAGCCCCTTCCCCAGAAGGAGGAGAGTCCCCCTCTGGACTAGAAGCCAGCTGACTCCACCTAATAGAAGCTCTGGACACGTACGCCCCACAGACTGACGCCTGCAGCGCCAGGGCGCTGGCATCAAAGGCTTGCTTCAAGAGCCCCTCTAACCGACGATCCTGCATATCCTTAAGGGCCGTAGCCCCCTCCACTGGAATGGTGGTCTTCTTGGTGACCGCTGAAACCAGCGCATCAACCTTAGGCATACGTAGGAGCTCTCTTTCTTCATGGGGCACAGGATACAAACGAGCCATAGTCCTAGCTCCCCTCAAGGAAGCCTCCGGACATTCCCACTCTGATTGAATCATCTGTTTGATGACTCTGTGCAGAGGAAAACACTTCTGCTCAGACTTGAAACCCTGTAACAAAGGATCCTCCAAGGGTTCTTGCTGAACTACCGGAGGAAGAATACTGAGAGCCAAGAGAGACTGCGCAATCAGGGCAGGCATCTCATCTTTCCTAAAAACCCTAAAAATATTAGGGTCAACCCCTGGCCCCAACTCACCTTCTTCTAAATCTGCGGGCCAGGAGTCTAAACCCGGGTCTGACAGGAGCTCCCCCTCCTCTGGCCCTAAAGCCTCGGCAGCCAGAGAAACTTCATCAACCTTAGAATCTCTAAGAGCTGTCAAAGAAGAAACCCCTTCCCCGGGCTCCGACCGGCCAGAGACCCCTGTCTGAGGCATCAGCAGAGAGTCTGCCACAACTGGAACAGGAGACTGAGCTTTCTTAATTAGATAAGCCCTGTGAAACGCTAAGATAAATTCTGGAGAAAGAAGAGGATCAATCACCTCTGGCAGTGCTGGCACCACAGGCTGCTCCTGCTCCACATTGCTATGACGAGATTTAGCCTTTCGTTTGCCTGGCTTAGGGAGAGGGACTGATGAAACGGATGGCTCTCCTAAGATGGCCGCCGTTCCCGCGCTTTCTCCCGATGGCTGCATTTTTGCAATGTGCTCCATCTGAGTCCCCAACTGCTCCGGCATAGCAGGCCCGAGTCCCGCACAACGGAGAGACTGGAGAGAAGCGAAAATACCACGAATCCCCACACCCCGACGAAAAACGCCCGCGGGAAAGCAAGAGCCCGAAAACCTGAGGGGGGAAGGAAACACACGCGGCGCGTAGAGAAATACCTGAAAAGATGCCGGTCAGTCTGAAGAGCTCCCGACGAAGCAGAGAACCGCTTCCAGCGGCCCAAGGAGCTTGAAAGGCACTGTAGAAGGACAACAGCAGCTAGGGCCCCCAGGTCTGTTCCCAACTAGCATGACGAACAGAGAAGAGGAGACAGGCTCTGTCCCATTCTCTGAGCCGAGTACATGGCTAACTGACACCAGCGATAAATAGAAATCTCAGTCAGCATAGATAACAGTGAAGTGCTAAAGTACCCTGCTAGGGTAAAGCACCAACCACAATGTGAAACTCTTCCCAGAAAATAATTTAAAAAAAAAAAAAAGGCAAGAGAAATAAAAGTAACAGAGCTCTTGTGGGGAGTCAAATCTCCACACATCCAGCTCAGCTGCTGAGGACAATAAGACTGCCTTCTGTCACCAGGGGAGAGCTGGGTAACCTAGCAACAAGAATCAGTATTCAGTCCTCAGCTGCTAGAGGAGGGAGATTTGACTACCCATCTGTTCTGGACTGGCCCGGAGAGACGATTAGGAAACATTCAATATGCAATACCATTCATTTCCTATTTGTATTCGTATCAGTATATCTCTCTCCTCTATCTCGTATTATCTTCTGTACCTCCCCCTTAAGTGTAGAGGCTATAAAGACCGCCACTCCTCCCTTCTTTTTCTCCACTGTGTTTGATGCATAAAGACAATGTCCATATCCCTGTATTTAATCAGATGTTCTGTCGCTCTTGTTAAGTGTGTCTCCTGTACAAGCACTAACGACGCTCTTTGGCATTTTACTTCTTTGTACAGCTTCTGCCTTTTATTTGGCAAATTCAGCCCTTTAACATTCAAAGTTACCACTTTTAGCTCACTTTTGTACAATCCCCCCCCTTCTCTATCCCCCTCATCTGTCCTCCTCCCTCCCCCACCCCCCCTCCGTCCTGCCCTCCCCCATTCCCCTTACCTTCCCCTCCGCCCCATCCACCCTAACCCCCTTCCCCCATCTCCTCAGGGGAGATTCGTCTTCCATCCTGGTGACTGATTATCAGGCCGTCGCCTGTCTCTCCTCCTCCCTTCCTCATACCCCCTACGGCTCTAATCCCCCATTAATCTCTTCCTCTGTCCCAACCCCTTCACCCGCCCTCCTGCCCCCTGATCCTCCCCCCTCTCCCTTCCTCTTGTCCCCACCTCTCCCTTTATTTATTTATTTATTTATTTAGCTGTATTTATATTCCGCTTTTCACCGGGTCAAAGCGGTCAATTGGGGGATACATTTAACATGAGGGGACACACATACGTTAATACTTACAGGGAACATGGGCAATGGAGGGTTAAGTGGCTTGCCCAAGACCACTTCCCTCCCTTAAAACCACAGTTACCCCTGGCTCTGTCCTCCCCCACGTCCCTCCCCCCACCTATAACTGTATTAACCTCATTCCTTCCCCCCACTTGTTTATAGCCTGCTTCATTAGCCATATATCATATTTTCCATCACTTCAGCCAGCTCCTTTCTCTGCTGCTTGCTCGTCTTGGCTCTCTCCGTTCAGTCTCGCCAGCCTTCTCCCCGCCACCACTGTTCCCTCTAAGCTGTGAGCATGTGCGTGCGCACACACCTCACCGAGCGAGCGCACATACTTTACAACAGAGCGCACAAAAATTACGGCTCTGATTCTGATAGAAAACACAGACGTCTTAAAATTTAAAAGTTATGATTGTAATTACTAGAAATTTCCCACTTCATTTAGTAATCGTCTATTTTCATTTAATTTGATTAAAATCAGTGTGGTGTACATACTGTATTCTGATGTGTAGTCAAATTTTAAAGTATATAACTCCGAGTGTCGTTATGTGGCGCACAAAAATTTAACCTTCCTTCAAAAGCTGCACACAGCTGATATTTTTTGCGCACACAGCCTACAGAAAATTAGAGGGAACATTGCCCGCCACTGATACTCTGTGCCACCTTAGACTGTCCCTCTTTAGGCTGGGTGTGGCTTTGGTAGGAGCTCCAGCCTGTCGTCTCTCGCCATCTGGAAGGTTTGTTAATCCCAGTTCTTCCTCCCTGGACTGCACCCATCTCGACCTTCCCTTTACTGTTATCAACAGTCCAAAGGGAAACAGCCATTTATATCTCATGTCCTCCCTTCTCAAATATGTCGTCACCTCCTTCAGGTTTCTTCTGCACTGTAACGTTCCCGTGGCTAAATCCTGAAACAATTCCAGTTTGTGCTCATACCAGGTGTAATGTCTCACTGTCCTAGCCGCTCTCAACAGCTTTTCTTTGGTTTTGAATAAACTTAGACAAACCACAATATACTACCGTGGTCTATTTTCTCTGACAGGTCCTAGACCCCTGTGTGCTCTCTCAATTTTTATGGTCTCTACTTCTTCACCCTCCTCGGGATCTGCGGTTGTTAATAGAGACCTTAAAATTTTTTCCGTCACTTCTTCGCAGTTCTTGTATTTAAGTTCTTCTGTGAGGCCCCATACTCTTAGATTACATCTTCTAGAGTGGTCTTCTAGGTCTTCCGCTTTCATCTGTTGCTCTTCTTGAGTGCGCTTCAGTTCCTCCCATCCTTTTTGTAATTTCTCTAGCACTTCCCCTTGCTGCTCCACCTGGCTCTCCACTTCTACACTATTGCCCAACTCCGCAATAACAAAGCTTGTATTGTCTCTTTCAATTCATTTTTCACACCATTTATTTCCATCTTAATCTCCTCCTTCAGCTGTTAGCCACAGCTTTAGCATTGCCGCCCTTCCTGGGCTGCACGCTCTCTCCATCTCGTCCTCCTGCTCCAAGGGGCCTTCAGGCGGTGTTCTACCTTCCTTCTCCCCCCTCTTTCCCATCTTTGGGTGTCGCGTATGATGATCTGAATTCCGCCAGTTTCTTCCTCGCTGTTTGAATACCCTTGGTTTTGTCCATGATCTCTCTTTTACCTCCCCTGGGTGGAGTTTCCCGATCTTCTGGGAATTATTTAATGGCGCTGCTTCAAATCAATGCTCTTTCACTGTGTTCCAAACGGGCTCCCTTGGGGGCCTTTCCTTTTCCTCTATCCGCTTGGATCTAGCTGCCAGGTGCTATTCGCCTCACTGCACCCTTATCCTGTACCAGATCAGGTGATCTGCTTTATTCTGGTTTAGCTTCGTCTCCTCCTCTCTTGTGCCAGTTGGTAGTTATTAATTTTGATTTTATCTACAGTAGCCCTCTGGCAGCACTCTTCCGACGTTCCCGCTCTTCGCCTTTCCTCCACTTCTGCACCCCGGTCCAGCTACCTTTTCTTCTCCGTTTCCTCCGACTCTCTCGCAGGCTCTTCTGTTTTGGTCCATCTCTCACTGCTCTTCTTTAGATCGCTCTTTTTCACCTCTGCTTTGCACTTCAATTTCACCTTGCTGCCGCTTGTCATCTCTCTCTCCTTCTCCCGATCTGGCTCGGTATTCGCTGCTTCTCGGGCTCTCCTGCTCCTCCGTTCACTCTCTCTATTGCGGTCTCTGCACTAGTATGCCTGCTCTCTCAACCGCCAGCCCTCCTGCCTTGCTCAGGCTATCCCCGCACCTCCAGGCTTTCTTCTGGGCCTCTGCTCCTCACTTTGGACCACCGATCGTCATTCCGGGCCTCCGATCCTCTCTCCGGCCTGCCACGCAGTCCTCTGATCTGAGCCTCCACGCGGTCCTGTCCTCCGACCCGCTGCACGATCCCCCGCTTCGGCGTCCCACCGCTTCTTCCCTCTGGCTACTGTGTGCCTGCCAGACTGCTTGCCCGCTCTCTGTGGCTCTCCTCTACTGCCTCTCCTCCCGTGCTCCGCTCTACTTGCTCATCTAGGGGTCTTTTTCCCCTTATTGCAGGCTTCGACGGCGGAGCAAATGCTCTACTCCGCAATTCGTCCTGTCGTCGTCACCGGAAGACCTTCTGTTCTGTTTTTACTAAAGAAAATACTGGAGAAGAACCTGTGACTGACAAATATACAAATGGGAATGGAGTAGATATTACACCATTCACAGAAAGCACAGTTACTTACCTGTAACAGGTGATCTCTGGGTACGTCGGTATGGGTACGTCGGTACCGACGGAGTCTGCGCGGGAACGCTTCCCAGCGTCCAATCAGAGCTTTTGGAAGCATCCCAGCATGCCTGCGTGCTGCCTTCCCACCTTTCCAAACTGCCTCTCCTCAGTTAAGTTCTAAAGCTGAGACAAAGAGAGAGAGAGAGGAAAGGAAAGATAGATAGAGATACAACTCCTGGGGAGGTGGGAGGGTTGTGAAGACTTATTCCTGCTGTTCCTAGAGATCACCTGTTACAGGTAAGTAACTGTGCTATCTCCAGGAACAAGCAGGAATGAGTCTTCACATATGGGGACTCCCAAGCTGAGATGCCTGGAGTCCCAGCATGTCATAGGCTGGAACATGCTATCTCCCAGAACACCAGGCATCCTGAGGATGGAGGGTAGGAGTTGAAGAAAGAAGGATGCTGTGGAACAGCTAACCTAGCATAGGACTGCAGAGATGGAGTCCATGTGTGGATGATGATGGTCATCAATAATATTGCAAAGGATATTGCAATATGGACCTCCCCTGACAGGATCACAGAAGTATGGAGGTTCATGGATCTACTGGGAAACCTAGTAGAGGAACCTTGAAGAGGACCTCACTGTAAGTGGAGGTAATAATCCTGTAGGAAAACCAGTGGAGGTCAGAATCTTGAAAGGTAACAGGTAACCCCAGTAGGGAAACTAGGGTAGTCCAAAAACGGTGGGCCTTCAGCGGAAGGCTTTATGAGAAAAAGCCTAGCTCTTTTGGAGGCAGAGTGAGTCACTCTTAGGAGCAAAAAGAGAAGGCTAACCGATTTGGACAAACAGGCACAGTCCTTGTGGGCAGAAAGGGTGTGGGAACTCCTTGTATCCCAAAAAGAGAGGGCAAATGCCTGAGGCGTTAAGCCTGTGATTAACTGAAGATCCACAATGTCTCTCCTAACTGGGGTAAGCTAGGAGAGATATTGGGCATGGAGAGCTTCAGAGGTACCTAAACTGTTAGGTTATGGTATAAAAATTGTTGACTACCACAGGAGTGGTTGTGTGTGTAGAACCCCAAACCTGCTAGATAGCATAGGTATGGGTAAAGCCCTTCTGTCAGAATCATATAGCTATATGAGGATAGACAGTGAGATAGATAAGTATATGGATACATATCTATAATAAAATATCTCAACAGATACATACATATATATATATATAGTGTGATGGGGCCTGTGGTTAGAGGCCTGTTTAGCCCTATATAGGCGGTTGCCTAGGGCGTATGCACAAGTAATTGCTCTGGCCTTGTAAATAAAAAGTCTTTCAGAGCAACTTGAAATGAAAAGTGGGTTTTATTCCCCGTCCCGCTCGGACATTGTCAAAGGAAACAGAAACTTTAAATCAGATAAGCTTAGCAACAAAAGTGGTGACACACGTATATTCTCTTGTTATATTCACAGAGTTCTCTTCATCCAGTATTTACATCATACGGTTGCATTTAACACAGACACTGCAATCCATAGGAATATCCTCTTGCAGAGTAGCAGCGTCTTCCCATATCATTTCCCCAGCACTACTCACACTGCTGGTATCAGACCCTTCTTGAGAACGGTATTCAGCTATAGCGTCTTGTGACACTTCACTATAACAGTCACTGGGGGCTTTTCCCCCTTTGTGTCTATATCTCTCTCTGTAGCTGGTTCTGCCTGGGCTTGCCTCCCAGAACATTAGCTCTGAAACATCTTGCTTCTTATGTCTGTAGTCAGAACCCTGCCCTTTGCAGTTATAAGCTTTAAACTTCTCTTTGTTACTATAGGGAAGTTCCTTCTCTCTGCAGGGCTTGTCTTTATGCTTGGCTCTCTATAGCCTTTGCTTCTAGCCTCCCGGGCTGGTTGAACAGGAATATATTTGTTCCTAACTTTACACCTATTTCTTAAGCTGTAGCCATGCATGGAGTGCCCATCCCCCAACACTTCCCTCTCACCGTGACCTCTGCCTTGAGCTGGCAAATACTGGCCTCTGGGGTAGTGGGGTAATCCTGGCTTCTCTCCAAAGCTATTCTTGGTAGCAGGTCTTCCCTTAGTGCAGCTTGCCTTGAACCTTCCTTCTCGAGAGCTGGAGACAGACTCACTTCCTGACTCCTCGTGAGAAGAATTTCCTCCCAGCAATCCCCTGGGGCTTCTGCTCAGCTGACCTGGGACACACCTCCTGCTCCTCTCTCTCCTACTGCTTCCCGTGGTGATCCTGCTTCTGACTCTGCTCTCTAACTGACTGGAACCCTGCCCTAAATAATCCCTAGCTCTACACGTGACCTGGGGACTCTCACTCAGGTGTTCCTGATGGGACTTTTGTTTGCTACGTAGCAAGAATTTCCCTTGCTGCAGTGAATCATGGTGCCTAGTGCTGCTTTCTAAAGCTGACTCTGAGGTAAGTCTTTCTTTTATCTTATTTTCCCTGGGCTGTGTGCCCCTTGCTGCATCACATATCCCCCCTCTTAAGATATTCCGTGCTGGTGAACTATTGTGCACACAGCGCGGAATCTGTCCCCGCCTCATGAGTGTTCCCTCATACCTGTTGTACAATGGGTTACCCTCCTCGCAGGGCTTCTGGGGACCTGTGTGTGCTGCCTGGTACTTGGGTACTATATTAAAACTGCTAACAGTGGCCATCCTTTCATGCCATGGTTTTAAAACGTTTATGTGGTACGTCTGAAGGCGCCCTCTGTCACTCTTGACTAGATATGACACCGGACCCTTGCGATCCACTACCGTATAGGGACCCTTCCACCGGGCCTCAAATTTTGGCCCTGGATCAGTGACCATTACCACGACCTTATCACCTGTGGCCAACTGTCTAGGTTTTTTACCCCTGTCATAGTACTTTTTCTGTGTTTTTCTACTATCCTGTAGATTCTTATCCGCGGCTTGAGATGCCCTCTGGAGGCGACTCCGTAGCCCGCAAAGAAATTGAGGAACTCCTATTTCTTCCTCACCTGGTTCCACCCACTGGTCTCTTAATATGTCCAAGACCCCTCGTGGTGCCCGTCCGAACATAAGTTCGTAGGGAGATGTTCCTAGGGAAGTTTGTGTCCGTTCCCTACTAGCATATAGGACAAATGGGAGCATAACATCCCAGTCCGCCATTTGCCCTTCTAACCCTCTCCTTAGCAACTGCTTAAGGGTTTGATTGAAGCGTTCCACTAGACCGTTTGTCTGTGGATGATACGCCGCTGTTTTTATATGGGTGATGCCAAAAGCATCCCATACCTGTGCTAAATATTTTGAGACAAAATTGCTTCCCCTGTCTGTGAGCATTTCCCTCGGGAAACCTACCTCACAGAATAACTTTATTAATTCTGTGGCTATAAATCTAGCAGAAATGTTCCGTAAAGGAATCGCCCAGGGGAACCTAGTGGCTACATCCATGATAACTAGGATATACTGAAATCCCCTAGGGGTTCTTATTAGGGGCCCTACAATGTCCATTGCCATTCTCCTAACTGGTTCCGTTATGGTAGGCATCTGGATCAGGGGAACTCCTGCAGGCTTTGCAGCGCTTACTCGCTGACAAGCCGGACAAGCCTCACAAAATTTCTTTGTCTCGCGAAATACTCCAGGCCAATAAAAACGCTCGAGAATTTGGTCGAGTGTGGCCTGTACCCCTTTATGCCCTCCAATAGGGTGGTCGTGAGCGAGCCTCATGACAACAGCCTTAAATGTGGTAGGAACTACCAACTGTTTCCTAATGGCGTTATTTTGGGGGTTACTACTCTCCCTGTATAATATCTCCTCCTCTAATAGGAACCTAGGGAGTACGTCCCTCTCCGTCTTTGCAAACTCGAAGGCATATTTTAATACAGGGTCTGCCCTCTGTTCTTTAGCAAAGGACGGAAACTTTTTTACTAGGTCCGCCGGTACCCATGGCAAGCCTTGCCCATCGGCTACTCCGGCTCTCCACTGGGCTCGATGTTGCCTCTCTCGGCGCTTTTCACCCTTACTCTTCTTTTTCCCTTCGCTGGGGTTAGCAATTAGATCATCGTGCCTGGGAAGCTCGTGTAGGCCCTCATCTGCACTCACCTCTTCCCCCTCTTCTGGTTCTACCTCACCTTCTTCCATTATAGGATTAGGATTTTCCTTCACTAAAGTGTCACTAGGGGTCCTCAGTTCCTTCGCCTGAGATCTGGTGGAAACTAACCCTCCCTTTATGCATGTATTGCTCTCCATGCCTTTATAGAAGGGTGGCCAATCTCTTCCTAGCACGATGTCGTAGGGTAGCCTGGGAATGATGGCTACTAATACTTCCCTTCGTGTGCCTAAGCCCTTAACTTTTATCCTGAACAAAGGATATGAAGTTGTTGCCCCGTGCACACACTGAATCTTCGCTGTTCCCTCTTGCTGACTCGGGGGAAAACCCCTCTGGGCCTGTATGGCCTTCCAAAAACGGCGAGAGACCATACTTTGGTCGGCCCCCGAGTCAAGCAAGGCCTTAGCTGGGACTCCGTGTACCTCCACATCTACTCGGAAACCTGCAGCTGTGAGGTGAACCTGGCCAGTAACAAGTGCTGTGCGAGACCTGCATTCCCTTTTAAAGTGTCCACTTTTCCCACACTTAAAACACTTTAACACCTTGTTACCTTCTGCTTTTATATACCTGGATTCCTGTGAACCCGCCTTGTTCCTTAAAGACATATTAGCATTTCTTACAGAGTTGTCTAACCCTGACCTGCTGCTAGCGCTGGCTCCTTTGATTAGTTCAGCCTCAAAGAATCTTTCCGTTAGGTGCGCTGCTTCAACAGAGGTTCTACAATTCTGTAGAGTAAGAAATGTTCTAACCTCTTCAGGTACTGCGTCAAAGAACTGCTCTAATACAATTAGATCAAGTACTTCCTCCATTCGTTTACCCTCGGGTTCAAGCCACTTTAAAACCAACCCATGCACTCTGTGATACAGTGCCTTTGGTGTTTCCTCTGGTTGAATCCGGGTAGACCTTAGCATGCGTCTGTACATGGTAGGGGTTAAGCCCAACCTATCCCGTACAGCTCTCTTAACCTCTTGATAGTCACTTGCAAGAGCTGCTGGCATGGCCCTATAGGCTGCCTGAGCCTCACCAGTTAACGCTGAGGCCAGCCTAACGGCTAACTGCTCTTGTGGCCACTTAGCATTACTAGCTATTCGTTCAAATGTTTGCACAAAGTCATCAAAATTGTCACTAGCATGCATTTGTCCTAAAGTCCAAATCCCACAGCTCTGTGGGCCTACCCCACAGATAGGAACGGCTGCTGGTGATTCGTCCTTCTTAGGCTCCTCCAGGATAGTCCGCATTAAGTCCGTCAGGGGCTTCTGTTGCTCCACCAGGGCAGCGATGGCCTGCTCCTGGTTCTGCCGAGCTAGCTCTCCCTGTTTCTCGAACTGGCTGCTCATCCACCTGAGAACCTCCCGTGCATCCATCGTCGTCGTCATCTCCTTTCCTGAAACAAATCAGAAACACCAAACCAAGTGCGGCACAATAACAAGGATAAAAATTTCTCCTCCTAAGCCTCCTCTTCTCACCAGCGATCCTCCCCAACCTGTGCCCAAATACCCGTTACCTGAGCAAGGTGGAGGGTCTTATTTTGAGAAGGTGCTTGCGGTCGCACTCCTGGAACCTGGATCCTCCTCCGTGCGTGCCAACTCCGCTCGTCCCGCGTTGTCGCTCTGCACTGTAGCTCCTTGTTTCCTGGACTGGATCCTGCCAACTACGCCAACCTGTGATGGGGCCTGTGGTTAGAGGCCTGTTTAGCCCTATATAGGCGGTTGCCTAGGGCGTATGCACAAGTAATTGCTCTGGCCTTGTAAATAAAAAGTCTTTCAGAGCAACTTGAAATGAAAAGTGGGTTTTATTCCCTGTCCCGCTCGGACATTGTCAAAGGAAACAGAAACTTTAAATCAGATAAGCTTAGCAACAAAAGTGGTGACACACGTATATTCTCTTGTTATATTCACAGAGTTCTCTTCATCCAGTATTTACATCATACGGTTGCATTTAACACAGACACTGCAATCCATAGGAATATCCTCTTGCAGAGTAGCAGCGTCTTCCCATATCATTTCCCCAGCACTACTCACACTGCTGGTATCAGACCCTTCTTGAGAACGGTATTCAGCTATAGCGTCTTGTGACACTTCACTATAACAGTCACTGGGGGCTTTTCCCCCTTTGTGTCTATATCTCTGCTCTCTAACTGACTGGAACCCTGCCCTAAATAATCCCTAGCTCTACACGTGACCTGGGGACTCTCACTCAGGTGCTCCTGATGGGACTTTTGTTTGCTACGTAGCAAGAATTTCCCTTGCTGCAGTGAATCATGGTGCCTAGTGCTGCTTTCTAAAGCTGACTCTGAGGTAAGTCTTTCTTTTATCTTATTTTCCCTGGGCTGTGTGCCCCTTGCTGCATCACAATAGATATAGATATATATAGATAGACAGACATATAAAAATATATCTATAGTGAGATATGGCAGGGCATAAAATACACACAAAAAATAAATATGGGTATGTAGGCCTACATATGGGTGTCTGCAATTAAATAGAGATATGCCTACAGCACAGTGATCACATAGGATATGTGGAGAGGAAAGATTCATCTAATAAGAAGGAGGTGGAACCTACTTGAGAAGACATATAGAGAATCTATTCCTCCTGGTTATGATCTGCAAGAATGCTAGTTAGTGAAAAATAACCAGGACTGTTATGTGAAAAACCAAGGATAATGTCAATGTGCAGCCAGCAAGTCCCAAGTCTTCCAGGACTCTAGCATGGTAAGTAGACAGAAGACGCCTAGAGATGAGATACCATGTTGACCTGCTTAAGGACAAAGGTATCATGCGTTCTTACCATGAAGACGAGCATATCCCCGATTGGGAATACTATGGACCAAAGCAGGGAACTGGCAACTCCTATAGCTTTCACGTAAGAGAAGGCCTATGTCCTTTATATAAAAAAAGGAGATAGTAAAAGAAGGGAGAACCTTCTAGTCATGGGAGACATGACTGAAAAGCCTTTTCTAACCAGCTAGGATAGCTGTTGGAGAAAAAAAAAACCCATGTTCGCTAGCAAGGGCCTATAGTGGAAAGCTTCTCTGTAGATTGCAGAGAGCATGATGCAGGAGAATGAGGAGATAGAACTGGCTGTTAGAGAGCCAGTATCTCGGCCAACTATGCTGACAAAGTCAGGAAAATGAAGAGGGCAGAATAGAAGACAATCTAGAAAGCTTGTAGTGAGATGATCTCCAAGAGAGATGAAGCACTGACTTGGAGCCACTACTAAGACTAGACAGAATGTTAGTGGAGGACAATCTTGTTGTTTGTGGACAAGAACCAGTGGTCCAAACATTAAAGCTCCTGCATAGGCAGCTGTTAGCAAGACAGCAGAAGAATCTTACTGTTCAAAAACAGAAAGAACAGACAGAACAGGAGTAGGAAACTCTGGACATGTCTGATAAGCTGCCCCAAAGCAAGATTGAGCAGAGGAGGTAAACTCCGCACTGGAAAGTGAGAAAAGTAGAGAGGCTGAAGAAAAAGCCTCCAAGTAATTCCCTCTTACAGGGGAAAAACTTGGTAAGAGGGTGAAGAGAATGGAGCTGAAGAAGACTTACAAAGTAGGAAGTCTATAGAAAGGAAAGATACATGCTGGCACAGGAACTATCATTTGATAGTGGTTAGACCTCTTTCCCTAGCAGGAAAAAGAGGAGAAACCTGTGACCTATAGGCATGAATATCCTGACCGCTCATAGAAAAATAGAAAAAATGGATATCTTTTGGAAAGGGATCCATGTGTAGGGGTTAGAATGAAGCGGTAGATTGCCTCCATTGAGAAGAAGCAACTGTAGATGCTAACCCCAAGAGTCACAAACATCTGATGATGATTGATCAGAAACCCTGCAGATGCTGGGTTTGCTGAGCCTGGTGAGAGGTTGGATTCTTCAGACCAGGACGATGCCTCCCCTGTTGGGGAACATTTGTATGATGGGCAAATGATGAATAAAACCTTCTTCTCCTGTGGGAAGAAAGTTTGGTAGGAGATTTCCTACCTAGTGGGACAGAAGGTGGTGTAGAACAAACCTTAGGAACAGGTAAATCAGTGGATAACTGAGTAACCTGGCGTAAAGACTCCTTGTTGAAAAGATTTTCTCCAGTGCAAGGAGTATGTCCCAGACGTTGTTGTGCCCATTTGTCCAAGTCTGAAGATTGGAGCCAGGCTCTACGTCGTGCCCCTATAGCAATAGCAGAAGTTCTGCTAACAGATTTAAAAGAGTCTAGGGAAGCACGAGAAAGAAACCAAGAAATATTCTGGATATGCTTAAGCAGTGAAGAATAGTCTTTACTCCTAGAATCTGGAAGGAAAGGAGTCAAAAGATGTAACTGCTTTGTGACCTCCTCAAGAGAAAGACTCATATAAAAAATATATGAGAGAATTCTTGCAGAAAGCATAGATGTCTGGAAGGTTTGACGTCCAAAGGCATCTAGTGTCAGACTCACGACCTGGCGGATAAGAAGAGTGCTTTTTCTTACTCTTTGCTGATTTCATTACTATGGAATGATGAGGAAGTTGAGTCTTTTGAAACCCTGGAGAGGGGGGCACCTGATATAAAAGATCAGTTGCCCTGGGAGGTGCGGGTACCCTTAAAGGTGTTTCCCACATTCCTAGAAGGAGATCCTGCAAGGAATGATGCAAAGGAAGCATTATGTTGTCCTTTGCTTTGGCAGAAACAGAGCCTTGTGCAGGATCATGTCCTGGAATAGGAATGGCAAGAGATCTTGCTATATCCAGGAGGAAACTCTGAAAAGAGGGATCCCAAACAGGAATCTCCCCTGGACAGGGTAGATCTAAAGAACTAGCCTGAGCATCCACAGAGTTATCCAAATATATAGGAATAGAAGATCCTGCAGAGTGCAGTGTGGAATGCTTAAAAGATGGTTGCTGGTACTGGCTGCCAGGAGCAGCCCCCATCCTTACCACATTGTCCATGCCAGGTATCGACTCCAAGCTTGGTATAGAATGGAGTGATCCTGTTGAAAAAAGCATGGCAGGAATTGGCGACGATGCTACTGTGGGTACCGGTACCGATGCTGATACCAGTACCGATGTCGGAGTCGAAGTCGACAAAGACATCGGAGCAGTCATCGGTGACAGTTCAATCAGTACCAAGGTAAGCGAAAACCTCCGGCCGCTATCCTCGGTACCGAAGCACCGGTATCGATCGATGTCGGTACCACAATCTATTGGTACCCAGTCTTCTAGACCAGAGATCGATTCCAAACTCGGCATCGAGGGCAAAGAGCCTGATAAGCGAAGCATGGAAGGCACTGACCGTGAAGGTAATGAGGACATCGGTACCAGGGAGATACACAGCCTTGAGGAACATGTTGTGCTTGAGAGCAAACAAGCAAAGGTCCTGGGCCTCCTGACAAAGGAGCTGGGACCCAGTGCCGCCCTGCTTGTTCACATAAAACATGGCTACTTGGTTGTCCGTTTGAACTAAGACAGACTGACGAGCCAGGGTTTGAGAGAAAGTCTTGAGGGCTAAACGAATAGCCCTGAGTTCCAGTAGGTTGATCTGTTGCGTGGCCTCCCAGGGAGACCACAGACCCTGGGTGCACTTGCCCAGACAATGAGCTCCCCAGCCTTGCAGGGAGGCATCTGTGGTCAACACCACTGTGAACGCAGGAATCTGAAAAGGCACCCCTTGCAGTAGATTGGGTGGGTGCACCGACCAGTGGAGGGAGTTCAGGAATGGTCTGGACACCCTTACTCAGTCTCTGAGGCTCCCTGTGGCCTGTGTCCACTGAGTGCTGAGGCACCACTGTGCAGGCCTCATATGGAGCCGGGCATTGGGGGTCATATGTACAGTCGAAGCCATGTGGCCAAGAAGCCTCAGGCAGAGTCTGGTGGAGACCAGTGACCTGCTGAGAAACTGGTTTGCCAAGTTTATCAGTCTTTGGGCTCTGTCGTCTGGCAAGAAAGCCTTTGCCAGCACAGAGTCCAGCCTTGCTCCTATGAACTCCAAGTTCTGGGAGGGGAGCAAAGTGGACTTTGCAAAGTTTATGACAAATCCCAGGTTTTGAAGAAGACCAATAGTTCGGAGGGTGGCTTGTCTGGCCTCCTGGCACGTCTGACCCCTGATGAGCCAGTCGTCCAGATAAGGGAAGACAAAGATACCCTGATTTCTCAGGTAGGCCGCCACCACTGCCAGGCATTTGGTCAAGACCCTGGGGGCAGAGGTGAGGCCAAAAGGCAGTAACATAGTAAATACCCTGTACTGATAATGGTTTCCTCCCACAATGAACCTGAGATACTTTCTGTGGTCTGGATGAATGAGGGTGTGAGTGTACGCATCCTTTAGATCTCCCTGCTGGAGGTAGGGCAGAAGTGTTCCAAGAGTAAGCATCTTGAATTTTTCTTTCTCTAGGAACTTGTTGAGATTTCTGAGGTCGAGGATAGGCCGGAGGCCACCGGTTCTTTTTGGTATTAGAAAGTACCTGAAGTAGAATCCCTGACCCTGGAGGTGGGGAGGCACAGGCTCCACTGCCTTGTCCCACAACAGACCTTGGAGCTCCTGAAGGAGAAGATCTGTGTGTAGGGGAGGCCTTGGAGGTTCCCCTGGGGAGTATGGAGGCGGCAGCTGCTGGAAGTGTAGCATATAGCCCTTGTGGACGATGCTTAGCACCCAACTGTCCCCAGTGATAAGTGGCCACCAGTGGGCAAACAGGGTAAGTCGACCTCCTGTGCAGGGTTGGGAGAGCAGGGACGGAGAGGCTATGCCTAAGGAGTCAAAAACCCCCACCCTGCTGAGTGGGAGCAGGAGCCGGAGGCTTGGGGGCTCTCTGCCTACGGGGCCCATTCCTCTGCCCCTTGGCCTGCTGACCCTGTGGGGGAGCGTGGGAGGCCTGGTACTGTGGGAACTGTTTGTAGGCAGTGCCCTTCCTCGGGTAAAAGGACTTTTTACCCGAGCCCTTCTTTTTTTGAGAAGGGGCAGAAGTCTTTCTAGACAGCCTTGTCCTCGTGAGGTGCTCGGTTTCAAGCTGTGCGGCCTTCTCGGTCATGGGCTTGCCAAAAAGGTTCTCATCTCGGCAAGGGACATCGACCAACTTGTCCTGAACTCACGGCTCGAGGTCCGATGACTGCAACCACGCCTGGCATCGGGCCGCGATGCCGGCTGCCGCAACACGGGCCGAAGCCTCGAAGCCATTGTAGGCAGCGCGGGACAAACTTAGAGCATTCCCGTATCCCCGAGGACAAGGACTTGAACCTCTGCAAGGGTTCCCCGGAGAGACCAGCGGAGAACCCAGCCAGTTCCTTGGCCAGGTCTTGCAAGTACATGCCCATGTACAGCTGGTAAGACTGGACACAGCAAGCAAGCATCGAGCCCTGGAAGCACTTTCTACCAAAACCATCCAGGTTCCGGGCCCCCCTGCCAGGGGGCACCACGGAGTGCATCTTCTGACTTTTGAGACGATGCATGGTCGATTCCACCACCATGGAATTGTGTGGTAGCTGCGCCTTTTGAAAACCAGGGCTCTTCCGGAGTCGATAAATGGAATCGACCCGCTTGCTTAGAATCGGCGCCGAGGCCGGTGCCTCCCACATCCGGAAGAGGAGCCGTTCCAGCATCGGAGGAACCGGAACAGTAAAGGCCTCCTTGGGAGGAGAGTCATACTGTAGGGCCTCAAGCTCTTCGGCTCGAGGCTCCTCCTCGGGGTCCGCAGGGATAGCCAACGCAGTGGCCATATCCCTAACGAACTCCGAGAACCGGGTATCCTCCGGGGCTCAGACTGCGGTGAGTCCGACGGGACGCACCGAGTCCAGAAGGTGTCGGGGGACTCCTCGTCCTCCGTCTCCCAGGCAGACTCGTTCGATGAGGAATCGGGCTCCGACCACGCGGGGCCTGTGAGCACCCGCCCCGATGCTGAAGGCACCGGCGTCGACGCCCTCGGTCCCGAGCGGGAGGTCGAGGGAGACCGCGACTGAGGTCGACCTCGAGCCTTCATGGTCTCAAGTATTGGCTCGGTCTCCGGGGTCGACTTTGATGTCAATGTCCCGGTGGTCGGGGCAGATGCGCCAGATAGGCTGGCCATCAGCGCCTGCTGCTGTTCCATGAAGGCAGACAATCTGCACTCCAAGGCTGTCAGCCTGAGACCCAGCTCAGGAGACTCAGCAGCCACCGACTCGGGCCCCGGTGGCGCCGGGCCCGACGTCGGCTCTCTGGGAGGAGAGTCCACGAGGACTATAGGATTTACGTGTCCAGCAGACTCCGGCTCCACACGAGGTACCTGCACCGATCACACTTCTTGAAACCACTGGAAGCCATCGGGGAAAAAAAAGAGTCCCCGCGAGGTCAAAGGACCGGCCTTCCAGGGAAAAAGAAAAAAAGGGCGCGAACGCCAGCCACTAAGGGCAAAAACCGAAAAAATAAGATTGGGCTCGATACCAGTGTACCGAACCCGGCGGGATGGGAACCGGCGTCTAACCGGAGAAAAAATAGCGAAGGAATCGTGAAAAAATCCAACTATTTTCCAGGAGGACAAGGACACATGTCCGACGGGCTTCACGGAAAAAGAGAGATTGAGCAAGATGGCACCTTTAGTTGGGAAGGGGACCACGCATGTGTGCCTGCATTCCCAAAGGCTTTCATAGAAAGCTGGGGAAATGCTCCGCAAGGGTTCCATCGACGTCGATGTCACCCATATGTGAGGACTGACTTCCTGCTTGGTCCTGGAGAATGGCTTGTTCCTGCTTGGGGATTTCACCTTCCTCAAGCTCCTCATCTACATCCATCTCTGTGTCAAGGTCCTCCCCTTCGAGTCTCTCTGATATCTGAGACCACACCTATCCCACTTCCACGGGTTTAGGGCGTTTCGCCAGAAGCAACCCCGCCTCCTCAAAGGGACTCCCCAGCCTTTTCCTGTTCTTATCCATGAACGTAGACATTCCCCCGACCCCTTGCTGGCGCAAACAGAACACCTGGTGGAGCAGCAGGACAAACTCGGGTGAAAAAACACCCGATAACCCCCCCCTTCCAGCAACCCCTGAGGGGTGGAAGGACTGGGAACAGCCTGAATGCCGGAGTGAGGCTCAGGAGAGGCCGGCACAGGTCCAGCCATCCCCAACTCTATCAGCGATGGGCCAACGGTGTCCCCCTACTCCGATCCTTCCTGCAGGGCTTGTTCCATCATGGTGGCCTCGGAACTAATCCCCTCAAAAACCAAAGAAAACAAAGTAAAATAAACTGAAATTAATGTAATTTAGATTAATTTAAATTCATGTAGATTAAACTAGCTTTTCAGCCGATCAGAGGAGCTGCGATCCTGTTCCGTGTCTAAGTTTGCACAAGAACTGCGTTCTCACAGGCTTCCCGCCGAAATGTAGGCCTCACTGCCACCGCTCCTGCTATTGTGCCTTTCAGCTTACCCGCCGAAAACTGTTCTCAATGAAGTCAACGAATGAAGCCCTCTTCGGCGCCTCTGGAAAATGATCTGCCCCGTGCCATGCCCGAAAAGCTGTTTTCACCCCTGCTTCGGCACTGGAGGGAGCTTCCGAGGGCTGACACTGTCTGCTTGATTTATTCAGGTGCCGAGCTACCGTCTCCCACATGGCGGGATCAGGTGCCCCACTTCTTGGAACAACCCACCTCCTGCTCACCACCCCACCGATCAGGCTCAAGGGGGGGGGGGAAGGTGGGCATCCTTTTAATCCTCCGATCTTTTCCTCTGCCTTTACTTTATTAAAAACAAAAAGGGAAAGTGCTCTGAACAGAGACTTTAAATTGAAAAGCCAATTGCCCCAAACACTAACCAACTAACTGACTAAGTTCCTTAGTTGTCCTCAGTGAGCCAAGCCTACTGGCTCAACACCTCCAACTGCTTGGAGACTGAGTGTACTGGTCAGAAGGGGCAGTGCTCGCTCTATTAGTACTACTGTCATCAAAAGATGACGTGCTCAGTCTCCAAGCTGCTAGAAGAGGTGCACTACCCAGAGGTTCGGGACTGGACTGGAGGGACGATAAGGAATTAATATATATTTAATGTGAAGAAGTGTAGTGTCATGCACTTAGGATGCAGAAATCCAAGGGAATTGTATACGATAGGGGAGTGAAGTTGGTGTGCACGGACCAGGAGAAGGACCTTGGAGTGATTGTTTCTGAAGATCTCAAGGTGGCGAAACAGTGTGAAAAGGTGGTGGCCAAAGCCAGAAGAATGCTGGGTTGCATACAGAAAGGAATTACCAGCAGAAAGGAGGAGGTACTAATGTCACTGTACAGGTCACTGGTGAGACCTCATTTGGAATATTGTATTCAGTTTTGTAGACCATATCTATCAAAGGATATAAAAAGACTGGAAACTGTTCAGAGGAAGGCAACCAAAATGAATTGGAGCTTGCGCCAGAAGACGTATGAGAAGAGACTTGAGAACCTAAAGATGTATAAGCAAGAGGAGAGGAGGGACAGGGGAGACATGAAACAGACTTCTAAATACTTAAAGACTATTAATGAACAAAAACCTTTTTCAAAGACGTGAAAGCTGTAAAACTAGAAGGCATAACATGAAATTGCAAGTGGTTAAACTGAAAGGCAACATCATGCAATACTTTTTCATTGAAAGGGTGGTGGATGCTTGGAATGTCCTGCCAATGGAACTGGTGGGGCGCAAACAGTGACAGAATTCAAAATGGCATGGGACAGACAGTGGATCCCTTATAGCAACAGGATAAAATCAAAATAAACTAAACTCTCTCTTATATCTCAACAAATACAAGTGACTTGCACGAAGCAGTGGGTACGCCCCTAAAAAAAAGGCATGGAGAGAGGTGACCTGTGGCAGGTGTGTCTAGCCACCTTGCTAGGCAAACGTCTATCTGCCGTTCTATACTATGTTGCTAACTAAATCCCAGAGAAGCACACTCTGGACAGCCACAAGGTGAAGATCCTTATTGTTCCCTCTACACTGCTCCTTATAAAAGGAGGACAAACCACCTGGTTCACCTGAAAGGGAAATATCACCTTGGGCAAAAAGCAAGGCGCAGGAAAAAAAGAATCTCTGGAAGGGGCGGTATAGAAAAGAGCACAAATAAAAAAGAAAACTGCCTCCTCTGAAAAGGACAAATATGGATCCTGGCAAGACAGAGTATGCAGAACAGAAATCTGCCTTCCTGAACAAATCACGACGACCAAGGAAACAAACTTGACAGTCAAGCCCTTCAGAGTAGCATGCTTATGAGGCTCAAGGGCTGCTATAACAGGGTCCAGTGCAGCAGACAGAGATCCTAGAGAGGAACAAATGACAAAGGGGAAGACACAGACGCCAAACTTCTTGAAGAAAATGTGAAGACCTTTTCAGCCACTGGACTTCTGAAACAGGACAAGGTTGCCACCTGGACTTTCAGGGAGATAAAGGAAAACCCCTTTTCAAGACTGTCCTGCAGAAGACCAACATAGTGGGCACCTTGGCAGACTAAACAACAAGTTATCGTGTGATGCACCCACACTCAAAGAGATACCAGACTCGAACGGAAGCCAGACTGGCAGAACCTGTCTGAGCTCTGAGCAAAGTGGAAACTAAGGCTGAAGAAAAGTGCTTGCACGTCAGCCGACTCCCTTCAAGACCCAAGCCGTAAGCAATAAGGGAGCAGGGTGAGGACAAACGGCCTCTGAAGTAACAGGTCCCGAAATGGGGCAGATGAGAAGGAATCATCAGATCCCAAAACCTTCTCATCCAGTTCAGTACCACCAGACAATCCAGCATGGATGGTGCTTCATGTGTTGAAGTACAGGCCCCAACAGCAACCATGTAATCAGCACATAGAGCAGGCATTGGCGTGGCCAGGACTGAATCAGTGTGACAACATCCTTAGACCCAGATTCCACTTGGTGAGTGAAGCAACGGCACACTTTGTCATTGGAGCTGGATGCCATCAACTCCATCATGGAGCAACCACAATAAGAACATTACATAAGAAATCCCATACTGAATCATAGAAACATGACAGAAAAAGACCACATGGCCTATCAAGTCTGTCCTTCCATATCACCCACTACAACATTCCCTTTTTTCCCCTTTAGAGATCCTCTGCGTTTGTCCCATGCTTCTTTGAATTCAGATACTGTCCTCATCTCTACCACCTCCACTGGAAGACTATTCCACGGATCCACTACTCTTTCCGTAAAGAAATATTTCTGCATATCACTGCTGAATCTATCCCCTTTCACCCTTATCCCATGTCTCCTCATAGCAGAGCTTGCTTTCAACTGAAAGAGGCTCTCCTCCTGTGTATTTAATGCCACGGAGCTATTTAAACATCTCAATCATATCACCTCTATCTCGCCTTTTCTCTAAGGTGTATGTATTAAGATCCTTAAGTCTGTCCTCAAATGCTTTATAATGAAGGCCACTTACCATTTTAGTAGCCACACTCTGTACCGACTCCATCCTGTTTATATCCTATTGAAAGTGCAGTCTCCAGAATTGCACACAATACTCCAAATGAGGTTGCAACAAAGACTTATACAGAGGCACTAACACCTCCTTTCTTCTGCTGGCCATTCCTCTCCCTACCATCCTTCTAACTTTTGCCATCGCCTTTTCTACCTGTTTAGCTACTTTAAGATCATCAGAGACAATCACGCCTAGGTCCCGCTCTTCTTTAGTAGACAAAAGTACTTCAAATGCAATGTGTGCCTTCGAGTCAGTCCTGACCCCTGGCGACCCAGAAGCTCCTGGGTTTTCTTGGCAGTGTCACCGGAAGTAGATTGCCAGGCCTTTCTTCCGAGGCAATGGAGGGTTAAGTGACTTGCCCAAGGCCACAAGGAGTGCTAGTGGGAGTACTTCACCCCCTATAATATATTGCTCCCTTGGATTGCTGCAGCCCAAATGCATGACCTTGCATTTTTTTTTAAACATTAAATCTCAGCTGCCAAATTCTAGCCCATTCTTCAAGCTTAGCTAGATTCCTCCTCATGTTATCTATACCTTCCTGGGTGTCTACTTTATTGCAGATTTTGGTATCATCCTCAAAGAGGCTACCTTACCAGACAGCCCTTCCGCAAACATCACTAACAAAGATGTTAAAAAGAGTCGGACCAAGGACAGATCCCTAGGACACACTACTGGTAACCACCTTCTCCTCAGAGTGAGCGCCATTTACCCATACCCTTTGTCGCCTCCCACTCAACCAATTTCTAACCCAAGTAGTAACTTTAGGGTCCATCCCTAGGGTGATCAGTTTGTTTATAAGTCGTCTGTGAGGAACAGTATCAAAGGCTTTACTGAAATCTGAAAACATCACATCTAGGGCTCTCCCTCGGTCCAATTCCCTGGTCACCCAGTCAAAGAAATCAAAAAGATTTGTCTGACAAGAGCTGCCTCTGGTGAATCCATTCTGCCTCGGATCCTGTAATCCGCTGGACTCCAAGAACCTCACTAATTTTCTCTTTCAGTAGCGCTTCCAATAATTTACTCACCACCAAAGTTAAACTAACCGGCTTGTAGTTTTCAACCACATCCTTAATCTGCTTTTGTGTAAAGGGACCACATGTGCCTCTCTCCAGTTCTTTGGCACCACTCCCGACTCCGAGGCATTGAAAAGGTCAGACAATTGAGCTGCTAGAACGTCCCCAAGTTCCCTCAGTATTCTAGGGTGTATCCCATCCGGTCCCATCGCTTTGTCTACATTAAGTTTAGCAAGTTTCTCACGAACACAGTCTTCTGAAAATTGTTCAAGATGCCCCTCGGTTCTATTCCTATTTGGAGGTGTTTTCTGAGGTCCTGTTCCTGGTTCTTCATCTGTGAACACAGAACAGAAATATCTGTTAAGCAATTTTGCTTTATCCTCATTAGCTTCTACATAATTCCTCCCCTTAACCCTTGAGTCTGACAATACCTCTTTTGCCCTTCCTCTTCTCACTAACACATCTGAAAAATGTCTTATCCCCCATTTAACTGCATTGGTTATTTCCTCCTCTTTTTGACTCTTTGCTTTCCTGACTACTTTGCTAGCTTCTCTAATTTTTTCCAAATATAGATGCCTATCATCTTCTCTCCGTGAGCTCTTGTATTTTATGAAGGTCTTCCTCTTTCTTCACTTTTTCAGCTACTTCTTTCGAAAACCATAGCGGTCTCCTTTTCCTTTTACCTTTATTTACCATTTAACTAAAAGGTTGGTTGCCCTTAAAATATCCCCTTTCCGTTTTGCCCATTGTTTTTCTCCATCCCCTAGCTGTTCCCATCGCGCTAATGACTCCCTGAGGTCCGTCTTGGCAAAGTTAGTTTTCCAAAAGTCTAAGACCCTTGCTTTTGAATGGATTTTAATAGCCCTAGTCCTAATACTGAACCACACCATCTGTTGATCGCTGGATGCAAAATGATCTCCCACTACAACATCAGAAACAATTTCACCATTGGTAAGCACCAAGTCCAGTATGGCCTCTTCATGTGTGGGTTCTATTAACAATTGCCTGAATAGTTCTCCCTGTAGAGCATCCAGGATCTCCTTACTTTTAGATGATACTACAGCAGGCATGTACCAAACATCTAGCATATTGAAATCTCCTATCAGTAGCACTTCCCCTTTCCTAGCAATACTGCGTATATACGTCTTCAATTAACTCTCCATCCACCTCTTCCTCCTGTGAGCAAGGTCTGTATATCACACCAATGTAAATAGATTTCTCTTTCTCTCTTTCTAGTTTAACCCACTGTGCCTCCTCTCTCCCTTTTAAGCTCTGCAGTTCTAAAGCTTTAATATTATTTTTTACATATAGTGCCACTCCTCCTCCCATTCTTCCTCCCCTGTCCTTTCTGTATAAAACAGTCTGGTATAGTTAAATCCCAGTCATGGTTTTCTGTGAACCATGTTTCCGTAACTGCCACTAAATCCAAGTCAGCCACTCCTATTAAAGCTTCAACATCTGGGATCTTATCCATGCTACGGGCATTTATATACACCGCTTTCTATATGTTATTCCTTTTACCCATTTCCATAAAGGTATTTAATGTTTCACTTACCTGGGGGCTTTCTTCACCATCCCCAATGAATCTAGTTTAAAGCCCTCTTCAGTAGATTAGCCAGTCTGCTACTGAAGACATGTTAACCTTTCTTGGACACATGGACGCCATTCTCTGCTCTGCAACCCTTGGAACAGCATCCCATGGTCCATCAAACCAAACACTCTTGATGACACCATCCATGCAGCCATGCATTCATCTCCAGGATGCAAGCTTCTCTGCCTCGTCCTTTACCCTAAACAGGGAGGATTTAAGAGAACACCAGCTGAGCCCCCATCTGATTCAATCTCTGTCCCAGAGCCATGAAGTCACTTTTGATACGCTCAGAGGGATACCTGGCAATATCATTTGTGCTGACATGGATTAGCAACATTGGGTAATAGTCAGTGGCTTGATGAGTCTCAGCAAACTCTCCTTAACATCTCAGATTTTTGCACCTGGAAGACAGCATACCTCTCTGGACATTAAGTCTGGTCAGCAGATGAACACCTCAGTACCCCTCAGAAGATAGTCACCAACCACCACTACTCTTTGCTTCCTTGTGGTCACTGATTCTGCAACTTTGGGATGCTCAAGCTCTGGTTCTTCCCTTTCCAGGGATGCTTTCACCTACTCCACTTCTAGGGCTGCATAATGGTTCTTCAATTCAAGGGCTGGAGAAGTTGGTTTAGTGATTCTGCAGGCCCTGGTGACTTGTGTCCAACCTTCATCATTCTGTAGGCTCCCATCTTCTCCTCTGCTGGAGAGCTTGAATGTTGCAAGAAGCATATCAATATACTTCTCACTCTCTTGAATGCTCCTCAGCTTCGCCACCTCCTCTGAGCTCCTCAACTTGTTTCCTGAGAGCTTCGGCCTGCAGGCATCTTGCACATCGAACTGGTCCTTCAACTGGCATTGGGACCTCTGGACAGATGCAGAAGCTATTATGGGGGCAACAGCTTTGGCGATACGATTTTTCCCAGCCATTGTTCCGTCGGTTGAGCTTAGGTATCTGTTAAAGCAAAAGAGAGAGACCTACCAAAGTATCAACTGGTTTCCCAGCTGTCCTTTCAGAGAAAAAGCAGTTAAATCTCTTTAAGTGTGTTCAAAATGTGCTGATCCAAGTCCCTGTGTGTAGTCAATTGGGGAAGTGCCCTATAAAGCAAGACTGCTCACTAGGGGTGGGTGGGAGTTGGGGGTTAGGGAGGGAACTAACACCTGATGAGGTATCTGTGGCTTCAAAGAGCTGAGAAAGATACTAAAGCAGAGTTTTAAACCTAAGCCACTAAAGAAAATATTTCCCCTTTTCAACTAAAGCACCAAAAAGAATGTAAGTTTGATTTAAAAATGTACTAAAACACATTTAAGAGCTTCCAGGCAGAGAGCTGTAATTTAAAAAGCCACAAACTCTTACCTTTGCTTGAAATGTATAGCCCCTGTTAGGGTCCATCAAACCCAGTATCCTGTGGTCAATCCAGGTCACAACTCCCTGGCAGATTACTAATAGTAGGTCTACAATCTCATATTTCAGTTCTTTCAACACCCTCTGAGGTATACCATCCAGTCCAGGTGATTTGCTACTCTTTAGTTTATCAAATAGTTGTAATACAACTTCCCAGTTTATCTATATTTCTTTCAAATTCTTTGGATATATTACCTTTAAATAATATTTCAAACATGGGTAACTTCCCAACATCTTTTTCAGTAAAGACAGAAGCAAAAAATTCTGTTTCTCTGCTATGGTCCTGTTCTCCCTTAGTGCCCCTTTTATCCCTCTATCATCCAGTGCTCCAACTGACTCTCTCACAGGCTTTTTTGCTACGAATATACTTGAAAAGATTTTTATTATGCGTTTTTGATTCATAGCAAGCTTTTTTTCAATTTCTCTCTTTACCTGCCTTGATGAAAATAGGAAACATAAGTACTAGCATTTGGCTCCTTTTTCCATTTCCTGAAAAATGCTTTTTTGGCTACAACAGCCTCTGACTATAAACCAAGCTAGCAGGTTTTTGGACCTCCTTCCATATTCTTGAAGTGTGGACTACATCTGGTCTGGGCTTCCAAGATAGTATTTTTAAAAATTGCCCAAGCTTGATGTTAATCTTTAACCTTTGCAGTTGGCTCCTTTTATTTTCTTGACTATTTTCCTCAGTTTAGCAGTCTCCCCTTTGAAAGTTAAGAGTATTGTGGATTTCCTTGCTCTCCTGCTTCCATTTATTAATTCAAATGTAATCACAAGAACATAAGAATTTGCCAAACTGGGTAAGACCAGTATTCTGATTCCAATAGTGGGCAATCAAGATCACAAGTACCTAGCAGTTTCCCAAAAAGACATACAGATTCCACAATGAGGAAGCAGTGGATTTCCCGGGTTCACGTTAATAATGGTTTATGGACCATTTCTCCAGGAACATAAGAACATAAGATATGCCATACTGGGTCAGACCAAGGTCCATCAAGCCCAGTATCCTGTTTCCAACAGTGGCCAATCTAGGTCATACGTACCTAGCAGTTTCCCCAAAAGACACAGGTTCCGCAATGCTTGTACTGGGTCAAGCATTGATATCCTGGGTCCCTTCTTAATAATGGGTTATGGACCTTTCCTCCAGGAACTTGTCCAAACCTTTTTTAAACCCAGCTACACTAACAGCCTTTATTACATCTTCCGGTAACAAATTCCAGAGTTTGATTACACGTTGAGTGAAAAAATATTTTCTTTTATTAGTCCTAAACATTTTACCCTGTAGCTTCATTGTATGTCCCCTAGTCTTTCTATATTCTGATAACGTAAACTATCGATCTACGTTTACCCTTTCCACTCCGTTCATTAATTTATAGACTTCTATCATATCTCCCCCTCAGCCGTCTCTTTTCCAGGTTAAAGAGCCCTAACCTTTTGAGCCTTTCTTCATAGGAGTATCCTTCCATCCCCTTTACCATTTTGGTGGCTCTTCTCTGAACCTTTTCTAATAACGCTATATCCTTTTTAAGATACGGCGACCAGAATTGCACACAATATTCAAAGTGCGGTCTCACCATGGAACGGTAATAGAGGCATTATAATATCTTTTATTTTATTTTCCATTCCTTTCCTTATGATACATAGCATTCTATTTGCTCTCTTGGCTGCCGCTGCACACTGGGCCGAGGGTTTTAACATGCTATCCACAACGCCGCCTAAATCTTTTTCCTGGGTGGTGGTTCCTAATGTGGAACCTTGCATCATGTAACCATAGTTTGGGTTGTTCTTCCCTAGGTGCATAACTTTGCACTTGTCCACATTAAATTTCATCTGCCATTTTGATGCCCAGTCTTCCAATTTATCAAGATCCTCTTGCAATTTTCCACAATCCTCTTGGGTTTTAACAACTTTAAATAGTTTGTGTCATCTGCAAATTTGATAACCTCACTCGTTATTCCACTTTCCAGGTCATTTATGAATATGTCAAAAATCAGCAGACCCAGCACAGATCCCTGGGGTACACCACTATTCACCTTTCTCCATTGGGAAAATTGGCCATTTAGCCCAACCCTCTGCTTTCTATCTTTTAACCAGTTCCTGATCCACAGTAGTACACTGCCTCCTATCCCATGACTCTTTAGTTTTGCCAAAAGTCTCTGATGAGGGACCTTGTCAAAGGCTTTCTGAAAGTCTAGATACACTATATCAACCGACTCACCTTTCTCCACCTGTTTATTCACACTCTCAAAAAAACATAACAGATTAGTAAGACAAGATCTTCCTTGTCTAAAGCCATGTTGGCTGTCTCCCATTAGGCCATGACTATCTACATGCTGAGTAATTTTATTCTTTATGATGGTTTCTACTATTTTTCCCGGTACTGACGTGAGGCTCACCGGTCTGTAGTTTCCCGGATCACCGCTGGAACCCTTTTTAAAAATTGGCATTACAATGGCGATCCTCCAATCTTCAGGTATTACAGATGATTTTAATGAAAATTCACAGATTACTAATAGCAGGTCTGCAATTTATTTTATTTATTTATTTATTACAGTTTCTTATGTACCGCGCTATTTAGAATCAGCGCGGTTTATATCATAACATAACGACCATAACGACAAGCTGTCAGGTTTTACATCGAACAGGAGTACAAACTTGGATAACAGGGTTAACTATATACATAAGCTATTTACACTGTAGATAATACATGTAAGGGCCATTCTAGATTGGGTCATATTTCAATGGTCTCATATTTCAGTTCTTTCAACACCTTTGGATGTATACCATCCGGCCCAGGTGATTTGCTACTCTTCAGTTTATCTAATAGTTGTAATACACATCTTCCCGATGTATCGATATTTCCTTCAATTCTTCCGCACCTTTAAATACCACTTCAGTCATGGGTAACATCCTTACATCTTCCTCAGTAAAGACCGAACCAAAGAATTCATTCAGTCTCTCCGTTATCGCCTTGTCGCCTCTTAGTGCCCCTTTAACTCCTCTTTCATCTAATGGACCGACTGACTCTCACAGGGTTTTTGCTATGAATGTACTTGAAAAAAATCTTTATTTTGTGTTTTTGCTTCCGCAGCAAGCTTCTTCTCAAATTCTCCCTTTGCCTGCTTTATCAATGCCTTGCATTTGACCTGCCAGTGCTTGTGCTGTTTCCAGGTTTTGTCGTTTGGCTCTTTTTTTCCATTTCCTGAAAGATGCTTTTTTGGCAACAGCCTCTCTGACCTCACCTTTAAACCATGCTGGCAGGTTTTTTTGGACTTCCTTCCACTTTTCTTAAAGCGTGGAATACAGCTGGTCTGGGCTTCCAAGATAGTATTTTTCAACAACACCCAAGCTTGATGTAAGTCTCTAACCTTTGCAACTGCTCCTTTTAGTTTTTCCTTAACTATTTTCCTCATTTTATCATAGTCTCCCTTTCGAAAGTTAAAAGGTACTACTTTGGATTTCCTTACTATCCCTCCTCCACTAATTAAATCAAAGGCGATCATGCTATGATCACTATTGGACAGCAACCTTGGGCCGGAAGGACTGGGGTTTCTAGTCCCACAGGTGCTCCTTGTGGTCTTGGGCAAGCCACTTAACCCTCCATAGCCCATGTTCCCTGTAAAATAGTTATCTCCAAACTATAATGCCCTGTTCAATGTAATTTCAGTTTGTTCAATGTAAACCGCACTGATGCAGAATAGAGTGGTATATAAGAGAATGTAAATAAATAAATAAATATTGCCAAGTGGTCCCAACACCCTTATCTCTTGCACCAGATCTGGTGTTCCACTAAGGACTAGGTCTAATATGGCTTCCGCTCTGGTCAGTTCATGAACCAGTTGCTCCAAGAAGCAGTCATTTATGTCATCTAGGAACTTTATCTCCCTAGCATGTCCTGCCGTGACACTGACCCAGTCGATACCGGGGTAATTGAAATCACCCATTATTATTACCGCGCTGTAACTTTTGTTAGCTTCCTTGATTTCTTTGAGCATTTCATCATCCATTTGTTCATTCTGGCCAGGCGGTCGATAGTACACACCCACTGCCATCGCCTTCCCCTTTTTACATGGAATTTCAATCCATAGAGATTTTACAGCAAATTTTGTTTCCTGCAAAACTTTAATCCTTTCTGACTCAATGCCCCTCTCTAACAGAGCGCAACCCCTCCACCAATTTGATCAGCTCTATCATTATGATATAGTTTGTACCCAGGTATCAGTGTCCCACTGGTTGTCCTCCTTCCACCATGTCTCTGATATTCCAATCATATCTAACCTCTCATTTAGTGCTATATATTCTAACTCTCCCATCTTATTTTTTAGACTTCTAGCATTTGCATACAAGCATTTTAGAGACTGTATTTTATTCATATTAATTTGGCTATTGGTAGACATGGGTAATTTGGGATCTTTAAGCTCTGTCTGCTCCATACTCGAGGGCATTTGGGCTACTTTACCCTTTTTTGGACCCTCTCTGCTTTTGATAGTATCCTTCAAGGATACATTCTTTCGAACCATACGCTCTTGGGCGACTGTCGGCTTATCCAAACCTTTTTTAAACCCACCTACACTAACAGTTTTTACTATATCCTCCAGTAACGAATTCCAGAGTTTGATTATGCGTTGACTGAAAAAATATTTTTTATTATTAGTCTTAAATGAGTAACACTGTAGCTTCATTGCATGTCCCCTAGTCGTTCTACTTTTTGATGGCGTAAATGATAGATATACATTTACCCGTTCCACTCCATTCATTAATTTATAGACCTCTATCATATCTCCCCTCAGCTGTTTCTTTTCCAGGTTGAAGAGCATTAACCTTTTAAGCCTCTCCTTATAGGGTTATCCCTTCCATCCCCTTTACCATTTTGGTCGCTCTTCTCTGTACCTTTTCTAATTCCACTATATCCTTTTTAAGATACGGCGACCAGAATTGCACACAATATTCAAGGTGCGGTCGCACCATGGAACGATACAGAGGCATAATATCCTTTGTTTTAGTTTCCATTCCTTTCCTTATGATACCTAGCATTCTATTTGCTCTCTTGGCCACCGCTGCACACTGGGTGGAGAGTTTTAACATGTTATCCACGATGACACCTAAATCTTTTTCCTGGGTGGTAGTTCCTAACGCGGAACCTTGCATCATGTAACCATAGTTTGGGTTGTTCTTTCCTAGGTGCATAACTTTGCACTTGTACACATTAAATCTCATCTGCCATTTGGATGCCCAGTCTTCCAATTTATCAAGATCCTCTTGAAATTTTCCATAATCCTCATGGGTTTTAACAACTTTAGTTTTGTGTCATCTGCAAATTTGATAACCTCACTTGTTATTCCCTTTTCCAGGTCATTTATGAATATGTTAAAAAGCAGCAGACCCAGCATACATCCCTGGGGCATTCCACTATTCACCTTTCTCCAATGGCAAAATTGGCTATTTAACTGTACCCTCTGCTTTATATGTTTTAACCAGCTCCTGATCCACAGTAGTACACTGCCTCCTATCCCATGACTTTTTAGTTTTGCCAAAGGCTTTCTGAAAGTTCAGATACACTATATCAACTGACTCACCTTTGTCTACCTGTTTATTCACATCTTCAAAAAAACATAACAGATTAGTAAGACTAGATCTTACTTGTCTAAAGCCATGTTGGTTGTCTCCCATTAAGCCATGACTATCTAAATTTTCAGTAATTTTGTTCTTTATGATGGTTTCTACCATTTTTCCCGGTACTGACGTCAGGCTCACCGGTCCGTAGTTTCCGGGATCACCCCTTGAACCCTTTAAAAAAAAATTGGCGTTACATTGGCCATCCTCCAATCTTAAGGAATTACATATTATTTTAATGATAGTTCACAGATTACTAATAGCAGGGTCTGCAATCTCATATTTCAGTTCTGTCAACACCCTTGGATGTACACCATCTGGTCCAGGGTGATTTTCTATTCTTTGGTTTACCAAATAGTTGTAATACATCTTCCCGGTGTATCGATATTTCTTTCAATTCTTCCGCAGAATCACCTTTAAATAGCACTACATCTTTCTCAGTAAAGACTGAATCAAAGAATTCATTCAGTCTCTCCGCTATGGCCTTGTCCCCTCTTAGTGTCCATTTTACCCCTCTATCATCTAATGGTCCAACAGACATTCGCACAGGTTTATTGCTACAAATGTACTTGAAATAGCGAATAGTGGACTCTCTCAAAACCAACAGGTTGCATGATCAGAGGCAAAATAGTTTTACCAAAGGACAATCTTGCCAAACAAATCTGATTGATTTCTTTGACTGGGTGACATCACGGGCATGTGATGGATGCCATCTACCTGGATTTCAGCAAAGCCTTTGATGCTGTTCCTCAACAGCTTGGGGATGGGTCCCAAGGTGGTGAACTGGATCAGAAATTGGTTGACTGATCGACGAAAGAAGGTGATGTTAAAAGGAACTCACTCAGAAGAAAGGAAGGTGATTAGCAGTGTGCCCCACTTGCTGAAGGACTAAATGGAAAAATCTGTCTTTTTGCAGATGACACAAAAATTTGCAACAGAGTGGACTCCCCTGAGGGAGTGGAGAACATGAGGAAAGATCTACAAAAGCTGGAAGAATGGTCTAATGCTTGGCAGTTAAGATTTAAATGTGAAGAAGTGCAGTGTCATGCACTTAGGAAGCAGAAATCCAAGGGAAATGTACGTGATAGGGGGCGAGAGGTTGGTGTGTACGAACCAGGAGAAGGACCTTGGAGTGATTATTTCTGAGGATCTCAAGATGGCAAAACAGTGCGACAAGGCAGTGGCAAAAGCCAGAAGAATGCTGGATTGCATACAAAGAGGAATTACCAGCAGAAAGGAAGAGGTACTAATGCCACTGTACAAGTCACTGGTGATGCCTCATTTGGAATACTGTGTTCAGTTTTGGAGATCATGGGGCTTGTTTACAAAGCCGCGGTAGCGGTTTCAGATCGTTATCGGAGCCATGGCCCCATTGATTTCAATGGGGCCGCGGCTCTGATAACGATCGGAAACCGCTACCGCAGCTTTGTAAACAAGCCCCCATATCTCGCAAAGGATATAAAAAGACTGGAAAGAGTTCAGAGGAAGGCAATCAAAATGATTTGGAGCCTGTGTCAGAAGACTTATGAGAAGAGACTTGAAGACCTAAATACGTACACTCTGGAGGAGAGGAGGGACAGGGGATAAGGAGTATTAATGAACAAACAAACCTCTTCCAAAGACGGGGAAGCTGTAAAACTAGAGCGTATAACATGAAGCTGAAAGGGGTAAATTGAAAGGCAATGTCAGCTAATACATTTTTACTGGAAGGATGGTGGATGCTTGGAATGCCCTCTCGAAGGAAGTGGTGGGGGCAAATACATTGACAGAAATCAAAATGGCATGGGACAGACACAGCAGAACCCTTTATAGCAACAGGATAAAATCAAAATAAACGTAACTCTCTTATATCTCAACAAATAGGGGTGCCCTACAAGGAGCAGTGGGTACACCCCCCCAAAAAAAAGGGTATTGGGAGTGGTGACCTGCAAGGAGCAGCAGGTGCACATACTCTTGCCACCTTGCTGGACAGACTAGATCAGGGGTCTCAAACTCAAATTGCTTTGAGGGCCAAATGAGGACTTGTAGAGTAACCCGGGGGCCGCACAAGACGCAGGCCTCATTTGCATAAGGGCATCATTTGCATAAATATTTGCATAATGTTACCATACACTAACTTTTAGTAAACATGCCTCTTAATGAGTGTATGGATAAAGAAAGACTAAACGATTTCTACATTACTATAAACCAGTGCCAACCGCCAGGCACATTAGGAACTACTAGAAACACTGCTCATTTAGAACCCATAGCAAACCTGCCATGTCCTAACAGCACTACCAGGACTCACAAAGCACCATACCCTAACTATCAAAAGGCAACACTGCAAATATTAAATCAACACATTTCAGAGAATAACAATACATGACCTACTCGGGAAAGAGAACAAGTGGCAATGTCAAATAGGAATTACATAAACAGAATACCTCAGCTCAGTTACACATGCAGAACATACACCATCACCAAACAAGGAATCACAATTTAGAAACAGGAAGACAATTAAACTGGGAACCCCAAAAGCCAAACTTAGAATGTACAACACTGTAGAAATAAAACTATAAATTGATTTCCTCTTGTATTAAATAAAGTGCAGACGTTAAAAATGCACATTTCCAAGAACTGACATATTTCAGTTAATAAATTCAAAATAAAGAGATATTTTTCTACCTTTTGTGCATTTTTTTTTCAGTTGCAATTGTTCCAGCCACTTTCTTCTGGTTTCTTTCTTCGTGTCTTCTGCTAACGCTCCATTGTCTGCTGTCCATTTGTCCTTTCTTCTTTCCTAGTTTTTTTTCCATTCTCTCTACATCTGCTTTAACATACTAATCATTCTCCTTTTGCTCTTTCCTCATTCCTATTTCATCCACTCAAATTTTACCCCTCCATCCTCAATCCCCACTTACTCTCCCAATACCCGGCCAATTGTAGATTTTTCTTCCCTCCCACACAAAATATATTTCCCCTCTCCATTTCACTCTCCCAGCCCCATCCCATTCTAATCGTCCCCCAACATCAACTCCCTTCTAGCTCCTGCCCCACCCAGCATCCGCTCCCTTCTAGTCCCCGCATCATCAGCCCATTTCCAGTCCTAGCTCCCTCCCCTCGCAGCCCATTTCCTTTCCAAGCCCCCCTCCCCATCAGCCCATTTCCATTCCAAGCCCCCTTCCACTCAGCCCATTTCCATTCCAAGACCCTGTCCCCATCAGCTATTTGCAGTTCAAGCTCCCCCTTCTACTAGGCCCATTTCCAGTCGTAGCCCCCCCCTCTCATCAGCCCATTTCCTTTCCAAGCCCCCCTCCCCATCAGCCCATTTCCTTTCCAAGCCCCCCTCCCCATCAGCCCATTTCCATTCCAAGCCCCCTTCCACTCAGCCCATTTCCATTCCAAGACCCTGTCCCCATCAGCTATTTGCAGTTCAAGCTCCCCCTTCTACTTGGCCCATTTCCAGTCCTAGCACCCCCCCCAGTCCATTACCAGTTCTAGCCCCCCCCATAGCCCATTATCAGTCCTAAGCCCCCCAACAGCCCACTTCCAGTCCTAACCCTTCCATCGCCCCATCTTCATTCTTAGCCCCCCCATAACCCCATTTTCAGTCTTAGCCCCCCAATCAGACCACCTCCAGTCCTAAGCCCCATCTGTCCATTACCAGTCCTAACCCCCATCACCCCATTTTCAGTCCTAACCCCCCCCCCCCATTACTAGTCCTAACCCCCCCTCCTCACCTCAAACTTCCTTCAAACTGAGTTCTTCAGCCCGTTGAACTTTCTACCTCAGCCATCTGCCACAATCCCACTGCTGCTGGTGGCATTTTGCCAGGTCCACGACCTCCAAAACAATGAAGAAGGACCACTCCAAGAGATTTAAAGCCCCTGACTCTAAGATGGCGGAGGTGATGCCGGCCAGCCCGCGAGCAGCCAAGTTGAGTGGAAACATAGTAGAAGAAGTGCCTGCAGCTGTTGTTAAGGTTCTGGATGGCCGGTTCCAGGGACTGTTGAAACAAATGGTCAAGATCTCTCAGTCTGTAGTGTAGTGGAATGTCTGGGGGGGTAACAAACTGAATCTCTAATCTGGAGGACATGGATCCTACCCAAGTGGCCATGATTCAGAGACTGGAGAAACTCGTGGAGCAGCAGGCCACTAAAATTGATGATTTAGAGAACCAGGGCAGACGGAAAAAACCTTTGCATAGTGGGAATCACCAAATCTGTGGCCGAGCCTGAGTTGCGCAGTTTTTCGGAGACTTGGATCACCCTCCACCTCAAGCATGGAGACTTACCTGGCAAGCTCATTACAGAATCAACTGTCCCGCGGCCCCTTCCCGTCTGCCCGGCAGAGCCCTCAGCTGTCAGCTCCATCAGCGGCAGCTTTCAGAGCCGCGAAGAGAAGAGTGATTTCCCTCTCGCGGCTCTGTTAGCCTGCCGGGGCTGATGGGAATTCCCATCTGCCCCGGCAGGCTTAACAGAGCCGCGAGAGGGAAATACTACTCTCTTCGCGGCCCTGAAAGCTGCCGCTGATGGAGCTGCGAAGATGCTTTGCCGGGCAGATGGGAAGGGGCCGCGGGACAGTTGATTCTGCTGCTGCCACGCAGCGGCAGCAGAAGCCGGGGGGTTTTTTCCCTCTGCATCGCGGGCCGCACAAAGGTCTCTCGCGGGCCGCGTGTTTGAGACCCCTGGACTAGATGGACCATACTGGTCTTTACCTGCTGTCATGCTAAGTGCTACTAAGTATTTGTGACATGGATTGGCCACTGTTTGAAACAGGAGACTGGGCTTGATCGACCCTTGGCTGACCCAGTCTAGAAAATCTTACGAAATCAAGCTATTTCCTCTCAGTTTTTCAGATTTTCTTCAGGAGTTGAGAAAATCCATCCACCATCTGCTGGAGACAGAAGAATACGGAGGTGCCCTCTAATAGCTCATGGTGATAGGAACATAATGGCGTCATTGAAACTTGGCTGTGTCATTGGCTGTCTCCACCTATCTACTTGTAGAGGAACACAACCCATTTGTCTGGACTGGTCTAGCAGGACGCTATGGAATTTCTTTTTTTCCCCCCCAAACTTGTAGTTCATAATTGAATAGGATTCAGAAAGGTGGATTGCAAATAAATAAGTGCCCAAACATGGCAAGTTTGAGAAAAATAAAATTTAACAGACTCTTTTTCTTCAATACAGCTCGAAAGCCAGAGGGACCTACATCAGAGAACACCCTCAATCATGGCCATACTCCATTTACTGCAGTTTCAGAAAAGAGAGAACTAAAACCAAAATTTGCACACAGCAACTCCAGAAAATCAGGACTCACATTTAAATTGATTACATCTTGAATCATATGTTTGTTCCAAAAGAATCTGTCATCCACCTGGGAAGAAAATACACAAAATAAGTGTTTCAAAAACAACAGTTATTTTGCATGTCACTGACAATGGGTATGTTCTGCTGATCCCAAAATACAGGATGACCACAAGGAAGGAAGTTCTAATAAGGGATTTTTGTGCATAAAGCAATGTCTTATGCACAATAATAGGGTTTATAAAATTGACCATCCTATATGCACTTCTGTTTAACCAGACCCAGTGGAGGCATTCTTGGGAGGGAAGGATGGAAAGGGGGGGGCGTTTACATTTATGCTTTATAACATATGTGTATATAAATAAATCAACCTGAAAATTTTGCACAATGCAGAGGTGTAAACAGATGTGTGTAAATTCCCTAAGGTAATTTTCCAAGTGGAAGTATATATGTACCTTCATTTTGAAAATTCACCAGTACCTAAGTATGCATCTGTGCACTTATAAGACCACATGTTTTATATACTTGCCATGGTTTTAATTTTATAATCTTTCTCCAAAAACCTCTGCACATGGCCTTCCCTTACTGCACAGTCCACATCACATAGTAAAAACCTAGCTGCCTGTTTCAGGAAATTTCATCTTGTACGAGACCACAAAAGTTGAGATAAAGGTTGCAGAAACACCATATATCAACTATAGGTACTCACATAGTGAAACCAATTTAATTAAGAAACTGGAAAATTCTAGCCAGGGTCTCAACACCACAGACATGTGATCTCATAAGCCCCCTTTCTCTTCCAAAAGAAGGCTAAAAACCGTCTTTAATATCAATCATCCTATGAAAAGTTAATAAGTGTAAGCTCCATAGGGACAGTCTCTTCTATGATGGTTATGCCAGACTAACGAAATTAAAGGAGTGTACCATTTTGCTACAGTGATCCCCTAGGTAGCTGCTGCAAAGGCAATTTCCAGCTTCTATATTACCCAGTGACCTAGAAAGAGTAAATTAGACTTACCTGCTAATTGTTGTTCCTGAAGGAACGCCAGGCTAGTCCCGGACCACTGAGTTGTCACCATCCTCTAGCAGCTTGGAGACTAAGACAAATCATTTCTTCTTGTGATGTCACTGGTATATCCTCAGCGGATCCGCCTCCTGACACCAGTAGCCTATTGACAAAGCAGACTCAACGGAGCAACAATTAAGTAGAAAACAATCCTAACAATAAACCATATGAAACTAACCAACACCGCAAATAAAAGGCTACGGAACACAAGAGAGACAGCTGAATGAACAGCTTTAGCCCCTCCCCGAGCCTTCTACGCCCACCCAACAGGAGGTCTCTCTTCCTCCCCTTTAGGTGCAGTGAAGGCACGTTCCAATAGTAATGATAGCGCAACCGCCCCCGGCATTCTCTTACCTGTAACTGCCTGCGCTTCAGGCTGCAGCCTTTAATCCAATGACCGGGAGGTTACGGGACTAGCCTGGAGTTCCTTCAGGAACAACAATTAGCAGGTAAGTCTAATTTACTCTTCCTTATCATCCCTCCAGGCTAGTCCCGGACCACTGGGTAAGTACCTGAGCAGTGTAAAACAACAAAACTTTATCGGGAGGGACCTGCTAAGCCAGCCTGAAGAACCGCTAAACCAAAACAAGTATCCCTCTCCGCCTGAACATCCAGACGGTAATGCTTGACAAAGGAATCCAGCGAGGACCAGGTAGCTGCCTTGCAAATTTCTACTGCCAGAACCAACTGGCACTCCGCCCAAGAAGAAGCCTGAGCTCTAGTCGAATGCACCCTAAGCCCCATGGGCACCTCTCTGCCCTTCAAGATGTAAGCAGACTCTATCGTCGACTTCAACCAACGAGCTATGGTTGCTTTAGCAGCCGGTAGCCCTTTCCGAGGGCCACCAAAGAGAATGAAAAGCCTATCTGACTTGGGAAAACTCACGGTCCTCCGCAAGTAAGTCCTCAAAGTACGTCGCACGTCTAAGAGATGCAATCTATGGGAGGAAGCATCTGAGACCTGCCGACGAAAAACCGGTAAAGTCACAGACTGATTCACATGAAATCCCAAAACGACCTTCGGCAGAAAGGACGGAACTGGCCGCACCACCACCTTGTTTTCATAGAAGGAAAGGAAAGGCTTCCTACAAGATAAGGCTTGCAACTCCGAAATTCTGCGAGCCAAACATATCGCCACTAAGAACACCACTTTAAAGGTAAGATCCTTTAAGGACACTTCCCTTAAAGGCTCAAATGTCTCTCTGCCCAAGGCATCCAGAACAAACGGAAGATTCCAACTTGGCACCTCTTGACGACACGGCGGACGAAGCAGAGAAACGGCTCGTAAGAAACTCTTTACATCCGCATGCGCGGCTATCGTCTGCCCCCGAATCTTACCTCTGTAGCCTGCCACCGCCACCACTTGCACTCTCTCAAGGATGCGGCCGCTAAACCCTTTGAGACCTCCCTGCAAAAAGGCTAACACCTGGGGAACAGACGCCCGCAAAGGCTCCACCTTCGCCTCCGCACACCAGGCTTCAAACACTCTCCAAATACGCACATAGGCTAAAGAAGTAGAACGCTTCCTAGACTTCAATAAGGTGGTAATGACCGATGCCGAATACCCCTTGGCCTTCAGCCTAGCCCTCTCAAGAGCCAGGCCGTAGGCAAGAACCGACTTATCTGAGGCATTCGCAACAGCCCCTGAGTCAGCAGATCGTCCCGCAGCGGCAGACACCACGGCCTGTCCCCCACGAGCCTCAAGAGGTCAGCGTAGCAGGGCCGCCTCGGCCAGTCCGGGGATATCAACAACACTTTGCCCCTGTGACGCTCTGTTGTACCACCCTGCCTATCAACACCCAGGGTGGAAAAATGTACAGGAGTCCTTCTTCCGGCCACTTCTGAATGAGAGCATCCAGACCCTCTGATATTCGCTCTCTTCTTCTGCTGAAGAAATGCTCTACCTTGGCGGACCGGAACGTCGCCATGAGGTCCATCACCGGAGTCCCCCAACGGCGTACCAACAGCTCGAACACCTCCCGATGAAGGACCCACTCTCCCGGATTTACCTTCACGTGACTCAGGAAATCTGCTTCCACATTGTCCACTCCGGCTACATGCGCCACCGAGCGCACCATCAAATTCCGTTCCGCCCACTCAAACAACATCCCGGCTTCCTCCTCCATGGCCATACTGCCGGTGCCGCCCTGCCGACTGACATAGGCTACCGCCGAGGCATTGTCGGACAACATGCGAACCGCCGAGTTTCGCAGCGTAACCTGACACACCCGCAATGCCAGGCGAACTGCTCTCAACTCCAATCGGTTGATAGACCAGGTCTTCTCCTGCTCGGACCACCAGCCCTGGGCAAAGCCCCCTGCACGTGAGCACCCCAACCTGATAAACTGGCGTCCGTCGTCAAGGGAACCCAAGGAAGCGCCTCCAACGGCATGCTCCTGCTCAACACCTCCGCCCTGGTCCACCAGAGCAACGCCCGCCACGTCTCCGGCAGCCACGGGAGGCGGTGCGACAGGGGATCGCGCTGATGAGACCATCTCCGGAGCAATGCCCGCTGTACTGGCCTCATGTGCGCCCTTGCCCATGGGACTAGCTCGATAGTTGCTGCCATAGTCCCGAGCATCTGCATGTAGTGCCACGCTACGGGCAAACCTCTGTGCAGAAACTGCCGGACGAGCGACCTGAGACTTCTTACCCTGTGCCGCAGCAGATAAACCTTTCCTGTCTGCGTATCAAACAACGCTCCCAAATACTCCAGCCGCTGAGACGGCACCAAACTGCTCTTGGGCATATTCATCACCCAACCTAGGCTCTGCAGAAATTCTACCACTCTCGCCGTTGCCTTTGTGCTCTCGACCTGGGACTTTGCACGGATTAACCAGTCGTCTAGATACGGGTGCACCAGAATGCCCTCTTTTCTCAATGCAGCCGCTATGACTACCATCACCTTGGTGAATGTTCTCGGGGCTGTGGCCAACCCGAAGGGCAACGCCCGGAACTGAAAGTGTCCCATGAGAAATTGGTGATGCTCGTGCCGTATGGGGATATGCAGATACGCTTCCGAGAGGTCCAGGGACGTCAGAAACTCCCCCTTCTGAACCGCTACTATTACCGACCGGAGCGTCTCCATCCAAAAATGCTGCACTCGCAGACAGCGGTTTACGCCCTTTAAATCTAAGACTGGTCGAAAGGTACCCTCGTTTTAAAGGTACCCTCCTTTTTTGGAACCACGAAATAAATGGAGTATCAACTGCATCCGTGTTGCTCTCGAGGTACTGGCTCTATCGCCTGGAGAGCCAATAACTTCAAAACTGTCTCTCGAACGGCGTTGCATTTGACTTGAGATTTGCAAGGGGACTGAACAAAAAACTCTGACCGGCTGGTGGAACTCCAACGCATACCCTTCGCGGACCAGCTCCAGTATCCACCGGTCGGACGTTATTTCGGCCCAGGCAGGGTAAAAATCCCTTAGCTGACCTCCAACTGGGATCACACCTGCCTGGGCCTGCCTGATCTCATTGCGACTTTCGGAAATTCAAGGAAGAGGCAGGGGCCCCAAAGCTCCTACCTGCCCCCCGAAATCCTCGAAAACCTTGGTTTCTGATCGGAAACCTTCCCCGGCTAGCCTGACTAAACCTTGGGTAACGAAAACGCCGAAACTCTCGCTGCTGCGGCCCTTTGCCTGCAGCCGCAGGACAGCCCTGTTTTGGACGATCCTCCGGGAGTCTACCACCCTTACACTCCCCCAGCTCTTTCACCAGCTTGTCCAAATCATCTCCAAAAAGTAACTTTCCTCTGAACGGCAGCTTGCTTAACCTAGATTTTGAGGAAGCATCCGCAGACCAATTGCGTAGCCAAAGATAACGACGCGCCGCTACCACCGACGCCATGCTCTTCGACAAACTGCGGATAAGATCATAATGGGCATCCGCCAAATACGCCGTCCCGGACTCCAGCTGTACCGCTTCCCCCGAGTTCTCCCCATTAGGATCGGAGGGCAGCCTCTGAGACCAGCGCAGGCAGGCTCTGGCTACCCAAGCCCCACAAATAGCCGCCTGTACCCCTAAGGCATTGATGTCAAACACCTGTCTCAGCAAAGCATCTAGCTTACGGTCCTGCATATCGTTAAGGGCCGCAGCCCCCTCTACTGGAATGGTAGTCTTCTTTGTGACCGCTGAGACGGCCACATCCACTCTAGGAGGTTTGAATATCTCGCGGTCCTGGTCCACCACGGGGTAGAGTCTCCCCATTACCCTAGTCCCTTTTAGAGCAGCCTCTGGCAGATCCCACTCTTCTTGAATCATTTCCGTTATCACTCTAAGCACCGGGAAGGCCCTCTGGGTTTTCCGAAAGACCTGTAGCAAGGGATCCTCCAACATAGCATCCTCCGCCGGCCCAGGCAGCGGCATGTTTAATGCCTTGAGCGTCTCGTCTATGAGAGCGGGCAATTCGTCCCTCCGAAATACTCTCACGACCCTCGCCTGATCTTCTTTGTCGTAATCTCACCTTCCTCCAATTCATCTTCCAAGTCTAGGTCCAGCTCCCCCCCTCATCCGATAGCCCTCCTTCAGAGTCCAGAGACTTCTTGCTACGGTCCCTCTTGGACCTCTTAGCCAGACTTCCCAGCGCTCCCCCCACCTCCGGGGTAGCCTGCCGTTTAATTCCACGAATCTCATCCAAGCCAGGCGTCCCCAGGACCTTATGCTGGCCCCCTAAGGCCTGCTGGATCAGGGCTACAAACTCCTTGGAAAATATGGCTGCCAATCCCCCCGGCATGGCCGCTGCCGTCCTTGGGGGATTCAGTGATGAGGAGGGCCCTGCCACAGGCTCACCGAACTGTATCCCCGGTGACTCAGGCTCAGTAATTACCAGGGAGTCCCGCTGATCCCCAGCTTTAATCTCCAGATCGCGCTCCATTGTGGAAGCCCCCTGCGCACACCTCCTTCAAAGACCGGTATCCATCGAGGCACTACGTTTGGCACCACAAATCAAGCAACGCGGCTTGGACGGCATGCCCCAAGGCCCCGGGAGCCAGAGGGGAAAAGAACCCGAAAGGAAACCTCCCCCCTTTAGCGCATACGGGCCTACTACTAAATTTCTAATTTCGTGTAATAACCTTTCCTTTCAGTCTCTCTCCTTTCTAACTCTTTTTTTCTTTTCTTTTTTTTTTTTTTTTTTTTTTTTTTTACAACGCCTTGCGAAAAACAACAACAAATGTGACCGAAGCCAGGTAAGCTAAGACAGACAAGGCTGTCGCGGCCCAGAGCCTTCCCGCTCAAATCCGCGTTCTCCTCAGGCCTGCCTAGGCCGTCTGCTTTCTCCCGCCCTGCCTCGACGCGGCAGGGCTGTCAGGCTCCAAATAGCCTGCCCGGAGTGAGCCTGCACCCTATGAGGAGATATATCCCCGAAGGGCTAAAGGACCCGCTTAAACGGACTCTCCCCAATTGCCTCCAGTGTACGTCCAGACACGCACGCAACCGCGGAGGATGGCTCCGGGCCGCAGACAGCGCTACCCTCGCGCCCTGCTCGAGGCCTGATACTCTGCTTCTGACAGGACTGCTGACATCGTCGGAAGCAGGAGACAGCAGGAGATCGCACCGGGTCTTACCCTCTTCGATGCTCCTGCGACTGGGACTCTTCACAGCGCCGCAGGAAGCACATCTGCCGGCGCTGACTGAGTGTCCCCCTTCAAACATGAAGAGAGAAACTACATCTGCAAACCCCCAAAATAAAGCAGGAGAGGTAGGAAGACAGAGGAGGGGGGAAAAAAACTGTGAAAGAAAAAGCGGAGGGGCAGGGAGAAAAAAGGACCTCCTGAACCTAACCTCCACCGGGCTACCAAAAACAAACCCCCTCCCCCTTGCTCTTCGTTTTTTTTTTTTCCAATCAAAATTAAAGTAAACTAACTCTAAAAACTCTAAATTCAGCCCTCTCCTTAATTGCTCCTCTGCTGTGCCTGGACCATCAGGCACACCAATCCTCCAGACTAAGAGAACTGGTGTCAGGAGGCGGATCCGCTGAGGATATACCAGTGACATCACAAGAAGAAATAATCTGTCTTATTCTCCAAGCTGCTAGAGGATGGTGACAACCCAGTGGTCCGGGACTAGCCTGGAGGGACGATAAGGAACCATGATTTCTTTGTGGAATAGAAAGAAGTACTATGACTTACCCCTACATTCCTGAAGGACCATTGAAAGCCTCTTACTTAGAAATCCCTGTATGTTGTAAAGGTAGGAGAGTTGGGAGAGAAACATGGTTGCCTAAGTGGCAGCTGAAAGGGGGGGAAGTGGGGATACAGTCCCAACAGAAAAACTGCATGTATCCACCAGATGCCAAAGTGAGAACAAAAAGATAAAGTGGAATTGATAAAGGAACCTATATTGGCTCGAAGGTATGAACTGAAGATTCATTTAAACACTGAGGATTCCCTTACTTACAGAGGTTGAGCTACTCAAGAATCAGAGAAAGGACAACTGGGGGAGGTTCAGGGACAAAATAAATTCCAGGGATCAGAGAGATTAACTAAACGATTATTTCTTACCTTGCACCACTGAACTAATCTCTTATTGCATTAGCAATACATACATATTGGAACAGCACTTCATTCTCCAGCTATGGTTCATTGCTTTACATAAGATCATTCCAACTCTGTGACTGACCCCTGGATATAATAACCCCCTCATAGGAGCATTTATATATAAGGATGTAGTTTGTATTTATTTATTTTATTTATTTAACAGGATTTTTATACCTCCTTCTCATACAATTAAAGCGGTTTACATAAAACTCAATAGTGTTAAGAGAACTCAATGAACAATTCAGGTAGAAGTGGCATGCGGGAGGTGCCTGGAGGCAGAACTTATATACATAGCAACATATTTAGCTGGGTTAACTGTAATTCAGGTTTGAGCAGTGAAGTGGCAGGACTAGGTGCTGTCTTTAAAGTGGTCAGTGAAAAGAAAGGTCTTGAGAAGTTTTCGAAAGTTTTAAGTGGTTCTGATTTTTTATGGCAAATTGTTCCAGATGACAGGAGCAGTTAAGGAGAAAGCTCTCTTCGTGGTAGATTTGCCTTAGTGTAGGAGCTAGGAATTGATATTGTCTCTCTGGTGTTCAGTCTCTTCGGTCTGCAGCTCGAATTTGAAGAGAGAGAGAGGACAGACTCATCTTGAGGGAAAAACAGCAGCCCCCCTCCTGTCCCGTGAAGCTTAGACAACTACAAGGGCAGCTATACATATGACTGATGGGACTTAAAATACTACCATTTCATCTTAGTTATTTAAACTAGACTAAAACAGCCTCTTATCTATCTGGCTTCATAGTGTTAGGATGTATTTGCTCTTACTATGAGAACCACACTATACTGAAAAACCAACAGTATCAGTTGTGATATCTCGTGCTCAAACCTCATCTGGTGCTGTTGGTGATGTTATTACTGTTATTACCAAGTTCTTGGAATGGATGGTCGAGGCCTGGGGACGACCTCCACTTGTTTGGTCTATTTAGTGATCGGCTGTCACATTACCCCTGTTTCTTTCATATGGGGGAGGGGGTGGGCTGGATAGGAGATTAATACTCTGTAAATAAATGGAAAATGCATCTCTGCATCTGCAAAAACTCCAGCACAGCTGCTATTGTGTGAATTATCTTCTCCTAATTTCAGTGAAGAGACTGGAAAATAAATACAATTGTTCAGATGGTAAATTTGACTGCTGTTCATACTCAGAATGTTACTCACCCTCTTCCATAGTGGAATACTGTTTTTCATACTGGTGCTCTGTCTCTGTACAGAGTTAGTTAAATCATAAGTCAAACTATAATAAAAGGAGTCAGCATCCATGAACATTTTGAAAAGCTCTTCCAACAACCTCCGCTCCAGCTTCTCCTTCTCTTTGACCTAGAAATAACCAAATCACTTTTGTTTAATCTGATAAAAATAAGGTTGTAGACAAACATCACAAATTCTAGAAACCATACTTTTGAGTACAATTCAAGTTCTATCACGGTGCTCACCATCCCTACTTGCTATTACATTTTCTTCTATAGCAAGCAAGGTTGTGGATAGGTATCCTTCAAGTCAGCAGAAGTCAAATCCTACACATTTAATTTGCATACGAGATAAAACAAAAAAATGGAGACATCCAGTAAACAGCCAACTTTATATAACTAGAACCAAACATTAAGCTTTAGTAGTCAATAAAACACAGTTATTTACCTGTAAAAGGTGATCTCTGGGAACAGCAGGAATAAGTCTTCACATATGGGTACCGACGGAGCCTGCGCGGGAATGCTCCCCAGCGTCCAAAAGGAAAGCTTTTGGGAGCATCCCACAGCGCCTGCGCGCTGCCTTCCCGCCTTTCCCAACCGCCTCTCTCCAGTTCGAGTTTTAAGCTGAGACAAAGAGAGAGAGAGAGAGAGAAAGGAAAGGAAAGATAGATAGATACAACTCCTAGGGGAGGTGGGTGGGTTGTGAAGACTTATTCCTGCTGTTCCCAGAGATCACCTGTTACAGGTAAGTAACTGTGCTATATCCAGGAACAAGCAGGAATGAGTCTTCACATATGGGGACTCCCCAGCTAGAGATGCCAGGGAGATCCCAAAGGTTGTGAGTCCCTGATAGGGGCTCCACCTCACCCCCATGGATCTCGGGCATCCAACCAGGGATGGGGGGTAGGAGTTGATTAGGTATGGAACAGGTGTTTGAGAACAGCCTGACCAAACAAGGCAAACAAGAACCCTCCACAAAGTTCTAACATTAACCTTCAAAGCCTTAAACACCCTGACCCCCACAGCTATCAGCAAGATGATACATAAAGTACCACATGATACATAAAGTACCACAGAACAGAATCAGAAGATCCACGATGCAAAACACCCTAGAGGTCCCAAAAGTAATAACGAAATGCACAAAAGCAACAATAAATAGGGCCTTTACGATTTATGCACCTAGAGCATGGAATGCCCTCCCCACCTTTATGCGAAACATCTCGTACCTAACCCACTTCAGGAAGGCATTAAAGCAGCACCTGTTCACTACATACTACCCCGAATCCAGCCTTAGTAATCATACATGTGAACCCTCAAACAATCACTCACTACACCTAAACAATCAGATTCAGTATGAAAAAGGATAATCAACTGATCCCTCAGAAGTACTCCCAGAAATAGAATTTAGATTCCCAGTGTAAATAAGATGTAGATAGGATCTGCCTGAAAACAGATAACAGTGTAAATACAATGTATATAGTTCCCCCAGTTACTTCCAAGTTGATCTCCCTGTTTATTGTAAATACAACTCAGAGTGCCTGTGTTGTATGTTGTTGTTGTTAAGTGCCGTCGAGTCGGAGTCGACTCATGGCGACCCTCTGGATAGCTATCCTAAATTGTGTTCGGTCTTCAGTCAGGCGGCTCATTGACGACAGACTGGTACCCGTAGCTGCTGTTATTGTAGCGATCCATCTCATTGCTGGCCTTCCTCTTTTGCGTTGACCTTCTATCTTGCCAAGCATGATGTCTTTCTCTAATGATCTCTCTCTTCGCATGATGTGTCCGAAGTATGAAAGTCGAAGTCTTGTCATCTGAGCTTCTAAAGAAAGCTTAGGTTTGATCTCCTCTAGTACCGACTGGTTTGTTCTTCGGGCAGTCCATGGTATACACAGTATTCGCCGCCAGCACCATAATTCAAAGGCATCAATTTTCGTCCTGTCTTTTTCACTGTCCAGCTTTCACATCCATATGATGTTATTGAAAATACCATGGCTTGAACAAGTCGAATCTTTGTATGGAGAGACACATCTCTGCTCTTGAGAATCTTATCTAGGTCTTTCATAGCCATTCTGCCAAGAGCAATGCGTCGTCTGATTTCTTGACTGCTTGTTGCTTCTTTATTGATAGTTGATCCAAGTAGGTTAAAGTTGTTCACGATTTCAATTTCTTCTCCTTCAACGATGAACCTGTTGATTATGCCAGTTGTCATGATCTTTGTCTTCTTTACATTAAGGTGAAGGCCCATTTTGAGACTATGTTCTTTGATTGTGAGAAGCAAATGTTTCAGATCATCTTCGCTTTCAGCCAGTAATTTTTATTTATTTATTTAGTATACATTTGTATACCGCTACTTCCAGCGATCAGCAGCGGTTTTGATTACAGATTGGAAATTGTCAAATCATGACAGGAAATTTTTGAGGTATAAACACATTGATTAGACAGGAAAGCACAGCACACAGAGAACTATTTTACAGGGAACATGGGCTATGGAGGGTTAAGTGGCTTTTTGCCCAAGACCACAAGGAGCACCTGTCGGACTAGAAACCCCAGTCCTTCCGGCCCAAGGTTGCTGTCCTCTAGTGGGATTTGAACCCCCGACCTTCCGGCCCGAAGTACCTTGCCCCAACCACTAGGCCACTCCTCCACTCCATATCATCAGCATAGCGAAGGTTGTTGATGAGTCTTCCACCAATCTTCACACCTCTGTTGTCTTCATACAGTCCTGCTTCTCTGATGATTTGTTCTGCATATAAATTAAACAGGTAGGGGGAAAGTATGCAGCCTTGTCTTACACCTTTGCTTATTTTAAACCATTCTGTTTCTCCTTGTTCCGTTCGAACTGTTGCTTCTTGATTAATGTACAGATTACGCAAGAGAACGATCAGGTGTTCTGGTATACCCATGCTTCTTAATGTGGCCCAGAGTTTCTCATGGTTTACACAGTCAAAAGCCTTGCTATAGTCGATAAAGCACAAATAGATATCCTTTTGGTATTCTTTAGTCTTTTCAAGGATCCATCTCACATCCGCAATGATGTCTCTCGTTCCTCGCCCTTTCCTGAACCCTGCTTGCACTTCAGGTAGTTCTTGTTCTAGGTATGGCTGTAGTCTCTTTTGAATAATCTTCAGTAGAATCTTGCTGGCATGTGGGATCAGAGCGATTGTGCGGTAATTTCCACAGTCAGTTGGATCACCTTTCTTTAGTATTGGTATAAACACAGATCTTTTCCAGTCAGTTGGCCATGATGTTGTCTTCCATATTTCTTGACAGAGCCTTGTAAGTACGGTAACAGCTGCATCAGATTGCTGCAATACTTCTATGGGAATGCTATCAATGCCTGGTGCTTTGTTCTTTGATAAGGCTTTCAATGCTGCTTCAACTTCTTCTTTCATCACCAATGGTTCCTGATCATAAGGTATAGGTTGAAACGGCTGTTGGTCCACTTGATCTTTATCATATAAAAACTCTGTATATTCCTTCCACCTTTTCTTGATCTTCTCAGAATCATTCAACATAGAACCTTGAGCATCTTGTAACATTCCAATTCGAGGCTGGAACTTTTTCTTTAACTCTCGCAGCTTTAGGAAAGCCGATCTTGTTCTTCCTCTAATAGTTTCTGCTTCTATTTCCTTGCAAGTGTCATTGTAGTACTTTTCCTTGTCCTGTCTTGCTGCACGTTGGAAATCTCTGTTGAGTTCTGCGCCTGTCTTTCTTTCTCCTTTGGCTTTAGCTTCTCTGCGTTTCTGGGCAATTTTCAGAGTTTCTTCCGTCATCCATTTTGGCCGTTTTTGCTTTTTCACCTTTTGTAGAGACTTCTCACTTTCTTCCAGCACAACCTTCTTGATGTCATTCCATAACTCTTCCGGAGCTCTGTCATTTGTATCTAAAGCAGCAATCGATTTTGCAGGCAGTCTTTAAATTCCAGTGGTATATTCTCAAGGTCATATTTTGGTGCATTCATGAGTGGTTTGCTCTTTTTCAACTTTAGCTTAAGTTTGCATACTAGTAGTTGATGATCTGTACCACAGTCAGCTCCAGGTTTTGTCTTTGTTGATGTTACAGAGCTTTTCCATCGTTGACTTCCACAGATGTAGTCAATTTGATTTTTATACAATCCATTGGGTGAAGTCCATGTGTACAGTCGTCGCTTGTGTTGCTGGAAGAAGGTGTTTGAGATGAATAGATCATTGGTCTTGCAGAATTCTATCAATCTTTCTCCAGCTTCATTTCTGTTGCCAAGTCCATATTTTCCAACTACTTTGCCTTCTTCTTTGTTGCCAACTTTTGCGTTCCAGTCACCCATGACTATCAGGATATCCTGTTTGCATGTTCTGTCAATTTCAGCTTGTACTTGTTCATAGAACTCTTCAATTTCATTCTCTTCTGCAGCTGTTGTTGGGGCATATACTTGAATTATAGTTGATAGGCAATCCTCGTAGACGAATAGAGATTAAGCGTTCGCTGACTGCGTTGTATTTCATTACAGTTCTTGCAAGTTTCTTCTTTATTATAAATGCAACACCATTTCTTCTTTGTTTTTCATTTCCAGTATAGTAGACCATGTGATCATCTGATGCAAAGTGCCCGATGCCAGTCCATTTCAGTTCGCTGACACCCAACAGATCAAGTTGTACACGTTCCATTTCATTCTTGACCACCTCCAACTTCCCTTGGTTCATGCTTCGTACGTTCCATGTTCCAATGTGTAAGACATCTTTACAGCTTCTGACTCTCATTTCATGCGCAGCTACATCAGCAGTCAGACTTCCCGAGGGCTTTGATCCAACCACATCATAAATGCTGGCTTTACTCTGAAAAGTCTTCAGCTCTTCCCCAGTAGCTAGTTGAGTGCCTTCCGACCTGGGAGTCTCATCTTCCAGCACCATAGCACAATTTGTTTTGTTGTAACTATCCATTGGGTTTTCATGGCAAGATACAGAAGTAGATTGCCGGGCCTTCCTTCCGCGCAGTTTAAGTTTGGTGTTGTTGCCGTTGTCACAGAAATGTGATCCTCCGCCGTCAACACTATCCCATTCTGCTGCTGCCCAGATGGGTGGTTTGTCTTCGTCTGGCACCTCAGGGCTGTAAAGGTATGAACCGAGGCCCAGGTGGCCGCTCGACAGATTTGGTCGATGGACACAGAGTTTAGATGAGCCATAGCCCTCACATTGTGAGCTGTGACATGGCTCTCCAGAGAAAGGTTCTTACTCTGGTAGGCGAAGGAAATACACTGAGCAATCCAATTGGACAGAGTTCTCTTAGAGACTGGAAGTCCTAAATGAGAGGGATCAAAAGCAACAAATAGTTGAGAGGACTTTCTATGTTGCTGTGTCCTTTGTAAGTAAAAAGCAAGTGCTCTCTTACAATCCAGGGTATGAAGATTCCTCTCTGCAGTTGATGCATGAGGTCCTGGAAAAAAGACAGGTAAATACACCTCCTGGTTCAGATGAAAAGGTGAGACCAATTTAGGCATAAAGTGTGGATTAGTCCTGAGGACTACCTTGTCATGATGGAACCTTGTATAAGGAGGATTAGCCACCAAGGCTTGCAGCTCACTGATTCGGCGAGCTGAGGTGACTGCAATGAGAAAAATAACCTTCCAGGAAAGGAATTTCAAGGAGGTAGTGGCTAAGGGTTCAAAGGGTGGCTTTATAAGCTGGCCAAGAACCAAATTCAAATCCCATGCCACTGGAGCTGGTCTAATGGGAGGTTTAGTTAAAAGAAGGCCTCTCATGAATCTTGCAATAAGAGGATGAGAGGAAATAGGCTGTCCATTGAGAGGCTTAAGGGATGCTGCAATAGCACTCAAATGGACTCTTACTGAATTCGTTTTAAGGCCTGCAAGGGATAAATGCAGCAAATACTCTAGTAAAGAATTCAGAGGTATTGCAAGAGGGTTAAGACCCTTCTCTGCACACCAAATGGTAAATCTTTTCCATTTAAAAGCATAGGAACGTCTAGTGGAAGGCTTTCTGGAAGCATGAAGGATATCCTTCACTTGCTGAGAAAGATGCAAATCTTGAAGGTCTACGCCTTCAGCAACCAGGCTCTGAGGTGAAGAGACTGGGGATTTGGGTGCCACAATGTTCCCTCCTCCTGGGACAGGTGGTCTGGAGCAGATCCCAAGTCCAGGGAGGGAGCTTGAGAGAGATGCAGAAGTAGATGGTACCACACTTGGCGTGGCCAATGTGGTGCTATGAGGATCATAGACCCCTTGTCTCTCTGAAGTTTGAACAGTGTCTTGGGAATTAGGGGAATGGGTGGAAAGGCATAGAGGAAGTCTTGCCCCCAATGAAGGAGGAAGGCATCCCTGGCCTGAACTCCCTGACACGGAATTCTGGAACAGAACCGGGGAAGTTTGGCATTCCACGGACTTGTAAACAGGTCTATGTCTGGGGTTCCCCAAATTCGGAAGATCCTGGCTATCTGGTCCCCATGGAGGGACCATTCGTGTGGAAGCAGAACTCGACTGAGTTTGTCTGCCCAAGAGTTTTGAACCTCTGGAAGATACACTGCCATGAGATGAATTTGATGCTCTCTGGCGAAGGCCCACAATCTCAGAGCTTCGTTGCAAAGCGACAGAGAGCCAGTCCCGCCCTGCTTGTTCATGTAGAACATGGCTACTTGGTTGTCCGTGTGGATGAGGACTGTCTTGTAGCTGAGCAGGGTGTAGAAGACTCTGAGAGCTAGAAAAATTGCTCTGAGCTCTAAGAGGTTGATATGTAGAGATGTCTCCTGTGAAGACCAGATGCCTTGAGTGGAGAGATCTTGAAGATGAGCTCCCCAACCTCTTGGAGAGGCATCTGTTGTAAGGGTTGCTTGGGGTAACACCTGTTGAAAGGGGGACCCTAGCAACAGATTTTGAGTGGACTTCCACCACTGGAGAGCGCAAAAGAGGCGACTGGAGGTTGCTATTTTGTCTGACAGGCACCCTGATGCCTGGGTCCATTGGGTGGACAGAGTCCATTGAGCTGCCCTCATGTGAAGGCGAGTGTAAGGAACCACATGCACAGTGGATGCCATGTGGCCTAACAATTGTAACATCTCTCGAGCAGTTAAATGGGATTTTAACTGAATTTGTGAGGCTAACTGCACCAAGCGTAGGCAACGGGCCTGGGGAAGATAGGCCCTTGCAGTTGTGGTATCCAGCAAGGCCCCTATGAACTCTAGAGACTGAGTAGGGGTGAGATGGGATTTTGGAATGTTTATTACAGGTCCCAGATACTGAAGGATACGCCTTGTGCAGGTTAGAGAAGTCTGGGCCTCTGACTGGGATGGAGCTCGAATGAGCCAGTCGTCCAGATATGGGAATACGAATATCCCTAGAGTGCGTAGAAATGCAGCTACTACTGCCATGCATTTTGTGAACACTCTTGGTGCAGAGGCCAGACCGAAAGGAAGCACTCTGTATTGGTAGTGCTTCCCTTGATAAAGGAACCGAAGGAACCTTCTGTGTGTTGGATGGATGAGGACAAGGGTGTACGCATCCTTGAGGTCTAGAGAGCAAAGCCAATCCCGACTCTGAAGTTATAGAAGGAGAGTACCGAGAGAAATTATCTTGAATTTCTCCTTGCATAGAAACGTGTTCAATTCTCTGAGATCTAATATGGGTCTGTAGCCCCCTGTTTTCTTTGGGATAAGAAAGTAAGGGGAGTAGAACCCTGAGCCCTGTTGAAGAAGGGGTACTACTTCTATTGCCCCTTGGGCAAGAAGGGTAGCAATCTCCTGACCCAGAAGGTCGAGGAGAGATGTCTGAGAATTGAACTTTCTCACCATGGTAAACGTGAGATCCATACGTAATAAAATACCAATCATCAATGACATGATAAAAGACAAAAATCCTGACATCATCTGCATTACTGAGACATGGCTCACTCCCACAGACACCGTACTACTAAACCAGCTAAACACACATCAATATGATACAATCAATATGATAAAATCAAGATTATACTCCCTATTACAATAATACGTACAACTTAAATGAATAATCATTCCATTCCAATGCATTGATACCCAACTTGTATATAGTTAAAATTGAGTTAGAGAAGGTACTTCAGTTTAAATTGTTACACAATCTGTGTTAGTTGATTTATTGAACTATTCCGCATAGTTTTTACATACACTTTGTTGTTCAAGTTAAGATGTTCATTGTAAAAAGTTATAACTGTTCTATGTAAAACAAGCTCTGCATTGTTAATTGTTGTTAAATGTACACCGCAACTGATCGCTGGAAGATGCGGTATATAAATAAGTGTTAAATAAAATAAATAAATAAATAAATAAATGATACATTCAGCTGCCATCGGGATGCAAAAAGAGGAGGTGGCGCTCTCATATTCACCAAAAAAGACCTACAATTCACCTTAACATGCTTAAATAATATAGATGGAATAGACATTATCAATATAGAAAATAGAGCCCTTGCACTCACACTCATATATAGACCCCCATCAACTGACCAAAAAAACCTCTCCCCCATCCTTGAACTCGCATGCACAGCATCACCAAACAAACCACTCATAATCCTAGGTGATTTGAATCTCCCTTCTCTGAACAGTTCCCAATCAGACAACTTCATGGACGCTATGACCCAAATGGGTTACACTCAGATAATACATGCCCCCACCCACATAAAAGGCAACACTTTAGATCTCATCTTTCTCCCCTCCTCTCTTAATAACCACCATCAACATACCCCTCCAACTATAACAGAAGTACCATGGTCCGACCATCACCTTATTACACTCCACCTCCCAGCTCAAGCAACACTGAATACGACAAACTCCTCACCCCATATATCACGCTTTGCACGCTTTGACAAAGATAATTTTCTTGACAAAGTATTACCCATACTCAACACAAACCTCCCAGACATCGACTCCACTGTAAACCATTGGAATCTAACAGTCCAGAAAGCAGCTGCCCCCACACACCATGCATAAACAAATAAAAAAGACAGAAAAATGGTTCACGAAAGAACTAGCAAATCTAAAAAAACAACTGAGGAAACAAGAAAAGAAATGGAGGAAAACTAAATCTGACGAAAATAAATCCCAATATATGAACACCCTCAACAATTACAAAAATGCAATTAACAAGTCAAAGAGGGACTACCACTCCAAAGTAATAAATATGGCTAACAACCGCCCCAGAGAACTATTCGCAATCGTAAAAACTTTGACAAAAACTAAAAACCAAGAGCCAAAACAATCAGCAATAAGCATACAAACCTTAGCAACCCACTTTTCAGAAAAACTAAAGTGCAAACTTAACACCATACCAACGATACTACCTCCAAACACTGAATCTAATAACACCTGGACTTCCTTTCACACGATAGATCAAAAACACCTCCTTAGGATCATAACACTTATCAACACCACAACTTCTCCACTCGATCCATGTCCTGTGTCATGGATCAAATGTACAAAGGAAGAACTCGCTGAAAACATTCAACACATGGTGAATCAATCCCTTGATCAGGGCATCATGCCCAATGCCCTAAAACTCACTACGCTCCGCCCAATAATAAAAAACAATAAACTTGACCCAAAAGACCCAAACTCTTACAGACCGATAGCCAGCATTCCATTTATAGCTAAAATAATAGAAAAAAACCGTCCAATTATAATTACAAGACCATATTGATGAGCACAAACCCCTAGACTCACACCAGTTTGGTTTCCGCCCCTTCCACGGTGTAGAAACCCTCCTAATTACACTGATAGACTTCCTCATCAAAGGCACTGACGACAACAGTCAAGGCTTCCTACTCCTTTTCATAGACATTTCTGCCGCCTTTGACAACATCAACCACCTTACTCTGATCAATAGACTAGAAAACCTAGGAATAGGTGGGACTGTCCTCAAATGGTTTAAGTCTTACATCACACACAGACTAATACGTGTTCAAATAGACCAGGAAGTATCAGAAACCTTCCCCCAAGGACAAGGAATACCCCAGGGATCTGCCCTTTCTGCCCTCCTTTTCAACCTGTACCTCCAACACATTACAAAAATATTCAGAAAACACAGGATTAGTCACTTTATCTATGCTGACGACATCATGCTTGCTCTCCCCATAACCACCAAAAACCTTACCTACGATGCCCTATCCGAATGCATGACTGAGACCACCTCTTGGATGGAAACTAACTACCTCAGCATCAACCTCAAAAAAACCGAAGCAATGTTCGTAACAAGATCACCCGTGACCGAGGACACTTATCCAACATCAATCTCAATCAACAATACGACTATACCTGTCAAAAAAGAGGTAAAATACCTAGGTGTAATAATTGACCATACACTCAACATGCTACCACACACAAAACAGACAGTCAAAACCATATTCTACAAACTCAAAACCATACAACACCTAAGGCCCCTTCTTGACACCCATGACTTTAGATCAGTTGTTAACACACTCATCACCCCCCACTTTGACTATTGTAATAGTCTCCTAATTGGCCTACCACAAAAAAGTACATACCTACTTCAAAGAGCCCAGAACATCTGTGCAAAAGTAGTCACTAAAGCCCGCCTAGCAGACCATGTAACCCCTATAAACCTAGAACTGCATTGGCTCCCTATAAACAGCAGAATCAGATACAAAATTCTCCTAACCACATTCAAGCTCCTGAACGACATCGCCCCCTCATATCTATCCACACTATTACACGCACCATCTGAATCAAGAGCTCGCAGACTAAACGCAGCACACTCACTTGAAATACCAAAATCATTCAAGAAAACTAAAAAATCCACCAGCACCAGGGCCTTCACATTCACTGCCCCCATGCTCTGGAATGATCCCCAATAGACCTTCGTAACATAAAAAACATCACCCAATTTAGGAAGGAACTCAAAACATACCTATTCTCCAAACACTTTGAAATCCCCTACCCCCAACTCCATCCACACAGCATCCCCAGACCCACAAACACAAAGCCCTAAAATCTCACTCAACCAACCACACACAGACACCCACCACAGACACCCCAAAAAACACACGAATAAAAAAATGGAAATAAATTTCACCACTCACACATGACTAACGAATGCTTCACCCTGTAATTCATTGTATAACACCTTTTGGTAAATAACCATTGTAATAGTTTCGGCAGTTCCTCGCCTCACTACCTGTAAAAAGTTAGAAAATTCTGCTCAATATTATAATACAGGAATTTATAAAAATATACAAAATGTAAATAGTTCGACAGTTTAATGCACTGTTATCTGTATAAAGTTAGAAATCTCTGTTCCATGTAATATAGTATCTATTATCTGCAAAAAGTTAAAAATCTCTGTTCCATGTAATGTATACAGCAGTATACAAATGTTTACTTGTTCCACGTAAACCGCCCCTGATCTCTGGAAGGGGCGGTATAGAAGAAATAGATAAATAAATAAATAAATAAATGGTGTGAGGAGGAAGGTTTAAGAAATGAAGCTTGTACCCCTCCCTTATGATGGAGAGGGTCCATTGCTCTGCTGTGATTTGTTCCCACCTGGGAGCAAAGTGAGCTAACCTTCCTGGAATGGTGAGAGGCTCTGGATGTTCTAGATCCAGAAAGGCTAAGTTCTCTAGCTGTAAGTCAAAGGCCCTGAGGAGGCTGAGGCTGTTGGGCCGTAGCAGTCCTAGCAGCCTTAGGCTTCGCCTGTTTCGGTTGTTGCTGTCTCTTTGTAGCAAAACGACCTGCAGAAGAGGACTGCTGACCATAAGCAGAATAATATTTCCCTTTTTTGGGAAAAATCCCTTTTTGAACAACCTTTTCTTAAAAGGAGCAGAAGTAGACATAACATAAGAACATAAGATATGCCATACTGGGTCAGACCAAGGTCCATCAAGCCCAGTATTCTGTTTCCAACAGTGGCCAATCTAGGTCATATGTACCTAGCAGTTTCCCCAAGAGACACAAGTTCCACAATGCTTGTACTGGGTCAAGCATTGATATCTTCGGTCACTTCTTAATAATGGGTTATGGACCTTTCCTCCAGAAACTTGTCCAAACCTTTTTTAAACCCAGCTACACTAACAGCCTTTACTACATCCTCCAGTAACAAATTCCAGAGTTTGATTACATGTTGAGTGAAAAAATATTTTCTTTTATTAGTCTTAAATAGTTTACCCTGTAGCTTCATTGCATGTCCCCTAGTCTTTCTATATTCTGATAACGTAAACAATCGATCTACGTTTACCCGCTCCACTCCGTTCATTAATTTATAGACTTCTATCATATCTCCCCTCAGCCGTCTCTTTTCCAGGTTAAAGAGCCCTAACCTTTTTAGCCTTTCTTCATAGGAGTATCCTTCCATCCCCTTTACCATTTTGGTGGCTCTTCTCTGAACCTTTTCTAAAATCGCTATATCCTTTTTAAGATACGGCGACCAGAATTGCACACAATATTCAAGGTGCGGTCTCACCATGGAACGATATAGAGGCATTATAATATGTTTTGTTTTATTTTCCATTCCTTTCCTTATGATGCCTAGCATTCTATTTGCTCTCTTGGCCGCCGCTGCACACTGGGCCGAGGGTTTTAACATGGTATCCACAATGACGCCTAAATCTTTTTCCTGGGTGGTGGTTCCTAATGTGGAACCTTGCATCGTGTAACCATAGTTTGGGTTGTTCTTCCCTAGGTGCATAACCTTGCACTTGTCCACATTAAATTTCATCTTTAGGTGCCAGGGAGAGACCCCAGAAGTTGTGTGCCCCTGAACAGGGCTCCACTTCCCCCCATGGATCTCTGGCATCCTACCAGGGATGGTGGGTAGGAGTTGATTAGGTATGGAACAGGTGTTGGAGAACAGCCTGACCAAACAAGGCATCCCGGCGGGAGTCCTTGTCCAAGCAGTAATGGGCTGTAAAGGTATGAACCGAGGCCCAAGTGGCTGCTCGACAGATGTCGTCGATAGACACAGAGTGAAGATGAGCCATTGAGGCTGCCATGGCTCTCACATTGTGAGCTGTGACATGGCCCTCCAGAGAAAGGTTCTTACTCTGATAGGCGAAGGAAATACACTGAGCAATCCAGTTAGACAGTGTTCTCTTGGAGACTGGAAGTCCCAAATGAGAAGGATCAAAAGCAACAAAGAGTTAAGAGGACTTTCTATGTTGCTGTGTTCTTTGTAAGTAAAAGGCTAAAGCTCTTTTACAGTCCAAGGTATGAAGACTCCTCTCTGCATTTGATGCATGAGGCCTTGGAAAAAACACAGGTAGGTAGACCGCTTGGTTCAGATGAAAAGGCGAGACCACCTTTGGCATAAAGTGTGGATTTATTTATTTTATTTATTTATTTATTTACAGTCTCTTATATACCACACTATTCATCATCAGCACTGTTCACATGGAACAAAATGCTCAGTACATTTAACACGTATGAGTTTACAGGTAACAGGGCATAAATAACTTGGATAAACGGGGTAAATATATATAAGGTGGATTAGCTACTAGCGCTTGCAACTCACTAATGCGGCGTGCCAATGTGACTGCAATGAGAAAGATAACCTTCCAAGAAAGGAATTTCAAGGAGGTAGTAGCTAAAGGTTCAAAAGGTGGCTTCATGAGCTGCCCAAGAACCAGGTTCAAGTCCCATGCCACCGGTGGTGGTCTAATGGGAGGCTTAGTTAGAAGAAGGCCTCTCATAAATCTTGCTATAAGAGGATGAGAAGAAATAGGTTGTCCATTTAGAGGCTTAAGGGAAGCTGCAATAGCACTCAAATGGACTCTTACTGAATTGGTCTTAAGACCTGCACTGGATAAATGAAGGAGATACTCCAGCAATGATTCCAGAGGTATCGCAAGGGGGTTAAGAGCCTTTTGCGAACACCATATGGTAAACGTTTCCACTTGAAAGCATAAGAGCGTCTTGGGGAAGGTTTCCTGGAAGCAAGAAGAATATCTTTCACTTGCTGAGGGATATTAAGATCATGGAGATCTAGGCCTTCAGCAACCAAGCCCTGAGATGCAGAGACTGGGGATTGGGATGCCATAACATTCAGTCCTCCTGGGATAGGAGATCTGGAGAGGACCCCAACTCCAGGGAGTTGAGAGAGATGTAGAAGCAGAGGGTACCACACTTGCCGTGGCCAATGTGGAGCTATGAGAATCATATGGCCTCTGTCTCTCTGAAGCTTGAACAGGGTTTTGGGAATTAGGGGAATGGGTGGAAAGGCATACAGGAAGTCTTGATCCCAGTAAAGGAGGAAACCATCCCTGGCCTGAGCCCCCTGAGCCCTGTAACAGAACTGGGGAAGTTTGGCATTCCATGGACTTGCAAAGAGGTCTATGTCCGGGGTTCCCCAAAGTTGAAATATCCTGGTCACCTGGTCTGCATGCAGAGACCACTCGTGTGGAAGCAGAACTCGACTGAGTCTGTCCGCCCAAGAGTTTTGAATGCCTGGAAGATACACTGCCAAAAGATGAATCTGATGCTCTCTGGCGAGGGCCCAGAGTCGCAAAGCTTCGTTGCAAAGCGACAGAGAGCCTGTTCCCCCCTGCTTGTTCACATAGAACATGGCTACTTGATTGCCTGTATGAATGAGGACTGTCTTGTAGCTGAGTAGGGTGTGGAACACTCACAGAGCAAGAAAGATTGCTCTGAGCTCCAAGAGATTGATATGTAGATAACTCTCGTGTGGAGACCAGGTGCCCTGGGTGGAAAGGTCTTGCAGATGAGCTCCCCAACCCACTGTAGAAGCATCTGTTGTGAGAGTTGCTTGGGGTAAGGGTTGTTGAAAAGGGGACCCCAGCAACAGGTTTTGAGTGGACTTCCACCACTGGAGGGACAAAATAAGGCGACTTGTGTTTGCTATTTTGTCTGACAGGCATCCTGATGCCTGGGTCCATTGGGTGGATAAAGTCCACTGAGCTGCCCTCATGTGGAGGCGAGCATAGGGAACCACATGCACGGAGGATGCCATGTGGCCTAGTAGTTTTAACATTTCTCGAGCAGTTAGATGAGGCTTTAGCACTGCTTGAGAAACTAACTGCACCAAGTGAAGGCAACGGGCCTGGGGGAGATAGGCCCTTGCCTTTGTGGTATCCAGGAAAGCTCCTATGAACTCTAAAGACTGAGTGGGAATCAGAGTGGATTTTGGGATGTTTATTACCAGCCCTAAATACTGAAGGATACGCATTGTGCAGGATAGAGAAGTCCTGGCCTCTGACTCTGTTGGGGCTCGAATGAGCCAGTCGTCTAATTAAGGGAAGACGAATATCCCTAGAGTGCGGAGAAATGCTGCTACAACAGCCATGCATTTCGTGAACACCCTTGGTGCTGAGGCCAGGCCAAAAGGAAGCACCCTGTATTGGTAGTGCTTTCCCTGAAAAAGGAACCAAAGGAACCTTCTGTGAGTTGGATGGATGAGAACTTTGGTGTACGCATCTTTGAGATCTAGAGAACAAAGCCAATCCTGACTCTGAAGGTATGGCAGCAGAGATCCGAGAGAAATCATTTTGAATTTCTCCTTGACAAGGAATTTGTTCAATTCTCTGATGTCTAAGATAGGTCTGTAACCCCGTTTTCTTTGGGATAAGAAAATAAGGGGAATAGAACCCTGTACCCTGTTGATGAAGGGGTACTTCTTCTATTGCCCCTTGGGCAAGAAGGATAGCGACCTCCTGACAACAGGTTGATGAGAGAGGTCGGAGAATTGAACTGCTTTACTATCGCATGAGGGGGCATGCTTGAAAAATGAAGCTTGTACCCCCTCCTTTATGATGGAGAGTGTCCAATGCTCTGCTGTTATTTGCCCCCATCTGGGGGCAAAATGACAACCTTCCTGGAATGGTGGAAGGTTCTGGTCCCCCCAGAACTAGGAAGGCTAAGTTCTCTAGCTGAGAGTCAAAGGCCCTGTGGAGGCTGAGCCTGCTGGGCCGGTTAAGGCCTAGCAGCCTTTACTTTCTTCTGTTTGGGTGGTTGCTGACCTTTCCTGGCAAGCTGACCTGCAGAACGTCCCTGCTGAACATAAGCAAGGATAATTTTTTTTCTTTTTAGAAAAGAATGGTTTCTTGAACAATTTTCTTCTAGCAGGATCAGCAGTGGACTCTATCCAAGGTGGAATTTTCAGCATTTATTTCATTGGCCTTTTCCTGCCAATATTTACCAAACAGGTTCTCACCAGTACAAGGGATATTTCCCAATTTGTCTTGTACCCAGAGCTCTAAATCAGATGCTTGGAGCCAAGCAATTCTACGTGCACCTATGGCCATAGCCGAGGTTCTGCTTATGCACTCAAAGCAGTCAAAGGCTGCACGGTTGGAAAATTTAGAAACATCTTGGGCATGTTTGACCAAATTGAGGAAAGCCTGTCTTTTATCCTCAGGAAGAAAAGGACTTAAAGCCTCTAAATCATCTGTGACCTCCTTCAGGAACATTTCCATATAGAGACTATAGGAACTGATCCTGGCAGAAAGCATGGAAGCTTGGAAGACCCGACGTCCAAAAGCATCCAGGGTTCTGCACTCACGTCCTGGAGGATTAGAGGCATGTCTTTTTGCACTCTTGATCCTTCTCATAGCTGACTCCACTACAATAGAGTGGTGAGGAAGCTGAGTCTTATGGAATCCAGGACAAGGAGGGACTCGATACATAGTATCCAGTCTACAAGAATGAGGAGAGGTGGTAAGAGGTGTTTCCCACATCCTTAACATGAGATCATATAGAATCTCATGAATGGGCAAGGCAGCTGCCTCCTTAGGAGTTTTAGGATATTGTAGAATTTCCAACTCCTTGGCCCTTGGCTCTGTCTCAGGGGCCACAGTAATGGACAGGCCCCGAGCCACCTCCCTGATAAAATCCTGGAAGAAAGTATCTTCTGGAGGAGACATCCTGCATTTAGGGGAGGAGGGCTCCTCTGGGAGAAGCATCGCTGCATCGACAGAACTGTCAGAATCCTCAGATTCTTCTGAGGACTCGAAGTATCGCCTGTCCGGATGCTCTTGGAGAGCCCGATACCCGTACCGACCAAAGTCGGTACCAGGAGTAACCAGTACAGGGGTATCGGTACCAGAAGTCATCGGATGACTGGGTACTGGCAAAGCAGACACCGATGCCGATGTCATCGGTACCTGTACCGATACTGAGGCCAGTGCCGGTACCGGTGGAATTGTCTGCCACGGTTCCGAGGGCGTCGATGCCGCAAGGAAAGCCGCCAACTGCGTTCCATAGCCAGAACTCTCTGGTCTATCGACGCTGCCAATGCCTGGATGTCGGTACCGGAGACGACCGCCGGTACCCCAGAGCATAGCACCAGTAGTTCTGCCGAGGTTGAGGCCTCGAGAACATCCTGGAACCCCGATAATGCTTTGGAAATCGAAGCCTCCCGCCGGGGTAATATTGCCAGTGCAGAATCCTCGAGGGCAACGCCAGAGGCATCTTGATGCTTAGGAGATCTACCCTTTGAGGACCGGCTGGATTTATGTTTAGTTACCTGAGATCCACAGGAGGAAGCAGCAGCCCTGGAAGACGTCGATGCGACCGAAGCTGCATCAGAGGGAAACAGGGTACGGAGCTTAGCAGCTCGGTTCGGCCGACCTCTTTTAGACATCAAGGCGCAGGACAAACAATCCACGATGGAGTGGTCAGGCCCTAAACATGTTAGACACCATTCATGGGTGTCGGTGACGGAAATGGTACCGCCACACTTGGTGCACTTTTTGAAACCTGAGGCAGGTTTCTCCATGGTAAGGAAACGTTTTTGGGCTTAAGGCCCAAAAAGGCGCGTGCACCTGAAGAAAAGAATAAAAGAGAATTTATGAATTTATATATATATATATATATTTATTTATTTATTTATTTATTTATTATTTAATTTATTTATTTATACAGAAATAAGAAGAGAAAGAAACCGGCGGTACCGGTACAGCGTCGAGGAAGGCAAACACGACCACAAAAAAGAATTCTTCTGCGGTGACAGGAACACAACCTGCCTGCTCCGTGGAAAAAAAAGAACTGGAGAGAGGCAGTTGGGAAAGGCGGGAAGGCAGCACGCAGGCGCTGTGGGATGCTCACAAAAGCTTTCTGATTGGACGCTGGAGAGCGTTCCCACGCAGGCTCCTTCGGTACCGACGATACCCATATGTGATGACTACATTCCTGCTTGTTCCTGGAGATACTAAATGACTCATTGTTGGACGATGAGGAGCATGTGGGGGTGGTGAGAGCAGCTATAAAATATCTGATATTCAATGAAACAGGAGGGGTCCAGTTGAAAACCATTTGGGATGGTTTAAAGGCAGTCAGAGGAAAACTAGTTAGTATAGCAGCGAGAGTTAAAAGGGAGAAGAGAGTGGAAGGGGAACTGTTAGGACAGATAAAGCAGCTGGAGGTCCAACATCAAAGGACAAAGATAATGGGGTAATGGCTAAACTGATAAAAACAAGAGCAGAGCTCAGTAAGCTGAGAGGACAAGAAATTGCATTTAAATTAAGTGTATTAAAACAAAAATATTTTGAAGGAGGAAATAAAGCAGGGAAGATATTGGCAAGTAGGATGTGGGCCCAAAGGCAGGTAGTACATATCGAAGGAATTAGGGATAATATGGGGAAGATGGTACATCACACGAAAGAGATTAGTCAAGTTTTTAGGGAATATTATCGAAAGTTGCATCAAAGTGAGCTGCAAAAGGGACAGGAGGAGATAAAGCGATATTTGCGGGAGTGTGGGTTGTGTAAGATAGACCCAGAAGATAGGGAATGACTAGAGGCAGAAATAACGGAGGAGGTGGTGAAGGTGGCCATAAAGTCCATGAAAGTGGGAAAGTCCCCGGGATTGGATGGGTACACAGCGCAGTTCTATAAGAAGATGGTGGATCGAGTTACCCCAATCTTGACTCGGGTGTTTAACAGGGTACTGGAAGGTGAAGGGATTCCTCAGACGATGGGGGAAGCGGGTATCAGTGTTACCAAAACCAGGTAAAGACAAGGGGGGTGTGGTTCGTATAGGCTCATTTCATTGATAAATATGGATGCCAAAATATCTGCTAAGGCACTGGCCAATTGGCTTTAGGGGATCCTGCCTAAGATCATACATAGAGGCGTGTGATAATATCAGGAAAATGATGAACACTGCATGGCATCTTCAGGGCAATGGAGAGCAGGCGGTATTGGTCACGGTGGACGTGCAGACAGCATTTGACTGAGTTGAATGGCCATATATGTTTCAAGTGCTGGAGGAGATGGGGTTTGGGGACAAGTATATAGCGTGGATAAAAGCTCTATATGATCACCCGAGGGCGAGGATTCGAATAAATGGAGGATATTCTGAGCAGGTCACAAGGGGAGGCTGACTAGGCAAGTGTGTCCTCTTTCACTTTTGTTTGCGTTGGCCATTGAGCCCTTGGCTGAAGTGATTAGGAGGGAGGCGGATGTAAAAGGGGTAGTAGTAGGAGGGAGGAGAAAATAGCGTTGTTCACAGATGTGATATTCTCATTAACGCAGCCCCTGACTACCTTGCCCGTATTGATGAGAACTATAAAGGGGTTTAGTAGTGTAGCCGGCTATAAAATTAATTCCAGTAAAACAGAAGTCCTTGGGTTTAACCTGAAAGGGGGACTAGAGGAAAGGTTAAAGTCGCATTTCAATTTAAAATGGGTGAAGCAACAGTTTCGGTACTTGGGGATACAATTGGGGAAACCAATAGAGAAGATTAAACAGTGGAATTATCAGGCATTGACAGAATCCATAAGGGGCGACTTGGCGAGGTAGGGGGGGGGGCTATGATTGTCATGGTTAGGCCGAATAGTAGCAGCAGTGAAAATGAATGTCCTGCCGAGACTGCTATTTTTGTTTACATCCTTGCCCTGTAGGGTGACAAATAAGGAGATAGGGAAGCTACAAAATATGATTATGCAGTTCATTTGGGAAAGGAAGCACCCCAAGGTTGCAAGGGGGACCTTGTATCAAATGAGGGGAGAAGGGGGGTTGGGGGTGCCATGACTGCTGAAATATTTAGAAGCGACGCAATTGCGGACACTGTTAGCATGGTGGGAGGGGGCGGATATCTTAAGTTGGGTAAAAATTGAGGCAGGGGGTGAAGAATCTAAAGAGAGGAGAATATGGGACCCGGGTGGGTGGAAAGCGAGTGAACGGAAGGATAATCCATTTAGGGAGCTTCTGTTCCAGGTGTGGAAAAAATGGAGGGGGTTTTCTCATGGGCGGGGGGGGGGAGTACTCGCGTAATACATTTATAAGTGCGGTAGGGGATAAGGGGCTGGGAGGGAACTCTAAGGTGTTCAAGGGGTGGCGTGAAAAAGGGCTAGAGAGGCTAGGACAACTGTTGCGAAAGGGGGGGGGAATTACAACATTTGAGGAACTACAGCAAGTGTATCAGATTGAAAAAAAAGGATCAATATGCATATGTCCAAGTGTGGTATTTTATGAATACACAGGAGGTGAAATTAGATATGGAACAGAAACCTACGCAATTTGAGGTGATGGTCACAAAAAGGGGTAACAATTTATAAAACGCTTCTACAAAAGGGGAGGGAGAAGGAGAGGTGGCAGCAGCGGTGGGAAGAAGATATTCCGGGATCTTGGTATGATAGCCAGTGGGCAGAAATATATGTGAGAACTTGTAAGTTGGCCAGGGGAACTCCAATGCTAGAAAATAGTTTGAAGTTGAGGCTTAGGATGTACTGGACACCAGTGCGGATCCGGGCAATATTTGCAGATAGTTCAAGTGAGTGTTGGAAGAAGTGTGGAGCAGTGAGGGATTTAATACACATGATATGGCAGTGCCCAAAGGTGCAGGAGTATTGGGGGAAGGTGGGAAGGCTATATGAGGAGATCACGGGTGTGCCAACAATACTAACACTGGCAATGGTGGTGCTCAATGAGGGGGTGAAAGAGGGAGACAGGGGTAGGGAAATGTTTATGGGATACGGAATTATAGCAGCAAGTATGAGTCATTTGCGATGGTGGAAGAATGTGGAGGTACTCCAATGTGGGAGGTAGTGAGTAAGTTGGAACAGCTGTGGGATTTATGTATGATTGAAGAGCATAGAAGGCATCAGGTAGAAAAACATAAAAAGGTGTGGCAATGGTATGAACTTTGCAGGGGGAAAGGGGTGGAGCAAGTATGGCAAGAAGAGGTTGGTAAGGAGGGGGAAGAGTGAGGGGTCAAAGGGGTCGCGAATAAGGGTAGGAGGGGAGGGGAGGTAAGAAGGGGGGTAGAGAGAAATAAGGAGGGAGGAGGGTTGGGGAAGAGGGGTAGGGGAGAGGAACGCATTAAGGGAGAGGTGGGGAGTGACTATAGGATAAGCTAGGGTTATTAGTATAAGAATGTGCATAATACATGAATACATTGTTAAGGTGTAAGATGATAGATTGGTAGAATGGTGCTAATGTATAAGAGTGATGTAAGATATAGAGCACACAATATAATGAAGTGTATAAATGGAAGGGGGACGAGCCGGTTGGGGGATAAAGGTTGAAGTTTGAGTTCATGTTTAATGTTGGAAGGAGAGGTGGAGGTGAGTGATGTATGAATAAGCTTATAAAAGTTGCAGTATTTGTCTGTAAATGTTGAAAAATGAAAATAAACTATAAATTAAAAAATATATATACAGCAACTCCAAGGGGAGAAGGGAGGGTTGTGAGGACTGATTCCTGCTGCCCCTGAAGAACCTGTTGAGTAACTATGCTTTCTTCAGGAACAAACAGGAAGTCTGTCCTCACATATGGGACTCCCTAGCTACAGGCTACCAAGGACCTGTAGAAAAAGGCACGACATCACCATGAGCAGTTCCAGTGAAAACCGACGGCAGCCCGAGGACCCCAGGTCCATGGATGGCCACGCTCCCAGTAGCCGGAACAAGAAGCGTTGGAGGGCAGAAGTTGCTTAAAACCCAAACAGATTACAGAGTACAGCCTGGCCGAAGGCAGCATCCTGACGGAACTCCCTCTCTAGGCAGTAATGCACCGCAAAGGTGTGAGTGGAAGACCAGGTGGCAGCCTAGCAGATGTCCGCCAGTGGCACTGAGCGCAGACTAGTGACAGACATTGCCATCGCTTGGGCATTGTGAGCTGTGACTAGACGCTCCAGAGGTAACCCGGCCTGAGCCTGGGCAAAGGCAATGCAGTCCGCCACCCAGATGGACAAGGTGCACTTGGTGACCACCAGCCCCAAGCGGCTGGGGCTGAAGGAAATGAAGAGCTGTCCGGATCTGTGGCGGCCCCGAGTCTGCTGCAGGTAAAAGGAGAGCACCCTCTTACAATCCAGGGTGCGGAGGATCGCCGACACCAGGGGCAAAGTGGACAGCACTATCTCTTGATTGAGATGAAACTCCAAGACAACCTTCGGGAGGAACTTAGGGTGAGTTCACAGGACCACTTGGTTCATATAGAACCCCGTGTACGGTGCCTCGGTCATCAAAGCCTGGAGTTCACTGACTCTCTGGGTGGAGATGAAAGCTATCAAGGCCACCTTCCACGATAGGTGCCACAGAGGGCAAGAAGCCATCGGCTCAAAGGGCAGCTTGGTCAGCTGTGCGAGGACCACATTGAGGTCCCATTCCGCCAGAGGAGGGCGGGTAGGGGGCTTGGAAAGAAGCAGGCCTCACATGAAATGAGACACAAGCGGTAGTCCCAAAAGGGGTTTGCCCTCTATGGAGTGGTGGTTCGCTGAGATGGCACTCAGGTGAACCCTGACCGAGTTAGACTTCAGCCCAGACTGCGAGAGGTGGAGCAGGTACTGCAAAATCAAAATTGTAGGGCAGGAGAAAGGGTTCACTAGGAGCTCCGAGTACCAGATCGAGAAACGACGCCACTTGAAGGTGTAAGCCTGTCTGGTCGAGTCCTTTCAAGAGGCCAAAAGGATGTCCTCGATCTCCATGGGGAGGTGATAGGAGGTTAGGGCGACCTGCACAGCTGCCAAGCTGTGAGAGACAGTGACCTCGGATTAGAGTGAAGAAGCAATCCCTCCTCCTGCGTAAGAAGTTCCGGTGAGAACCCTAGCGGGACTAGGAGCTCCGTCGAGAGATGGCGCAGCAGGAGAAACCAAGGCTGCCTGGACCACCTCAGGGCTATGAGGATCACTGAGACCCTGTCTCGCTGGACCTTGAGGAGGGTCTGGCTGTTGAGAGATGTGGGGGGAAAGGCATACAGTAATCCCATGCTCCACAAGATGAGGAAGGCATCAGGGGCAACCCTGCCCGGGTGTGTAAAGGGACTGCAGAACCGAGGAAGCTGTGAGTTCACCAGGTTGGCGAAGAGATCCAAGCCTGGAGTCCGCCAATACTGGAAGAGCTGCTGCACCGTCCAGGGACACAGGTGCCACTCGTGCACCGGAGGACTCTACTGAGCAGGTCCATCAAAGCATTGTCCTGACCCGGGAGGTAAGTGGCCCAGATGGTCATGCCCTGGCTCACCGCAAAGGAGGAACCCAGTCCAAATTGTGGCAATAGGAAAGACAGAGCTTTTATTGAGACAAAAACAAGGGAATATAATGCCAAGGAAACCCGACACAGGATCTAAAAGTTTTTTTCCTCCGGCACACATGAAGAGCAGGCTCTGGAGGTAATACTATTGAATCCTTTGCATTGAGTTTACAAGACTACTATAAGGGGTTATAATCAATAGAGTATGCCAAGAATAGTCCTGATGAAGGCATAACTGAAACACGGCCTGTGTCAGGTTCCCTTGGCACTATATTCCCCTGTTTTTGTGTCAATAAAAGCCCTGTCTTTCCTATTGCCACGATTTGGACTGGGTTCTTTCTACTTGCATGGTTTTGTGCCTTTGCATTGGACCAATATCACCTCAAAGGAGCACAGGACTCTCGCCTCCAAACACAGGCTGTAGCATCCGGTGCCCAACTGTTTGTTCACATAGAACATTCTAACCAGATTGTCCGTCTGGACCAGCACCACCCAGTGTTGCAAGCGGTCCCTGAAAATACAGAAAGTGAGGTGAATTGAATGGAGTTCCAGCAGATTGATCTGCTGCATGGACGTCGAGGGACCAGAACCCCTGGAGTGCACCGACCCTCGCAGTGGGCTCCTCAGCCCGCCAGGGAAGCCTCCATTGTCAACACCACCTGATACGTCAGGGCTTGGAAGGGCATACCACGAAGCAGATTTCGTGACTCCTTCCACAAAGCCAGAGACTTCGCCACGCTAGGAAAAATCGAGATGGGGTCTTGGAGGCAGTCAAATGACTGCATCCATTGTGCCCAAAGGCACCACTGCATTGCCTGCATGTTGAGGCGGACACTGGGCATGACATGGACCATGGAGGCCATGTGGCGGTCTGCCCTGTCCTGGGGGAGAAAAGCCATGGCCTGAAGGGCATCCCAGCAGGCCCCCGATGAACTCCAGGGACTGATCTGGAGTAAGGTGGGATTCTGGGTAATTGATCGAACGCCAGCCTTTCCAGGAGGCCAAAGGTGCAGTCCATGGCCTGCCTGGCTCATAAGAACATAAGATATGCCATACTGGGTCAGACCAAGGTCCATCAAGCCCAGTATCCTGTTTCCAACAGTGGCCAAACTAGATCATAAGTACCTAACAGTCTCCCCAAAAGACACAGGTTCCTCAATGCTTGTATTGGGCCAAGCAGTGATATCCTGGGTCCCTTTTAATAATGGTTAATGGCCCTTTTCTCCAGGAACGGAACTTGTCCAAACCTTTTTTAAACCCAGCTACACTAACAGCTTTTACCCAGAGTTTGATTACACGTTGAGTGAAAAGATATTTTCTCTTATTAGTCTTAAATAGGTTACCCTGTAGCTTCATTGCATGTCCCCTAGTCTTTTTATATTCTAATGATGTAAACAATCGATCTACGTTTACCTGTTCCACTCCATTCACTAATTTATAGACCTCTATCATAACTCCCCTCAGCCGTCTTTTCCAGGTTGAAGAGCCCTAACCGTTTTAGCCTCTCTTCATAGGAGTATCCTTCCATCCCCTTTACCATTTTGGTGGCTCTTCTCTGTACCTTTTCTATAGCATTATATCCTTTTTAAGATTTGGCAACCAGAACTGCACACAATATTCAAGGTGCAGTCGCACCATGGAACGATACAGAGGCATTATAATATCCTTGGTTTTATTTTCTATTCCTTTCCTTATGATACCTAGCATTCTATTTGCTCTCTTGGCCGCCGTTGCACACTGGGCGGAGGGTTTTAACATGTTATCCATGACGACGCCTAAATCTTTTTTCTGGGTGGTGGTTCCCAATGTGGAACCTTGCATCATGTAACCATAGTTTGGGTTGTTCTTTCCTATGTGCATAACACTTATTAAAAGAGGGCTGCTACACAGTACCCTGTCCTGTGCTGTGCTGCTGAGGTAAGCTATATTCTGATTTGATTTAAATTATAGCTCTTTGCTGCTGCTAGGCTCCAACTTATTATGAAATTTAAACTACAAGCTCTCTGCTGGGTTCGAAATTTAACCAGAAAGCTCTTTTCTGTGTTTTAAATTTAAACTAAAAGTACTTTGCTGATACTAGGCCCTGAGTGACTATTAAATTTAAACTACAAGCTCTCTGCTGGGTATGAAATGTAACCAAAAAGTTCTCTTCTGTGTTTTAAATTTAAACTTAAACTGCTGCTACTAGGCCCTGACTGATTTAACAAAAAACAGTGGGTTCACAGATTAATTAGCTTTAATACAAAGAATTCCTTTCAGAAAATTCCCAGAAGTATATACTCACAATTGTAGATTTCTCTCCAGAAGTAACAGTCCCCCTTTTCTAGTCCTTGACTGCCGAGGCCAGTGACTTGAACCGCTGAAAGGGGTCCCCATCGAGGCCTGCAGAGAAATCGGCGAGCTCCTTTGCCAGTTCCTTTAGGTACTTGCCGATGTACAACTGATAGGACTGGACTAAGCAAACCAGTATCGAGCCCTGGTAGCATTTTCGGGCGAGGGCATCCAAGGTCTGGGCCTCCCTACCGGGGGCACTGAAGAATGGGCCTTTTGGCTCGAATCTCCGCATGGCTGACTCAACGACCACAGAATTGTGAGGAAGCTTGGGGGGCGGGGGGTCCCATGTTTCAAATATCTTTATTGAATAATAAAGTAAGAAAAGTTAAACTCCAGTCCACATCAAGAGGAAAGCCTATATAAACCAAAAACACAACAGATAAAGAAAAGAAACCTCTCTCAGAGTCCTGAAAAACTAACATTACAAATCCTCATTTACAAAGCCAGATAGAAAACAACAAACATAACAAAACCTTACTCAGTTCGGCTCTCTGCCAGAAAAGCCTCAAGTTGATCTGATTCATAGAAAATATATTTATCTCCTTGAAATATCAACACGCATTTGCAGGGATATTTAAGAAAAAAAAGAAGAGGCCCCAAGAGCCAACACTTGAGGCTTTAAATTCAAAAAAAGCTTTCCTACGTCTGAGTAGATTTACAAAAGTCAGAAAAAATCTGTATGGTTTTACCACAAAAAATAGCATTTTTCTTTGCAAAATATAACCTCATTATCATATATTTATCACTCAGAGAGATAAGGGAAACTACTAATGTAGCCTGCGTGGAAATAGTATCTGACCCAAGATTCCAAAAAAAGAAGATAAATCAAGAGTTTCAGGTGGGGAAAGATGCACCAGCTCTTCCTCCATCTGTCCCTCGCTATCCCCTGGGGAATATAGTAAATATTAGAAAAATTGCATCTACTTTATTAATCAAATATCATCTCTTGAAGATACTTTCGAAAAAGAATAAGAGGGGATAAATAACGTGTATAGGGAAAATTAAGGAATCGTTCTCTTGGTTCTCCAGAGCCTGCAGTTCACTGATGCGGCGAGCTGAAGTGACTGCAATGAGGAAAATAACCTTCCAGGAAAGAAACTTCAAGGAGGTAGTGGCTAAGGGTTCAAAAGGTGGCGTCATAAGCTGACCAAGAACCAAATTTAAGTCCCATGCCACCGGAGGAGGCCTAATGGGAGGTTTAGTTAAAGTTAGGCCTCTCATGAATCTTGCAATGAGAGGATGAGAGGAAATAGGTTGTCCATTGATGGGCTTAAGGGATGCTGCAATAGCACTCAAATGGACTCTTACTGAATTCGTTTTAAGGCCTGCATTGGAAAGATGCAGGAGATAGTCTAACAGAGAATTCAAAGGTAGTGCTAGAGGGTTAAGACCCTTTTCAGCACACCAAATGGAAAACCTCTTCCATTTAAAAGCATAAGAACGCCTGGTGGAAGGTTTTCTGGAAGCATGGAGGATATCCTTCACTTGTTGAGAAAGATTCCAGTCTTGAAGGTCTAGGCCTTCAGTAACCAAGCTCTGAGGTGTAGGGACTTGGGGTTTGGGTGCCACAAAGTCCCTTCCTCCTGGGACAGAAGGTCTGGAGCAGCTCCCAAGTCCAGAGAGGGGGCTTGGGAGAGATGTAGAAGTAGAGGGTACCACACTTGGCGTGGCCAGCGTGGAGCTATGAGGATCATAGATCCTTGATCCCTCTGGAGTTTGAACAGTCTTGGGAATCAAGGGAATGGGTGGAAATGCATACAGGAGGCCCTGACCCCAATGAAGGAGGAAGGCATCCTTGGCCTGAACTCCCTGACACGGAATTCTGGAACAGAACCGGGGAAGTTTGGCAATCCACGGACTTGCAAAGAGGTTTATGTCCGGGGTTCCCCATTCTTGGAAGATTCCGAGTACCTGATCCATGTGCAGGGACCATTCGTGTGGAAGCAGAACTCGACTGAGTCTGTCTGCCCAAGAGTTTTGGACTCCAGGGAGGTATACTGCCAGGAGATAGATTTGATGCTCTCTGGCGAAGGCCCACAATCTTAAAGCTTTGTTGCAAAGCGACAGAGCCAGTTCCTCCTTGCTTGTTTATGTAAAACATGGCTACTTGATTGTCCGTATGAATGAGGACTGTCTTGTAGCTGAGGAGGGTATGAAAGACCTTGAGAGCTAGAAAAACTGCTCGAAGCTCCAAGTGGTTGATATGAAGAGAGGTCTCCTGTGGGGACCAAGTGCCTTGAGTGGAGAGGTCCTGTAGATGGGCTCCCCAACCTGTTTGGGAGGCATCTGTTGTGAGGGTTGCTTGGGGCAACAACTGTTGGAAGGGGGACCCCAGCAACAAATTTTGAGTGGACATCCACCATTGGTGAGACCAAAAGAGACGTTTGGTGGTTGCTATTTGGTCTGAGAGAGCTCCTGAAGCTCGAGTCCACTGGGTGGACAAAGTCCATTGAGCTGCTCTCATGTGTAGGCGAGCATAGGGTACCACTTGCACTGTGGAAGCCATGTGGCCTAGCAGTTGTAGCATCTCCCTGGCAGTTAAGTGGCTCTTTGACTGAATCTGGGAGACTAACTGCACTAGACGTTGGCAACGGGCCTGGGGAAGGTAGTCCCTTGCAGTAGTGGTATCCAACCAGGCCCCTATGAATACTAGGGACTGAGTAGGGGTGAGCTGAGACTTTGGGAGGTTTACCACAAGTCCCAGATACTGCAGAATGCGCCTTGTGCGGTCCAGGGAAATCTGGGCCTCTGACTGGGATGGAGCTCGGATGAGCCAGTCGTCCAGGTATGGGAAGACAAATATTCCCAGAGTGCGTAGAAATGCAGCAACTATTGCCATGCATTTGGTGAACACTCTTGGAGCAGAGGCCAGACCGAAAGGAAGGACTCTGTATTGGTAATGTTTTCCTTGGAAAAGAAACCGTAGGAATCTTCTGTGAGAGGGAAGGATGAGGACATGTGTGTACGCATCCTTGAGATCTAGAGAATAAAGCCAATCCTGACTTTGAAGGTATGGAAGGAGAGTGCCCAGAGAAAGCATCTTGAACTTCTCCTTGCATAGAAATTTGTTCAATTCTCTGAGATCTAAGATGGGCCTGTATCCCCCTGTCTTCTTTGGGATGAGAAAATAGGGGGAGTAGAACCCTGACCCTTGATAAAGAAGAGGAACTTCTTCTATTGCCCCTTGGGCAAGAAGGGTAGCTACCTCTTGACCTAGAAGGTCGAGAAGAGATGTGGGAGAATTGAAGTGTCTCACCATAGTGTGGGGAGGAAGGTCTGAGAAATGAAGCTTGTAGCCCTCTCTTATGATGGAGAGGGTCCACTGCTCTGATGTTATCTGCTCCCATCTGGGAGCAAAATGAGCTAACCTTCCTGGAATGGCGAGAGGCTCTGGCTGCTTTAGAGCCAGAAAGGCTAAGTTCTCTAGCATCAAGTCAAAAACCCTGAGGAGGTTGGGCTTGCTGAGTTGCAGCAGCCCCTGTAGGCTTAGGTCTGGCCTGTTTAGGTTGCTGACGCTTAGTGGAAAAAGCGACCTGTAGAAGATTGTTGGCCAGAAGTAGAAGGAAATCTGCCCTTTTTAAAGAAAGACTTTTTAAAAGGCTTTTTCTTGGCAGGAATGGAGGTTGACTTTGAAAGTCTATCCAGAGCAGAGTTTTCTGCATCCATTTGAGTGGCTTTTATTTGCCACTCTTTGCCAAATAGGTTTTCACCTGTACAGGGAAGATTTCCTAAGCCATCTTGAACCCAGGGTTCTAAATCAGAAGCCTGGAGCCAAGCAATTCTGCGAGCAGCTATGGCAATGCCTGAGGCTCTGCTGGCACCTTCAAAGGAGTCAAAAGCTGCCCTGTTGGAAAACTTTGAAATGTCTTGAGTATGCTTAAGCCAAATGAGGAATTCCTCCCTTTTATCCTCTGGAAGAAAAGGGAGGAAAGTCTGCAGTTTTTGTGCAACTTCTTTTAGAAACATACCCATGTAAAGGCTATATGAGTTGATTCTGGCAATAAGCATACTGGCTTGGAAGATTTTCCTACCAAAAGCATCCAAGGTCCTGCATTCTCTTCCTGGAGGAGTAGAAGAGTGTCTCTTTGTACTCTTTATCCTCTTCATAGCTGACTGCACCACAATGGAATGGTGAGGAAGCTGAGTTTTTTGAAATCCAGGACAAGGAGGGACACGATACAGTGTCCAATCTGCGAGAATGAGGAGAGAGAGTGAGAGGAGTCTCCCATAGATCAATCATGTGTTCATAAAGAATCTCATGAATTGGTAAGGTGACTGCCTCTTTAGGAGCTCTAGAGTAGCCTAAAATATCCAATTTTTTAGCTCTAGTCTCTGATTCAGAAGTTACTGAAATAGAAAGTCCTTTAGCTACTTCTCTTATGAAGTCTTGAAAGGACAAGTCCTCTGGAGGAGACATTCTTCTTTTTGGAGAAGAAGGCTCTTCAGGAAGGGCTATGGATACTTCAGGAGACTCGTCTGATGTATCAGAATCATCAGAGGAATCGAAGTATCGCATGTCAGGGTGCTCTTCCAACGCTCGATATGCGTATCGAGCAGGATCGACATCGGGCGTCCCCGGTACCGGATTGGTACCGGTAAGCCCTGGACAAGGAACCGCTGTAGCCGGTATCCTGGTCGATGTAGTCGGTACCGGTACCGGAGCCGATACCAACAACGGAGCTTGTTTCGGTACCAGCGACGTCGCAGCTTAAATGAAGGCTGTAATAGCCTGCTGCATGGACAGAACATTGTGATCCATTGACGCCATGAATGCCTGGAAGTCGGTACCGGGAGATTGTGCCGGTACCCCAGAGCATTCTAACAGGTGATCGGTTGAGGCCGTGCCATCGATGTCAACCTGTAACCCCATAGGAGGAGCTTTGGAAGCCGGAGCTTCCCGCCGGGGTTGTTTTGCTGGTGCAGGATCCTCAAGGGCAAGCCCGGAGGCATCTCGATGCTTAGAGGGAGATCTACCCTTCGAGGACCTGCTAGGTACATGTTTGGTTACCTGAGATCCATCAGGAGAAGAAGACCTGGAAGATGTCGATGCTACCGACGCTGCATCAGCGGGAAACAGCACATGGAGCTTAGCTGCTCGGTTCTGTAAACCCCGTTTAGACATTAGAGAGCAGCACAGACAATCCGGAATGGAGTGTTCAAGACCCAAACATTTAAGACACCATTCATGGGTATCTGTAACAGAAATAGTACCGCTACACTTAGTGCATTTTTTGAACCCGGAGACTGGTTTTTCCATGAGGGAAATTTTCTTGTAGGCCCTGAGGTCCAAGAGGAAAAATACACTAAGTGAAGAAAATAGATTTTTTTTTTTTTTTTTTTGAAGAAAAAGACCGGCGGTACCGGTCCCGGAGTCGGGGAAGGCAGACACACGACCAAAGAAATAAAATAAAATAAAGAACTTCAGCGGTGACAGGGCTCGACCTGCTGGCTCCGCGGCAAAGAAGAACTGAGGAGAGCTGGTTAGGAAAGGCGGGAAGGCAGCGCGCAGGCGCTGTGGGATGCTCCCAAAAGCTTTCCTTTTTGGGAAGCTGGGGAGCGTTCCCACGCAGGCTCCGTCGGTACCGACGTACCCATATGTGAAGACTCATTCCTGCTTGTTCCTGGAGATCAGGTGTTCTCCAGGGACAGCAGTAATCAGTCCTCACTTATAGGTGACATCAGCACTGACAGAGCCCGCGCAGAGCAATTCCCCAGCTTTAAAAGAAAGCCTTTGGGATTGCTACCACGTATACGTGGTCCTCTTCCCACCCAAGGGTGCCATCTTGCTCAGTCAGATCCCTTAGCTCGAGCCCTACCAAGCAGATGGCAAGGAAAGGACAAAAACTCAGCAACTCATCAGGGGAGGCGGGAGGGTAGTGAGGACCAATTCCTGCTGTCCCTGGAGAACATCTGTTACAGGTGAGTAACTATGCTTTCTCCAGGAACAAGCAGAAAATCGGTCCTCATTTATGGGACTCCCTAGCTAAAGGCTACAGAACCTGTAACCAAAACACACCTCCGCAAGGCCGTAAGCAGAAGCCGAAGCCCGAAGGAGCACGAGTTCTCGGGGCAAAACCCTCAGTAGCCGTGAAGAAGGGTCAGAGGGCAGGAGTTGTTTATACCCCGAACAGGTTACGGAGTACAGCCTGGCCGTAGGCGCTGTTCCAGCAGGACTCCCTCTCCAGGCAGTAATGGGCAGCGAAGGTGTTCATGGAAGACCAGATCGTCGCCCATCAGATGTCCATCAGGGGCACGGAGTGCAGCGAGGCCAGAGAGGAAGCTTTGGCTCGGACCCTGTGTGCGGTGACTCAACGATCCAGAGGAATGACCGCCTTCGCATGGGCAAAAGCGATGCAGTCCACCACCCAAACCAAGAGGGTGCGCTTGGTGACTACTTGCCCCGGTCTATTGGGATCGTAGGTCACGAAAAGCCTATCAGATTTGCGATGGGTCTGGGTAAACTGCAAATAAAAGGCGAGGTCCCGTTTGCAGTCAAGGGTGTGGAAAGCCATCAACGCTTGGTTGGCGTGGGGCCTCCGGAAGAAAGTCAGCAGCACTATCTCTTGGTTGATATGGAAGTCCGAAACGACCTTAGGTAGGCATTTAGGGTGGGTACGGAGGACAACCCTGTTCCGATAGAACCTGGTGTAAGGGGAGCCAGCCATGACAGCGTGGAGCTCACCGACTCAGCGGGCCGAGGTCAGTGCCATCAGGAAGGCCACCTTCCAGGACAGGTGCCAGAGCGAACACGTCGCCATTGGCTCAAAGGGTGGACGGGTGAGCTGCATGAGTACCACATTTAAGTCCCATTCCACTGGAGGATGACGGATGGGCACTTGGATAGCAAAAGACACAGCATGAAGCGGGAGACTAACGGCTGCCTCAAGAGGGGTTTTCTCTCGATAGGGAGATGATTAGCCGAGATGGCGCTCAAATGAACTCTGACAGAGTTAGACTTTACCCCTTCCCTGGAGAGGTGGAGGAGGTACTGGAGAACCCACCAAACAGGACACGAGAAGGGGTCGATCTGGTGCCCCGAGCACCAGACAGAGAAGCGTCTCCACAAAGGCGTAAGCTCGCTTAGTGGAGTCTTTCCTCGAGGCGAGGAGGACTTCCTTGACCTCCTCCAGAAGGGCCAGAGAGGCTAAGGAGACCCTTTCAGCCGCCAGGCCATGCGGGATATGGAGGTTAGGTTCGGGTGCAGCACCCGACCCTCCTCCTGCGTTAGCAGATCCCTGGCAGAGCACAGGGGAACTGGAGGCTCCATCGAGAATCGGAGCAGGAGCGGGAACCAAGGCTTCCGAGGCAACGAGGGGGCCACGAGAATCAACGATGCCCCATCCACTGAACCTAGAACAGAGTCCTCACAATGAGAGGGAAAGGCAGGAATGCATAGAGAAGACTGGAGGACCAGTCCAGGAGAAATGCATCGGGACCCTCCCTGCTCAGGTACAGCACCGACCCACAAAAGTGGGGGAGCTGCGTGTTCTGGGTACTGGCAAATAGGTCTATCGCCGGAGTCCCCCAGCAGAGAAACAGCCAGTCTGCTACTCTGGGATCCAGTCGCCATTCGTGGGGGCGAAGGATTCTGCCAGGCCATTCTCCTGAGTGACATCCTCCATCGGGCAGCGAAAGAACAGATGAGGACCGCTTCCCGGCAGAGGGAGCACAATCCCATGCCTCCCTCCTTGTTGATGTAGAACATCGCTACACGGTTGTTGATCTGCATTAGGATCGACTTCCCACAGAGGTGTTCCTCGAAAGCCCTCAGGGCCCACTGAATGGCCTGGAGTTCAATCAGGTTTATCTGCTGCTCAGACTCCTTGGGTGACCATTGCCACTGTATACAGAGTGGTCGCAATGGGCTCCCTACCTTAACGTGCCATCAAAATACTATTGGGGGCTGGTGCCCCTAACAGAAAGCAAATCCCTGGTGGCCCAGTGGCCCTAACCCCCCACCCTTCTGCCAGTACCTTTAGAAATGAGCGGGAGCACGACCCACTCACTCCCGTTTTTTTACAAGATTTTACAATATATCAAGAAGTTACAACACTCTTGAAGAAACAGGAAGGTATCTAAGAAATAAACATCAGCGAAAACCAATTAGTACCAATAAAAGTAATTCAAACCAAGACATCTTCCACACTAGTCCACAAAAGAGGAGTAGAGGAGTCATACAGAATATAAACCAAAAATGATAGGAAAATTAATGCATTTGCAAACACAGGGATAACATTTATGAGAGAACTGGAGAACCCCCCACTGAGGACTCCGAGCGCCTAGCATTAATGAAAGCAATAAGTTGGGATGGTTCGTAAAAAATATAAGAAATTGACTTTAACTTTACTAAACATTTACATGGATGTTTGAGAAAAAACAAACCTCCCAAATGCAGGATACCAGGGCGCAACAAAAGGAATTCTTTTCTACGCTTCTGTGTAGTCCTAGCCAAATCAGGATAGATCCTATTAACCCTCTAAAGGGTATGTTCCTTTTCCTAAAAAAAACCTTCAACAGCCACTCTCTATCAGATAGAAGAGCGAAGGTTACCAATAACGTAGAAGGAATAGGATCTTCACATTCAGAACTCTCCAACAACTCAGACACATTTAAGATATTAACTTGTTTCTGAGAACTTCCCATCATAACATTCCCAGTATCAGGGTCAGCCAACGTTGTCTTGGCCCTAGGTAAATAGAAAACTCTAACCAAAGGTGGGATTAAATCAGAGGAAACCCCCAACTCTTCTACTAAATATAACCGAAACATTTCTCTCAGAGAGATAGACATTATTCTGGGAAAGCACAGTTACTTACCTGTAACAGGTGATCTCTGGGAACAGCAGGAATAAGTCTTCACATATGGATACGTCGGTACCGACGGAGCCTGCGCGGGAACGCTCCCCAGCGTCCAATCAGAAAGCTTTTGGGAGCATCCCTCAGTGCCTGCGTGCTGCCTTCCCGCCTTTCCAACTGTCTCTCCTCAGTTGAGTTTTATAGCTGAGACAAAGAGAGAGAAAGAGGAAAGGAAGATAGATAGATAAAACTCCTAGGGGAGGTGGGTGGGTTGTGAAGACTTATTCCTGCTGTTCCCAGAGATCACCTGTTACAGGTAAGTAACTATGCTATCTCCAGGAACAAGCAGGAATGAGTCTTCACATATGGGGACTCCCAAGTTAAGATGCCTGGAGCCCTAGCATGGTGAGGATTGGAACATGCTACACCTCATATGGCCAGGCATCCTGAGGATAGAGGGTAGGAGTTGAAAAGAGAGGAGCTGTGGAAAAACAGCTAACCTAAGGACTACAGGTAAGGAGTCCTTGCATGTATGATTATTATCATGAAAAATATTGAAATGAACAATCACAATATGGACCTCACCTACTGGGTTGCAGGAAGTAGAGAGGCTGATGGAGTCTACTGGAGATCCAGTAGAGGAATCTTCAAGGTGACCTCACTGAAGGGAGGTGAAGGTCCCAATCTGGAATTGACAGGTGACCCAGGTGTCAACTGGGGTAGTAGAAAAAACGGCAGGTCTTTAGTGGAAGCTTTATGGAAAAAGCTGGGAACTTTTAGCTACAGAGTTACTAACATTTAGGAGCAAAACAGGAAGACTGACTGATTTGGATGAACTAGCCCAGTCCTGGAGGGAAGAAGGGGTATGGGAAAAACCCGTATTCAAGGAGGACAGATGTCTGAAGGGTTGAAACCTCAGATCTACTGATGATCCACCCTGTCTTTCCTAACTGGTGAGAGATGGGAAAGATACTGAAGCATGGAGCTTCAGGGATACCTAAATCTAGGGTTAAAGTAAGAGCTGTCAGTACCACAGTAGTGGTTGTGTGCATAATACCCTAGACATACTGAGGGACAGTATGAACATATGCAAGCCCACTGTCTGGAACCTATAGGAAGGTAAAAGCCTTTATAAGCATAGACAGTGAGAGGGATAAGTATGTAAATACATATCTAACTATAGGGAAGCATTTCGACAGATATATATATCCCTATATATGTGTGTATGTGTATATATATATATATATATGTCTATAGTGAGATCTGGAGGGGCATAACATATGCACACGCAGCTTACAGACATATATATCTATAGAGAAGTATATAGAGATATATACATACATGAATATATATGTCTAAGATAAATGTCTGCAACTAAGCAGATAAAGATATGCTCATAAGAACATTCACATTGGAGATGTGAAGGAGAAAGATTCATCTAATAACAAGAAGGTGGAACCTACTTGATAAGATATAGAGAATCTATTCCCCCTGGCTAAGATGGCGCAGGAATGCTATCCAGTGAAATAACCAGGATGATTGCGTGAATTACAGAGGATAATATCAGTCTGTAAACAGCAAGTCCTGAGTCCTGTAGAACTCTCACATGGTAAATGGACAGAAAACGCATAGGATGAGATACCAGGTTGACCCACTGGAGGGACAGAAAGGGGTATCATGCGTTATTAGTTAAATATGTGCTGTCCATGGAGGATTAGGATAAGCTGTAAGGAAAAAAGAGCATATTCCTTGTAGGAGATGGATAACTCTTTAGACCTACACGCGGAGGCGGCTTATATCCTTTGTACGAAAAGGAGATAGTAGGGAGTGAAGAACCCTCACAGTCATGGGGGATGACTGAGGAAGCCTTTTTCGACCATGATGGATAGTCATTAGAGAAAAAAAACTCCATGCTGTCTCGCAAGGGCCCATAGTGGAAAGCTTCTCTGTAGGATTGCAGAGAGCATTATGCAGGAGAATTGGGAGATAGAACTGGCTGATGGAAGAAACCAGCAGCCAAGTAAACTATGCTGCCAAACCCAAAGGATTGGAGTGGCAAGGATAGAAGGTAGTGTTAGAAGCCTGTAGTGATAAGGATTTCCCAAGAAAGATGTAAGTACTGTCTTGGAATCACTACTAAGACCAGACCGAAAAGTGGTGGAAGACAAGACTGGAACTTGTGGAAAAGTACCAGTAGTCAGATCACTGGAACTCCTGCATGGGCAGCTACTGAATAGGACAGCAGAGAGAATCTTTCTGTGTTAAACAGAGAGAACAGACTGAAGAAGGGGAGAATCTTGTCCCTGTCTGATGAGCTGCCCAGATAAAAGAAGGGAGTTCACCCCAGAGAAAAACTCCAGAGTGGAAAGAAAGACAAGAAGTCTTTCAGTGGTATGGTACCCCTCTTACAGGGGAAAAACCTGGAGGAGAGGGCAGAGATACAAGAGCTGAAAAAAATGGCTTACCGTATGGTAAGTCCCCAGAAGGGAAAAATTCATGTTGGTACAGAAAAACTATCATGTGATAGTTGTTAAACCTCTGTTCTTATCAGGAAAAAAGAGGAAAAACCTGTGACCCATAGACATGAATAGCCTGACAGCTCAGCATACCGAAGAGCAAAAGGATGTCCTGGGAATAGGAATCCCTGTGTAGAGTTTTGAATGAAAAAAACAGTGAAAAACTCCTATTGAAAAGAAGATAACTGTAGGTTATAAAGAGATAAATCAGAACCCCATGGTTGCTGTGTTTATTCAGCCTGGCTAGAGTTTGGATTCTTCAGACCAGGACGAGGCTTCCCATGCTTGGGAACATCTGAATGATGGGCAGGAGAAGAGTAAAACCTCTTTCTCCTAGGGAAAGAAGGTTTGGTAGGGCATTTCCTACCTACTGGGGAAGGAGAAGGCTTAGGATTGCCTTCAGAAACAGGGAAGTCAGTGGAGCACTGAGCAACCTGATGTAAAGACTCCTTATTGAAGAGATTTTCTCCAGTGCAAGGAGTATTACCCAGTCTTTGTTGTGCCCATTTGTTCAAGTCTGAAGCTTGGAGCCAGGCTCTACGTCATGCCCCTATGGCTATAGCAGAGGTTCTGCTAACAGACTCAAAAGAGTCTAGGGAAGCACGAGAAAGAAACCAAGAGATATTTTGGCTATGACTAAGAAGTAAGGAATAGTCTGCAGCCTTGGGCTCTGATAGAAAAGGAGTCAAGAGATAATTTCTTTGTGACTTCCTGAAGGGATAGACTCATATAAAAAATATATGAGAGAATCCTTGTTGCCAGCATAGATGTTTGGAAGGTTTGACGTCCAAAGGCATTCAGTGTTCTAGATTCACGACCTGGCGGGTAAGAAGAATGCTTCTTCTTGCTTTTTACCTTCCTCATTGCTGATTCTACTACAATGGAATGATGGGGAAGTTGAGTCTTTTGAAACCCTGGAGAGGGGGGCACCTGATATAGAAGATCAGTTGCTCTAGAAGGTGAGGAAACCCTTAAAAGGTGCTTCCCACATTCGCAGAAGAAGATCCTGCAAGGAATGATGTAAAGGAAGCATTATATTTTCCTTTTCTCCAGAACAAAGAGAGCTTTGAGCAGGATCATAGCCAGGGGTAGGAATAGCAAGGGATGTTGCTATGTCCAGGAGAAAATTCTGAAAAGAAGGATCTCCAACAGAAGCCATCCCTGGACAGACTAGATCTGAAGAACTGGCCTGGGCACCGGAGTAGGCACTTGAGAATGTAGGAATAGAAGATCTCGCCCGGTGCAGAAAAGGATCCCTAAGGGATGGATGCTAGTACTGTAGGTCATGACGTGAGACAGTCAGTACTGCATCGTCCATGCCAGGTATCGACTCCAAACTAGGAATAGAAAGGAGCGACTCTAGTGAAAGAAGCATGGAAGGAGCTGACCCCAATGCTACTGCAGGTATCGGCACCAATACCGATACCGGCAGCTGTGCCAGAATCGAAGACGATACCGACATCGAAGCAGTCATCGGAGGCTGCTCAAGTGGTACCGAGGAAACCGAAGGCCTCTGGTAACTACCCTCGGTACCGAGCATCCGGAATCGGTGAGCATCGGATCCGAGACGTGTTGGTACCTAGTCTTTCAGACTGGAAATCGATTCCAGACTCGGCATCGAAGGAAGCGAGTCTATCGATGCATGTCTGGAAGGTACCGACATCGGTGGTAGTATCGGTGATACCGATACTGGAAAGTCAATCTGGGATGTATCGAGCGGTACCGAAGGTACCGAGAAAACCAGATGACGATCCCTGGTGAAGAGTGGATCACTCAACACCAGTGCCGATGCCGGGGTATCGGTACCGCTCGAAGCGGATGCCACCACCGAGCATGGCTCAGGTATGTTCTGTGAGGGGTGAGCCTCAGGAACAACCCGAACCCCCTGAAAGGCTTTGGAGACCGAAGACTCCCGCCGGGGTTTTGAAGCCAAAGGATCCTTGAGGGTAAGGCCGGAGCCGTCATCATGCTGTGCATGAGACCTACCACTCAAGGATTGGCTAGTCTGAACAGACTGTTTGTGGGTTACCTGATCCTGTAGAGAAGGAGAAATGGTCGGTGCCCTGCAATTGGATGGGAACTCTGTATCGAGGAAAACTCGAAAAGGGAAATCTCTTCTCATAATATGGTAGCCTAATGGCTCCGGATGGTCAGGACCCAAACAGTTTAGACACCATGACTTGGAGTCTAAAAACAATACTGCACTGCCACAGTTAAGGCACTTCTTAGGAAAAAAAAAGGAGGCGGCTCCATAATGGAGAGGCCTGAAGGCCCAAAGTTTAAAACTGAAACTGAGGGAAAAAAATTCCCTGGATTAAATAAAAAGAAAGAAAAAAAAAAAAAACACCGGCGATACCGGTGGAGTGGGGGAGACAGCCGCGACCACAGGAAAACACGAATTAAAGAATTTAAAGAAAAAATTTTCTGCGGTGACAGGAGGACGTCCTGCCGGCTCCGCGGAAAAACGAAAACTGAGGAGAGACAGTTGGAAAGGCGGGAAGGCAGCACGCAGGCGCTGAGGGATGCTCCCAAAAGCTTTCTGATTGGACGCTGGGGAGCGTTCCCGCGCAGGCTCCGTCGGTACCGACGCACCCATATGTGAAGACTCATTCCTGCTTGTTCCTGGAGATAATTAATTATTCTAAGATTATTCAACCTAAGAGGATTGTCCATCTGTTCCAGCTTAACCTGTGTTGAGAGAAAAGTTTTCTTAAAGACATCCACTTGTTCTTCCAACACCTCCACCTTCCGTTGTACTTCAATTACTTCTGAATGTAAAGCGGTAACTCTTTGCTGGGAACCATCCATGGCCAACCCATACTCATCCACTTTCTGTTCCAAAGAAGATACCTTTGGCACCATCGCTTCCCCCAAAGAGAGAATAGCCTGCCAAATAGTTTCCAGTGTAAAAGTCTCAGGACGCTGTAGTGTGAATTGTTGCTGCAATGTTAACATCTTAGAATCTGCTTCCAAACATGCTATGCGCTGCTGCCCTCGGTCCACAGCAACCTGCTGACCCAGAGGCTCTCCGTCACTCGGCAATGAAGCTGTCTCGGACTCGTGCAGCCCAGCGGCATCCTGCTCACAGACTTGCCGCCCCTCCGCTCCTGGTCCAACCAAGCCACTAGCTACCCCCAACTTCGGGGGGGAGCCAAGCTCCAAGAAACCTTCTGGCAAGGGCTGTCCTCGAGTCACTTTCGTTGCCGGTCTCTCAGGGGAGAGAGATATACTGGAAGCAGACGCCGAGCCACCTGACTCCAGCGTTCTGTCAGCCCGGGACTCATCCCCTTCTCCTACCGGTGCTCGCTGAGCGCGCGAGACAAAGGAGTCCATGGGACCCGAAGAAATCGGCGTAGAGGTTAGGGGAGGTTGGGTGGACTCAGCCAACCCCTTTCCCTTGCGTTTCCTTCCCATATAGCAAGAGAAGAAAAACGCACTTACAGCGAAACAGCAAGTGCCGCCATCTTAACAAAGACTCCTCTCTTCCTACCCCACTCACTCCTGTTCTTGCCACACCATCTTGAAAAATGGCGGCGCCTGGCCCCACGCAGTGCATTCTTTTATGGAAGTCTGACCTTGCCCTGTACATCCCAGGATGCACCGTGTGGGGCCAGGCACCACAAGTTTTCAAGATAGCAGGCCAAGAGCAGGAGCACTTGGGGCAGTGCTCCTGCTCATTTCTAAAGGTAATGGGAGGAGGTTCGGTGCCGCTGGGCCATCAGGGTTATTTTTGGTTGGCTGGCTTGTTGGGAGAGGGCGGGGAGGGGGTCAGGGCTTATGGGCTACTAGGTTTATTTTTAGTTGGGTGGGGTACGGGACCGCTGGGCCACCAGGTTTATTTTTAGTTGGGAGGGGGTAGTAGGGGAATCATGACTGCTGGACCAGCAGGGATTCACTTTCTGTCGGGGGCATCAGCACTGGGGACTTTCACCAATGCCTGGATCATCTTTGACATTTCTCCTCAGATGATCCAGACATCAGGGAAAGCTCCTGATGCCATCAAAATACTGTTGGGGGCACACACAAAATGTTTAAGCCACCTCAGCCCCAGGCATAAAAATACTAGTGCTAAGGTAGCTTGCATTCCTCTACGCATTTCTCTGCATAGGGCGCAGCCAATATTTGCATACCATTTCATTAAGTGCAGATCACTGGCCTATGATTTAAATACATTTAAATACTCTTGGAGTTAATTGTGTGCTAGTTTCTCCTGTGCTGTTTACGCATCCATCAGTCTCTTTTCTGCATTTGACAGTAGCAGTAAGTGTACTTAAAAGTGACGTTATCTGAGGTTAAAGCCCATGCTAGTTTTCTGCATCGGCCTGTTAGTAGATGCCACACAGGAAAGTAAAGCGCTCTCTTTCTTCCAGCGATGGCAGCCAGCATATTTGCAGCCTCCACTCTAATGACATCTGCCTGTGATGGGAGCAGCTAGATGACAACACATCACCAGAATCAGAATTTTTGGAATTTTTTCAGTTATAACCAGAAACTCCAAAATTCCATATCGAGGATGTTTTATTAGGGCTTTCTAGTTATAACCAATAAACAAAACTTGTGAGTTTACTTGGCAGTCTGATCAGAAGTAGATTTCCAAGCCTTTCTTCAGAAGCAATGGAGGGTTAAGTGACTTGCCCAAGGCCGTAAGGAGTGTCAGTGAGAATTGAACCCTGGTCCTCTTGGTTACCAAGCAAGTGCTCTAGCCACTAGGCTACTCCTCCACTCCAATCCTATCCTATGTACAGATGACTAAAATGTAGTTGCATCAAAAAATAGCCAGCTAGTGCTGAAAATCAGAGCTAGCTGGCTCAGTTCTATTGATCTTTCCCCTTCCCCACTCACACCATCTGGAGCAAAAAACAGTTCACCCCTCCCCACAATTTCCCTTTCTACTTGCCCAAACAAAAACCCAAACCACCGAGACTGCCTCCCGATCCTGCCTCCCATTCACGTGATCCTAAAAATAAAAAGCGATTTGCTGATCGCCATCATTCACATCTTGACTGCCCAATTTTACAGAAGAGCTGTCCCGAGACATAAGAACATAAGATATCCCATACTGGGTCAGACCAAGGTCCATCAAGCCCAGTATTCTGTTTCCAACAGTGGCCAATCTACGTCATATGTACCTAGCAGTTTCCCCAAGGGACACAGGTTCCACAATGCTTGTATTGGTTCAAGCATTGATATCCTGGGTCCCTTCTTAATAATGGTTTATGGACCTTTCCTCCAGGAACTTGTCCAAACCTTTTTTAAACCCAGCTACACTAACAGCCTTTACTACATCCTCTGGTAACAAATTCCAGAGTTTGATTACACGTTGAGTGAAAAACTATTTTCTTTTATTAGTCTTAAATAGTTTACCCTGTAGCTTCATTGCATGTCCCCTAGTCTTTCTATATTCTGATAAGGTAAACAATCGATCTACGTTTACCCGTTCCACTCCGTTCATTAATTTATAGACTTCTATCATATCGCCCCTCAGCCGTCTCTTTTTCAGGTTAAAGAGCCCTAACCTTTTTAGCCTTTCATAGAAGTATCCTTCCATCCCCTTTACCATTTTGGTGGCTCTTCTCTGAACCTTTTCTAAAATCGCTATATCCTTTTTAAGATACGGCGACCAGAATTGCACACAATATTCAAGGTGCGGTCTCACCATGGAACGATAGAGGCATTATAATATCTTTTGTTTTATTTTCCATTCCTTTCCTTATCATACCTAGCATTCTATTTGCTCTCTTGGCCGCTGCTGCACACTGGGCCGAGGGTTTTAACATGGTATCCACAATGATGCCTAAATCTTTTTCCTGGGTGGTAGTTCCTAATGTGGAACCTTGCATCGTGTAACCATACTTTGGGTTGTTCTTCCCTAGGTGCATAACCTTGCACTTGTCCACATTAAATTTCATCTGCCATTTTGATGCCCAGTCTTCCAATTTATCAAGATCCTCTTGCAATTTTTCACAATCCTCTTGGGTTTTAACAACTTTAAATAGTTTTGTCTCATCTGCAAATTTGATAACCTCACTCGTTATTCCACTTTCCAGGTCATTTATGAATATGTCAAAAAGCAGCAGACCCAGGACAGATCCCTGGGGTACACCACTATTCACCTTTCTCCATTGGGAAAATTGGCCATTTAGCCCAACCCTCTGCTTTCTATCTTTTAACCAGTTCCTGATCCACAATAGTACACTGCCTCCTATCCCATGACTCTTTAGTTTTCCCAAAGGTCTCTCATGAGGGACCTTGTCAAAGGCTTTCTGAAAGTCCAAATACACAATATCAACCGACTCACCTTTGTCCACCTGATTATTCACTCCTTCAAAAAAACATAACAGATTAGTAAGACAAGATCTTCCTTGTCTAAAGCCATGTTGGCTGTCTCCCATTAGGTCATGACTATCTACATGCTGAGTAATTTTATTCTTTATGATGGTTTCTACCATTTTTCCCGGTACTGACGTCAGGCTCACCGGTCTGTAGTTTCCCGGATCACCCCTAGAACCCTTTTCAAAAATTGATGTTACATTGGTGATCCTCCAATCTTCAGGTATTAGAGATTATTTTAATGATAGTTCACAGATTACTAATAGCGGGTCTGCAATCTCATATTTCAGTTCTTTCAACACCCTTGGATGTATACCATCCGGCCCAGGTGATTTGCTACTCTTCAGTTTATCTAATAGTTGTAATACATCTTCCCGATGTATCGATACTTCCTTCAATTCTTCCGCACCTTTAAATACCACTTCAGTCATGGGTAACATCCCTACATCTTCCTCAGTAAAGACCAAAGCAAAGAATTCATTCAGTCTCTCCGCTATCGCCTTGTCGCCTCTTAGTGCTCCTTTAACCCCTTTATCATCTAATGGACCAACTGACTCTCTCACAGGTTTTTTGCTACGAATGTACTTGAAAAGGTCTTTACTTCGCGTTTTTGCTTCCACAGCAAGCTTCTTCTCAAATTCTCCCTTTGCCTGCCTTATCAATGCCTTGCATTTGACTTGCCAGTGCTTGTGCTGTTTCCAGGTTTCGTCCTTTGGCTCTTTTTTCCATTTCCTGAAAGATGCTTTTTTGGCAACAGCCTCTCTGACCTCACCTTTAAACCATGCTGGCAGTTTTTTGGACTTCCTTCCACTTTTCTTAAAGCGTGGAATACAGCTGGTCTGGGCTTCCAAGATAGTATTTTTCAACAACAGCCAAGCCTGATGTACGTCTTTAACCTTTGCAACTGCTCCTTTTAGTTTTTTCTTAACTGTTTTCCTCATTTTATCATAGTCTCCCTTTCGAAAGTTAAAAGGTAGTACTGTGGATTTCCTTACTATCCCTCCTCCACTAATTAAATCAAAGGCAATCATGCTATAATCACTATTGCCAAGTGGCCCCAACAACCTTATCTCTTGCACTAGATCTGGTGTTCCAATAAGGACTAGGTCTAATATGGCTTCCCCTCTGGTCGGTTCATGAACCAGCTGCTCCAAGAAGCAGTCATTTATTTCATCTAGGAACTTTATCTCCCTAGCATGTCCTGACGTGACACTGACCCAATCGATACCGGGGTAGTTGAAATCACCCATTATTATTACTGCGCTGTAACTTTTGTTAGCTTCCTTGATTTCTTTGAACATTTCATCATCCATTTGGTCATTCTGGCCAGGCGGTCGATAGTACACCCCCACTTCCATCGCCTTCCCCCTTTTACATGGAATTTCAATCCATATAGATTCTACAGTAGATTTTGTTTCCTGCAAAACTTTAATCCTTTCTGACTCAATGCCTTCTCTAACATAGAGAGCAACCCCTCCACCAATTTGATCAGCTCTATCATTACGATATAGTTTGTACCCAGGTATCACAGTGTCCCACTGGTTGTCTTCCTTCCACCATGTCTCTGATATTCCAATCATATCTAACCTTTCATTTAGTGCTATATATTCTAACTCTCCCATCTTATTTTTTAGACTTCTAGCATTTGCATACAAGCATTTTAGAGAATGTATTTTATTCATATTAATTTGGCTATTGTTAGACATGGGTAATTTGGGATCTTTAAGCTCTGTCTGCTCCATATTTGAGGGCATTTGGGCTACTTTACTCTTTTGTGGAACCTCTCTGCTTTTGGTAGTATCCTTCAAAGATACATTCTTCCGAACCATCCGCTCTTGGGCGACTGTCGGCTTTCCCCTAATATCTAGTTTAAAAGCTGCTCTATCTCCTTTTTAAAGGTTAATGCTAGCAGCCTGGTTCGATCCCGGTTAAGGTGAAGCCCATCCCTTCGGAAGAGCCTCTCCTTTCCCCAGAATGTTCCCCAGTTCCTAACAAATCCAAAACCCTCATCTCTGCACCATTGTCTCATCCATGCATTGAGACTCCGGAGCTCTGCCTGCCTTTTGGGTCCTGCGCGTGGAACAGGAAGCATTTCGGAGAATGCTACCCTGGAAGTTCTGGATTTCAACTTCCTACCTAAAAGCCTAAATTTAGCCTCCAGAACCTCCCTACCACATTTTCCTATGTCATTGGTACCGACATGTACCAAGACAGCAGACTCCTCCCCAGCACTATCTAAGACCTTATCTAGGTGGCGCGTGAGGTCCGCTACCTTCGCACCAGGCAGGCATGTTACCAGGCGATCCTCACGTCCACCAGCCACCCAGCTATCTACATGCCTAATGATCGAATCACCAACTATAACGGCTGTCCTAACCCTTCCTCGGTGCGAGAGGGTTTTACATCACCTGGAGGACTGGTCCTAGTTACAGGATCACTTCCTGCCACACCAGGGTGATGCTCTCCTGTCACGTGAACTCTCTCCTCCATGGCAACAGGGATGCTGCCAGACTGGAGGTGGGACTTCAGGACTATATCCCTGTAGGTCTCGTCTATGTACCTCTCTGTCTGTCTTATGCTTTCCAAGTCTGCTACTTTAGCCTCTAGAGAACGGACTCGTTTCCTGAGAGCAAAGAGCTCCTTGCACCTAGTGCACACGTAAGACCTCTCGCCAACAGGGAGAAAATCGTACATGTGACACTCAATGCAAAAGACTGGAAAGCCCCCATCCCGCTGCTGGACTGCTGTCTGCATCTTAGTTTTAAGTTTGTGTTTAGATCTAAGTTCTTTACTTACTAAGGGTTGCTATGGATATTTATACTAATAAAACTGTACCTAATACGTGTAATATACCTTGTTGACCTGAAGCTTAACTAATCTCAGGTCCTTAGTGAACATAACATAAGAACATAAGATATGCCATACTGGGTCAGACCAAGGTCCATCAAGCCCAGTATTCTGTTTCCAACAGTGGCCTTTCTAGCCTTTCTTCATAGGAGTATCCTTCCATCCCCTTTACCATTTTGGTGGCTCTTCTCTGAACCTTGTGTATGATTGATTTGGGTAACGAGCTTCACCTGAGAGCACCTCCTGCCTTTTAAGATGTGTAAGTACCTATAAAGCTACGATTATCCCAGGGGAGGGAGGGAAATAACACTTATTAAAAGAGGGCTGCTACACAGTACCCTGTCTTGTGCTGCTGAGGTAAGCTATATTCTGATTTGATTTAAATTATAGCTCTTAGCTGCTGCTAGGCTCTAACTTCTTATGAAATTTAAACTACAAGCTCTCTGCTGGGTTCCAAATGTAACCAGAATGCTCTCTTCTGTGTTTTAAATTAAACTAAAAGTACTTTGCTGTTACTAGGCCCTGAGTGACTATTAAATTTAAACTACAAGCTCTCTGCTGGGTATGAAATGTAACCAGAAAGTTCTCCTCTGTGTTTTAAATTTAAACTTAAACTGCTGCTACTAGGCCCTGACTTTTTTAACAAAAAAAAGTGGATTCACAGATTAATTAGCTTTCATACAAAGAATTCCTTTTAGAAAATTACCAGAAGTATATACTCACAGTTGCAGAGACATAGAAAGAGAGGCTGTTCCCTCGTATCAAGCACTTCTTCAACCAATAATTTAATTTCACCTTGGAATTCTGCAAAACAAAATCTTACCTTCTTTTTATTAGGAGCAGATACATTGGATTTTATCTGAGTAAGAGTTTTCATGAGAAATTTAGAGTCATCCGGAGACTGCGTTATTTTCTCAGTCTTGTTTATTCCAAAGTGATGCTTCTTACAAAGCTGGAATATTTAAAAAAACAGAACACTATTTGTGGCAGGCTACTCATTTTTACAAGGCATGTACTGTCTGAAGAACGTTTTAGAACATCAGAATAACCTAATTGGAATTTAAAATTTTAAACAAAACGAAAAAAATCTCAGCAATTCTTTTGCAGGCTTTAATACATTCTATTAGATCTACACTAAAATATTTATTGTTTTTACTTAGTACTCATTTATATTCATCTTTCCACTAGCAGCTCTGGGTAGCTTACAATAAATTATGTAAAATATAACAGAACAGATCAACCACCAAACCTAATACAAATATCTACCTAAAACATCCATATCTTCAAACTTACTTCATATAAAATCTTGAAGCAACGGTCACAGAAAATAAAATTTAAATAAAAATACCATAGTACATAACTCTTGACCTAAAATAATATTCATGTCATCCTATATGGCTATCCACAAAACCATCAGCAAACTCCATTCATTCTAGCACCCAAAGATTTAGAAACATGACAACAGAAAAAGACCACATGGCCTACCTAGTCTGCCCTTCCATATCAACCACTACAATAGTCCCCTTTTTTCAATAGAGATCCTCTGTGTTTGTCCCATGCTTCTTTGAATTCAGATACTGTCCTCAGCTCTACCACCTCCATTGGGAGACTATTCCACAGATCCACCACTCTTTCCGTAAAGAAATATTTCCGCATATCATTCCTGAATCAATCTCCTTTAACCCTCACCCCATGTCCCCCTGTAGCAGAGCTTGCTTTCAATCGAAAGAGGCTCTCCTGTGCATTTATACCATGGAGGTATTTAAACGACTTAATCATATCACCTCTAGCCCGCCTTTCCTCTAAGGTGTACATATTAAGATCCCTATGTCTGTCCTCATATGCTTTATAATGAAGACCGCTAACCATTGTAGTAGTCACCCTCTGTACAGACTCCAGCCTGTTTATATCCTTTTGAAGGTGCGGTCTCCAGAATTGCACACAATACTCCAAATGAGGTTGCACCAAAGACTTATACAGAGGCACTATCACCTCCTTTCTTCTGCTGGCCATTCCTCTCCCTATTCACCCAAGCATCCTTCTAGCTTTTGCAGTCACCTTTTCTGCCTGTTTAGCTACTTTAAGATCATCAGACACAATCGCGCCTAGGTCCCGCTCTTCTTTAGTGGACAAAAGTACTTCACTCCCTATACTATATTGCTCCCTTGGATTGCTGCAGCCCAAATGCATGACCTTGCATTTTTTAACATTAAATCTCAGCTGCCAAATTCTAGACCATTCTTCAAGCTTAGCTAAATTCCTCCTGTTATCTACTCCTCCCTGGGTGTCTACTCTATTGCAGATTTTGGTATCATCCGCAAAGAGGCAAACCTTACCCGACAGCCCTTCCGCAAACATCACTAACAAAGATGTTAAAAAGAATCGGACCAAGGACAGATCCCTGTGGCACACTACTGGTAACCTTCTCCTCAGAGTGAACTCCATTTACCTGTACCCTTTGTCACCTCCAACTAAACCAATTTCTAACCCAAGCAGTAACGTTAGGGTCCATCCCTAGGGTGCTCAGTTTGTTTATAAGTCGCCTGTGAGGAACAGTGTCAAAGGCTTTATGAAATCTAAATACACCACATCTAGGGTTCTCCCTCGGTCCAACTCCCTGGTTACCCAGTCAAAGAAATCAGATTTGTCTGACAAGACCTGCCTCTGGTGAATCCATGCTGCCTCGGATCCTGTAATCTGCTGGTCTCCAGAAACCTCACTATTTTCTCTTTCAGCAGTGCTTCCAATAATTTACTCACCACCGAAGTTAAACTAACCAGCCTATAGCTTTCAACCACATCTTTACTTCCACTTTTGTGTAAAGGGACCACATGTGCCTCTCTCCAGTCCTTTGGCACTACTCCCGACTCCAACAAGGCATTGAAAAGGTCAGTCAGTGGATCTGCTAGAACATCCCCAAGTTCCCTCAGTATTCTAGGGTGTATCCCCCATCCAGTCCCATCGCTTTGTCCATTTTAAGTTTAGCTAGTTTCTCACAAACACAGTCTTCTGAAAATTGTTCAAGATGCCCCTCGCTTCTGTTCCTGTGTGTGGGTATTTTCTGAGGTCCTGCTCCTGGTTCTTCACCTGTGAACACAGAACAGAAATATTGGTCAAGCAATTTCGCTTTATCCTCATCAGCTTCTACATATTCCTCCCCTTCACCCTTGAGTCTGACAATACCACTTTTGCCCTTCCTCGTCTAACACATCTGAAAAATGTCTTATCCCCCCCATTTTACTGTATTGGCTATTTCCTCCTCTTTTTGCATCTTTGCTTTCCTGTCTACTTTGCTAGCTTCTCTAAGTTTTTCCAAATATAGATGCCTGTCTTCCTCTCTCTGTGATCTCTTGTATTTCATGAAGGCCTCCCTCTTCTTCTTCACTTTTTCAGCTATTTCTTTCGAAAACTATAGCGGTCTCCTTTTGCTCTTACCTTTATTTACCATTTTAACAAAAAGGTTGGTTGCCCTTAAAATATCCCCTTTCAGTTTTGTCCACTGTTTTTCCTACATCCTCCAGCTGTTTCCATCCCACTAACGACTCCCTGCGGTATTTGTAAAAACAGACCATATTCTGTTTCCTTAAAAAATCCCTTGTATCCCAGATACTAGTAAGGAATTCCATAGTTGTGGGGCCACACAGAAGAAAGTCTCATTTCTAGTATCTTACAGGCCTATTCAAAGGAATTCTGTAGCAATTTTCCATATAGCAGAAATCCTGCCCAAATATACAGTTTCAATTTTCCCAGAAAAGCCAGAGCCTCTAAAGACAGACTTCAACAAATTAATACTTTAAATTGACTTCTAAAATGTGCTGATAGCCACTGTAGTGCATCCAATGCCAGAATATGATTATATACATATTGCAAACATCGTGATGACTGCTTAAACCCCACCCCACCCATCCTGCTGTGGGAACAGTTAAAGTTATAGTTACTTTTATTTGTTATACTGACTATGTGTACCATGTCTAGTCAGTTAACAATTGTATATAGTCAGGTATATATTTTTCCTTCGTCCCTGAAGGCTCAAAATCTATGTATTTGTACCTGATGAGGGGGGGGGATTGGTGAAACCCTTGAGTGGGTTGGATATAGTTAATAGTGTCTGTAAGGGCATTCTATATAATGGAGATTGCCACATCAAACTTCTTTAAAAGATAAATAATGCAATATGAAATGAGAAAATCAATGTATTTCATAACATAATGCATCATCTATTATTTGAGCATAATACTTTTCATATCTGTATCTATCTATCTCTCTATAAAGCGTAGTTACTCACCTGTAACAGGTGATCTCCAGGAACAGCAGGAATTAAGTCTTCACATATGGGTATCGCCGGCACCGACGGAGCCCGCGCAGGAACGCTCCTCAGTGTCCAATAGGAAAGCTTTTGGGAGCATCCCACTGCGCCTGCATCGCTGCCTTCCTGCCTTTCCAACTCTCCCTCTTCAGTTGAGTTTATAGCTGAGGCAAAAGGAGAGAAGGAGAGATAGAGAGAGAACGACAACTCCTAGGAGAAGTTAGTGAGTTGTGAAGACTTAATTCCTGCTGTTCCTGGAGATCAAGCAAGAATGTAGTCCCAAGTGGCTGCTCTGCTTCAGTCAATAGACACTGACAGAAGGTTAGTCACAGAGGCTGCCATTGCTCTCACATTGTGAGCTGTGACATGACCTTTGAAAGAAAGTCTTTTACTCTCATATGCAAAGGATATGCAATTTGCAATCCATTTAGACAAAGTTTGCTTGGGAACTGGTAATCCAAGATGACTAGAGTCAAAGGCAACAAAAAGCGGGGAAGCCTATCTATGTTGCTTAGTTCTCTGAAGGTAAAAAGCCAAGGCTCTTTTACAATCCAGAGTGTGAAGATTCCTTTCTGCATTGGAGGCATGAGGCCTAGGGAAGAATATAGGAAGGTAAACTGATTGGTTTAAATGAAGAGGCGGTACCACCTTTGGCATAAAGTGAGGGTGAGTCCTAAGAACTACTTTATCATGGTGGAACCTTGTATAAGGAGGATCAGCCACTAAAGCCTGTAGCTCACTGATGCGTCTTGCAGAAGTGAGAGCAATTAGGAAGATTACTTTCCAAGAAAGAAAGATGTAGTGGCTAAGGGTTCGAAGGGCGGTTTCATGAGCTGCCCAAGGACAAGATTCAAATCCCATGCCACAGGTGGTGGCTTAATGGGAGGTTTTGTTAAGAGCAGACCTTTCATAAATCTTGCTACAAGTGGTTGAGAGGAAACAGGTTGTCCATCCAAGGGCTTTTGGAAAGCCGCAATGGTACCAAGGTGGATCCTTACTGAATTGGTCTTAAGACCAGAGGATGATAAATGGAGGAGATACTCCAGCAACGCCTCCACTGGCATTGAAAAGGGATTAAGTTCCTTTGTTGAACACCAGATAGAAAACCTTTTCCACTTAAAGGCATAGGTCTGCCTTGTGGAAGGTTTTCTTGAAGCCAAAAGAATATCCTTAACCTGTTGTGAAAGGTTGATATCCTAGAATTCTAGGCTCTCAGCAGCCATGCCCTGAGGTGTAGAGACTGAGGATTTGGGTGCAATAGCATCTCGTTCTCCTGGGAAAGAAGATCGGGAGCACATCCCAACTCCAGAGTCTGGCTTGAGAGAGATGTAGAAGCACAGGATACCACGTTTGTCGTGGCCAGCATGGGGCTATGAGGATCATATGTCCCCTGTCTTTCTGAAGCTTGAATGGAGTTTTGGGAATGAGGGGAATGGGTGGGAAGGCATAGAGGAAGTCCTGACCCCAGTGGAGGTGGAAGGCATCCCTTTCCTGACAAATCTGAGCCAGAATCCTGGAACAGAGCCGGGGAAGATTGGCATTTCTTAGGACCTGCAAAGATGTCTATATCTGGAGTTCCCCAGATTTGAAAAATCCAAGCAATCTACTCTGGATGAAGAGACCACTCGTGTGGCAGCAATACTTGACTGAGTTTGTCTGCCAAGAGATTTTGTGTGCCTGGGAGATACACCGCTAATAGGTGGAGTTGAAGATCCCTGGCAAAAGCCCAGAGGCGTAGAGCTTCGTTGCACAAAGTCCGAGAACCTGTTCCACCCTGCTTGTTCACATAGAACATGGCTACTTGGATTGTCCTTCTGGACCAAAACTATCTTGTAGCCGAGGTGGGCCTGAAATACTTGAAGAGCACAGAAGATGGCTCTGAGTTCCAGGAGGTTTATATGAAGACAAGCCTCTTGCTTGGTCTAGAGACCCTGAGTGGAGAGATTGTCCAAGTGAGCTCCCCAACCCAACTTGGATGCATCTGTCGTCAAGGTGGCTTGGTGTAGTGGCTGCTGGAAAGGAGACCCTACGAGAAGATTTTTCAACAATTGCCACCACTGTAGGGACGAAATGAGAAGTGTTGAGTTTCTGATTTTGTCCGTCAGGCGACCCGAGGCCTGTGTCCACCGAGAGGTTAGGGTCCACTGGGCCGCTCGCATAATCGAAACAAAACATAATCGAATGAACACTCCACTCCTATGCATTGATACCCTACTTGTATATAGTTGCAACTGATATGATCTGCCTATGCGGTAGAGTCAGTACTTTGTTTAAATTGTTACACAATCTGTGTTAGTTGAATTATTCTGCTTAGTTTTTAAACCTATGTGTGCATGTTAAGATGTTCTATGTAAAAAGTTATTCTGTTCCATGTAAAACAAGCTCTGCATTGTTAACTGTTGTTAATTGTACACCGCAACTGATCGCTGGAAGATGCGGTATATAAATAAGTGTTAAATAAATAAATAAATAAATAAAAAAAATGTGAAGACGAGCATAGGGAACCACATGGACAGTGGATGCCACATGCCCCAGCAGCTGAAGCATTTCTCGAGCAGTTAGAAGAGTTTTCATAGCTGCTTGAGAAGCCAGCTGGAGTATTTGAAGACAACATGGTTGTGGCAGGAAAGCCTTTGACTGCCTTGTGTTTAGACGAGCCCCTATGAACGCTAGACTGAGAAGGGGTGAGATTAGATTTTGGGAGGTTTATGACTAGTCCCAGGTACTGCAGAATTTGCATTGTGCGGGAGAGCGCGAAGCTGGCTTCTGGAGCTGTTGATGCTTGGATGAGCCAGTCGTCTAAGTAGGGGGAAGATGAATATTCCCAGAGTTCTCAGAAATGTGCTACTACTGCCATGCATTTTGTGAAGACTCTTGGGGCAGAAGCCAGTCTGAAGGGAAGAACCCTGTACTGGTAATGTCTTCCTTGAAAAAGGAATTGAAGAAACCTCCTGTGATCTGTATGGATGAGGATATGTGTGTATGCATCCTTTAGATCTAGAAAACACAGCCAATCCAGACTCTGAATGTAAGGAAGAAGTGTTCCAAGGGAGATCTTGAATCTTTCTCGGAAGATACTTGTTCAGCTTTCTGAAGTCCAGTATTTTATTTAGACAGTTTTGTATACCACCTTATCCTTCAATCAAAGTGGTCAGCAAGACATTGGGAGGCATACATTCAACAGGAGGAAATACGATTCACATACGTAAGAAGCTATCTACTTATAGGTCTAAATGGGGATGGGCAGTTGGGGCAAAGTGGTGAGGGTAGATAGTGGGCCACTTGGGTGGGTCTGTATCCCCCTGTTTTCTCTGGAATGAGGAAGTAGGGGGAATAGAAACCCATGCCCTGTTGGGATATGGGTACCTCTTCTATTGCCCCTTGAGCAAGTAGTGAGGTGACCTCTTGACACAAGAGAGTGGTGAAAGGGCCCTGAGAATTGAAGTGTCTTGTGATGGTGGGAGGGGGCATACTTCAATATCTCCACTCTAATCTATGCAGATGACGTCCTGCTGTTTGCACCATTCAAAATCAAACCACCAGACTTCTCCAGCCTTATCAATTGTTTCAACGCGATCACTGACTGGTTACTATCTCAAAATCTCCGCATAAACTTCAAGACGGAAGTTCTCTTCATATCAAGGAACAAAGATTTCTCCCCTCCATCCTCCCTAAAAGTAAGAGATGCGGAACTCCCTAGTAAACCTTCCATTCGCTACCTAGGGATTACTCTGGACCAGCATTTCGACTTTAAGGAGCACATACGAAACACCACCAGATCTGTCTACAATAAAATTAGAACGCTAAGGCACCTCAGGCCCAATGTTACCTCATAATGACTTCAGGACCATTTTCCAGGCCCTCATTCTTCCACATTTTGATTACGCAAATGTGGCCCTGTATGGACTCCCCAAGAACACCCTTAATCCGCTGCAACTCGCCATGAATGCAGCTGCGCGTGTTCTCTGTAGTTTAGCAAGATCTGATCATATTACCCCGATACTCAAGGAACTCCATTGGCTTCCAATTCACTGCAGATTAACATACAAAATCCTTCTCATCATCTTCAAGATCATCAATAACCTAGCCCCCACAACACTCAGTGACCTTATCACCCTCACCCCGAAAAAAAGACTCAGAAGATCAGGAACCGACAACACCTTGATCATCCCCAAAGAGTCCATCAAGTGCATCCAGACGACCAAGAAAAGAACATTCGCCTTCTATGCCCCAAAATGCTGGAACGAACTTCCACCAGAAATTAGATCCATCAAAGGCCTTATTCAGTTCCGTAAGGCAATCAAACACCATTTTCCTACTTCACTTTGCTCAAGCATCCACCCCTCCTCTGCTCACACACTCAATGTCTACAAACCTTACCCTGTCACAAGTATTTTGAGCTTGCCTTAGCCCTCCTTGTATATACAAACCTAATCTATTTGTATTTTGTACATATGTTTATAGTTTCCCTGTTGCTCCAAGTTTAAACTCCTGTTACAATGTAAGACCCAAGTTTAAACTCCTGTTACAATGTAAGCACAGAACAGGCTCCTGACTGTGCACCCTTGTTGTATGTAAACCGCACTGATAACAAATAGCGCGGTATATAAAAGTTGTTAAATAAATAAATAAATAAATACTGTGAAAATGGAGTTAGTACCCCTCTCTTACAATGGAAAGAGTCCAGTGTTCTAATGTTATTTGTTGCCATCTTTTTGCAAAATGACGAAGTCTGCCGGGGATAGTGAGAGGCTCTGGACCTTTCAGGGGCAGGTTGACTAGGAAGGAGTCAAAGCCCCTGAGGAGGCAGAGTCTGCTGAGCTGGTTGAGCTCTGGGGACTTGGGCCTTCCTTTGCTGTCTGGGTTGCTGTTGCCCCTTCTGGGGAGCATGAACTGGGCAGTGGACAGCCTGGGTGTAAGATGGATAGAATTTCTTTTTCTGGTTGAAAAAGGGTTTCTTAGCCATCTTTTTCTTAGCTGGGTTGGCTGTGGTCCTTGATAGTCTGTTCTAGGTGGTGTTTTCGGACTCAAGTTGATTAGCTTTGTCCTGCCAATCCTTGCCAAAGAGATTTTCTCCTATGCAAGGAAAATTCCCCAGCTTATCTTACACCCATTGTTCAAAATCTGATGCCTGAAGCCAGGCAATGCGATGTGCACCGATGGAAATAGCAGAGGTTCTGCTAATGCACTCAAAGCAATCAAAGGTTACACGATTCATAAACTTAGACACATTCTGGGCATGTTTGACCAGAGTGAGGAAGTCTGTTCTTTTATCATCAGGGAGAAGTGGAGCCATGAGCTCTAGATACCTTGTAAACTCCTTAAGGAACATTCCCATATAAAGAATGTAAGAGCTTATCCTGGCTGATAGGATAGAGGATTGAAAGCATCGACGCCCAAAGGCATCGAGTGTCCTCGCTTCATAGCCTGGAGGATTTGAAGAATGCGTTTAAGCACTCTTGATCCTATGCATCGCCGATTCCACTACCATTGAATGGTGTGGTAGTTGTGTCTTCTGAAAACCAGGGCACTGTGGAATTCGGTACATGGTATTGAGTCTCCGAGAGTGTGGAGACACCGTTAAAGGAGTTTCCCACATCCTTAGCATGAGGTCATGCAAGATTCAGTGGATGGGAAGGGTAGCAGCTTCTTTAGGAGCTGCCGGGTACTGAAGAATTCCTAATTCTTCTGTTCTCGGTTCCTTCTCAGGAGTCAGTGATCAAGAGTCCTCGTGCTACATCACGTATGAAATCCTGAAAAGATATGTCCTCTGGAGGAGGCATCCTACGTTGAGGAGGAGAAGAGGGATCCTCTGGAAGAATCACTCTGGTACCGGCAGAGTCCTCCGAGTCATCGGAATCGGAGGACTCGAAGTATCTCCGAGCTGGGTGTTCTTGCATTGCTTGACGCCGGTATCGATCAAAGTCGACATCGGACTGTCTCGATACCGGGCCTTCGATACCAGACACTGATTCAAGAGCCGGCATGGGGGGGGAAGCGCATCGGTTAAAGCAGGTGCGGTCGGTACCGATGACTGCGGAACCGTCTGAAGCGGCCTTAGCGGTATCGAGGCTGCTAAGAGTCGCTAGGCTGCGTTCGATGGCCAGGATGTGCTGATCTATAGCCCCTGCTGATGCCTGGATGTCGGTACCGGTGGAACAGGCCACAACACCAGAACATGGCACAAGGAGTTCTCCCAAGCTGGAAGCTTCGGGAACATCCTGGAGCCCCGCTAATGCTTTGGAAGCCGGGGCCGGGGCCTCCTGCCAGGGCTGTTTTGCCGGTATGTTTTCCTCAAGTGCAACGCTAGGAGATCTACCCTTTGAGGACCGGCCGGTCTTGGAAGACCTGGGTTTAGTTACCTGAGATCCATGGGAGGAAGATGAAGCCCTGGAAGATGTTGATGCAACAGACATCGCATCTGCGGCAAAGAGGGTGCCGGGTTTTGCAGCTCTGTTCTGCAGGCCTCTCAGTCATCTTTCTACAGAAGAGACACTCCGATGATAAATGGTCAGGACCTAAACATTTGTCAGTAGCAGAAATGGTACCGCTACACTTTGAACATTTTTTGAAACCACTAGATGGTTTCTCCATTTTAGAAGAAAAGAGGGCCTAGTGAACAAAATGGCGCCTGGCACCCAGAGGGGACAGACCCTCCAAAAAGAAGAGTTCTTTTTTCCTTTAGGAAAAGAAATAAGAAAAATGAAGAAAAGACCGGTGGTGGTGGTACTGGTACAGGCGTCGATGGTGAAGGCAAACACGACCACAAAAAGGAAATTTTCTGCGGTGACAGGGTTTGCTGCCTGTTGGCTCCGCGGAAAACGAAAAACTAAAGAGGGAGAGTTGGAAAGGCAGGAAGGCAGCGACGAAGGCGCAGTGAGATGCTCCCAAAAGTTTTCCTATTGGATGTTGGGGAGCGTTCCCGCACGGGTTCCATCAGTACCAACGATACCCATATGTGAAGACTACATCCCTGCTTGTTCCTAGAGATAGAGAGACATATACACATACATACATACAGGGGAGGCCCAAAAAAAGTGAGAACATCTCGCAGCATATAAGTTATTTAAAAATTCAAAAAGACAGATGTAAACGATTGACAAATTAAAAAAAAAAAAAAAAAAAAAAGACGGCGACCGGAAATTGTCGAAATAAAAAGGTTATATAGCTAAAAAAGGTAAATAAGTAACCTATTTAAGCTTTTAATTTACGAGATGTTCTCAGATATTTTTATACATACAGGGTAGCCCAAAAAAAGTAACAGGGAACTCCATTGCAAAAAATGGTACCAAAGCTTCACCAACTGAAGAATGGCTGAGAAAAATCATATTGCCAAAGCTGTTGAGCCTGTCACAGCTTCTGCCTCTATCCAGACAGACAACCCGATGCCAGCTGAAGGACCAGTTCCATGTGCAAGATGCTGCAAGCTGAAGCACTCATGAAACAAGTAGAGGAGCGAGGCTGAGAAGCATTCAAGACAGTGAGATATACATTGATGAGATGCTTCTTGAAATATCCAAGCTCTCTGACAGAGGTCAAGATGGGAGGCTACAGAAGAAAGAAGGATGGACACAAGTCACCAGAGCCTGAAGAATCAACAATACAACTCCTCCAGCCCTTGAACTGAAGAACTAATATTGAACCCAGGAAAATGGAGGAGGTCAAAGCATCCCAGGAAAGGGAATAACCAGAGCTCAAGTATTCCAAAGTTGCAGAATCAGTGACCACAAGGAAGCGAATGGTAGTGGTGGTTGGTGACTCTGAGGGGTACCGAGGTGTCCATCCACCAACCAGATTTGATGTTCAGAGAGGTGTGCTGTCTGTCAGGTGCCAAAATCCAAGATGCTATGGAGTTTGCTAAGATTCATCAAGCCTAGTGACTATTATCAGATGTTGCTCATCCATGTCGGCACAAATGATACTGCAAGGTATCATTCTGTGTGTATCAGACTTCATGCCTCTGGGACAGAGAGTGAAGCAAATAGGTGGTCTCATCAATCCTCCCTGTTTAGAGTCAAGGCCGAGGCAGAGAAGCTCGCATCCTGGAGATGAATGCATGGCTCCACGGATGGTGTCATCAAGAGCATTTTAAGACCATGGGATGATGTTCCAAGGGCTGCACAGCAGAGATGGCATCCATCTGTCCAAGAAAGGTCAAAGTGTTTTCCGCAGCAGACCGGCTAACCTACTGAAGAGAGCTTTAAACTAGATTCGCTAGGGATGGGTGAAGGTCCACAGATAAGTAAAAGATTGTATGCCTCTATAGAAATGGATAAAAAGGGGACACATCTGGAAAGTGGTGTGTATAAATGCCTGTAGCATAGGAAATAAGACCCCAGATGTTGAGGTTTTAATGGAAGAGACTGACTTGGATTTAGTGGCAGTTATGGAGGACAGGGTGGGAAGAAGGGGAGGAGTGGCACTATATGTAAAAAATTATATTAAAGCTATAGAATTACAGGGCTTAAAAGGGAGCGAAGAGGCACTGTGGGTTAAACTAGACAGAGAGAAAGGGAAATCCATTTGCACTGGAGTGATATACAGATCCCCTCTCAGGGAGAAGAAGTGGACTGAGATTTAATAGAAGACATAGGCAGTATTGCCATGAAAGGAGAAGTGCTATTGATAGGCGATTTCAATATGCCAGATGCTGACTGATACATCCCTGCTACGATGTCATCTAGAAGTAAGGAGATCCTAAATTCTCTCCAGACAGAACTATTCTGGCAACTGTTAGAGTCTACACATGAAGGGGAAATTGTTTCTGATGTCATAGTGGGAGATCATCTTGCATCCAGTGATCACCAGATGTTGCGGTTCGGTATTAAGACAAGGGCTGATAAAATCCATTCAAAAGCGAGGGTCTTAGACTTTAGGAAAACTAACTTTTCCAAGATGGAACAATAGTTCAAGGAGTCATTAGCGGGATGGGATAGGAAGACAGGCATCTATACTTGGAAAATCTTAGAAAAGCTAACAAAGTAGTCAGGAGAGCAAAGATACTAAAAGAAGAAGAAATAGCCAATGCAAGAGGAGGAAGGGCAAGTGTGGTATTGTCAGACTCAAGGGTGAAGGGGAGGAATATGTAGAAGCCGATGAGGCTAAAACAGAATTGCTTACCAAATATTTCTGTACTGCTTTCACAGATGAACAGCCAGGAGCAGGATCTCAGAAATCAACCACAATAGGAACAGAAGTGACAAGGATCTTGAACGATTTTCAGAAGACTGCGTTCCATCAGGAACTAGCTAAACTAAAAGTAGACACAGCGATGGGACCGGATGAGATACATCCGAGAATACTGAAGGAACTTGGGGACATTCTAGCAGCTCCACTGACTGACCTTTTCAATGCTTCTCTGAAGTTGGGAGCGGTGCCAGAGGACTGGAGAAGGGCACATGTGGTCCCTCTACAAAAAAGCAGAAGTAAGGATTAGGTTGAAAACTACAAGTCGGTTGTCTAACCTCTGTGGTGAGTAAATTATTTGAAACACTGCTAAAAGAGAGGTTTCTGGAGTCCAAAGGATTGCAGGATCCAAGACAGTATGGGTTTACCAGAGGCAGTTCTTGTCAGACAAATCTGATCAATTTCTTTGACTGGGTGACCAGGGAGCTGGACCGAGGGAGGGCCTAGTTGTGGTCTACGTAGATTTCAGTAAAGCCGTTGATACCGTTCCACACAGGCGACTTATAAACAAACTGAGCATCCTAGGGATGGACCCTAAAGTGACTAGGTTAGAAATTAGTTGAGTGGGAAGCAACTAAGGATACAGGTAAATGGAAATCACTCTGAGAAGGAGGTTACTAGTGGTGTGCTGCAGTGATCAGTTCTTGGTCCGATTCTTTTTAACATCTTTGTTAGTAATATTGCGGAAGGGCTGTTGGGTAAGGTTTGCCTCTGCAGATGATACCAAAATCTGCAATAGAGTAGACACCCAACAAAGAGGTAGATAACATGAGGTGGTATCCAGCTAAGCTTGAAGAATGGTCAAGAATTTGGCAGCTGAAATTTAATGCTAAAAAATGTAGAGTCATGCATTTGGGCTGCAAAAGTCAAAGGAAGCAGTACAATGTAGGGGTGAAAACACTTCTGTGTACAAAAGAAGGGCTGTCCTGGGTGTGATTGTTTCGGATGTTCTCAAAGCAGCTAAAGAGATAGAAAAGGTAATGGCAAAAGCCAGAAGTATGTTTGGGTGCATAGGAACAGGAATGTCCGGCAGAAAAAAAGGAGGCTATATTGCCTCTGTATAGGTCTCTGTTGAGACCTCATTTGGAGTATTGTTTGCAATTCTGGAGACTGCACCTTCAAAAGGATATGAACAGGATAGAGTCGGTGCAAAGGGTGGCTATGAAAATGGTTAGTGGTTTTTGTTATAAAGCATGAGGACACCCAAAGATCTTAACATATATACATTAGAGGAAAGGCAGGATAGAGGAGATATGACAGAAAATTTTAAATACCTCCATGGCATAAATGCACAAGAGAGCCTCTTTCGATTGAAAGCAAACTCTGCTACAAGAGGGACATAGAAACTCAGGAGTAATATGCAGAAATATTTCTTTATGGAAAGAGTGGTAGAGGTGTGAAATAATCTCCCAGTGGAGGTAGTAGAAATATAAAAATGGGAATGAAGTAGATGCCACACCATTCACAGAAGATGATGTGTTAGAACTTGAAAAACTGAAAGTGGACAAGGCCATGGGACCGGATGGGATACATCCCAGGATACTGAAAGAGGTCAGAGAGGTTCTTGCAGGGCTCTTAAAGGATGTTTTCAACAGATCCTTGGTAGCAGGCGTAGTTCCTCAGGACTGGAGAAGGGCGGATGTCGTACCTCTTCACAAAAGTGGTGATAGGGAAGTAGTGACAAACTACAGATCCGTGAGCCTTACCTCAGTGGCGGGAAAAGTAACGGAGGCGCTCCTGAAAGAGCAAATAGTGGACTTTCTCAAAACCAACAGGTTGCATGATCTGAGGCAACATGGTTTTACCAAAGGACGGTCTTGCTAAACAAATCTGATTGAGTTCTTTGACTGGGTGACCAGATAACTAGATCAGGGGCATGTGATGGATGTCATCTACCTGGATTTCAGCAAAGCCTTTAATACTGTTCCTCATAAGAGGCTTATCAATAAACTCAATAGTTTGGGGATGGGTCCCAAGGTGGTGAACTGGATCAGAAATTGGTTGACTGACAGACGACAGAAGGTGAAGGTAAATGGAGCTCACTCGGATGAAAGGAGGGTGATTAGCGGGGTGCCCCAGGGTTCGGTCCTGGGCTCAGCACTGTTCAATGTATTTGTGAGTGATATTGCTGAAGGACTAAATGGAAAAGTCTGTCTTTTTGCAGATGACAAGAAAATTTGCAACAGAGTGGACTCCCCTGATGGACTGGATAACATGAGGAAAGATCTACAAAAGCTGGAAGAATGGTCTAATGCTTGTCAGTTAAGATTTAATGCGAAAAAGTGCAATGTCATGCACTTGGCAAGCAGAAATCCAGGGGAAATGTACACAATAGGGGGCAAGAGGTTGGTGTGCATGGACCAGGAGAAGGACCTTGGTGTGATTATTTCTGAGGATCTCAAGATGGCAAAACAGTACGACAAGGCAGTGGCAAAATCCAGGAGGATGTTGGGTTGCATACAAAGAGGAATTACCAGCAGAAAGGAAGAGGTACTAATGCCACTGTATAAGTCACTGGTGAGGCCTCACTTGGAATACTGTGTTCAGTTTTGGAGACCACATCTTGCAAAGGATATAAAAAGACTGGAAACTGTTCAGAGGAAGGCGACCAAAATGATTTGGAGCCTGCGTCAGAAGCCTTATGGAAGAGACTTGAAGACCTAAATATGTACACTCTGGAGGAGAGGAGGGACAGGGGAGATATGATTCAGACCTTTAAATACTTAGAGAAATAATGAACAAACAAACCTCTTCCAAAAACGGGGAAGCTGTAAAACTAGAGGGCATAACATGAAGCTGCAAGGGGGTAAATTGAAAGGCAATGTCAGGAAATACTTTTTCACTGAAAGGGTGGTGATGCTTGGAATGCCCTCCTGATAGAAGTGGTGGGGAAAAATACAGTGACAGAATTCAAAATGGCATGGGTCAGACACAGTGGATCCCTTTACAGCAGTGGTTCTCAACCTTTTTTGTACCGTGACCCCTTTTATCATTGGTCAACTTGTGATGACCCCCAATGATAAAATCTTCCTTTACTATTAACGCAATGTTGCTGTAATCATTTGTTGAATTATTAATATATTATAGGCCTTTGCAATATGTTTTTATTTATAAAATTTACTTATTTAAACCACAATAATTAATCACAATAACAAGTAACAATATTTGATTTCAAAATTATTATGATTTTGTAGTCAGATCACTAATATGAAATAAAATTATTTTTTCTACCTTTGTTGTCTGACCATTTTATTGTGTGATCATGCTGGTCCCGATCTGAGGCTTTTGCTTGCCTGTCTTCTCTTAGCTCTCTTTCTGTGGTCTATGGTCCATCTGCCATTTCTTATCTCTTCTTCTGTTTTCTTCACTTCTTTCCATCAGCCTATTTCCAGTCCCAGTGACCCTCCCCAGTATCAGCCCCTTTCCAGTCCTCACTCCCAGTACCTTCCAATGTCAACTTGCATTTCCATGACTGCCATTGGTGTCCATTCCCTTCCAGTCCCCCTCCTTCCCCACTGGCCAATCCCTTCTAGTACAAATACCATGGCAGCCCCTCTCAGATCCACTCCATTCCAGTTCCATTATCCCATCCCCTCGTATCAGCCCATTTGTAGCCTTAGCCCCAGTTTTCTTCCAGGGCCAGCAGCTCTATCCTCCCCTCCCCACCATCAGCCCATTCACAGTCGAAGCCCCCCAATCAGCTCACTTCCAGTGCTAGTCCCCCCTCAACCCCATTACCAGTGCTAGCCTCCCCTAGTCAGCCCAATACCAGTCCTAGCCTCCACTAATCAGCCCATTTCCAGTCAATGCCCCCCCCCCACGATCAGCTAATTTCCAATGTTATCCTCCCATCAGCCCATTACCAGTCCTAGCCTCCCCTAATCAGCTCATTTCAAGTGCTAGCCCCCCTTAACCCCATTACCAGTGCTAAGCTCCCCTAATCAGCCCATTACCAGTCCTAACCTCCCTGATCAGCTTATTTCCAATGCTAGCCCCCCCATCAGCCCATTACCAGTCCTACCCCCTTATCAGCCCATTACCAGTCCTACCCCCCCTTGATCAACCCATTCCCAGTCCTAGCCTTCCCTAATCAACCCATTACCAGTCCTAGCCCCACCATCTGCCCATTATAATCCTAACCTGCACTGTCTCTCCCCTCTGTCCAGCATTTATCCCGTCTGTCCAGTATGTCCCCCCGTCTCTCCCCTTTGCCCATGTCAGCCCCCCTCCCTCTGTCCATCCCTCCATGTCAGCCCCCCCTGTCCATTTCAGCCCCCCTCCATACCTCCATCCATCCCTCCATACCTCCATCCATCCCTCCATACCTCCATCCATCCCTCCATGTCAGCCCCCTCCCTCTCCCCATGTCAGCCCTGTTGCAGGTTCCCTGCCCCCTCCTCCACTCTCCCTGTCTGCCTGCTACTGCCCTGTTCTTCTGCAGCTGAAGCTCCCTGCCTCTTAGGGAACCGCAGCTGTGCCTGTGAAGCCGTTGCAGAGCCTTCCTGTCTCTCGACGGGCTCCATGCAGCATTGTCCCGCCTCCAAAGGAAGGAGCCCGTCGAGAGACAGGAAGGCTCTGCAACGGCTTCACAGGCACAGCCGCAGTTCCCTAAGAGGCAGGGAGCCACGGCTGTAGAAGATTGGAGGCAGTGAGTTTGCCGCTGCAACTCGGCAGCGGCAGCAACTTGTGCGCTTTTTATTTTATTTTATTATTTTTTTTTTTTTTTTTAAACTTGGCGGAGTGAGGCGACCCCCACTAAATCCTGTGGCGACCCCTGTGGGGGTCGCAACCAACAGGTTGAGAACCGCTGCTTTACAGCAATAGGATAAAATCAAAATAAACGTAACTATCTAATTTCTCAACATACAGGGGTGTCCTACACCGAGCGGTGGGTTCACCCCTAAAACAAAGACATGGGGAGGGGTGGCCTGCACGGAGTGGCAGGTGCACCTACTCTTGCCATCTTACTGGGCAGACTAGATGGACCATACAGCACAGATACTTACCTGTAACAGGTGATCTCTGGGAACAGCAGGAATAAGTCTTCACATATGGGTACGTCGGTACCGACGGAGTCTGCGTGGGAACGCTTCCCAGCGTCCAATCAGAACGCTTTTGGAAGCATCCCAACACGCCTGCGTGCTGCCTTCCCGCCTTTCCCAACTGCCTCTCTTCAGTTAAGTTTTAAAGCTGAGGCAAAGAGAGAGAGAGAGCAAGGAAAGGAAAGATAGAGATAGAGAAATGCAACTCCTAGGGGAGGTGGGTGGGTTGTGAAGACTTATTCCTGCTGTTCCCAGAGATCACTTGTTACAGGTAAGTAACTGTGCTATCTCCAGGAACAAGCAGGAATGAGTCTTCACATATGGGGACTCCCAAGCTGAGATGCCCAGAGGGAGTCCTAGCATGTTGCGAATCTAGAAAGAGCCATGCTACTCCTCAGAACCTCAGGCATCCTGGGGATGGAGGGTAGGAGTTGAATACAGAAAAGGTGCTGTGGAACAGCTGGACTAGAACAGGACTTCTATAGAGGAAGACCCTGTATAGAGGGCATTTAGTAGTAAAATATTGTAATATGGGCCTCCCTTGTTGGCATTGCAAAGTCTACTGAGGTTCATATGGATCTGTTAGAAGAGCCAATGAAAAACCTCAAGGAGTACCTCACTGAGAAGTAGAGGTAATAGAAGTAGAAAAAACAAGTGGCGGTCAGAACCCTTCAGGGTGAGAAATAGCCTCAGGGGAAACTGGGGTAGTATAAAGAGGTAGGGCTTCAGCGGAAGACACAGAAGGTACTATTAGACAAAGCTTAAGCTGTTTTGGTCCAAGAACAGTACAATCCTAGGACCAAAAGAAAAATGAGTCTGACCCATCTGGACTGGCAATGGAATTAGTCCATGTAGGAGAGAAAGGGTATGGAGACCCCTGTATCTGATAAGAAAGTAAGGACAGACTTAGGAAGCGCTAAGCTTTAGATTAACTGAAGTTCCACAATGTCTTTTCTAAATGGGGTCAATTAGGAAAGAAAAAGGTACATGGAGAGCTTCAGAGGTACCTAACCCTGAAAGGTTATGGTAAGGAAAAAGTTTGTTAATTACCACAGGAAGTGGTTATATGTGTAGAACCCTAAGTATGCTGGCACAGCATTGATAGGGGTAGTGCCCATCTGTCAGGATCATATAGGAATGTATGGATATCTGAACCTAAACAGACAGATAAGTATGTGGATACATATCTACCTAAAAGATATATCTCGATAGATAGATAGATATTCCTAAATATATACACATATAGGGTATATATGCATATATATAGAGATAGATATGTATGAGCAGAAGATACACAGATATAGATAGATAGATAGATAGATAGATAGATAGATAGATAGATAGATAGACAGACAGACACATGTCTCCAGGTATGTGGATGGAGAGATGCCTATAGAACTAGATCCCCCTAGGAATATGGGGAGAGAGAAAGATTCATCTAATAGCAAGAAGGGTGATACCTGCTTGAATAGATGCGTAGAGAATCTTCTTTCCCTGGTTATGACTGACAGAGTCAGAGGAATGGTCTCCCTGACAAGAAGGAATCTAGATTCCTTTCAGAAATCGAGCTCTTGAATAACCAGGATGGCCTACGTGAAAAATGCAGAGAATAACTTCAGTCTGCAGGCAGCAAGTCCAGATCTCTCCAGAACTGCAGTATGGTGATTGGATGGAGGGCGCCAGCGGAATGAGATACCATAGTGACCTGCCTATAAGGGCAAAATGGGTATCAGGCGTCCTTGAGCTGCCACTGAAAGAAAACTATCTCTGGCGAGAGTCCAAAGGAGATATGGGCCAAGCCAGGGAATTGGCCATTCTTTAGGTTTTCACGTGATGAAAGGCCTGTGTCTTATGTCTCAAAAGAGATTTTAGATGAGATGGTAAGGGTAGGGAACACCTACCAGCCATGGGAACATGACTGGGGGAACCCCTCCTAACCATCTGGGGTTATCTGCTAGGCAGAATATTAATGCTCTCTAGCAAGGGCCCATAGTGCAAAGCTACTCTGTAGAGTTGCAGAGAGCATACTGCAGGTTGGTTAGAAGAAAAAACTGACTGTTTAAAGCCAGTGGGTAACTTAACTATTCTGCCAAGGACAAGGGGGCAAAGAATAGAAGTTAACCAACCAGTCTGTGATAATAGGGTTTCCAAACAAGGTTAATAACCTGTTTGGGGTTTAGCACTGAGGCTAGAAGGATTGCTAGTGGAGGGGAAACCCTGGTTGTGTGGTGAACAGAACCAGTGGCTTAACCACTAGGAACTGCTGTATCTGCAGCAATTACCAGGGCAGTGGAAGAAAATTTCTTTTCCCCTCCTTTCTTAGATTGGGAAAAACAAACAGACATAGTAGGACTTCCTATTGTCTGATGAGCTGCCCTAAGGTAATAAAAGGGGAGACAACTAGGAAGGGAGAATCCCCCTGTGGAATAGGTAGCGGACCATAGGGGCTTACCAGTGTAAAAGAGCCACTCTTACAAACCGAATGTTGTAGTAAGAGGGAGGTAAGACAGAGTTGAAGGAGACTGACTATGCAGGAAGTCTCTGAAAGGTAAGATACATGCCAGTACAGGGAAAAAACTGTCTTATTGATAGTTGTCGCTTCTCTTTTCCCCCAAAGAGGAAGAGAAACCTGTTAAGTATGGGCATGATCATCATAAAGACTCTTAGAGTAAAAGAAAAGATGTCTGGTGAAGAGATATCTAGAAAAGGTTAGGATAAAATTAGTGCAGATACTTCAAGTGAAAAGAAGCAGACTGCCACTCTAACCACCAACCAAGAGAGGTAATGATGATCTATTTGAAACCCTGCGACTGCTGGGTTTGCTGATCCTGTTGAGGTTGTGGTTTCTTCAGACCAGGGCGATGTTTCCACTGTTTGGGAACATCTGTATGACGGGCAGAAGATGGATAAAACTTTTTCCCCCTAGGGAAAGAAAGTCTGGTAGGACATTTCCTACCAACTGGGAAAGAGGAAGGCGTAGAACAGACTCTGGAAACAGGAATGTCAGTGGTTAACTGAGCAACTTGGAGTAAAGACTCTTTGTTAAAGAGATTTTCTCCAATGCAAGGAGTATTTCCCAGTCTTTCTTGTGTCCATTTGTCCAAGTCTGAAACCTGGAGCCAGGCTTGATGTCGTGCCCCTATAGCTATAGCAGAAGTTCTGCTAACAGACTCAAAGGAGTCTAGGGAAGCACGAGTAAGGAACCTAGAGATATTTTGAGCATGACTAACCAGTAAGGAATAGTCTGCACTTTTGGGCTCTTGAAGAAAAGGAGTCAAAAACAGTAATTTCTTTGTGACCTCTTCAAGAGATAAACCCATATAGAAAATATATGAGAGAATTCTTGCTGAAAGCATGGATGCCTGGAAGGTTTGGCGTCCAAAGGCATCAAGTCTTAGACTCACGACCTGGCGGATAAGAAGAGTGCTTTTTAGTACTCTTAACCCGCCTCATTGCTGATTCTACAACAATGGAATGATGAGGAAGTTGAGTCCTTTGAAAACCTGGAGAGGGGGGCACCTGATATAGAAGATCAGTTGCCCTAGAAGGTGGGGGTACCGTTAAAGGAGCTTCCCACATTCGTAGAAGGAGATCCTGCAAGGAATGATGCAAAGGAAGCATGATGTTCTCCTTTGCTCTCCCAGGAATATACAGGGATTCTGTATTCCCTTGTGTAGGATCCTGTCCAGGTATAGAAATGGCAAGTGATTTTGCCATATCCAGGAGAAAAGCTTGAAAAGAAAAATCCCCAGAGGGAAATCCTTTTGGACAGGCTAGATCTGTTGAAGAACTAGCATTGGCACCCAGGGATCTATCCAACCTTATAGGAATATAAGATCCTGAATGGTGGAGTATGGGATCCTTAGAGGATGGTTGCCGGTACCGTAGGAGGTCGGGACCAGCAACAGTTGGTAGCATATCGTCATTGCCAGGAATCGATTCCAGACTCGGGTATCGAGGGAAGCGAGCCTGATGAAAGAAGCATGGAAGGTACCGACAACGATGGTAAAAAGGATACCGGTAACTTCCGCTTGTGGCGGTCAGCTCTAGGCACTCTACCCCACAAATCAGAGAATATAACCTGCAATAGTGGGTGTTTCACACCTATATTCATAGTGTCATGGTAACTGGGAGTAGTAGGAGAAGACCAGAGCTATCGGAGAGCTAGCAACCTATTAATGACTGCAAAACCGCCGAGACGGGAGAAGGCCCGGGTCCCCGACACAAAAATGGCGGATGGAGCACCTCGAAGCCCGGGATCGGAAACCAACCAGACACTGGTTACAGAGGTCAGCGCTGCAGTAGTCCGGGCACTAGATGATCGATTTCGCGAATTAGCAGATCGAATACAAGCGATTCATCAGAGCTTCACTGAAGTCACAGCTAGAGTGGAGCAAGCGGAAACCCGGATCTCAACCGTTGGACACTCAAAATACCCTGGTAGGCAAAGTGCAGGCCTTGGAAGATCTTGTGAAGCGGCAAGGTGACAAACTCGACAACCTCGAGAACAGGGGCCGCCGCAAAAATCTTCGATTTATCGGGATCGATGAGAATGTTACAGATGGGGCACTCCGTGGCTTTTTGATAGCCTGGATTGATAAGATCTCTGCTGGAGCAATAGCTGGCCCCATTAAGATAGAGCGTGCACACCGCCTGGGCCCCAGACGCAACCATGAGCGTCGGCCTCGTGCAGTCATAGCACGCTTCCTCGACTTCCATCAGAAAGAGGAAGTGTTGAAAGCTGTCAGAAACCATAAGAGATCCACATCAGACCTGACACCAATCCTGGTATTTCAGGATTACTCTATGCTGGTTAGTCAATGCCGCCGGGCCTTCTCTGCAGTGTGTACTCAACTGGTTAATAAGGGGGTACGTCTATCATTGTTGTACCCAGCCAAGCTACGAGTGGAACATCAGGGGAAGATACGATACTTACAGTCCCCCGCAGAGGCCCAGACCTTCCTGGAGGGCCTGACTGGACATACAGAGTCGGCTCTATGACTGTAAGGTGAAATTCTGGAAACGAAATACATGTGCAACGTTATCCCACAGAAGAGTTAAGAGAGCGGTACAGACTGTCGTCGGGTGAGACTTCACCGGGGGGAGCTCCACGCTACAGAGACTGGACCTTCTCTTTAATGTTCTGCTGGCGCTCAAAATGTGCCCAAAAGTTATACTAGTTCTGGTTGACTGCTGTGAACGTGTGTGGCTGTATGGATGTGTATTTTGTGCTTTAGTGTATGTATTGCAGAATGTTGTTTTATTGAAGGGACCACCCTCCCATATTTATTGCTTGAGCATTAGAGGGGTGACTCGGGAGGGTCCCTCTGAGAGGTTGGGTGGCAGATGTTTCCCTGGGCCAGTTGCCCACTATGTCTCGGGAGGTAGGGGTTCACAGGTCCCTGGTATGTCCCGTAGCCCCTCAGTGAGGAGTATGTTTAGCCCCTCTCCAATTCAGGGTTCTGCAGCCGAGAGGAGATACTGCGATGCTGCGCCGGGATTTCCCGCTGACTTAAGAAGCTCGGCCGGGTGGGGGAGGGAGACAATGGGAGGTAAGATTGTCCCCCCCCTTGGCGTTGGCCGTTGAGCCGGGTCACGGGAACATGCTGATGGCGCAGCCTAGGGATCTGTGTGCCTCGCGCCTGGGGTCTACCCCAGTCGCGCGCGGCACAGGAGGATGTGGGGACCCGTAGGATCCCACGCCCCTACCACTGGGTTGGGAGGTCTGAGTCATGACATTTCTATTTTTGTACCGCATATAAGTGCGATTTGCTTTGCTTCTCATTTGTTCTCACTGTCCGCTATGCTGAGTTTTGGGTTTAGTGGAGAGGGCGGGGGGCATTAACTGATATTCAATGTGGATTTCTGTATCTAATTACTGCTCACATGCTTTTTGATTGATTGTTTCTGGGGGGGGATATACCATGAGGGAATCTGAGGGGCACGTGTTAACTGGAGTTTTGTTTTTGTTTGGGGTTTTTTTGTTTTTTTTAAAGGAAAGAAAAAAGTCTGTCTCGGGGCCGGAGGCTCTGGGTAGCGTTAGCGGCGGTTTGTTGCTGTGCGTACCCGCCTACTGATGTTGGCTCCTCTAGCCCAGTCGGGAGTATTAATTGGGTCCAGGCGGGAGGTTTGGGGGGCTCATGGGTGCAGGGGCTGAGAACGGGGATGGGCCCAATAGACGGGGGGGTAGTGTTGAGTCTGGAGAGCCCGTAGCCTACGAGGGGGAGGAGAAGCATGGGCTCCCGAGGACTCGGGGAAGAGAGCCTTCTACGGGGGTAGGCCTAATGCCGCAGGAAGGGTGTTTAACCTTATGACTAGGTTAAGCACTGTAGGACAGGGAGGGAGGAAGGTGGTGTGTTGGGGGACAAGGAGGAGGGGGGAGATTAGGGGGGGGTAATGGGAGGGTTGGGCGGAAGGGGGGGACAGGTCACTTTCTTCAGCCTTTACGGCAACTTAACTCATGGTACCAGGAGGAATACGGGAGGAGACTCCAGGCTGGGGGGGGGGGTTTCCTCAGAAACAGTAAAATTAATATGTACAACACCCCAAAACTACTCTTAGGATGGTGAAGATTATATCTTGGAACGTGTGTGGCTTAGGCAGCCCCATCAAGAGATATAAAATACTGAAAGCACTGGCCAGACAGCAGTGTGATATTGCGCTATTGCAGGAAACTCATCAAACTGCCGAGGAACACGCTAAGCTTGCTCGGGATTGGGTGGGTCAGATCTGGGGAGCGCCAGCGGTAGGGAAGAAGGGGGGTGTTGCCATTTTGATACACAAGAAGGTGCGGTTCACGTTACTACAACAGATTTTAGATTCTCAAGGGCGATTTTTGCTTCTTCATGGTACGCTGGAAGATCGGGAGGTAATTTTGGGTGGTGTGTATGGTCCCAATACACCGGATCAGGATTTTTTTTTAACCGTTTGGCGGCCAAGGTGGAACAGTAACCGGAAGTACCCTTGGTTTTGGGTGGGGATTTTAATGGGGTTTTCGAGGTGGGTCTTGATACTTCGAGGGATGCGGGTACCAGAGACCGACAAAGTCTCTCCCGGACGTTACAAAGGTTCAGGGCTCGATTGAGCCTGGTAGACCCATGGCGACTCTTGCACCCTACCAAAAAGGACTTCACTCATGTGTCGCGGGCACATGGTACCAGTGCCCGCCTTGATTATCTGTTGATCTCGGTGAATCAATTTGCATGTGTGGAGGACGCCCGGATTGGCCCACTAGAGATCTCTGATCATGCTATGGTTTGGATAGACTGGTACGGGGGGGGGGGGTGGCTCAGGATTGACCCGCCTATGGCGGTTCGCGATAGAACTGTACAAGGATGTCCACTTCCGGAAATTCTTGGGCCAATGTTGGCAAGATTTTGAGACACAACATCAAGGACAAAGACGATCCGGAACTGCTGTGGGAAACTGCCAAGGTGGTCATACGCGGTGACATAATTGGTTATGTGGCGCGGAAGTGACGCTTAATGGCGGAGCAGATTGTTCGACTCGAGAGGCAGGTGGCTCATGCGCGACGTCTCTGTGGGCGAACCTCTCTACCCCAAAATTGAAAGAGATTGTGGGAGCTTCAAGTCACGTTAAATGAACTGCTACACCAGCGAGCAAAAAAAATCTATCCTGTACTATAAATATAAATTATATTGCTTTGGGAATAAGCCGGGGGAACTGTTGGGGAGGTGTTTGAAAGGGCAGGGGTGTTCGCGGTTGGTGGCTGCTCTTCGCGACGATCAAGGGAAGATGCAAAATAATAGGACAACGATTAGTGCCATCTTTAAAGGTTTCTTTCAAAACCTCTATACCGCTGAGGAACCTACCCCCACTTGTATGGAAAATTATTTCCGAACCCTAGACTTGCCGCAGGTGACAGAGGAGCAGCGTGCCTCCTTGGGACAACCCATCACTTTACAGGAGGTGCAGCAGGTGATATCAGCTGTGAGTTGTTATAAAGCCCCGGGCCACGATGGCTATGGGGCCGAATTTTACAAGATTCTTTCTGCTGGGGTGGCCCCCCTTTTAGTGGATACCTATCAACAACGTACAATGGGGGGGGGGTTTGCGATGGGGGGAGAACCAGGCATATATTACTCTGATTCCTAAACCAGGAAAAGATCCCCTACAAGCATCTTCTTATCGGCTGATCTCTTTATTGAATTTTGACATGAAGTTGTTGGCAAAAATCTTGGCGGATAGACTGGCGGTCCTTTTGGGCGGCCTGGTACATGAATCGCAGGTTGGGTTCGTTCGGGGACGCTTCGCAGTGCGTAACCTCCGTAAAATCTTAACGTCCTTGGAGTGGGTGCATCTGCACCATTTACCCTCTCTCTTGGTAAGTTTTGATGCTGAAAAAGCATTTGATAGAGTTAGCTGGCAATATCTACAATATTTGTTACCTCTTTACGGCTTGGGGACCCCCTTTTGTGAGATGGTGAAGAGCCTTTATGCGCAGCCAACGGCTCGAGTGCTCTGTAATGGTGTCTTATCGGATCCGTTTTCATTAAATCGAGGAACCCGCCAGGGTTGCCTGCTGTCCCCTTTACTATTTGTTTTAGCTTTGGATCCCCTAATCCGTCGCATAGAAGCAGATAAAGAGATAAAGGGGGTAATGGTGGGGCGTCATGAGTTTAAATTATCGGCTTTTGCGGACGACCTGCTGGTACACTTGCTCACACCTCGGGAGTCACTGGAGAGATTGATGAGAGAGTTCGAGACATATGGCCGGTTCGCAGGCCTTCGTATAAACGTAGACAAATCGGAGGCCATAGATGTTTTGGGCCAGATGAGAGGAAGTTGGCCCAGGGCTTTCCCCTTAAAATGGGCGGATCAGAAATTTGTGTATTTAGGAATAGTCTTGACAAGGTTGCCTCAAGATTTATATTATACTAATTTTGAACGAATTTTGACTGGATTGAGAAACCAGATGCGAGCCTGGAATCCCCTGCCATTGTCTTTGTTGGGGAGGGTAGTCGCTGTTAAGATGGTGATTCTACCCCGAATTCTGTAATGGTTACAGACCTTGCCAGTTTGGTTGTGGCGTCGTGATCTACAACGCTTAGAAACTGAGATCCGGAGATTTCTGTGGAGGGGAGCTAGGGCTCGTATCCCGCTGAATCGTATGATTGGACCTTGGCGTGCTGGATGTCTTGGTTTGCCGGATTTGTGGTATTACGCCTTGGCATGCCAAGCGCGACACGTGGGTGACTGGCTGGGCGAGACTGACGTCTATACACCTCGACACTGGAGATGGCAGCAGTGGCCCCATTTTCCTTGTTGGGCGCTCTCCATGCGGAGAGCGCCCAATTACCTAACAGAATTAAACGCAGTATGCTGATGGCTTTGGCGCGGCGTACTTGGCAACAGTTGAATTGTTATTGGAATCGGAATTGGAGGGTGTCGAGTTGGCTACCCCTAGGGGGTAATGTGAATTTCCTGCCAGATTCCGAGTCTCGAGGGTTTCGGTCTTGGCGGGAAAAGGGAGTACGAAATTAAGGTCATGTTGTCGGACTGACCGGTGTGTGTGTAAACCGTTCTCGGAACTGTGCACGGAGTATGAGCTGCAACCTCATCAGTTTTTTACGTACTTCCAACTATCTCACTATGTGGCTTCTTTACCCAGGGAGGACCTTGCGGCGGATCGGTCGGCGCAGATTAACTTCTTTGGTCTCGGGGGGGATTCCCCCCCCCCTCGATAGCAGGATTAAAGGCCCGGCTTGACCGTTTTCGGGTGATGCCGGATTATGACGGAGTTGAGCGGGCATGGGCAAGGGAATTGGGACGAGAGATCCCGGCTGGGACTATCCGGACGGCCTTGGGGCGCATTGCTCTATTGACGGAAGGGGCACGTTGGAGGGAAATCCAATTTAAAGCATTAATCTATGCACATTTCTCGCCCCGGCGAGCCTTGCGGAGCCATATTACTCAAGATGGGTCCTGCCCTAGATGCTTCGTGCCACTGGCGGACTTAACTCACATGTGGTGGTCATGTAAGCGCATTCGCCCGTATTGGGTACGTATCAGTAATTTTATAGTTAGACTGTTACAGCAGCGGTTTCCTTGGACGGGCGCCTTGGTAGTGTTGGATCAGCTGAATCAATCTTGTCCTAGTGGGAAGGGGGCACGGCTCTTGGTGCGTAAGGCTTGTTTGGTCGGGAAAGGCCCAATTCTACACAGATGGCGTGAACAGCTTCCACAAACCTTCCTGGAATGGCGTAATAGTTTTCACCAAATGATGTTGGCGGAGTGCTGGAGAGCTAGGAGTCATGTCAAGCACTGGGCAAATTTTATGCTAATTTGGGGACCCTATATTCAGAATTTGGGGCCCTATTGTCGGAATGAAATAGTTTGTGTGGGTTCTTAGAAAGTTTGAGCCTAGTTGAAGGGGCTCATCGGAGTGGTGCTGGTGATCTTCCTCCTGTAGACCAAATTTCTCTGGGTATGCCGAGGCTGGAGAATGCGACCGGGTGGGGAGGGTGGGGGGGGTAGGGGGGTTTTTCTTCCCTACGTGCGTTGGGTAATAAAAAAACGTATAAAACTGATTAATTCATGAGACAATGTTTGTTGCTGGTTATGATGACTGCATATGCGAATTACCCTATGGCGGGGATAAGAGTACACCCCGCTGGGGGCTGGTTGCCTGACATGTTATTGGTTCTGATTTGCTGTTGATCAATAAAGTTTACAAAAAAAAAAAAAAAGAATACCGGTACCAACTCCGGTACCGTATCAAATACCGGTGCAAGGCGGCGGTGACGGCTCTAACGGTATCGAAAGAACTGTCGATGCCGAACATGGACCATCGGAACCGTGCCTTTGGTACCGTCTGGTGTCGGTACCAAGGCGAGTTGGTACCCAGTCCTCCAGACTGGAGATCGATTCCAGACTCGGCATCGAAGGAAGCGAGTCTATCGATGCACATCTGGAGGGTACCGACGTCGGCACTAGTACCGGTACCGGGATCGATACCGATACTGGAAGGTCGGTCTGCAGCGTATCCAACGGCCCCGTAGGTACCGAGGACGCCAGACTACGATCCTTGGTGAGGAATGTTTCATCCAACACCACTGCCAATGCCGGGATATCGGTACCGCTCAAAGCGGATGCCACCACCGAGCATGGCTCAGGTATGTTCTGTGAGGGGTGAACCTCTGAAACAACCTGAAACCCCACACAGGCTTTGGAGGCCGAAGACTCCCACCGGGGTTTTAAAGCCAGTGTGTTCTCGAGGGCAAGGCCAGAGGCATCTCTATGCTGTGCATGAGATCTACCACTCGAGGACTGGGTAGTCTTAAAAGACTGTTTTTGGGTTACCTGATCCCGTGTAGAAGAGGTGGTCGGTGCCCTGAAGATGGATGGGGACCGCGTATCAAGGGGAACTCGATGCTGAAGACTTCTTCCCACAATACTATTGCAGGAGGGACACTCCGGAGAAAAGTGGTCAGGACCCAAGCAGGATAGACACCAGTTATGAGTGTCTAAAATAAGTTTTTTTATCGCCACAGTTTGAACATTTCTTAGGAATAGTGGCTGGCATTTCCATGAGGAAAAAAAAAAAAAAAGGGGGTAGGCCTAGAAGGCCAGGAAAACCCCATCAGGCACTAAGAGGGAAAAAGTTATTCCCTAACAGGAATAAATTGAAGAAAAAAAGAAAAGAAACACCGGCGGTACCGGTGGCGTCGGGGAAGGCAGCCACGACCACAAGAAAATAAAAAATAAAAGAAGAATTTTCTGCGGTGACAGAAGGACGTCCTGTTGGCTCCATGGAAAAACGAAAACTGAGGAGAGGAAGTTGGGAAAGGCGGGAAGGCAGCTTCCAAAAGCGTTCTGATTGGACGCTTGGAAGAGTTCCAGGGCAGACTCCGTCGGTACCGACGTACCCATATGTGAAGACTCATTCCTGCTTGTTCCTGGAGATTGGTCATTTACTATCTTACTAAGGACAGTATCTGAATTCAAAAAAGCAGGGCCAAACACAAATTTCTTAAGATAAAAAGGGAACTATTGTAGTTGCTATGGAAGGTCAGACTAGATAGGCCATGTAGTCTTTTTCTGACGTAATTTGTCTCTGTTTCTACCTTTTGGAATATGGTGCTATGATGAATTTTAATTCGGTAGCAGTTATCTGCACCATGAAGAAATTTGAGCCCCTGTTGCATTTATTCTTATGCAATGTGGCTATAAGAATATAATAATTTGAGATCCTTTTTAACATATTTGGATTTGGTAGGAAAAAATGTTTCCTCATAAATGTTTGTTGGGGTTTTAATATTACAAACACTGCATCCACTTCATATGATAAACCATCAGCAATGCATTTAAGAACATAAGAACTGCCATACTGGGTCAGATCAAGGTCCATCAAGTCCAGTATCCTGTTTCCAACAGTGGCCAATCCAGGTCACAAGTATCTGTCAGGTTCCCAAAAAGGAACACAGATTCCATGCTACTTATCCTAAGTGGTGGATTTCCCTGGTTCTCTTTAATAATGGTTTATAGACTTTACCTCCAGGAATTTGTCCAAACCTCTTTTAAACCCAGTTACATTGACAGCTTTTACTACATCCTCCGGTAGCGAATTCCCGAGTTAGATTATGCATTGAGTGAAAGCATAGTTACTCACCTGTAACAGGTGATCTCCGGGAACAGCAGGAATTTAGTCCTCACATATGGGTATCGTCTGTACCGACGGAGCCTGCGCGGGAATGCTCCCCAGCGTTCAAACAGAACGCTTTTGGGAGCATCCCACAGCGCCTGCGTGCTGCCTTCCTGCCTTTCCCAACTGCCTCTCTCCAGTTGAGTTTTAAAGCTGAGACAAAGAGAGAGAGAGGGAAAGGAAAGAGATAGAGAGATACAACTCCTAGGGGAGGTGGGTGGGTTGTGAAGACTAAATTCCTGCTGTTCCCGGAGATCACCTGTTACAGGTGAGTAACTATGCTATCTCCAGGAACAAGCAGGAATGTAGTCATCACATATGGGGACTCCCTAGCTTTAGGTGCCAGGGAGAGACCCCAGAAGTTGTATCTCCCTGAAAAGGGCTCCACTTCCCCCCATGGATCTCTGGCATCCTATCAGGGATGGTGGGTAGGAGTTGATTAGGCATGGAACAGGTGTTGGAGAACAGCCTGACCAAACAAGGCATCCCGGCGGGAGTCCTTGTCCAAGCAGTAATTGGCTGTAAAGGTATGAACTGAGGCCCAAGTGGCTGCTTGAAAGATGTCGCCAATAGACACAGTGCAGATGAGTCATTGAGGCTGCCATGGCTCTCACATTGTGAGCTGTGACATGGCTCTCCAGAGAAAGGTTCTTACTCATAGGCGAAGGAAATACACTGAGCAATCCAGTTAGATAGTGTTCTCTTGGAGACTGTAAGTCCCAAATGAGAAGGATCAAAAGTAACAGAGAGGACTTTCTATGTTGCTGTGTTCTTTGTAAGTAAAAAGCTAGAGCTCTTTTACAGTCCAAGGTATGAAGATTCCTCTCTGCATTTGATGCATGAGGTCCTGGAAAAAAGACAGGCAGGTATACCTCTTGGTTCAGATGAAAAGGCAAGACCACCTTAGGCATAAAGTGTGGATGAGTCCTAAGGACTACCTTGTCATGATGGAACCTTGTATAAGGTGGATTAGCTACTAGCGCTTGCAACTCACTAATGTGGCGGGCTGATGTGATTGCAATGAAAAAGATAACCTTCCAAGAAAGGAATTTTAAGGAGGTGGTAGCTAAAGGTTCGAAAGGTGGCTTCATGAGCTGCCCAAGAACCAGGTTTAAGTCCCATGCCACCAGAGGTAGTCTAATGGGAGGCTTAGTTAGAAGGAGGCCTCTCATAATTCTTGCTATAAGAGGATGGGAGGAAATAGGTTGTCCATTTAGAGGTTTGAGGGAAGCTGCAATAGCACTCAAATGGACTCTGACGTTGTTTGTCTTAAGTCCTGCATTGGATAAATGAAGGAGATACTCCAGTAATGATTCCAGAAGTACAGCAAGGGGGTTAAGACCCTTCTGCGAACACCATATAGTAAACCTTTTCCACTTGAAAGCATAAGAGCGTGAGTGCACTGCTGCGGTGTGTGGAGGTGTGACCCTGACCAGTGGGAGAGTGTGCTTTCTTCTCCATACTTGTTTCCTGACGCTGCAGTGGGGTCTGACTATACCGGGCAGGCGTGCCCTGGGCAGCTTGCTCCTTGTGGAACCTTATTGGTATATAAGTCTGTTCCCCTTTCTTCCGCAATTAAGGAGCGCGATTGCGGGGCGTGTCTAAAGGGGCAGATCCTGCCCCTTAGACGCCCCTTCGACGCCTCGGCGACGCATGTGGCTCCTGGGTACGTTTTAATTCTTATTTTGTTTGTGGTGTGTGCTGGATAAACCCTGTGTTTGCTATTGTTGTTTTTGCTTAGATATTATATCTTTTTGTTATTGCCTATCATGGGCAAACGCAAGGGCAAATCCCAGTCTAAACCTCCGGAGGCCGGTTCTGAGGTTGGTAAGGTAACCGGTCCTCTGGACAAACCTTTCACACCTAAACCGCTGGCGCAATCGTCTCCCGAAGGGGCGTCTTTAAGCTCGGGTGGGAGATCCCCCCCCCCTTGCCCAGCTCTGTTAGATGCAGATGTGACTGGTTCCTTTTCGGAGGTCCACAGATTGGAAAGTTTAATTTCTTTTCCTACTCTCGTGCACCTTCCGTCTTTGGAAGGTGTTTCGGAATTACCTGTTCTACTCTCTGATGAGGAAGTTACTTTGAAGGATTTATGGAGGGCTCTCAAGTGTATTGACACTAAGGTCTCCGTTACGGTTGGATCTTTATGTCAATATACCCAAGAGGCTGCTGTTTGCTTACTACAGCTTGATAAAAAATTATCTATGGTTGATTCTGATGTAGCTAAATTGAAATCACAAGTCTCTCCTTTGCAATCGATCAATGTATTGGGCATTAAAGATTCCTTAATCTTACATAATAAGGTAGAGACTTTAGAGAATTCCCTTCGGGCTTATAACCTGAGATTTTTAAATTTCCCTCAGACCTCTTTACTTTCCCCACAAATTTTATTGGATAAATATTTGAAGGAAATCTTAGGTATTATTGACCCGGTAGAGATTCGACAGATATTCTACATCTCTGCTGCCTCAAAGAAAGTAAATCCCGTCGAGGGTGACTTAGATGAAATTGTCCCTTCTGTGGCCAATATTACGGCTTTCTTAGAGGATTCCCTTGATTTGATTTCAATTCGTGCTACACTATTGGTCACTTTTTCATCCTTAGTGACGAAAGAGCGTATTCTTAAAGCTTTTTTTTAAGGTTAAATCAACCAAATTTTGTGGACAACCGATAAACATCTTTCCTGATGTTTCTCGTCCTACGCAGATGCGTAGGCGCCAATTTCTCGCTCTTAAATCTCGTGTATTGGCTATAGGGGCTTCGGGTTTTTTTTAAGATTCCCCTGTAGATGTGTTATCAATTATGAAAATGCTTCCTATAATTTTCAGGATGTGTCTCATTTAGAGAAATTTCTGGCGGATAAAGGGGGTTCACGGGGGGTTGGAGATGTGTAAATCACCTTCTATGTAGTGGTCTTCGGACTTATTTTCTTCATCTTAGTTGGATGGTATATTTCTTAATTGAATGTGCAGTTGTTACTCCCTTGATGTGGGCTTCATTGATGTTCTTGAGCTTGTACCTTTTGATTTTTTTCTTTGACTTGGGTTGTAATGGAATGTCAATTTTCTTTCATTATCTTGTATAATGTAATTTGTTGAAAATTCAATAAAAAAAAAAAAAAAAGAAAGCATAAGAGCATCTTGTGGAAGGCTTCCTGGAAGCATAAAGGATATCCTTTACTTGCTGAGGGAGGTTAAGATCATGGAGAACTAGGCCTTCAGCAACCAAGCCCTGAGATGCAGAGACTGGGAATTGGGATGCCATAACATTCCATTCTCCTGAGATAGGAGATCTGGAGCAGATCCTAACTCCATGGAGGGAGCTTGAGAGAGATGTAGAAGCAGAGGGTACCACACTTGCCGAGGCCAATGTGGAGCTATGAGAATCATACGTCCTGTGTGTCTCTGAATCTTGAATAGGGTTTTGGGAATTAGGGGAATGGGTGGAAAGGCATAAAGAAGTCTTGTCCCCAGTGAAGGAGGAAAGCATCCTTGGCCTGAAAGCCCTGAGCCGGAATTCTGGAACAGAACTGGGGAAGTTTGGCATTCAACGGACTTGCAAAGAGGTCTATGTCCGGGGTTCCCCAAATTTTAAAAATCTTGGTCACCTGGTCTACATATAGAGACCATTCGTGTGGAAGCAGAACTCGACTGAATCTGTCTGCCCAAGAGTTTTGTATGCCTGGAAGATACACTGCCAGGAGATGAATCTGATGCTCTCTGGCGAGGGCCCATAGACGCAAAGCTTTGTTGCAAAGCAACAGAGAGCCTGTTCCCCCCCTGCTAGTTCACGTAGAACATGGCTACTTGATTGTCCGTATGAATGAGGACTGTCTTGTAGCTGAGCAGGGTGTGGAACACTCGAAGAGCAAGGAAGATTGCTCTGAGCTCCAAGAAATTGATATGTAATGAGTCTGCTGTGGAGTCCAAGCACCTTGGGTGGAGACGTTTTGCAGATGAGCTCCCCAACCCATTGGTGAAACATCTGTTGTGAGAGTTGCCTGGGGTAAGGGTTGTTGAAATGGGGACCCCAGCAACAGGTTCTGAGTGGACTGCCACCATTGAAGGGACAAAATAAGGCGACTTGTGTTTGCTATTTTGTCTGACAGGCACCCTGATGCCTGGGTCCACTGAGTGGATAAAGTCCACTGGGCTGCTCTCATATGGAGGCGAGCATAAGGAACCACATGCACGGTAGATGCCATGTGGCCTAGTAGTTGCAACATTTCTCGAGCTGTGAGATGAGGTTTTAACACTGCTTGAGAAGCTAACTGCACTATGCGAAGGCAACGGGCCTGGGGAAGATAGGCCCTTACCTTTTTTGGTATCCAGCAAAGCTCCTATGAATTCTAGAGACTGAGTGGGAGTTAGACAGGATTTCGGGACGTTTATGACAAGACCCAAATACTGAAGGATACGCGTTGTGCAAGATAGGGAGGTCCTGGCCTCTGACTCTGATGGGGCTCGAATGAGCCAGTCATCTAAGCAGGGGAAGACGAATATCCCTAGAGTGCGGAGAAATGCTGCTACTACAGCCATGCATTTCGTGAACACTCTTGGTGCTGAGGCCAGGCCAAAAGGAAGCACCCTGTATTGTTAGTGCTTTCCTTGAAAAAGGAACCGAAGGAATTTCCTATGAGTTGGGTGGATGAGAACATGAGTGTACGCATCCTTGAGATCTAGAGAACAAAGCCAATCCTGACTCTGAAGGTATGGCAGCAGAGTACCTAAAGAAATCACTTTGAATTTCTCTTTGAACAGGAATTTGTTCAATTCTCTGAGGTCCAAAATAGGTTTTTATCCCTGTTTTCTTTGGGATAAAGAAAGAGAGGGAATAAAGCCCTATACCCTGTTGAAGAATGGGTACTTCTTCTATTGCCCCTTGGGCAAGAAGCATAGTGACCTCTTGATCTAACAGGTTGATGAGACAGGTCTGAGAATTGAACTGTTTTACCATTGTGGGAGGGGGCATGCACAGAAAGTGCAGCTTGTACCCCTCTCTTATAATGGAGAGTGTCCAATGCTCTGCTGTTATCTGCTCCCACCGGGGGGGCAAAGTGACATAACCTTCCTGGAATGGTGGAAGGCTCTGGTCCATTGAGAAAGGCATCTGGTCTCTAGATGAAAGTCAAAGGCCTTGTGGAGGCTGAGACTGCTGAGGCGGTTGAGGCTTAACAGTCTTTGCTTTCCTTTGTTTAGGTGGTTGCTAACCTTTCCGGGTAGGCTGACCTGTAGAACGTCCCTGCTGGGAATAAGAGGGATAAAACCTCTTCTTTTTTGAGAAGAAAGGTTTCTTGAAAGACTTCTTTCTCGCAGGATCAGCTGTGGCTTTGGATAGCCTATACAAAGTGGAGTTGTCAGCATCCAACTCATTGGCTTTTTCTTGCCAATCTTTGCCAAACAGGTTCTCACCAGTACAAAGAATATTGCCCAGTTTGTCTTGTTCCCAGAGCTCCAAATCATATGCCTGGAGCCAGGCAATTCTACGTGCACCTATGGCAATGGCAGAGATTCTGCATATGCACTCAAAACAGTCAAAAGCTGCACGGTTGAGAAATTTAGAAACATCCTGGGCATGTTTGACCAATGTGAGAAAATCCTGCCTTCTATCCTCAGGAAGAAGAGGGCTCAGAACCTCTAAATCTCCTGTGACTTCCTTCAGGAACATTCCCATATATAAAATATAGGAACTGATCCTGGCAGAAAGCATGGAAGCTTGGAAAGTACGACGTCCAAAAGCATCCAAAGTTCTGCACTCACGTCCTGGAAGATTAGAGGCATGTCTCTTTGCACTCCTGATCCTTCTCATAGCTGATTCCACTACAATAGAGTGGTGAGGAAGCTGAGTCTTCTGGAGACCAGGACAAGGAGGGACTCGATACATAATATTCAGTCTACGAGAGTGAGGAGAGGTGGTAAGAGGCGTCTCCCACATTCTTATCATGAGATCATGCAAGATCTCATGGATTGGCAAAGTAGCTGCCTCCTTAGGAGCTTTGGGATATTGTAAAATTTCCAACTCCTTTGCTCTGGGCTCTGATTCAGGAGCCACAGTAATGGACAGACCTCGAGCCACCTCCCTGATGAAGTCCTGAAAGGAAATATCCTCTGGAGAAGACATCCTGCGTTTAGGGGAGGAAGGCGCCTCTGGTAGAAGGATTCCCGTACCGACAGAACTGTCAGAAAGAGTAGTTACTCACCTGTAACAGGTGTTCTCCAGGAGCAGCAGGAATCAGTCCTCACATATAGGTGTCATTGGCGCCGATGAAGCCCCAGCGGAGCATTTCCCCAGCTTTCTATGAAAGCCTTTGGGAATGCAGGCACGCATGCGCGGTTCCCTTCCCGCCTAAAGGTGCCATCTCACCTCAGTCAAATGACATAGCTAAGAACAGCACACAAAAATGAAAAATAAACTATGTACAACTGCAACTCCAAGGGGAGGAGGGAGGGTTGTGAGGACTGATTCCTGCTGCTCCTGGAGAACACCTGTTACAGGTGAGTAACTACTCTTTCTCCAAGACCAAGCAGGAAGTCAGTCCTCACATATGGGTGACTCCCTAGCTCTGGGCTACCGAGGAACCCAGGCTGAACAAGAGAACTCCCTCTAGTCTCAGCAGCAAAGAAAGGCTTTTCAAGGACACAACCTCCACCGGTAGACCAACAGAGGGAAGGAGGGCAGGAGTTGCCTAAACCTCAAAGAGATTCCAGAGTACTGCTTGGCCAAAAGCACTGTCCCTATGGGACTCCCTCTCCAGATAGTAATGGGCCGCAAAGGTGTGGCTTAAAGACCAAGTTGCAGCCCTGCAGATGTCTACCAAGAGCACAGAGTGGAGATGAGCCACTGAGGCAGCCATTGCCCTGACACGATGGGCCGTAACCCGACCCTGCAAAGGAAGGTCAGCCGCCTAGTAAGCCCAGGTGATACAGTCAGCCACCCAGATGGACAAGGAACGCTTGGACACAGCCAACCCCAACTTATTGGGATCAAAGGATACGAAGAGCTGAGTAGTCCTTCTATGCCCCTGCGTATTGTCAAGGTAGAAGGATAAGGCCCTCCTACAGTCCAGGGTATGCAGGACTGCTTCAGCCTGGCTTGCATGAGGCCTAGGGAAGAATGTTGTAAGAACCACCTCCTGACTGAGGTGGAAAGAGGAGACAACCTTTGGGAGGAACTTTGGATGAGTCCTAAGGACTACCCTGTTCCTATAAATCCTGGTGTAAGGCCTATCACAGACCAGGGCCTGAAGCTCACTCTCTCGCCTAGCAGAGGTAAGGGCTATCAGGAAGAGTGTCTTCCAGGAGAGGAAGCGTAGTGGACAAGTAGCCATCAGCTCAAAAGGTGGGCGAGTCAATTGCTGCAAGACCACATTCAGCTCCCACTCAGGGGCAGGAGGATGGATTGGAGGCTTGAGCAAAAGCAAGCCCCTGAGAAAGTGGGACACCAAGGGGTGATCTGACAGAGAATGTCCCTCCACCAGTGAGTGGTGAGCTGCTAGAGCTGAGAGGTGGACCCGAACAGAATTGGACTTAAGTCCCTGATTTGATAAGTGCAGTAAGTACTGAAGCACTACTGGCACAGTACAGGAGAAAGGATCCACTGTACGTAGCTGACACCACACAGAAAACCTTTTCCATTTGAGAGCATAGGGTTTCCTAATGGACTGTTTCCTAGAGGCTAGAACAACTCCTCAACTTCCTGAGGTAGGCCCCAGGGAGCCAAGACTACCCTTGCAGCCTCCAGGCCATCAAATTGAGAGCTTTGAGATTGGGGTGCAGAAGGGAACCCTGCTCCTGTGAGAGAAGGTCGGGTTGCAACCCCAGAGGCAGTGGGGGATCCACCGCCAGTTGAAGCAGAAGAGGAAACCAAGGCTGTCTCGGCCACCTGGGAGCCACCAGCAGGACCGAGGCCTTGTCCTGAAGAATTCTGAAGAGAGTTCGGGCCACCAAGGGCGTGGGAGGAAACGCATACAGGAGGCCCTGAGACCATGGAATCAGAAAAGCATCTGCTGCTATTCTCAGGGGATGCGGTTGCCTGGAGCAGAACTTTGGTAGTTGCTTGTTCATTGGGCTGGCAAAGAGATCCACCAAAGGGAGACCCCATTTTAGGAAGATCTTCTGAACTACTGAAGGATGCAGCTGCCACTCGTGGGGCTGCAGAATCCTGCTTAATCTGTCGGCCCGGTAATTGTCCTGGCCTGGAAGGTACACAGTCTTGAAGAGCATGTTGCGCTTGAGGGCAAATGAACATAGGTCCTAAGCCTCCTGACAAAGGATTCTGGACCCAGTCCCGCCCTGTTTGTTCACATAAAACATGGCTACCTGGTTGTCTGTCTGAACCAGGACAGATTGATGAGCCAGGGTAGGAGAGAAAGCTTTGAGTGCTAATCGAATAGCTCTGAGCTCGAGGAGATTGATCTGCTGTGCAGCTTCCCAAGGAGACCACAGGCCCTGGGTGCACTTGCCTAGTCAATGAGCTCCCCAGCCCTGCAGGGAGGCGTCTGTGGTCAGTACTACCGTGTATCCAGGAATCTGAAAAGGCACCCCCTTTAGAAGATTGGGTGGGTGCAGCCACCAGTTGAGGGAGTGCAGAAATTGTCTGGACACCCTTATCCTGTCTCTGAGGCTGCCTGTGGCTTGTGACCACTGAGTCCGAAGGCACCACTGTGCAGGCCTCATATGGAGCCTGGCATTGGGGGTCACATGTATTGTCAAAGCCATGTGGCCAAGCAGCCTCAGGCAGAGTCTGGCGGAGACCACTGACCCTCTGAGAAACTGATTTGCTAATTCCATCAGTCTTTGGGCCCTGTTTGCTGGCAAGAATGCCTTTGCCAGGACAGAGTCCAGCCTTGCCCCTATGAACTCCAAGTTTTGGGAGGGGAGCAAAGTGGACTTTACGAAGTTTATGACAAATCCCAGGCCTTGAAGAGGAGCAATAGTCCTGAGGGTGGCCTGTCCGGCCTCCTGGCAAGTCTGACCTCGGATGAGCCAGTCGTCCAGATAGGGGAAGACAGATTCCCTGATTTCTCAGGTAGGCCGCCACCACTGCCAGGCATTTGGTAAAGACCCTGGGAGCGGAGGTGAGGCCGAAAGGCAGCACCCTGTACTGATAATGGTTTCCTCCCACAATGAACCTGAGGTACTTTCTATGGTCTGGATGAATGAGGATGTGAGTGTACGCATCCTTTAGATCTAAGAAGCATAGCCAATCTCCCTGCTGGAGGTAGGGCAGAAGTGTTCCAAGAGTAAGCATCAAACTTTTTTCTCGAGGAACTTGAGGTTCCTGAGGTTCAGAAATGGTCGAAGGCCACCAGTTCTTTTGGTTACCAGGAAATACCTGGAGTAAAATCTGTGACCTTGCAAGTGGGGAGGCACAGGCTCCACCGCCCTGTCCACCAACAGACCTTGAAGCTCTTGAAGGAGAAGGTCTGTGTGCAGGGGAGGCCTTGGAGGCTCCCCTGGAAAGTAAGGAGGAGGCAGTTGGTGAAAATGCAGTGCATAGCCTCTGCGGACTATGTCCAACACCCAACTGTCCCCGGGGATAAGGGGCCACTGGTGGGCAAAGAGGGCGAGGCAACCTCCTGTGCAGGGTTCGGAGAGCAGGGATGGAGAGGCTACGCTCAAGGAGTCAAAAACCCCCACCCTGCTGAGTGGGAGCAGGGGCCGGAGGCTTGGGGGTCCTCTGCCTACGGGGCCTATTACCCTGCCCCTTGGCTTGCTGACCCTGAGGGGCAGCTTGGGCAGCCTGATATTGAGGGTACTGTTTGTAGGCAGTGCCCTTCCTCGGGTAAAAGGGCTTTTTACCCGAGCCCTTCTTTTTATGAGAAGGGGCAGAGGTCTTCCTAGACAGCCTTGTCCGGGTAAGGTGCTCTGTTTTGAGCTGAGCGGCCTTCTCGGTCATGGGCTTGCCAAAAAGGTTTTCACCTCGGCAAGGGACATTGACCAACTTGTCCTGAACCCATGGCTGGAGGTCCGATGACTGCAGCCACGCCTGGCGTCGAGCTGCAATGCCGGCTGCCGCAACTCGGGCCAAAGCCTCGAAGCCATCGTAGGCGGCGCGGGACATGAACTTCGAGCAGTCCAGAATCCCCGAGGACAAGGACTTAAATCTCTGCAAGGGTTCCCCAGCGAGACCAGCAGAGAACCCGGCCAAATCCTTGGCCAGGTCCCACAAGTACATGCCCATGTACAGCTGGTAAGACTTGACACAGCAAGCAAGCATCGAGCCCTGGAATCACTTTCTACCGACGCCATCAAGGTTTTGGGCCTCCCTGCCAGGGGGCACCGCGGAGTGCATCTTCTGGCCCTTCAGACGATGCATGGCCGATTCCACAACCATAGAATGGTGTGGTAGCTGTGCCTTCTGAAAACCAGGGCTCTTCCGGAGTCTATAAATCAAGTCGACTTGCTTGCTCAGAACCGGCGCCGAGGCCAGTGCCTCCCACATACGGAAGAGGAGCCGTTCCAGCATCGGAGAAACCGGGACAGTAAAGGCCTCCTTCGGAGGAGAGTCATACTGCAGCGCCTCGAGCTCTTCGGCTCGAGGCTCTTCCTCGTGGTCCGCCGGAATAGCCAAGGCAGTGGCCATATCCCGGACGAACTCCGAGAACCGAGTATCCTCCGGAGGGGATCTACTCCGGGGCTCAGACTGCGGTGAGTCCGACAGGACGCACCGAGTCTTAAACGTATTGGGAGACTCCACGTCCTCCGTCTCCCAGGCAGACTCGCCCGAGGAGGAGTCAGGGTCCGACCCCGCGGGGCCCTGGAGCACCCGCCCCGATGCCGGATGCACCGGCGTCGACGCCCTCAGTCCCGAACGGGAGGTCGAGGGAGACCACGACCGAGGTCGACTTCGAGCCATGATGGACTCGAGTATCAGCTCAGTCTCCGGGGTCGACTTCGAAGTCGATGTCCCGGTGGTCGGGGCAGATGCGCCAGACAGGCTGGCCATCAGTGCCCGCTGCTGCTCCATGAAGGCAGACAGTCTGCTCTCCAAGGCTGTCATCCTGAGACTCAGCTCGGGAGACGCAGCAGCCAACGACTCGAGCCCTGGCGGCACCGGGCCCGACGTCGGCTCTCTGGGAGGAGAGTCCTCGAGGACTACGGGGCTTACGTGTCCAGCAGACTCCTGCTCCACGCGAGGAACTTTGGCAGGCTTCCTCTTGTTCCATGGGTCCAGGGAGACGGTCGGGGGGTCTTAGACCTGGCCCTCGAGGAGACAGGGACTCCGACGACGCCCTCTCGAGCCTCTTCTTCCTCTTCCGTTCCCCGTCGGGGGACCCCCTGTCCGAGGAGCTTCGACTGCGCTCGGGATCGGAATCCCGTGATGTCGAGGCCTCAGACGAGGTCCGGGCCCGGCCGGAGGCCGAGTCAAAGAAAGCTTTTCTTTCTGCTGCTGGCGACTTCGGAGTGCCTTGGAAGACATCTTCCCACATGGCCCGCACGACTTTGGGTCGTGATCAGGACCGAGGCACCGAAGGCAGCAGTTGTATGTGTCGGTGAGAGACATTAATTTCTTACACCGATCACACTTTTTAAAACCACTGGAAGCCATCGGGGAAAAAAGAGTCCCCGCGAGGTCAAAGGACTGGCCTTCCAGGGAAAATGGAAAAATAGGGCGCGAACACCAGCCACGAAGGGCAAAAAACGAAAAAGAAGAATCGGGCTCAATACCGGTGTACCGAACCCGGCGGGAGGGGAAACCGGTGTCGAACCGGGAGAAAACACAGCGAGTATCGCTGAAAAAAATCAACTTTTATCCGGGATGACAGGACACACGTCCGGTGGGCTTCTCGGAAAAAAAGAGACTGAGGTAAGATGGCACCTTTAGGCAGGAAGGGATCCGCGCATGCGTGCCTGCATTCCCAAAGGCTTTCATAGAAAGCTGGGGAAATGCTCTGCTGGGGTTTCATCAGCGCCGATGACACCCATATGTGAGGACTGACTTCCTGCTTGGTTCTGGAGAATCCTCAGATTCCTCTGAGGACTCGAAGTACCTTCTGTCCGGATGCTCTTTAAGAGCCCGATACCCGTACCGACCGAAGTCGGTACCGGGGGGTATCGGTACCGGAGGGCATCGCATGACTGGGTGCCGGCAATGCAGACACCGATGTCGATGCTGTCGATACCGGTACTGATACCGGTGCCGGAGTCAGTGCCGGTACCGGTTGAACTGACACGGTTCCAAGGGTGTCGATGCCGCAAGGAGAGCTGCCAGACTGCGTTCAAGCGCCAGGAACCTCTGATCTATCGACGCTGCCGATGCATGGATGTCGGTACCGGAGAAAACAGCCGGTACCCCAGAGCATGGCACCAGTAGTTCTGCCGAGGTTGAGGCCTCGAGAATGTCCTGGAGCCCCGATAATGCTTTGGATGCCGAAGTCTCCTGCCGGGGCAATGTTGCCAGTGCAGAATCCTCAAGGGCAACGCCAGAGGCATCTCGATGCTTAGAAGGAGATCTGCCCTTTGAGGACCGGCTATACTTGTGTTTAGTTACCTGAGGATCCACGGGAGGAAGAGGAAGCACTGGAAGACATCGATGCCATCGAGGCTGCATCGGAGGGAAAAGGGGTACTGAGCTTAGCAGCTCGGTTCTGCCAACCTCTTTTAGACATCATGGCACAGGCCATACATTCCGTGATGGAGTGGTCAGGACCTAAACATTTGAGACACCACTCATGGGTGTTGGTGACGGAGATGGTACCGCCACACTTGGTACACTTTTTGAAACCCGAAGAGGGTTTTTCCATTGTGGAGGAATTTTGGGTCTAAGGCCCAAAATGGCACGTGCACCTGGAAAAAAGTACTAAGTATATATATATATTTTTTTCTTTTAAAGAAAAGAAAGAAAGAACCGGCGGTACCAGTAAAGCATCGAGGAAGGCAGACGCGACCACAAAAAAGAAATAAGCAAACATTTTCTGCGGTGACAGGAACAACGACCTGCTGGCTCCGCGGAAAACGAAGAACTGGAGAGAGGCAGTTGGGAAAGGCAGGAAGGCAGCCCGCAGGCGCTGTGGGATGCTCCCAAAAGCTTTCTAATTGGATGCTGAGGAGCGTTCTCGCGCAGGCTCCGTCGGTACAGACGATACCCATATGTGAAGACTACATTCCTGCTTGTTCCTGGAGATATATCCTAGTCTGAGTTGTTGGATTGTCTGTCTTGACAAGAGTGTAAGCTCTGATGAGCAGGGACACTCTCTTACATGTCTGTACAGCACTGTGTATGCCTTGTAGCACTATACAAATGATTAATAATAGTAGTAGTAGCAGCAACAGCCTATGCACACCAGTGCACCAGTGTGACCATGGTCCTCCCAATTCTGCCCACTGCTGCTGTCACTGCTGCCTGCTGCTGCCGTCTCCCAATGTTCCCCCCACCCCCATCCAGTAATTCTTCCCCTCAGCCAGAAACTAAAACTCAAGCTTTTTTTTGTTTTTTTGCAGTGACTGCAATAATAACCCCCCCCCCCCCTCCCCAGTTACAGCTGCCTGCGGCAGCCAGCCACAAGCCTCTCACAGCCCATGCAGTCTTGAGCTCTTCCACTCCCTGCTCTCAATGCAGACTTCCTGTTGCCATGGGGGCAGGATGTGCAAGACCTCAAAACAACACGGGCTGAAAAGCTATGTGGCTGGCCAGTGCAGGCATGGTTATCACTGTTTTGTTTTGGGGGGGGGGGGTATCATTGTTGCATTCACAGTGGGGGGAAAAAAAAAGGTTTTAGAGGAGGTGCTGGCCAAAAGGGAAAGAATAGGGGGGAGAGAGAGAAAGAGAGAGGGGGGATGCGATGCTAAACCCGGAGGGGGGAGCCTGTAAGCAGAACAGAGAGGAAACATGCCACCATGTTATGCTTAGATGTACACGTCAAACTTGCTTCAAGTTGATAATCACAGTACATCCCCAAGTCCTGTTTTCTTAAAGCTACCCAATAATCAGTGAGATGAAATAAGGCTTAAAATCCAAAGCTTAGTGGATGTTACTATAAAGGACAGTAGTGGAACAGTGGCTCTTTTTATACAATTGTCTCTACAGCTTTCAAAGCTCAGTGCTTTTAAGTACCATACCACAATTAATCATTTGCATAACCTAGCAGTATTGCAATAAATGGAACAGGTGCATTGAATTGAATATAGAGTGCTATGAGATGTATTTAACAGGCACACAAACAGTTCAGGTTCTCTAGAGCTCACTATCTATTCAAGACAGACAGGACACAAAGAAAACCAAACAAGAGACTTTGAATTAAAAAGCAAAATCATGATGGGGAAGAACTAAAGCAAGCAGGTTATAGGTAAGATTGAGTAAAGCTGCAAACAAGCATATATATTAGAGCCAATGGGGAGATGGTTGGGTGGGTTAATCTAAATTCTTCCCAAAATGTTTGAGAAGTACAATACTCTATCACCATCTCCAGCTAGATTAATTAAATTCTTGGCAACTCTAAACAACCCACTAGAAGCAAAATCATAACAAATACTGTTAAATCAGCAAAAATAAAATATAGACATATTGCTAACTGAAACTATTTATTTATTTAGACAGTTTTGTATACCACCTTATCCTTCAATCAAAGTGGTCAACAAGACATTGGGAGGCATACATTCAACAGGAGGAGATACAATTCACATACGTAAAAAGCTATCTACTTATAGGTCTAAATGGGCAGCATTGACAAGTATGCAGATTCTTTAATGCCATCCTTAATTAGATTGTAATTCTTAGATGTAATTTAAGAAAACAACTTAACATTGTACGCCTTCTGAGCACAGGGCAATTCCTAATATACCTGAATATAACTCATTTTGAACTATTACTGAAAAGCCATGAGCTTAAACAACTTTCTTTGAAATGTCAAGCATTCAGGATTTTACTGTACCTCCAACTCAAGATCTTGAGGCTCCGCTTCAGACAACGGAATAACTGCTATCTTGGTGATTTTATATATTTCATGGTCTCCAGGAAGCTTGCCAATCAATGCTTTCTGACGAATTAGAAGAAGCCACCATGGAAGATCTATGGAAAGAGAAAGCACAGTTACTTACCTGTAACAGGTGATCTCTGGGAACAGCAGGAATTAGTCCTCACATATGGGTACGTCGGTACCGATGGAGCCTGCGCGGGAAAGCTCCCCAGCTTCCTAGAATGGAAGCTTTTGGGACCTCCCACTGCACATGCGCACTGCCTTCCCGCCTTCCTGAGCAGCTCTCCTCAGTTTCGAGTTTATAGCTGAGTCAATAGAGAGAGGACAGGAAGATAGATAGATAAAAGATACAACTCCTAGGGGAGGTGGGTGGGTTGTGAGGACTAATTCCTGCTGTTCCCAGAGATCACCTGTTACAGGTAAGTAACTGTGCTATCTCCAGGAACAAGCAGGAATAAGTCCTCACATATGGGGACTCCCTAGCTTAGATGCGTGGGATCCCCTGTCAAGGTTCGCCATCTTCGTATGGATCTCAGGCATCCATCCTGGGAAGGTGGGCAGGAGTTGTCTAAGAATGGAACAGGTGTTTGAGGACAGCCTGGCCAAACAAGGCATCCCGGCGGGAGTCCTTGTCCAAACAGTAATGGGCTGTGAAGGTATGAACAGAGGCCCAGGTAGCGGCTCGACAGATCTGATCAATGGAAACAGAGTGCAGATGAGCCATAGAAGTTGCCATGGCTCTCACATTGTGAGCTGTGACATGGCCTTCCAGAGAAATGTTTTTACTCTGGTAAGCAAAGGAAATACACTGAGCAATCCAATTGGAAAGTGTACGCTTGGAGACTGGAAGTCCCAAATGTGAAGGATCAAAAGCCACGAAAAGTTGAGAAGACTTTCGATGTGGCTGAGTCCTATTAAGGTAAAAGGCTAGAGCTCTTTTACAAACCAGAGTATGAAGGCTCCTCTCTGCACTGGAGGCATGAGGAGCCGGAAAAAATACAGGTAGATATACCTCTTGATTAAGATGAAAAGGCGAGACCACTTTAGGCATAAAGTGGGGATTCGTCCTAAGGACCACCTTATCATGATGAAATCTTGTATAAGGTGGATTAGCCACTAGAGCTTGCAGTTCGCTGATGCGACGAGCGGAAGTGACTGCAATTAGGAATAGTACCTTCCAGGAAAGAAATTTCAAGGAGGTAGAAAATAACGGCTCAAAAGGTGGCTTCATAAGCTGACCAAGCACTAGATTCAAATCCCATGCGACCGGGGGGGGTCTGATGGGAGGTTTAGTGAGGGTCAGGCCTCTCATGAATCTTGCAACAAGAGGGTGAGAGGAGATAGGTTGTCCATGTACAGGTTTCAGGGATGCTGAAATAGCACTTAAATGGACTCTTACAGAATTCGTCTTAAGGCCTGCATTGGAAAGATGCAGGAGATAGTCTAAGAGGGAATTCAAAGGAAGTGCCAGAGGGTCAAGGCCCTGCTGAGCACACCAAATGGAAAAACGTTTCCATTTGAAAGCATAAGACCGCCTCGTGGAAGGTTTCCTAGAGGCATGAAGGATATCTTTCACAGGTTGAGAAAGATTAAAGTCTTGAAGACTTAAGCCTTCAGTAACCAAGCTCGGAGATGTAGGGATTTGGGGTTTGGGTGCCACAAAGTCCCGTCCTCCTGAGACAGAAGGTCTGGTGCAGCTCCTAAGTCCAGGGAGGATCCCTGGGAGAGCTGTAGAAGCAGAGGGAACCACACTTGGCGTGGCCAGCGTGGAGCTATGAGGATCATAGAGCCGTGATCTCTCTGGAGTTTGAACAGAGTCTTGGGAATCAGCGGAATGGGTGGAAAGGCATATAGGAACGCCTGACCCCAATGGAGGAGAAAGGCGTCCGTGGCCTGAGCTTCCTGACACGGAGTCCTGGAACAGAACCGGGGAAGTTTGGCATTCCACGGACTTGCAAAGAGGTCTATGTCCGGGGGTCCCCCATTCCTGAAACATTCTGGTTATCTGGTCCACGTGTAGGGACCACTCGTGTGGCAGCAGAACTCGACTGAGTCTGTCTGCTCGAGTGTTTTGAACTCCTGGAAGGTACACTGCTAGCAGATGAATTTGGTGCTCTCTGGCGAAGGCCCATAATCTGAGAGCTTCGTTGCAAAGCGACAGAGAGCCCGTCCCTCCTTGTTTGTTTATGTAAAACATGGCCACCTGATTGTCTGTTTGAACCAGGACAGTCAGGTTGGCAAGGAGGGTATGGAAGACCTTGAGGGCAAGGTAAATTGCTCGCAGTTCCAGGAGGTTGATATGAAGGGTGGCCTCCTGTGGAGACCAAGTGCCCTGAGTGGAGAGAGTTAGCAGATGGGCTCCCCACCCCAATTGGGAGGCATCTGTTGTGAGGGTTGCTTGGGGTAGCAAGGGCTGAAAGGGAGCCCCCAACAACAGATTCTTGGTGGATATCCACCAATGGAGGGACCAAGACAGACGGTTTGAGGTTTGTATTTGGTCTGAGAGTGCTCCCGACGCCTGAGTCCACTGGGTGGCCAGGGTCCATTGAGCTGCTCTCATATGAAGACGAGCGTAGGGCACCACATGTACTGTGGAGGCCATATGGCCCAGGAGGCGTAGCATTTCCCTGGCTGTCAAGTGAGTACTGGACTGGGCTTGGGAGGCCAAGCTCAGCAGACGCTGACCCCGAACCAGTGGAAGGTAGGCTCTTGCAGTGGTGGTGTCCAACTGGGCCCCTATGAATTCTAGAGACTGAGTAGGGCTGAGTTGAGACTTGGGAAGGTTTACCACCAGTCCCAGATACTGCAGAAGGCTCCTTGTGCGGTCTAGGGAAATCTGGGCCTGCGACTGAGTTGGAGCTCGAATGAGCCAGTCGTCCAGATATGGGAATACGAAAATTCCCATGCTTCTGAGAAATGCGGCTACGACTGCCATGCATTTGGTAAAGACTCTTGGGGCAGAGGCGAGACCGAAGGGAAGTACTCTGTATTGGTAATGACTTCCCTTGAACAGAAAGCGAAGATATTTTCTGTGGGATGGATGGATGAGTAAATGTGTATACGCATCCTGCAGGTCTAGAGAACAAAGCCAGTCCTGACTCTGAAGGTATGGAAGGAGAATGCCCAGAGAGAGCATTTTGAATTTCTCCTTGTACAGAAATTTGTTCAATTCTCTCAGATCTAGGATTGGTCTGAATCCCCCTGTCTTCTTTGGAATGAGAAAATAGGGGGAGTAGAAACCTGACCCTTGTTGATGAAGAGGAACCTCTTCTATGGCCCCTTGGGCAAGCAGAGAAGAGATCTCCTGATCCAACAGGGCTAGGAGAGGAGATGGAGAATTGAAGGGTCTCACCATGTGATGAGGAGGAAGGTTGGAGAAATGAAGTTTGTAACCCTCTCGGATGATAGAGAGGGTCCATTGCTCTGTTGTGATTTGTTCCCATCTGGGAGCAAAGTGAGCTAACCTTCCAGGTATGGTGAGAGGTTCTGGTTGGTCCAGAACCAGGAATGGCAAGTTCTCTAGGGGCAAGTCAAAACCCCTGAGGGGGTGGAGCCTGTTGAGCTGCAGTAGCTGCTGCAGGCTTTGCTCTTGCTTGTTTCGTTTGCTGACGTTTAGCCGCAAAACGAGGTTGAGAAGATTGCTGGCCAGTATTGGAAGCATATCTGGCCTTCTTATAATAAGGCCTCTTGAAAGACTTCTTCTTAGTGGGAGTAGAAGTGGACTTAGAAAGTCTCTCTAAGGTGGCATTTTCAGCGTCCATTTGAGTGGCCTTAACTTGCCACTCTGCACCGAATAAGTTCTCACCTGTACAGGGCAGATTCCGTAAGCCATCTAGAACCCAGGGTTCCAGATCAGAAGCCTGGAGCCAAGCCAGGCGTCTGGCTGCAATAGCAATGCCAGAAGCTCTGCTGGCTCCTTCGAAGGAATCAAAGGCAGCTCTGTTGGAGAACTTAGAAACATCTAAAAGTTGTTTCACAACAGAAAGGAAGTCCTCCTGTTTATCCTCAGGGATACAGGAGGCAAAATGCCGTACTTTCTTGGCAAGTTCCCCTAGGAACATGCCCATATAGAGGCTGTAGGAATTAATCCTGGCTATAAGCATACTAGCCTGGAAGATTTTCCTACCAAAAGAGTCTAGTGTCTTACATTCCCTTCCTGGAGGTGTAGAAGAGTGCCTTTTAGTACTCTTGATCTTTTTCATTGCAGACTTTACCACAATGGAGTGGTGAGGCAATTGAGTTTTCTGAAAACCAGGAGAAGGAGGGACCCGATACATGGTGTCCAACCTACGGGAATAAGGAGACAGAGTTAAAGGGTTCTCCCAGAAATCCATCAATTGTTCTTGAAGGATTTCATGGATAGGCAGAGTAACTGCTTCTTTAGGAGACTTAGAGTATCCTAAAATATCCAATCTTTTTGACCTTGGTTCCGTTTCAGAGGAAGTAGTGATAGAAAGGCCTTTAGCCATTTCTAAAATAAAGTCCTGAAAGGACAAATCCTCTGGAGGAGACATTCTCCTTTTTGGAGAAGAAGGTTCCTCAGGAAGGTCAAGGGAGAGCTCTGCAGACTCATCAGAGGAGACAAAATCCTCAGAGGAATCGGTGTATTCTCTAGTTTCCTCCAACGCACGATACGCATACCGATCGGTATCAACATCGGGCGTACCGGGTATGGAAGCGGTATGGAGCGAAAGCCCATACGGTACCGATTTGCGTTTAGAAGAGGAAGGCCTGGGTTCCGGCATGGCGGACGATACCGGAACCGGGCCCGGAACCGCTGGAAGCGGTACCGATGGCGTTGCAGCTTTAATGAAAGCCATGACGGCCTGCTGCATGGATTGGACAGTATTGCCCATAGACGCCACGGCTGCCTGGATGTCGGTACCGGTATGGGCCGGTACCCCAGAGCAGTCCAACAGGTGATCTGTCGAGGCCGTGCCATCGATGTCAACCTGTAGCCCCTGTATTGGCGTTTTGGAAGGTAGGACTTCCCGCCGGGGCTGTTTGGCTGGGGCAGGGTCCTCAAAACTAAGAGCCTCTCGATGCTTTGAAGGAGATTTGCTCTTTGAGGACTTGCCCACAGAAGGTTTGGTTACCTGAGATCCATCCGGGGATGATGACCTGGATGACTGTGATGTTGGATTCTCTGAAGCAAACAGCACATGGAATTTGTTGGCCCGGTTCTGCAGCCCACGCTTAGACATTTGGGAGCAGGAAGGGCAGTCCGGAATGGAGTGGTCAGGCCCCAAACATTTAAGACACCATTCATGGGTGTCTGTGACTGATATTACAGCAGTACACTTGGTACACTTCTTAAATCCAGGGCTGGCTTCTCCATGTGGAGAATTCAAGTAGGCCTGAAGGCCTAACTGAAGTGACCAAGTGCTGAAAAATAATAAAAGAAAAGAAATAATTTTTCAAGAAAGAAAAAGGAAGACCGGCGATACCGGTATCGGTATGGGAAGGCAGGTACGCGGTCTAAAGAAACAAAACAAAAAACTACAATTTCTTCAGCGGTGACAGGATACACGACCTGCTGGCTCCGCGGAAAAAGAGAAACTGAGGAGAGCTGTTCAGGAAGGCGGGAAGGCAGTGCGCATGTGCAGTGGGAGGTCCCAAAAGCTTCCATTCTAGGAAGCTGGGGAGCTTTCCCGCGCAGGCTCCGTCGGTACCGACGTACCCATATGTGAGGACTTATTCCTGCTTGTTCCTGGAGATATGGTAAACAGCAACATTTTCTTTTCTTTTGATACCACAACAAAAAAAAGTCTTCACACACAGTAACACATATTACTGAATAATGCATACATATTACTACTACTGTAAGTGCACTCATTCTGCTGCTCATTATCTTTCCTCTCTCTTATCTCTCCCTACACCCCTCCTTGGGACCTCCACTCTTCTGGCAGATCCCTTCTATCTGTGCCCTTCTCTACTACTGCCAACTACAGACTTCGATCCTAATGCCTGGAACAAACTACCCGAGTCTGTGCGTCAGGCTTCATCTCTGTCCCTTTTCAAATCCAACTGAAAATAAGAATACCTCAGTGACCCAATAACACAAAATGAATCCAAGTGTTTAAAGTCATTGGTGAAATAGGTCTCTGCAACCAATTGTGTGTTTTTTTGTCGGGTCAAGCAGACAGGAACAGTGAGAGAAAAACTCTGTTCAATAAGTCTGCACGGCCCTTTTATTAATGTTTTAAGTTTGTATGCCAAACAAATAATTACTTCTCCATCCACGGTGATACAATGTCTGTCCGTATTCACTGGCTTAATATCTGCACGACAAGCATGTTTCGGGTCTCAAAACGACCCTGTTTCAAGTTCTCGTCCGCTGAATGACAGTGATGAAAAAATGCCAAAAGCCAACAGTCTTAATGTAGCAGTCCTAAGAGCTGATTGGCTGACTATATGACGTAAATGCTGATATCGGAGACGGCTTTCTGACAGTGGAAATTCAAAGTGGTACTTTAGGAGGGAAAAAACGGGGAGGGGGGGGGGGTTTCCACTGTCCGGCAAAGCCAAACTAAATCTACAAAAGACTCCACCATTCTTGTTCCAAGTTTAAACCCCCCGGAGTTACAGTGCGAAGATAAAAAAAAATCCATTTTTGTTGTAACTATTGCAGCCAGGACACCCGATCACCACCTGTCGGATCCAGTGGAATGATGTCTATGACCCTCCATTTGAAATCCCAAAACGTGTGACCGGTTGCAATGTAATGTTCCACCAATGTAGCTGAAAGAGTCAAAGCTCTTATGCGAGAAGCATGTTCCCCTAACCGTATCTTGACCGGTCGTATGGTCCAACCGATGTATAATAATAAAACAAGGACACTGAAGCATATACACAACGTAACTAGTCATGCATGGTACTAGACCCCAAAAACCTGTAATTTCGGCCAGTCACGGGATGATCCCATGATTCACCCTCCAAAGTATTCCGGCAATATTTACAACGTTGACAAGTAAAATGTCCTCGGAGAAAGGATGATTCTACGGGACTGTCTGCCGGTAATGTTGAATGTACAAGGTGATCCCAAAGATTAACACCTCTAGTATATGCCAAAGTTAGAGGTTTACAAAAAACAGGGATGCAAACGGAGTACGTACCAATGCGTCTTCAATGTAATGGCCAGAGTATGATTCATGAAAGGCAATACTCCAAGTATGTGATCCCTAAACGTGGCTGCAGCAGGAACAATGGACTCCTCATCCGCAGCCCTTAATAGCCATTCACGATGGGAAAAACTGGCACGTAGGTATGCTTTCCTAATGATGTGCCAAGGATAACCTCTATCACGAAGCCTAGTAGTCAAAAAATTAGCCTGTTGCTTAAATTCTTGTAAAGTAGAACATATGCGGTGAAGCCTCAGAAACTGGCCAAAAGGAAGCCCCCTACGAAGAGGGAAAGGATGATGGCTGTGATATCTCAAACTGTTTCTTTGGCTGGATTTGCGATACAATCCGTAGAGAACCTATTGCCTTGTTTGATGACCAAAACATCTAAAAACAATCTGATGAGTTTGAATGTTTGCAGTGAATTTTATGTTGGTCTTAATAGTATTGAGCCAACCAATAAAGTCATGCAAACTCGTCAGTGAGGATGCCCAAAGAAAAAAGTCATCATCTAGAAATCTTAACCATAATGGGACATACTGAAAAGCTGACAAACAATAAATATGCAATTCCTCCATATTGGCCAAATATAATGTTGCAATAGAGGGAGCTGCCGTGGCCCCCATAGCAATGCCACATTTCTGTTGGTAAAATTGGCCATTAAATACAAAATAATTGCGGGTAAGAACTAGTTTAATCAAATCTAAGATAAATGTTCGAGGAATCCTCGATGGTGCCGTCATGAAAGCTGATGCCAACAATTCTAATGCTTCACCCTGATGAATATTGGTGTAAAGGGCGGTGACATCTAAGGTCACTAAAACCTCCTCCTCAAGGGTGACTTCATAACCTGCAAGGACTTGTAAAAAATGAGAAGTGTCACGTAAATAGGACTTCACTGCTTGTGCCTCTTGTTTTTAAAAAACATTTAAAAAAAAAAATTTGTGTAAATTTGTGTAAAGCTACACGCATAATAAAACTATCATAATAGGAAGTGGGAATAAATGAAAGACCCAAATCCAAAACCCGGAGCTGTTCATCAGTAAGGCTCCGTCCGGATAAGTTCACAACTGTCGATTTCTGGTCTTCGATCGAGTATCGGGGCCCTCCAAAAAATCCTGGTGAGTGGACCCACGAGGATCATCGTATGGTAATCAAGCAGAAGTTTTTGAAGCCGGTACTTAATAAGCTGTTTTTTCAGCTTTTAGAGATTCGCATGGCTGAAGGCATATTACATGGCGGTTTAGACCTGAAGCAGGGGATTAATTTTTAAATACCCCGAAACGTGTCACGTCGTTCTCCTGCTACTCATCCTACAGCCTTTTCGACACGGATTCAGCTAAGTAACGCATTCTATTGTAATTTTACGAGAGTTCAAGATTAACTTCTTATTTAATAAAATGGACAGGCTACAACGGCACAAGGTGTGCTACCTTCTGCTTGGTTGGCCTCTCCGACAAAAAAACTAATTGGTTACTGGGGATAAATTTTGAAAAACGGGCTTTTGAGACCCAGGTTTTTTGATTTCAGATTGGAGAAAAATCTGGGCAGCTGGTGATTTTGCGGACTGGCAAATAGATCTATGGACGGATATCAAGTGGTGGAAAATCCGCTGGGCCACCAACGGATCCAGTTGCCACTCGTGAGGCTGGAGAATCCTGCTTAGTTTGTCTGCTAGGCAGTTCTCCTGACCAGGCAGGTACACTGCTTTGAGAGACATACCCTGCCCGATGGCAAATGAGCAGAGGTCCAGTGTCTCCCGACATAGGATACGAGACCCCGTACCTCCCTGCTTGTTCACGTAGAACATTGCTACCTGGTTGTCCATCTGTATCAATACAGACTGATGTGAGAGGACATAACAAAAGGCTTGAAGAGCTAGGCGAATCGCCCGCAGCTCTATTTTATTTATTTATTCTTTTCTTTTATACCACCCCTTCCAGAGATCAAGGGCGGTTTACAGGGAACAGTTTAACAATTTTTATATACTTTTACATGGAACAGTAATTTGTAACTATGTACAGGTAACACTGCATGCAGCTGTGTCAAAACTATTTACAAAGAACAATAATCAAATATTACAAAGAACAATAGACAAACATATTACAATGGAACTTGTGTGCGTTCAGGAAGTTATTTACTTTTCTTACGTAATACATACGGGGAGCTAATAGCGGTGATTTTGTTTGAGTTAGTCGCTTGAGTTAGTCGTTAGAAGCTCTAAGAGGTTGATTTGGTGTGCAGACTCCTGAGGAGACCATAACCCCTGAGTGCATGATCCTTGGCAATGGGCTCCCCAGCCCAGCAAGGAGACATCTGTCGTTAGCACTCTTGTGTGCGAGAGAATCTGAAAAGACACACCCTCGAGCAGATTGGGTGGTTGACTCCACCACTGCAATGACTTCACCAGACGTCTGGATACTGTTATCCCGTCTCTGAGGCTGCCGATGGCTTGTGTCCACTGATCCCTGAGGCACCACAGAGCTGTTCTCATGTGGAGACGGGCATTCGGTGTCACATGTACCATGAAGGCCATGTGGCCCAGGTGGCGTAAGAAGCGTCTTGCTGAAACCCGAGACCTGTGCCTGAACTGCTGTGTCAGTGCTAGCAGTCTGTGCCCTGTCTTCCGGCAGGTAAGCTTTCGCTTGAAGGGTGTCCAATCTTGCTCCTATGAACTCTAAGGTTTGCGTGGGGAGCAAAATAGACTTTGCGTGGTTTATGACAAAGCCTAGACGGTGCAACAGGTTGATAGTGCGAGAAGTGGCCTGTTGAGCCAGTCGTCCAGGTAAGGGAAGACAAAGATTCCCTGACTTCTGAGGAAGGCCGCCACTACAGGCCAGGCATTTTGTGAACACTCTGGGAGCAGAGGCTAGGCCAAAGGGTAGAACCCTGTATTGGAAATTTTTAACTCCCACTACAAATCTGAGATATTGTCTGTGGTCTGGATGTATAAGGATATGTGTGTAGGCATCCTTCAAGTCTAAGGAGCATAGCCAATCTCCCTGGTGGAGGTAAGGCAGCAACATTCCAAGGGAAAGCATCTTGAACTTTTTCCTCACTAGGAACTTGTTTAAGCTTCATAGGTCGAGGATGGGTCTGAGGCCTCCTGTTCTCTTTGGTATGAGAAAATACCTGGAGTAGAAGCCTTTGCCCTGCAGATGGTGGGGCACCGGTTCCACCGCCTGATCCTCAGAAGACCTGCCAGTTCCTGCAAGAGGAGGTCCCTGTGAAGAGGGGGTCTGAGAGGCTCCCCTGGAAAGAAGGGGGTGGTAACTGGCTGAAGTGAAGCATATAGCCCCTCTGGACTATTTGCAGGACCCAGATATCTGAGGTGATGGCTGGCCACCTGTGAGCGTATAGGGTTAGCCTGCCCCCTGTGCATGACCTTACCACTGGCGGAAGAGAGACTATGCATTGGGAGTCAAAAAACCCCACCCGGCTGGGTAGGAGCCGGGGCCTGGGGGCCTTCTGCTTACGCGTGCCATGCCCCTGTCCCTTGGCCTGCTGCCCATGTTGGGGAACTGGGGTGGCCTGGTAAGTGGGGTAGTTGCGGTAAGCAGTACCCATCCTCGGGAAAAGGGGCTTTTTACCTTCGAGCACTCCCGAATCCCAGTGGACAAGGCATTGAAGCGCTGCAAGGATGCCTCGGAGAGGCCAGCTGAGAACCTGGCAATCTCCTTTGCCAGGTCCCTCAAGTACATGCCCATGTACAGCTGGTAGGTTTGGACACGGCATGAAAGCATCGAGCCCTGGAAGCATTTTCTGCCGAGGGCCTCCAGGTTCCGGGCCTCCCGGCCAGGAGGCACAGAGGAGTGCGTTTTTTGGCTCTTGAGCCTATGCATGGCCAATTCCACAACAATGGAGTTGTGCGGCAGCTGTGCCTTTTGGAACCCAGGGCTCTTGCGGACTCGATAGATGGAATCGACCTGCATGCTTAGAACCGGCATCGAGGCCGGTGACTCCCACATGCGGAGCATCAGCCGTTCCAGCATCAGAGGAACCGGCACAGTAAGGGTTTCCTTCGGGGGAAAGTCATACTGGAAGGCATCGAGCTCTTCAGCTCGAGGCTCCTCCTCGGCATTCGCCGGGAATGCCAAAGCCTTAGCTATGTCCCTGACGAAGTCCGAGAACCGGGTATCCTCCGGAGGGGACCTTCTCTGAGGCTCCGAACCCGGTGAGTCCGATGGGTGTCAGGAGACTCCTCATCCTCCGTCTCCCATGCCGATCCCTCCAAGGAGGAATCGAGGTGCTCTGGCCAAGAGGCCTTCAGCCCCGACCGCCCCGACGCCGAGAGCACCGGCATCGACGACCTCAGTCCCAAGCGGGAAGTCGAGGGAGACCTTGGCCAAGGATCGACTCGAGTCCAAAGAGTCTTGAGGATCGGCTCGGCTCGGCTCGGCCTCCGGGGTCGACATGGACGTCGAGGTTCCGGTGGTCGGGGCAGATGGACCGGTGAGACCGGCTATCAGCACCCGCTGCTGCTCCATGAAGGCAGACATGCTGCGCTCCAGTGCCGTCATCTTGAGACCGAGCTCAGAAGACTCAACAGCCTCCAGCTCAGGCCCCGATGTTGTCAGGCCAAACGCCGGCTCCCCCGGAGGGGAGTCCACGAGGACAACAGCACTTACCCGCCTCGGCGTCTCCGGCTCCGTGCGAGGTACCTTCGCAGGCCGCTCCGACTCCGAGGACCCGGGGTGGCAGTCAGGACTCCGTGACCTGGCTTTCAAGGGCCCAGGGCGATTGGAGGCATCCGACGCCGCCCTCACGGGCTTCTTCCTCCGGTGTTCCCGGGAGGGAGACCCCCGTTCAGAAGATCCCGATGCTGCTCCGGTTCAGACAGCTCCCGAGACGTCGAAGCTTCTGATGAGGTCCGGATCCAGGGGGGTGCGGACTCCGAGAAAATCCTTTCACGCTGCTGCTGCTACTTCGAAGTGCCTTAGAGGACATTTTCCTCACACGGGCCACAGATCTTCGGGTCATGGTCGGGCCCGAGGCATCGGAGACAGCAGTCGGTGAGGGACATTAACTTCTTACACCGATCACACTTTTTAAACCCGCTGGCAGCCATCGGGGGAAAAAAGGCCCCCGCAAGGTCGAAGGACCGGGCTGCCAGTGAAAACAAAAAAAAGAGCGCGAACGCTAGTCTCTAAGGACAAAAACACAAAAATTGACTGGACTCTATACCAGTGTACCGAGCTGAAGGCAGGAAGGGGAACCGGCGTCGAACCGGTCGAAGATCCAAAATTTCTTCCAAGTTTTGATGCACTTTTTCCGCGAGGAATTAGGGACAACGTCCGTTGGGCTCCATGGAAAAAGGGAGACTGAGCAAGATGGCACCCTTGGATGGGAAGGGGGCCACGCTTGCGCAATGCAATCCCAAAGGCTTTCTCTGAAAGCTGGGGAATTGCTCCGCACGAGGGCTCCATCGGCGCCGATGTCACCCTTATGTGAGGACTGACTTGTTCCTGGAGAAAGCAGTTACTTACCTGTAACAGGTGATCTCTGGGAACAGCAGGAATAAGTCTTCACATATGGGTATCATCGGTACTGACGGAGCCTGCGCGGGAATGCTCCCCAGCGTCCAAAAGGAAAGCTTTTGGGAGCATCCCACAGCACCTGCGCGCTGCCTTCCCGCCTTTCCCAACTGCCTCGCTCAAGTTAGAGTTTTAAAGCTGAGACAAGAGAGAAAGAGGAAAAGAAAGATAGAGAGATACAACTCCTAGGGGAGGTGGGTGGGTTGTTATTCCTGCTGTTCCCAGAGATCACCTGTTACAGGTAAGTAACTGTGCTATCTCCAGGAACAAGCAGGAATGAGTCTTAACATATAGGGACTCCACAGCTAGAGATGTCTGGGAGATCACCCAGATTGTGAGTCCCTGGGAAGGGCTCCACTTCCACCCATGAATCTCAGGCATCCAGTCAGGGATGGAGGGTAGGAGTTGATTAGGTATGGAACAGGTGTTTGAGAACAGCCTGACCAAACAAGGCATCCCGGCGGGAGTCCTTGTCCAAGCAGTAATGGGCTGTGAAGGTATGAACCAATGGCCAGGTGGCCGCTCGACAGATTTGGTCGATGGACACAGAGTTTAGATGAGCCATAGAGGTTGCCATGGCCCTCACATTGTGAGCTGTGACATGGCCCTCCAGAGAAAGGTTCTTACTCTGGTAGGCGAAGGAAATACACTGAGCAATCCAATTGGACAGAGTTCTCTTAGAGACTGGAAGTCCTAAATGAGAAGGATCAAAAGCAACAAAAAGTTGAGAGGACTTTCTATGTTGCTGTGTCCTTTGTAAGTAGAAAGCAAGTGCTCTTTTACAATCCAGGGTATGAAGATTCCTCTCTGTACTTGATGCACGAGGTCCTGGAAAAAAGATAGGTAAATACACCTCCTGGTTCAGATGAAAAGGTGAGACCACTTTAGGCATAAAGTGTGGATTAGTCCTGAGGACTACCTTGTCATGATGGAACCTTGTATAAGGAGGATTAGCCACTAAAGCTTGCAACTCACTGATACGGCGAGCTGAGGTGACTGCAATGAGAAAAATAACCTTCCAGGAAAGGAATTTCAAGGAGGTAGTGGCTAAGGGTTCAAAGGGTGGCTTCATAAGCTGGCCAAGAACCAGATTCAAGTCCCATGCCACTGGAGGTGGTCTAATGGGAGGTTTAGTCAAAAGAAGGCTTCTCATGAATCTTGCTATAAGAGGATGAGAGGAAATAGGTTGTCCATTGAGAGGCTTAAGGGATGCTGCAATAGCACTCAAATGGACTCTGATTGAATTTGTTTTAAGGCCTGCATGGGATAAATGCAGCAAATAGTCTAGTAAAGAATTCAAAGGTATTGCAAGAGGGTTGAGACCCTTCTCTGCACACCAAATGGAAAACCTTTTCCATTTAAAAGCATATGAACGTCTGGTGGAAGGCTTTCTGGAAGCATGAAGGATATCCTTCACTTGCTGAGAAAGGTGTAAATCCTGAAGGTCTAGGCCTTCAGCAACCAGGCCCTGAGATGAAGAGACTGAGGATTTGGGTGCCACAAGGTTCCCTCCTCCTGGGAGAGGAGATCTGGAGCAGACCCCAGGTCTAGGGAGGGAGCTTGAGAGAGATGCAGAAGTAGAGGGTACCACACTTGGCGTGGCCAAAGTGGTGCTATGAGGATCATAGACCCCTTGTCTCTCTGAAGCTTGAACAGAGTCTTGGGGATGAGGGGAATAGGTGGAAAGGCATAGAGGAAGTCTTGCCCCCAATGAAGGAGGAAGGCATCCCTGGCCTGAACTCCCTGACATGGAATCCTGGAACAAAACCAGGGAAGTTTGGCATTCCACGGACTTGCAAACAGGTCTATGTCTGGGGTACCCCAAATCCGAAAAATCCTGGCTATCTGGTCCCCATGGAGGGACCATTCGTGCGGAAGCAGAACTCGACTGAGTCTGTCTGCCCAAGAGTTTTAAACCCCTGGAAGATACACTGCCATGAGATGGATTTGATGCTCTCTGGCGAAGGCCCACAATCTCAGAGCTTTATTGCAAAGCGACAGAGAGCCAGTCCCTCCCCGCTTGTTCACGCAGAACATGGCTACCTGGTTGTCCGTGTGGATGAGGACTGTCTTGTAGCTGAGCAGGGTGTGGAAGACTGAGAGCTAGAAAAATTGCTCTGAGCTCCAAGAGGTTGAGATGTAGAGATGTCTCCTGTGGAGACCAGATGCCCTGGGTCGAGAGATCTTGTAGATGAGCTCCCCAACCTCTTGGAGAGGCATCTGCTGTAAGGGTTGCTTGTGGTAACACCTGTTGAAAGGGGGACCCCAGCAAAAGATTTTGAGTGGACTTTCACCAGTGGAGGGATCAAAAGAGGCGACTGGAGGTTGCTATTTTGTCTGACAGGCAACCTGATGCCTGGGTCCATTGGGTGGATAGAGTCCACTGAGCTGCTCTCATGTGAAGGCGAGCATAAGGAACCACATGCACCGTGGATGCCATGTGGCCTAAGAGTTGCAACATCTCTCGAGCAGTTAAATGGGATTTTAACTGAATCTGGGAGGCTAACTGCACCAAGCGTAGGCAACAGGCCTGGGGAAGATAGGCCCTTGCAGTTGTGGTATCCAGTAAGGCCCCTATGAACTCTAGAGACTGAGTAGGGGTGAGATGAGATTTTGGAATGTTGATTACCAGTCCCAGATACTGAAGAACACGCTATGTGCAGGCCAGGGAAGCCTGGGCCTCTGACTGGGATGGAGCTCGGATGAGCCAGTCGTCCAGATATGGGAATACGAATATTCCTAGAGTGTGCAGAAATGCAGCTACTACTGCCATGCATTTTGTGAACACTCTTGGAGCAGAGGCCAGACCGAAAGGAAGCACTTTGTATTGGTAGTGCTTTCCTTGGTAAAGGAACCGAAGGAACCTTCTGTGTGTTGGATGGATGAGGACATGGGTGTACGCATCCTTGAGATCTAGAGAACAAAGCCAGTCTTGACTCTGGAGGTATGGAAGGAGAGTTCCGAGAGAAGTCATCTTGAATTTCTCCTTGCACAGAAACTTGTTCAACTCTCTGAGATCTAATATGGGTCTGTAGCCCCCCGTTTTCTTTGGGATGAGAAAATAAGGGGAGTAGAACCCTGAGCCCTGTTGAAGAAGGGGTACTTCTTCTATTGCCCCTTGGGCAAGAAGGGTAGCAATCTCTTGACCAAGAAGGTTGAGGAGATGTGTTGGAGAATTGAACTGTTTCACCATGGTGTGAGGGGGAAGGTTTAAGAAATGAAGCTTGTACCCATCCCGTATGATGGAGAGGGTCCATTTCTCTGCTGTCATTTGTTCCCATCTGGGAGCAAAGTGAGCTAACCTTCATGGGATGGTGAGGGGCTCTGGATGTTCTAGAGCCAGAAAGGCTAAGTTCCCTAGTGGAAAGTCAAAGACCCTGATGAGGCTGAGGCTGAGGCTGTTGGGCCGTAGCAGTCCTCGCAGCCTGAGGCTTGGTCTGTTTTGGTTGTTGCTGTCTCTTTGTAGCAAAACGACCTTGAGAAGAGGCCTGACCATATCCAGAAAAAAATTTCCCTTTTTTTGGGAAAGATCCTTTTTTGAACAACCTCTTTTTAAAAGGAGCAGTAGTAGACTTTGAAAGCCTATCTAAAGCAGAATTTTCAGCATCCATCTGGTTGGCCTTTGCTTGCCAATCTTTGCCAAACAGGTTTTCCCCTGTATAGGGAAGGTTACCTAGACCATCCTGTACCCAGGATTCCAAATCAGAGGCTTGCAACCAAGCAACTCTGCATGCACCTATGGCAATAGCCGAGGCTCTACTGGCACCCTCAAAAGAGTCAAAAGGCTGCACGGTTGGAAAACTTGGATACATCCTGTGCATGTTTAAGCCAGGTGATATATTCTTCTCTCTTATCTTCTGATATAAAAGGAGATAAGGTTTGCAGATGATCTGTAACTTCTTTCAGAAACATCCCCATATAGAGACTATAGGAGTTGATTCTGGCCACAAGCATACTGGCCTGGAAGATTTTCCTGCCAAAGGTATCTAGGGTTCTGCATTCTCTTCCTGGAGGAGCAGAGGAGTGCCTTTTTGTACTCTTGATTTTTTTCATAGCAGACTCTACCACAATGGAGTGGTGAGGAAGCTGAGTCTTATGAAACCCAGGACAAGGAGGAACACGATACATGGTGTCCAACCTTCAAGAATGAGGGGAGGTGGAAAGAGGAGTCTCCCATATGCCCAACATGTGATCATAAAGAATCTCATGTATTGGTAAGGTGGCTGCCTCTTTAGGAGCCTTAGGATATTGTAGGATATCTAATTTTTTGGCTCTAGGTTCAGTTTCAGAGGCCACTGAGATGGACAGGCCTTTGGCCACCTCCCTAATGAAGTCCTGAAAAGACAAGTCTTCAGGAGTAGACATTCTCCCTTTTGGAGAAGAGGGTTCCTGAGGAAGGATCCCCAATGCTTCAATTGAGGCCTCTGATGTATCAGAGTCTTCAGAGGAACCGAAGTATCGACTGTCTGGATGCTCTCGCAGAGCCCGATACGTGTACCGGGAGGTATCGACATCGGGAGTAATCGGTACCGAGTCGGTACTGATGGGCATCACTGGATAGCGTACCACTGCCGTTGACGCTGATGTCGATGCTGATGTTGATGCAAGCGGTACCGGTATCGGAGCCGATTTCGAATCCGGTACCAGTACCGACAACGGGGTTTGTTGCGGTACCGTAGGCGTCGCAGCTTGTATGAATGCCGTGATGGCACGCTGCATGGTCAGAATATTCTGATCCATCGACGCCACCAATGTCTGGATGTCGGTACCGGTGGAAACCGCCGGTACCCCAGAACATTGTAACAGGTGATCGGTCGAGGCCAAGCCATCGATGTCAACCTGTGACCCCATAGATAGAGCTTTGGAAGCCGGAGCCTCCCGCTGGGGTAATTTTGCCAGTGTGGATTCCTCAAGAGTAAGCCAGGGGGCATCTCGATACTTAGAGGGAGATGAACTCTTTGAGGACCGGCCAGATTTAAGTTTGGTTACCTGAGAATCATGGGATGAAGAAGCAGCCCTGGAAGATGTCGATGCCACAGAAGCTGCATCGGAGGGAAACAGGGTACTGAGCTTGGCTGCCCGATTCTGTAACCCTCTCTTAGACATCATGGAACAGGACTCACAATCCGCAATGGAGTGGTCAGGACCTAAACATTTTAGACACCAGTCATGGGTGTCAGTGACAGAAATAGTGCTACTGCACTTCGTGCACTTTTTAAACCCGGAGGCGGGTTTTTCCATGAGGAAAAATATCTCTGTAGGCCTAAGGCCCCAGAAGAAAAAATGCACTGAAGTTTGTTTGTTTTTTTTTAAAAGAAAGAAAAAAGACCGGTGGTACCGGTCCGGAGTCGAGAAGGCAGACACGCGACTAAAGAAAAATAAAAGAAAATAAGAAATTCTTCAGCGGTGACAGGAAACACGACCTGCTGGCTCCGCGGAAAAGAAGAACTGGAGAGAGGCAGTTGGGAAAGGCGGGAAGGCAGCGCACAGGCGCTGTGGGATGCTCCCAAAAGCTTTCCTTTTGGACGCTGGGGAGCGTTCCCGTGCAGGCTCCGTCGGTACCGATGATACCCATATGTGAAGACTCATTCCTGCTTGTTCCTGGAGATTGTCTTTTACATGCGTCTATTCAGCACTGCGTACATCTTATAGTGCTATACCAATGATCAGTAATAGTAGTACTACTGCAGTGCTCAATTACCAGCATATGCACAATGAATACTCATGAGATTTGCATATATATATATATTTCTCATTTATAGCTATTTTATTCACATAGTATATGGCGATACGTTTAAGCAATCACATTCATCATGTTATCTATTTATTTTCCAAAGTAGTTTGATGAATCACTTTTTACCTGTCCTAAGGAGTAAGCTAGTGAATCAAATCCTAATGTTTTTCCTAATAAGTTCCCAATTATCTTTCAAAGCTCTGGCTAGTATGAAGAATAACCAAAACATACTGCAATTAAAACCCACCTTCATCACCTCCACTTCTGCATTTCCCAAACTCTCATCTCATCCTACTTTGCTGTTGTAGAGTTTTAAAGAATCTCAACATTTCCCCTCTTTCCAATTTGGAAAGCATGTTGGCTGGTGTGTTTCCTCACATATATTTTAAGCCATTCATATTTAGACATTTTTGCTTCAGGCAATAGCGCCTATTGTGAAAGGTCAGTCCATCTGTCGATCTGTTTGTCCGACCATCCACATCTGTTTTTTCTGTACAGGTATAAACAGATGCCTACAGAGTCTATTATAATGACAGCCGATGAAAAGAAGATAGAGCAGTGGTGCAAAGAATCTGCAAGAGTTCCCAGCATGGTGCAGGGCCTGAAAAGCCACTGGAAGCCCCTAGATCCCACCAGCAAAGAGGAGACATACCATGGGGCAGAAAAGCCATTTGAGTCCTTCGATTCTGCCAACAAAAAGGCAGCAGAACAGCTACAGAAAAGGTAAGGAGTAGAGTGAGAGAGTGGGATAAAAGGAAGAGCAAAAGCTCACTCACCTTTTGGAAGCCATTTATGGAATTGTGATGCCTTATTCTCCTGTTTATACTTATATTGTTTTAATTATTTCCCATAATAAATGAAAAGCCATCTCTTATTTGTCTTGCTTGTCTCTCTTGAATAGATTGGGGATAAGGGAGTGGACTCTCTTATGCAGTGCTTTTCCAACTTTTACCCCATATAACCCCATTTTAACAACTGAAAATTTACGTGACCCCAGATAATGACATCATCAAAATAGCAGGTCTCCAGTCGCCTTCTCCTCCCTCTATTCAACTGAAGCAGGAAGATGGCAGCAAGACTAGTGGCAAGAACAGCAGCTGTCAGCACAGGGTCCCTTGTGTCAGTGTGCAGTGTTTGCTTACAGATCCCAGTATTCAGCATGAGTTTCCAGTCTAACAGGAGGGGCAAGGGCCTATAAATGTTCACTGGTTCACAGGCTACAGGCTGACTGGTGATTGCCACTACTTGGCATAGGTTACAGGGAAAGTCCAAAGAGAAAGGAATATGGCTTCTTTCTGCGACTCCATCTACTGATCATGTTACCCCATTTGGGGGTCCAGACCTCAGGTTAGGGAACCACTGCTCTTATGTATACTGAACAGGGCTGTATGTCTCTTGAAGCACTATAGAAATAAGTAGTAGAGTAACAGCAAAGGAAAAGAGGGAAGGGGAGAAGAGGACTCCCTAGATCAGTGCTTTTCAACCAGTGTGCCTTGGCAAAGTCTTTGGTGTGCCTTGGAGGAGACAATCAGGGGCATGGCTATGTATGAGCTCATGAAGTTCTTGCCCCATCGCTATTGGAAATGTCCTCAAGATCAAGCCTCTGTTTTCCACTATAGCCCTTTCCTTCCAAACAGCATGTAAGAAACAGGCAGGGCTGCTTTAACTACTTAAGGGGCCCTGGGCAAATTTGTGTGGATGGCCCCCCCTTGTATTTTTCCCCTAATGGACACAATCCTCTATTTCCTACTTGACAGACTCCACCCCCCACCCCCCAATCCCAGCACCTGTTAATCTGATTCTATCAGCCCACTGCTGCAGCTTTCTCTCATTGCCAGGTGACGAGAGGTCAGTTGCATACTTCCTCTTTTTAGCCCCATAATGCTGATACAAGCACCTCCTATACCTTCTTAATGGCCCATGAAGGCCGATGCAATATTACAGGTTATATATTTTCCTCCTTCTCACACATGAAGGTGTGCAGGAGGTATTTCCAAAATCATCAGGATCCTATCACTACTGCTCAAGAAGCAATCCCATAAAAATATGTAATTTGACATCATGAGATCAATATTCAAAAGCCCTTATATTAAGGTTACCATATGTCCCTGATTTTCAGGGTTTGTCCCTAATTTTAGAGCTGTGTCCCCAAATCCCACCTGTTTGGCATCCTCCCCTGATTTCAGCAGTGGGCTAGAGGGGACAGAAAAAAAAAACATATTTTCAATTTAGCAATTTGAATGGGTCCGTTTTTAGAATTTCTATCCATTATCTTTGGAGAGACTGATAAAATCAGGAAAATAGTTTAAAAAAGAGCAGTTACAAAGGTTAAAGCATAGTTACTCACCTGTAACAGATGATCTCCAGGAACAGCAGGAATTTAGTCCTCACATATGGGTATCGTCGGTACCGACGGAGCCTGCGTGGAAACGCTCCCCAGCATCCAATCAGAAAGCTTTTGGGAGCGTCCCACAGTGCCTGCGTGCTGCCTTCCCGCTTTTCCCAACTGCCTCTCTCCAGTTGAGTTTTAAAGCTGAGACAAAGAGAGAGAGAGGGAAAGGAAAGAGATTGAGAGATACAACTCCTAGGGGAGGTGGGTGGGTTGTGAGGACTAAATTCCTGCTGTTCCCGGAGATCACCTGTTACAGGTGAGTAACTATGCTATCTCCAGGAACAAGCAGGAATGTAGTCATCACATATGGAGACTCCCTAGCTTTAGGTGCAAGGGAGAGACCCCAGAAGTTGTGTGTCCCTGAAAAGGGCTCCACTTTCCCCCATGGATCTCTGGCATCCTACCAGGGATGGTGGGCAGGAGTTGATTAGGTATGGAACAGGTGTTTGAGAATAGCGATGACCAAACAAGGCATCCCGGCGGGAGTTCTTGTCCAAGCAGTAATGGGCTGTGAAAGTATGAACCGAGGCCCAAGTGGCTGCTCGACAGATGTCGTCAATAGACACAGAGTGCAGATTAGCCATTGAGGCTGCCATGGCTCTCACATTGTGAGCCGTGACATGGCCCTCCAGAGAAAGGTTCTTACTCTGATAGGCGAAGGAATACACTGAGAAATCCAGTTAGATAGTGTTCTCTTGGAGACTGGAAGTCCCAAATGAGAAGGATCAAAAGCAACAAAGTTGAGAGGACTTTCTATGTTGCTGTGTTCTTTGTAAGTAAAAAGCTAGAGCTCTTTTACAGTCCAAGGTATGAAGATTCCTCTCTGCATTTGATGCATGAGGTCCTGGAAAAAAAGACAGGCAGGTAGACCTCTTGGTTCAGATGAAAAGGCAAGACCACCTTAGGCATAAAGTGTGGATGAGTCCTAAGGACTACCTTGTCATGATGGAACCTTGTATAAGGTGGATTAGCTACTAGCGCTTGCAACTCACTAATGCGGCGTGCTGATGTGATTGCAATGAGAAAGATAACCTTCCAAGAAAGGAATTTCAAGGAGGTGGTAGCTAAAGGTTCGAAAGGTGGCTTCATGAGCTGCCCAAGAACCAGGTTCAAGTCCCATGCCACCGGAGGTGGTCTAACGGGAGGCTTAGTTAAAAAGAGGCCTCTCAAATCTTGCTATAAGAGGATGAGAGGAAATAGGCTGTCCATTTAGAGGTTTAAGAGAAGCTGCAATAGCACTCAAATGGACTCTTACTGAATTTGTCTTAAGGCCTGCATTAGATAAATGGAGGAGATACTCCAGCAAAGATTCCAGAGGTATCGCAAGAGGGTTAAGACCCTTTTCTGAACACCAAATAGTAAACCTTTTCCACTTGAAAGCATAAGAGTGTCTAGTGGAAGGTTTTCTGGAAGCATAAAGAACATCTTTCACTTGCTGAGAAAGATTAAGAACTTGGAGATCTAGGCCTTCAGAAACCAAGTCCTGAGATGCAGAGACTGGGAATTGGGATGCCATAACATTCCGTCCTCCTGAGATAGGAGATCTGGAGCAGACCCTAACTCCAGGGAGGGAGCTTGAGAGAGATGTAGAAGCAGAGGGTACCACACTTGCCGTGGCCAATGTGCTGCTATAAGAATCATACGGCCTCTGTCTCTCTGAAGCTTGAAGAGGGTTTTGGGAATTAGGGGAATGGGTGGAAAGGCATACAGGAAGTCTTGACCCCAGTAAAGGAGGAAAGCATCCCTGGCCTGAGCCTCCTGAGCTGGAGTTCTGGAACAGAACCGGGGAAGTTTGGCATTCCACGGACTTGCAAAGAGGTCTATGTCCGGGGTTCCCCAGAGTTGAAAAATCCTGGTCACTTGGTCTGCATGCAGAGACCACTCGTGTGGAAGCAGAACTCGACTGAGTCTGTCTGCCCAAGAGTTTTGAATGCCTGGAAGATATACTCCACCTTTTAACCCTTAATCATATTGGCTAACTTACTATATATGTTAGCGACTAGGTCTCAGATTTAGACTACTCACTGGATCTACTTATTGGATGCAGTGAAGAATGTCTTTCATACATCAATGACCCATTCAATGTCGCTGATACTGTTCTTGTATCTTATTCTTTTTAGATATTTCTTGTTTTTTCTTTATTTCTTTATTTCCTTATTGTTCACTCGATTATGCTTTAATCTTTAGTCATGCTTTACTCAAGCTGTCTGCAACTGTTAACGGACTGCAAATGCCTAATGATGTAAAGAAAGCAGCAGATGAAGGGAAATAATAACTATGGAACTACTTAGCTTTACACTGAATTGTCCTTTAAATCGAGCATCTCAGAATCTCATATTTTTGAAACACAGATAGAAGCTGTAGTTCATAGTCAATTCTTCAAACTATAGAGCCTTCAATCTTGCCATTCATGCTGTTTCATAAGCCGTAATCCATACAGCTATGGCAGCTTTAAACTTCCATGCTCCCGACGCATTTACTGGGCGCCGTAGCGTTTCACCTGTAGCGTTTCGTCAGGGGATTGCGGCTCCCTTCGATGTGAATCCACCTCTCACAAAAACGCCGCACATTACGGCTTATGAAACAGCACGGATGGCAAGATTGAAGGCTCTATAGTTTGAAGAATTGACTATGAACTACAGCTTCTATCTGTGTTTCAAGAATATGAGATTCTGAGATGCTCTATTTAAAGGACAATTCAGTGTAAAGCTAAGTAGTTCCATAGTTATTATTTCCTTCATCTGCTGCTTTCTTTACATCATTAGGCATTTGCAGTCCGTTAACAGTTGCAGGCAGCTTGAGTAAAGCATGACTAAAGATTAAAGCATAATCGAGTGAACAATAAGGAAATAAAGAAATAAAGAAAAAACAAGAAATATCTAAAAAAAAAATAAGATACAAGAACAGTATCAGCGACATTGAATGGGTCATTGATGTATTAAAGACATTCTTCACTGCATCCAATAAGTAGATCCAGTGAGTAGTCTAAATCTGAGACCTAGTCGCTAACATATATAGTAAGTTAGTCAATATGATTAAGGGTTAAAAGGTGGAGCTTAATTTGAATTGTGTAGCTGGACAGCAATAAGCTCTGAAAAGTGATGACAATTTTGGAAGATATACTGCCAGCAGATGAATCTGATGCTCTCTGGCGAGGGCCCATAGTCGCAAAGCTTCATTGCAAAGCGACAGAGCCCATTCCCCCCCTGCTTGTTCACATAGAACATGGCTACTTGATTGTCCGTATGAATGAGGACTGTCTTGTAGCTGAGCAGGGAGTGGAACACTCGCAGAGCCAGGAAGATTGCTCTGAGTTCCAAGAGATTGATATGTAGACAACTCTCTTGCAGAGAGCAGGTGCCCTGGGTGGAGAAGTCTTGCAGATGAGCTCCCCAACCCATTGGAGAAGCATCTGTTGTGAGAGTTGCTTGGGGCAAGGGTTGCTGAAAAGGGGACCCCCAGCAACAGGTTTTGAGTGGACCTCCACCATTGGAGGGACAAAATGAGGCGACTTGTGTTTGCTATTTTGTCTGACAGGCACCCTGATGCCTGGGTCCATTGGGTGGATAAAGTCCACTGAGCTGCCCTCATGTGGAGGCGAGCATATGGAACCACATGCACGGTGGATGCCATGTGGCCTAGTAATTGCAACATTTCTCGAGCAGTTAGAAGAGGCTTTAGCACTGCTTGAGAAGCTAACTGCACCAAGCGAAGGCAACGGGCCTGGGGAAGATAGGCCCTTGCCCTTGTGGTATCCAGGAAAGCTCCTATGAATTCTAAAGACTGAGTAGGAGAGACTGAATTTTGGGATGTTTATTACCAGCCCTAAATACTGAAGGATACGCATTGTATAGGATAGAGAAGTCTTGGCCTCTGACTGTGTTGGAGCTCGAATGAGCCAGCCGTCCAAGTAAGGGAAGACAAATATCCCTAGTGTGCAGAGAAATGCTGCTACGACAGCCATGCATTTCGTGAACACCCTTGGTGCCGAGGCCAGACCAAAAGGAAGCACCCTGTATTGGTAGTGCTTTCCTTGAAAGAGGAACCGAAGGAACCTTCTGTGGGTTGGATGGATGAGGATATGGGTGTACGCATCCTTGAGATCTAGAGAACAAAGCCAATCCTGACTCTGAAGGTATGGTAGCAGAATTCCAAGAGAAATCTTGAATTTCTCCTTGACAAGGAATTTGTTCAATTCTCTGAGATCTGTACCCCCCCTGTTCTCTTTGGAATAAGAAAATAAGGGGAATAGAACCCTGTGCCCTGTTGATGAAGAGGTACGTCTTCTATTGCCCCTTGGGCAAGAAGGATGGCAACCTCCTGACCTAACAGGTCAATGAGAGAGGTCGGAGAACTGAACTGCTTCACTATTGTGTGAGGGGGCATGCTTGAAAAATGAAGCTTGTACCCCTCCCTTATGATGGAGAGTGTCCAATGCTCTGCTGTTATCTGCCCCCATCTGGGGGCAAAATGACATAACCTTCCTGGAATGGTGGACGGTACTGGTCCCTCCAGAACCAGAAAGGCTAAGTTCTCTAGCTGAAAGTCAAAGACCCTGAGGAGGCTGAGGCTGCTGGGCCGGTGGAGGCCTAGCAGCCTTTGCTTTCTTCTGTTTGGGTGGCTGCTGATGTTTGGTTGAAAACTGACCTGCAGAAGATGCCTGCTGAGTATAAGCAGGATAAAATCTTTTCTTTTTAGAAAAAGATGTTTTCTTGAACAACTTCTTTCTAACAGGATCAGCAGTGGACTTGGATAGTCTATCCAAGGTGGAATTTTCAGCATCCATTTCATTGGCTTTTTCCTGACAATCTTTACAAAACAGGTTCTCACCAGTACAAGGGATATTTCCCAATTTATCTTGTACCCAGAGCTCTAGATCAGATGCCTGGAGCCAAGCAATTCTACGTGCACCTATGGCGATAGCCGAAGTTCTGCTTATACACTCAAAGCAGTCAAAGGCTGCATGGTTAGAAACTTTAGAAACATCTTGGGCATGTTTGACCCAAGTGAGAAAGTCCTGTCTTTTATCCTCAGAAATGAAAGGACTTAAAGTCTGTAAATTATTTGTGACCTCCTTTAGGAACATTCCCATGTAAAGACTATAGGAACTGATTCTGGCAGAAAGCATGTAAGCTTGGAAGACTCTACTTCCAAAAGCATCCAGGTTTCTGCACTCACGTCCTGGAGGATTAGAGGCATGCCTTTTTGCACTTCTGATTCTTCTCATAGCTGACTCCACCACAATAGAGTGGTGAGGAAGCCGAGTCTTACCCAGGACAGGGAGGGACTCGATACATAGTACCCAATCTACGAGAATGAGGAGAGATGGTAAGAGGTGGTTTCCCACATCCTCAACATGAGAATATAGAATCTCATGAATGGGTAAGGTAGCTGCCTCCTTAGGAGTTCTGGGATATTGTAAAATTTCCAACTCCTTGGCCCTGTTTCAGGGGCCACAGTATTGGACAGGCCCCGAGCCACCTCCCTGATGAAGTCTTGGAAGGACATGTCCTCTGGAGGAGACATCCTGCGTTTAGGGGAGGACGACTCCTCTGGAAGAAGCATCGCTGCATCGACAGAACTTTCAGAATCCTCAGATTCTTCTGAGGACTCGAAGTATCGTCTGTCCGGATGCTCCTACAGAGCCCGATACCCATACCAACCAAGGTCGGTACCGGGAATAACCAGTACAGGAGGGCATCGGAGGACAGGGTACCGGAAGAGCAAACACCGATGCCGATGTCGATTCCAGTGTCGGTACCGGTGGAGTTGTCTGTCGCGGTACCAAGGGCGTCGATGCCACAAGGAAAGCCACCAGACTGCGTTCCATAGCCAGAACTCTCTGGTCTATGGACGCCGCCAATGCCTGGATGTCGGTACCGGTGGAGACCACGAGTACCCCCGAGCATGGCACCAGGAGATCTGTCGAGGCCAAGCCATCGAGAACATCCAGGAACCCCGATAATGCTTTGGAAGCCGAAGCCTCCCGCTGGGATAATTTTGCTTAGAAGATCTACCCTTCGAGGACCGGCTGGATTTATGTTTAGTTACCTGAGAGCCACGGGAGGAAGAAGCAGCCCTGGAAGACATCGATGCCACTGAAGCTGCATCAGAGGGAAACAGGGTACTGAGCTTGGCAGCTCGGTTCTGCCGACCTCTTTTAGACATCATGGCACAGGACACACAATCTGTGATGGAGTGGTCAGGACCTAAACATTTTAAACACCATTCATGGGCGTCGGAAATGGTACCGCCACACTTGGTGCACTTTTTAAAACCTGAGGCAGGTTTTTCCATGTTAAGGAAAAGGTTTTTGGGCGTAAGGCGCGTGCACCTGAAGAAAAGGAAAAAAAATATATATATTTTTTTTTTCCAGAAATAAGAAAGGAAAGACCGGCGGTACCGGTAGAGCGTCGAAGGCAGCAGACGCGACCACAAAAAGAAAGAAAGAAAAAAAATTCTTCTGCAGTAACAGGAACACGACCTGCTGGCTCCGCGGAAAAGGAAGAACTGGAGAGGCGCAGTTGGGAAAGGCAAGAAGGCAGCACGCAGGCGCTGTGGGATGCTCCCAAAAGCTTTCTGATTGGACGCTGGGGAGCGTTCCCGCGCAGGCTCCAATACCCATATGTGATGACTACATTCCTGCTTGTTCCTGGAGATAGTATTTTTAAACACCCAAGCTTGATGTATGTCTATCTTGGAAGTCCAGACCAGCTGTATTCCACGCTTTAAGAAAAGTGGAAGGAAGTCCAAAAAACTGCCAGCATGGTTTAAAGGTGAGGTCAGAGAGGCCGTTGTTGCCAAAAAAGCATCTTTTACGAAAAGGAAAAAAAGAGCCAAATGACGAAAACTGGAAATAGCACAAGCATTGGCAAGTTAATTGCAAGGCATTAATAAGGCAGGCAAAGAGAGAATTTGAGAAGCAGCTTGCTGTGGTAGCAAAAACACATAGTAAAAACTTTTTCAAGAACATTCATAGCAAAAAACCTGTGACAGAGTCAATCGGACCATTAGATGATAGAGGGGTAAAAGGGGCACTAAGAGGGCACAAGGCCATAGCAGAGAAACTGAATAAATTCTTTGCTTCGGTCTTTACTGAGGAAGATGTAGGGATGTTACCCATGACTGAAATGGTATTTGAAGGTGATGCCCCAGAAGTATTGAAAGAAGTATTACAACTATTTTATAAACTGAAGAGTAGCAAATCACCTGGACCGCATGGTGTACCTCAAGGATCTTCACTATCGGCATTAATGTTCAATATATATATGCAGCCGATATGTGAATTGATCCGATCCTTCAATATGCAATGCCTGGCATACGCAGATGACATCCTCATATACATGCCGTTTAAAACTGACCAACCAGTGTTTACACCAATAATCAACTGTTTCGGTGCAATAGCTGAATGGCTGCTGACACAAAACTTAAGAATAAATCATAGCAAAACTGATGTCCTATTTGTCACAAGGAATCGCAAGTTCATACCTCCTCCGTCGCTGCTGGTCAATAACATAGAACTGACGTCCAAACCCACAATACGATACCTCGGCATCACATTGGATCAACACCTGGATATGACAATGCATGTGAAGAATGTAACAAAGAGGATATATCATAAGATCAGAACGCTACGCCACCTCCGCCCACTACTTGACTATACTGATTACCGATCAACCTTCCAGGCACTAGTCCTCCCTCATCTAGATTTTGCGAATATCATCCTTCACGGGCTCTCTCAATCAACCTTAAATCCACTTCGTCTAGCTATGAATGCAGCTGCAAGAGTCCTCTCTGGGTCACCAAGATCTGCTCACATAACGCCTATCATGAAAGACCTACACTGGCTACCTCTACAAGCCAGACTCTCATATAAGTCACTAGTCCTGACCTTCAAGGCCATGAATAACTACCCACCGACACCAATTAGCAAACTAATCCATAACACCCTCGAAAATAGAAACAGAAGGACCACTGCTATGAATACCTTAATAGTTCCCAAGATGATGACATCATGTACTAAAGCTACATCGAACAGAGCTTTCTCAATATTTGCACCCCTGAATTGGAATTTACTTCCCCACGAAATCCGTTGCATCAAAAACCTATTACAATTCCGAAAGGCCGTGAAGCATCACTTATTCACAAAATACTACCCAGACGTGACCTCGGACACTCACACTACCAACAGACCTCCAACTTACACTAAACACCTTAATACCTTAATACAACCAGAAAATGGTTAAACTCCACGATAGTTCACTTCCCCACTGTTGATCTGTGCCTCCTACATGAATACACATACAATTTCCACTCGAATTTACATATTTATATAGTAAAAGCATTTATATAGTATAATGTTGACTGTACATAGTTATCCCTGTTACTCCATGTTATATATTCCTGTTCTCTGTAAACTCAATGTTACCTGTTTGCATTGCAGTATATTTGTTCGATGTACACCGCGCTGATTTTAATAGCGCGGTATAGAAGAGATGTTAAATAAATAAATAAATAAATAAATGGTATATATCCAAGGGTGTTCAAAGAACTGAAATATGAGATTGCAGACCCACTATTAGTAATCTGTTAACTATCATTAAAATCATCTGTAATACCTGAAGATTGGAGGATGGCCAATGTAATGCCAATTTTTAAAAAGGGTTCAAGGGGTGATCCAGGAAACTACAGACAAGTGAGCCCGACATCAGTACGGGGAAAAATGGTAGAAACAATTATAAACAAATTTACTGAACATGTAGATAGTTAAGGCTTAATGGTAGACAGCCAACATGGCTTTAGCCAAGGAAGATCTTGTCTTACTAATCTATTATGTTTTTTTGAAGGTGTGAATAAACAGGTAGACATAAGGTGAGTCGGCTGATACAGTGTATCTGGATTTTCAGAAAGCCTTTGACAAAGTCCCTCATGAGAGACTTTTAGCAAAATTAAAGTCATGGGATAGGAGGCAGTGTACTATTGTAGATCAGGAACTGGTTAAAAGACAGAAGACAGAGGGTAGGGCTAAATGGTCAATTTTCCCAATGGAGAAAGGTGAATAGTGGAGAACCCCAGGGACATAAGCTGGGTCCGCTGCTTTTAATATATTCATAAATGACCTGGAAATGGGAATAACGAGTGAGGTAATCAAATTTATAGATGACACAAAATTATTCAAAGTTGTTAAAACCCATGAGGACTGTGAAAAATTACAGGAGGACCTTGATTAATTGTAAGACTGCACGTCTAAATAGCAGATTAAATTTAATGTGAACAAGCGCAAAGTTATGCACCTAGGAAAAACCACCACAAACTATGGTTAAATGATGCACGTTCCACATTAGGTACCACCACCCAGGAAAAAGATTTAGGGGTCATCGTGGATAACATGCTGAAACCTTCTGCCCAGTGTGCAGCAGCGGACAAGAGAGCAAATAGAATGCTAGGAATCATAAGGAAAGGAATTGAGAATAAAACAAAAGATATTATAATGCCTCTATCGTTCCAGGATGCGACCGCACCTTCAATATTGTGTGCATTTCTGGTCGCCGTATCTTAAAAAGGATATAGCATTATTAGAAAAAGTACAGAGAAGAGCCACCAAAATGGTAAAGGAGATGGAAGGATACCCCTATGAAGAGAGGCTAAAAAGGTTAGGGCTCTTCAACCTGGAAAAGAGACGGCTGAGGGGAGATATGATGGAAGTCTATAAATTAATGAATGGAGTGGAACGGGTAAATGTAGATCAATTGTTTACGCCATCAAAACACAGAAAGACTAGGCAACATGCAATGAAGCTACAGGGTAACCTATTAAGACTAATAAGAGAAAATATTTTTTCACTCAACGTGTAATCAAACTCTGGAATTTGTTACCAGAGGATGTAGTAACAGCTGTTAGTGTAGCTGGGTTTAAAAATGTTTGGTCAAGTTCCTGATGGAAAGGTCCATAAACCATTATTAAAGGGCACCCGGGATATTCACTGCTTGCCCAATACAAGCATTGTGGAAGCTGTGTCTTTTGGGGAAACTGCTAGGTACTTATGACCTAGACTGGCTACAGTTGGAAACAGGATACTGGCTTGATGGACCTTGGTCTGACCCTGTATGGCATATCTTATGCTACAACCATACCTGGAACGAGAACTGCCTGAAGTGCAAGCAGGATTCAAGAAAGGGCAAAGAACAAAAGACATCATCGTGGATGTGAGATGGATTCTTGAAAAAAATCAAAGAATACCGAGAGTGAGTGAGTTATCAAGTACAGCAAGGCTTTTGATTGTGTAAACCATGAGAAACTCTGGGCTACACTAAGAAGCATGGCTATACCAGAACACCTGATAGTTCTCTTACACAACCTTTACATTGATCAAGAAGCAACAGTTCAAACGGAACAAGGAGTAACAGAATGGTTTAAAATCAGCAAGGGTATACAACAAGGCTGCATACTCCCCCCCCCCTACCTGTTTAATTTATATGCAGAACAAATCATCAGAGAAGCAGGAATGTATGAAGACAACCAAGGTGTGAAGATTGGTGGAAGAGTCAAACAAACAATCTTTGCTATGCTGATAATACTACACCGTTCACAGAAGATGATGTGTTTGAACAGCTTGCAAAAGTGAGTGGACAAAATCATGGGACCAGATGGGATACATCGCAGGATACTGAAAGAGCTCAGAGAGGTTCTTGCAGGGTCTTTAAAGGATGTTTTTTAATAGATCCTTGGAGACAGGAGAAGTTCCACAGGACTGGAGAAAGGCTGATGTGGTACCACTTCACAAAAGTGGCAATAGGGAAGACGGGACTAAATACAGGCCAGTAAGCTTTACCTCAGTGGTGGGAAAAGTAATGGAGGCGCTCCTGAAAGAGAGAATAGTGGACTCTCTCGAAACCAATAGGTTGCATGATCCGAGGCAACATGATTTTACCAAAAGACGATCATGCCAAACAAATCTGATTGAGTTCTTTGATTGGGTGACAAGAGAACAAGATCAAGGGCATGCGATGGATGTGATCTACCTAGATTTCAGCAAAGGCTTCAATACTGTTCCTCTCAATAAATTGTACAGCCTGGGGAAATTGTCTGACTGACAGACGACAGGTGATGGTATACGAAACTCACTCTGATTAAAAGGTGGTGATTAGTGGCGTACCCCAGGGATCCGTCCTGGGACTGGTATTGTTCAATGTATTTTTCAGTGATACTGATGACGGAGTGAATGGAAAGGTTTGTCTTTTTGCAGATGACGTGAAAATTTGCAACAGAGTGAACTCCCCTGAGGGAGTGCATAACATGAGGAAAGATCTACAAAAACTGGACGAATGGTCTAGTGTTTGGCAGTTAAGATTTAATATGAAGAAGTGCAGTGTCATGCACTTGGGATGCAAAAATCCAAGGGAATTTATGCGATAGGGGGCGAGAAGTTGGTGTGCATGGACCAGAAGGAAATTGGAGTGATTGTTTCTGAGGATCTCAAGGTGACAAAACAGTGTGACAAGTCGGTGGCCAAAGCTAGAAGGATGCTGGGTTGCATACAGAATGGAATTAGCAGCAGAAAGGAGGCAGTATTAATGGCACTATACAAATCACTGGTGAGGCCTCCCTTGTAATATTGTGTTCAGTTTTGAAGACCATAACTCGCAAAGGATATAAAAAGACTAGAAAAGGTTCAGAGGAAGGTGAACAAATTGAGTTGGAATCTGCACCAGAAAATGTATGAGAGGAGACATGAAGACCTAAATATGTATATGCTAGAGGGACAGGGGAGATAAGATGCAGACCTTTAAGAACTTAACGAGTAATAATGAACAAACCAACCTTTTTCAAAGAGGGTGTAATATGAAACTGCAAGGGGGGTAAACTAAAAGGCAACATCAGGAAATATTTTTTCACCGAAAGGATGGTGGATGCTTGGAATGCCTTGCTGATGGAAGTGGTTGGGGCAAATAGTGTGACAGAATTCAAAATGGCATGGAACAGATTCAGTGGATCCCTTTATAGCAACAGGATAAAATCAAAATAAACTTAAGTATCTCTTAGATCTCAACAAATAGGAGTAACCTATATGGATTGGTGGGTACACCCCTAAACAAAGGCATGGGGAGGGGTGACCTGCATGGAATGGCAGGTGCACCTACTCTTGCCACCTTAATGGGCAGACTAGTTGGACCATGCCGGTCTTTATCTGCCATCATATACTATGTTACTGGCTAAAAGTAAGGCGATCTGAAACATTTGCTTCTCAATATCAAGGAAGTGTCTTAAAAAGGGCTTGCACCTTAATGTAAAGACGACAAAGATCCTGACAAATGGCAAAAATCAACAGGCTCATTGTTCATGGAGAAGAAATTGAAGTAGTTGATCCAAGTAGGTTAAAGTTGTGAACTATGAATGAAGAAACGACAAGCAGTCAAGCAATCAGACGACGCATTGCTCTTGGCAGAATGGCTATGAAAGAACTAAACAAGATTCTCAAGAGCAGAGACGTCTCTCTCCATACAAAGATTTGACTTGTTCAAGCCATGGTATTTTCAATAACGTCATATGGATGCGAAATTTGGACACTGAAAAAGATACACAAGAAGAAAATCGATGCCTTTGAATTATGGTGCTGGAGACGAATACTGTGTATACCATGGACTGCCTGAAGAACAAACCAGTCAGTTTTAGAGGAAATCAAACCTAAGCTTTCTTTAGAAGCTCAGATGACAAGACTTTGACTTTCATATTTTGGACACATGATGCCAAGAGAGAGATTGTTAGAGAAATACAAAGACATCATGCTTGGCAAGGTAGAAAGTCAACGCAAAAGAGGAAGGCCAGCAATGAGATGGATCGATACTATAACAGTAGCTATGGGTGCCACTCTACTAACAATATGCTGTCTGACTGAAGACCGAACACAGTTTAAGACCGCTGCTGATCACTGGAAGCAGCGGGATATAAATGTACGCTAAATAAATAAATAAAATAAAGACAACTATCCAGAGGGTCACCATGGGTCAACTTAACTCAATGCCACTTAACAATACTGTAGATAAGTTACAGTATGCTTCAAAACATCTCCCGCATGCCACACTTTCTTATATTTCCAACTTGAGTTCTCTTTTTTTTAGTTGTAATGTAAACCGCTTTGATTTTAGGATAAGGCGGTTGGTTTGTGGCCCTCCAGGACTGGAGTTTGACACCCCTGGTATAAACAACTTGATAAAGAAATAAATATGTACTTCATTAAATCATTTACCACAGCTACTGAATACTACCATGACAGAACTAAACTAACATCCCTTCTGATTCTATTTCACTATAGAAAGTTCGTTTTTTTTTTTTATACAAAGCCTCACCAAACAGCATGGGATATTCTGCTCTGTGTATGTTACGTGAACATTCTTAATACACAAGAAATCATACCTGAATGGAGCTGAACTTTACCAATAATTCCCTCCACAAGGCCCAAGCAAATGGGATTCCAAGCCAGAAGTAGATCAGTAGCTGCAAAACAAAACAAAAATTGATTGCCTTAACAATCCTAAAAAGATTTCTGTCAAGAAAAAATAAAGTATTAAAAAGAAAACATACATTATAAAAAAAACTATATTAAACCATTAAGTGACTGTTCTACAGTCTAACTTCTAGAGTTATTAATATGCACTATCGCCTTTGCCTTATTAACAAGGCATCGTTGTATAAAATAGACCCTATGGTAAAATAATGCATATTAACAGCTCATGCAGTATTTCGGGGTAGATGCTTATCTTCTTATTCTTTTTGTTTTTATTGTAAACCACTCAGGTGTTTATAGGATGGGCAGTATATTAAGTCAAATAAAATAAAATGAAATTAGCATATGTGAATGAGGTACCATATGTTAGTAGTTCTCATTTGGAGAAGCACTGCACAAACTAATTATAAAATGTATTGACCTTTCGGATGCCTTTAATACTGTTGATCACCTTCTCCTCCATACCCTGTCCCTCCATTGGATTTAGGGGCTCTGTTCCATACTGGTTTTCTTATCTCTCCCAGTGCACTTTTAGAGTATGTTCTGGTGGATCCTCCTCTAGTGGCATCCTACTTTCAGTCAGTGTACCTCAGGGCTCTGTCTTGGGTCCTCTACTTTTCTCTCTCTCTCTACTCAGTCCCTTGGTGCACTTATTTCTTCCCATGGTTTTCAGTACATCTAACGACTCTCAGATCTACCTCTCTGAACCCAAAATCTCTCCAGGAATCCAGTACCGGATCTCTGCCTGCTGATCTGACATTGCTGCCTGGATGTCTCACTGCCGTCTGAAATTGAACATGGCCAAAACTGAGCTCCTTATCTTTCCCCCTAAACCCACCTCCCCCCTTCCCTATTTATATGGATACCACCACACTCCTCCCCATTTCCTCAGCTCACAACCTTGGGGCCATCTTTGACTATTCACTTTCTCTGTGCACATCCAACAGATAGCTAAAACATGAGCAAAATTCGTCCTTTCCTTTCTAGTCACGCTGCTCAGACCCTTATCCACTCACTAGTCACCTCCTGCCTTGACTAGTGTAACCTGCTCCTTGGTGGTCTCTCTCTCCCCTTCGATCTGTTCAAAACTCAGCTGCATGTCATTAAAGGAGTGGCGGCCTAGTGGTTGGGACAAGTTACCTCAGGCCGGAAGGTCAGGGGTTCAAATCCCACTAGAGGACAGCAACCTTGGGCCGGAAGAACTGGTTTCTAGTCCCACAGGTGCTCCTTGTGGTCTTGGGCAAGCCACTTAACCCTCCATTGCCCATGTTCCCTGTTAAGTATTAGTGTATGTGTCTCATAGCCCCTCGTGTTAAATGTATCCCCCAACTGTGTTGTGACCACTTTGATTAAAGGATAAGGTGGTATACAAAACTGTCTAAATAAATAAATATTTTCCGCTGGTGTTGCTATGCTCATGTAACCCCTTTTCTCAAGTCACTTCACTAGTTCCCTATCAGTTTCTGCATCCAGTTCAAACTTCTCCTAATGAACTACAAGTGCATTATTCTGTGGCTCCTCACTATCTTTCCTCTATAATCACCACCCTACACCTCTCCTCGGGAACTCCGCTTCTCTGGCAGATCCCCTTTATCTGTGCCCTTCTCTACCACTGCCAACTCCAGACTTCATTCATTCCATCTTGCTGCTCCATATGCCTGGAACAAACTACCTGAATCTGTGCATTGGGCTCCTTCTCTAGTCCTATTCAAATCCAGGAGAAAAACTCACTTCATTAAAGCCACTTTTGGATCCTGATGCTCCTCACTCTCTTGTCCACTGCATATGTGTATCTTACCATACTCTAGTCCCCACTTTTGCTGTGTGTGTTTGTCTTGATTAGGACTGTAAGCTCTCATGAGCAGGGACATGTCATATCTGTATGCACAGCGCTGTGTACACCTTGCAGCACTATACAAATGATTAGTAGTAGTAGTAAAGTAGCAGCATTTTAAAGACAAGAAAATTTTAAACCCAAAGCTGCAAATATCAGTTCAACATTTACTAAGCCTTTATTCTTCTCATACCACTGTTCATGTATTAGTCTATATAACTTCTTAATAGGGCTCATGGCTCACAGGTCAGCCTCAATACTTATCCAGCATGCCCTGATCTATGACTATTCATTTCCAGGAATGGATACCTGGCATTGTATATTTCAGACTATATTTAAAATCAAAAAGACTGAAATAATGGAATACAAGTCCAAATAAAGAGACTAGGAATGTAGTAAAACAGCATAGTAAGATGCTAAATGATAGCGAAACAACCACTTAGGTCTTTACCAGAGCTTACATAAGATACTTCAAACAAAAAATACAGCTCTACTCTCTATGTCACAGTATTTTTAAACTTTAGCAAAACTAAACATAAAGATAAAAATAAACAAGGAAAGGCAGACCTCAGATACTTTAGAAATTACCCATTGGTCACTTCCGTGAACCCAGGTGCTTTCATAAGTATGCCGCATCAACGGTCTGCTTAAACTTTTCCTATCAACATACAGTGGATCCAATGGCTAGATATACGGTTTATAATAGTGACAAATTATTATTCAAACTATTCATATAACATATTTCATACTTTCTATTTTCTGATTTAATAGATTCTATTCTCTTGTGTCTCTTGGGGAAACTGCTAGGTACATATGACCTAGATTGGCCACTGTTGGAAATAGAATACTGGGCTTGATGGACCTTGGTCTGACCCAGTATGGCATATCTTATGTTCTTATGTTCTAATTTGGCTTATGCATTCGGCATAATGAAGATTTCGTGCCAAACAAAATACCTTGTGGGACTATTCTACTTTTAGTTTGAATGTTGGTATTCAAGCCTAGGATGATTCATTGTAGGAGAATGGATAGGATGTAGTGGTATAGAACAAAATCTATCAAATTAGAGAATAGAATCTATTAAATCAGAAAAAAGAAAGTATGAAATATGTTATGAATAGTTTGAATAATATTTTGTCACTATTGTAAACCGTATATCTAGCCATTGGATCCACTGTATGTTGACAGGAAAAGTTTAAGCAGACCATTGATGCGGCATACTTATGAAAGCACCTAGCTTCACGGAAGTGACCAATGGGAAATTTCTAAAGTTTCTGAGGTCTGCCTTTTCCTTGTTTATTTTTATCTTTATGTTTAGTTTTGCTAAAGTTTAAAAATACTGTGACAGAGAGTAGAGCTGTATTTTTTGTTTGTATGAAATAAGCAAAAACCAAAATGACCCATCTGATATGCCCAGTAAGGTGGCTAAGATAGTAACTTATGCCATGCAGGTTATAGTCCTCATGCCCATGCTTTCATTTAGGTTTGTAATGGCTGCTATATGCAGATTCATCCCCCTCTTCCTATGCCTTAATAAGTGCCAAGTCATTTCATTACTGCTTACAGCTGAAGCCCTCAATGCTTGCTTCCATCTTCTTTCTTGCCAGGGATCCACTGTGCATATTCTATACTTGGGTGAATTATTTCACCCTAGTAACAAAACAAATGCAATGTAAATTGATCTGTAAACAAACTAGAACTTTTCCATGTACACATCCCTAGGCATCTTGGCAGGGCCGGTCCAACCATTAGCAAGACCATGATCACTTAGGGCAGCAGCTTCTGAGGAGTAGCAAAGAGCAGAAGCAGTCAAAGCAAAATAATAGATCCTGACAGTGCACAACTCAAACAGCCATCAGCACATTCTTCTACCTGGAGGAGTAGGGACACATATATATATACAAAGCTTAATATTTTAAATTATGATGTCCAATTATGCAGTTTTACAGGACTGCTATGAAAACAGTGGTGTTACAATCATCATGATTGTTGATTAATTGGGGGGGAGGGAGGCATAAGGCTGAAAGTTCATTTAGGGCACCAGTACTGCAACTTGGAGACCTGGTGGAAGGAGAATAACTAAGGAAAAATTGTACATACCTGATAATTTTCATTCCTTGAATCCTGCAAGACCAGTCCAGGACCTACCCTGGAAGACTATTTCTATAGGTGTGAAAGCCTGCTGCCTCTTGAGTTGTCAGTATCGGTGTCTGACACAAGTCTCTTATGATGAGAAAATAAAAGATTTTGTTCATAGTTATTGTTTTTGGTTAATTGAGTTTCACTCTAAACGAGCTTCTTCAAGGAGTTATTTAAAAGCTTTATCAAATCTCTAACTCTGTGCTGCAGACGCTATCCTCACTGAGGTGTAGTAAATCAGGAAAGCCTTAGAAAACCCCCCTGAAGAAGCTCGTTTAGAGTGAAACGCAGGAACGGGCGCCGAGAGATGGCGTTGGGGCATACAGAAAAGCTAAGCAGTCCTTAAATTTCTCTTTTGATTTGAAGATTTCACTTGTGGTATTTCATTTGCATTGGTGAAAAAAGGTGCCCACAGGTCATTGAAGCTATTAGGCACCATACTGGATATCTCATGAATATGGTGTGGTGCCGAGGAGTCTGAGACCTAAACAGCACACAATACACATTATGAGAAATGATTTATTACCACAGGTTGAAAATTAATGTTACGTTGCCCGAGGTTACAATGGAGTGATTGTTACTGTTTTTATTGATCATATATCACCACTTCAAGAGCAGACCAAGCGTTATTGTAGAGTTACAAGAAATAAAACCAGCAGTCTGTGCTGCAAAGAGGAAATTAAAAATAAAACTAGTCTAAGCTCCTTCATTGTCCCTTCAGTGAGTCTGAACCCTAGCTCACCACCTCCTCCAGCTGCTTGAGCTTGTGGGAGGTCCCTTCGGTATTTATACTGGAATCATCAAAAGATGACATGCTCAGTCTCCAAGCTGCTGGAAGAGGTACTGGACTGGAGAGACGATAAATGCAGTTTCCTTAACCTAGAGACTGAAATATGTTCTTGCTCCCTCTGACTTTTGGGCTGTTGTACAGAGTATGGTTCTGTCTCCTGTGGATTATTACAGTACTATTTTGTTTGGACTTCATTGTCATATCTAAAGTCCCTTCAGAAAGTGCAGAATATGGTGGCACATTTGACATGTGCAAATCTTAAGGAGCATATTTTGCCCTCTTCAGTAGCTTCATTTTCTAACTTTTGAATTTTGATGTTTCTCTTAGCTTAGTTATGTGAATAGTTAAGGTGCTAAAAGTTGGGACAGATATGCCACTAAAATTTCCTTGAGAGACCTCTGTTTCCTTACACTTGTTAAGATCTGGTCAAATAAGACAACCAGCTTCACCATCTGGTTACGAAGAGCGGGTTTTGAAACATTGAGTGTCCGCAGCAGGTCCATCTGTTTGGAATGACCTTCCTCAGAACGTCGGGTTTTACAAGATTATCTTGATTTTAGAAAGAAGGTGAAAGCATTTTATTTTAGGAATGCATTTAATCAATTGTAGTACAGTATGTTCGCCATTTAAGATATCTTTGATTTATGCTTTATGATGTGATTTTATTAGTTTATTATAGTACTGTATTTTAACAGTATGATTTTGTTTTATATAGGTTTGTAGAACGTTTTCTTATGTTTTACTGTAAACTGTGGAGGCCATACAGGATCCACTGTATAGAAGTATTGAAATAAATAAAAACATACAATAAATAAATAGGCTAGCTAAGAAAAGAGCCCCAAGGCCCCTGAAGGATCTTCAGGAGCCTACGGGTTTGAGGCAGAGGTCATCTTACCACAGTCCCCCTCCACAGGGACCATGCAACCATCCAAAATGGCTACAGTGCCCACCAGCAGGGAAAAAACAAAGACATGGCAGGGCTTTCAAAAATGGCATAAGATCCAAAACATATCAAGAAAATGTGTCCCATGACATTCTTGCCATTTTCAGGGCAAAAAACTGCAGCCATTGGTTTAAATCACTGAGGGTTGCAGAGTGTATTGGGCCACTTGGCTGAACACTGTAGCAGCACAGAAAGAAACCACCAAAAAATAAATAAAAACAAGGAGGATAAAACCACAGGGAAAAAAAAGGGAGCTCCTGCAGCCGACTTATTTAACTGGTTTTCTATACTATTTTTCTACAAGGCAAAATGGTTTACAAAGAACAAATCAGAGAACAGTTTACATGGAACAACTGGAAACGTGTACAAGCAACTTTAAACTTCTTTAAACAAATACAACTAAAATTGTAAACAGCATTTGATGTGGGGGAGGGGGGAAGGATACCTGGATGGTATAACTTGGCGCCTTTTTTGGTATAGCTGTGGTGAGGGATGGGGTAGAGGTGGAGTATTTGAGGTTAGGGGGGAGGGAAGGGGCAGAGGGTTAGGGTGTTTGAAGTAGAGAGTGGGAGGAGGGGGCTGAGCAACCTAAGTGGTTAAGGGGGGGGGGAAGTAATGAGAGTAGTATTGGGGGAGGATGCTTACCCCACTAGGACACAGGCCTCCTCTTGTGCAGAGGAGGCCTGTGTCCCCAGAGAGCATCTGTAAGATAGCTATTTGGTCACCTGAGTATGTGTGTGAAACACTACAAGTTGCATCTGGGAGTAGGGCAGTTCTGTCTGGAGCGTCAGACTGGTGGAGAAAACCTGAAAAGGGCCACCAGGGTTGCTCATACTAGCTAGAAAGGCCCAGCTGCTTCATAGGTCTTTTTTGTTTTTTCTCAAACTTTGAAACTGCTTTATTGCAAGCAGCAAAGAGCCAACTGAAAAACAAACAGGAAAGAGAAAGAAAAACCACCAACTGGCAAACAAGCAGAGGATATCAAGAGGGAAAGCATAGTTACTCACCTGTAACAAGTGATCTCCGGGAACAGCAGGAATTTAGTCCTCACATATGGGTATCGTCGGTACAGACGGAGCTTGCGCGGGAACGCTCCCCAGTGTCCAATAGGAAAGCTTTTGGGAGCATCCCACAGCACCTGCATGCTGCCTTCCTGCCTTTCCCAACTGCCTCTCTCCAGTTGAGTTTTAGAGTTGAGACAAAGAGAGAGAGAGGGAAAGGAAAAGAGATAGAGAGATACAACTCCTAGGGGAGGTGGGTGGGTTGTGAGGACTAAATTCCTGCTGTTCCCGGAGATCACCTGTTACAGGTGAGTAACTATGCTATCTCCAGGAACAAGCAGGAATGTAGTCATCACATATGGGGACTCCCTAGCTTTAGATGCCAGGGAGAGACCTCAGAAGTTGTGTGTCCCTGAGAAGGGCTCCAATTCCCCCCATGGATCTCTGGCATCCTACCAGGGAAGGTGAGTAGGAGTTGATTAGGTATGGAGCAGGTGTTGAAGAACAGCCTGACCAAACAAGGCATCCCGGCGGGAGTCCTTGTCCAAGCAGTAATGGGCTGTGAAGGTATGAACCGAGGCCCAGATGGCTGCTCGACAGATGTTGTCGATAGACACAGAGTGTAGATGAGCCATTGAGGCTGCCATGACTCTCACATTGTGAGCAGTGACATGGCCTTCCAGAGAAAGCACAGTTACTTACCTGTAACAGGTGATCTCTGGGAACATGCGCGCTGCCTTCCCGCCTTCCTGACCAGCTCTCCTCAGTTCGAGTTTATAGCTGAGACAATAGAGAGAGGAAAGGAAGATAGATAGAAGATACAACTCCTAGGGGAGGTGGGTGGGTTGTGAGGACTAATTCCTGCTGTTCCCAGAGATCACCTGTTACAGGTAAGTAACTGTGCTATCTCCAGGAACAAGCAGGAATAAGTCCTCACATATGGGGACTCCCTAGCTAAGATGCCTGGGAGATCCCGTTCCAAGGGTTCACCATCTTCGTATGGATCTCAGGCATCCATCCTGGGAAGGTGGGCAGGAGTTGTTCAAGTATGGAACAGGTGTTTGAGGACAGCCTGACCAAACAAGGCATCCCGGCGGGAGTCCTTGTCCAAACAGTAATGGGCTGTGAAGGTATGAACCGAGGCCCATGTGGCGGCTCGACAGATCTGATCAATGGATACAGAGTGAAGATGAGCCATAGAAGTGGCCATGGCTCTCACATTGTGAGCTGTGACATGGCCTTCCAGAGAAATATTTTACTCTGGTAAGCAAAGGAAATACACTGAGCAATCCAATTGGAAAGTGTACGTTTGGAGACTGGTAGTCCCAAATGAGAAGGATCAAAAGCCACAAAAAGTTGGGAAGACTTTCGATGTGGCTGAGTCCTGTTGAGGTAAAAGGCGAGAGCTCTTTTACAATCTAAAGTATGAAGCTTCCTCTCTGCACTGGATGCATGAGGAGCCGGAAAAAAGACAGGTAGATATACCTCCTGATTAAGATGAAAAGGCGAGACCACTTTGGGCATAAAGTGGGGATTCGTCCTAAGGACCACCTTATCATGATGAAATCTGGTATAAGGTGGATGAGCCACTAAGGCCTGTAGTTCACTGATGCGGCGAGCCGAAGTGACTGCAATAAGGAAAATGACCTTCCAGGAAAGAAATTTCAAGGAGGTAGAAACCAACGGTTCAAAAGGTGGCTTCATAAGCTGACCCAGAACTAGGTTCAAGTCCCATGCTACCGGAGGTCGTCGGATGGGAGGCTTAGTTAGAGTCAGGGCTCTCATGAACCTTGCAACAAGCGGATGAGAGGAGACAGGTTGTCCATTTATAGGTTTTAAGGATGCTGCAATAGCACTCAAATGGACTCTTACTGAATTCGTCTTAAGGCCTGCATCATTTAGCAGCAAAGCGAGGCTGAGAAGATTGTTGGCCAGTATTTGTGGAAAATCTGGCCTTCTTGTAGTAAGGCCTCTTGAAAGACTTTTTCTTGGCAGGAGTAGAGGTAGACTTAGAAAGTCTATCTAATGTAGCATTTTCTGCGTCCATTTGAGTGGCTTTAATTTGCCAGTCCTTACCAAATAAGTTCTCACCTGTACAGGGCAGATTCCGTAAGCCATCCAGGACCCAGGGTTCTAGGTCAGAGGCCTGGAGCCAAGCAAGTCGTCGGGCTGCAATAGCAATGCCCGAAGCTCTACCGGCACCCTCAAAGGAATCAAAAGCTGCTCTGTTGGAGAACTTAGAAACATCTAGAAGCTGTTTCACCAGAGAAATGAACTCCTCCTTTCTATCCTCAGGGATAAAGGAGGCAAAATGCCGTACCTTTAGGGCAAGTTCCCTGAGAAACATGCCCATATATAGACTGTAAAAATTAATCCTGGCTATAAGCATACTAGCTTGGAAAATTTTCCTGCCAAAAGAGTCTAGGGTCTTACATTCTCGCCCTGGAGGGGTAGAAGAGTGCCTTTTGGTGCTCTTAATCTTTTTCAGCGCAGACTTCACCACAATGGAATGGTGAGGCAGCTGAGTCTTTTGAAATCCAGGAGAAGGAGGGACCCGGTACATGGTGTCCAACCTACGAGAGTAAGGAGACAACGTTAGAGGAGCCTCCCATAAGTCCATCAAGTGTTCTTGAAGGATTTCATGGATAGGCAGGGTGACTGCCTCTTTAGGAACCTTAGGGTATCCTAAAATATCCAATTTCTTTGACCTAGGTTCTTTTTCAGAGGATGTGGTAATAGAAAGTCCTTTAGCTAGTTCTATAATGAAGTCTTGAAAGGACAAATCCTCTGGTGGAGACATTCTCCTCTTTGGGTAAGAGGGGTCTTCTTGAAGAACTAGACACAGCTCATCAGAGTCCTCAGAGGAGTCAAAATCCTCAGAAGAATCAGAGTATTCTCTATTTGCTTCCAACGCACGATACGCATACCGATCGGTATCGACATCGGGCGTACCGGGTATGGGATCGGTATCGGGTGAAAACCCGGATCCGGCATGCGGAACCGATCTGCGTTTGGAAGTTGATGGTCTCGGTTCCGGTATGGGAGACGATACCGGAACCAGACCCGGTACCGCTGAAAGCGGTACCGAGGGCGTCGCAGCATTAATGAAAGCCAGCATGGCCTGCTGCATAGTCTGAACAGCATTGCTCATAGACGCCACTGCTGCCTGGATGTCGGTACCGGTATGGGCCGGTACCCCAGAGCAGTCTAACAGGTGATCAGTCGAGGCCGTGCCATCGATGTCAACCTGTAACCCCATAGATAGTGCTTTGGAAGCCAGAGCTTCCCGCCGGGGTTGTTTGGCTGGGGCAGGATCCTCAGATTCAAAAGTGAGAGCCTCTCGATGCTTTGAAGGAGATTTGCTCTTTGAGGACCTGCCCGAAGGTGGTTTGGTTACCTGAGATCCATCCGGAAGAGGAAGACCTGGATGACTGTGATGCTGGATTATCTGAAGCAAACAGCACATGGAATTTGTTGGCCCGGTACTGCAAACCACGTTTAGACATCTGGGAGCAGGATGGGCAGTCCGTAATGGAGTGGTCAGGTCCCAAACATTTAAGACACCATTCATGGGTGTCTGTGACAGAAACAACAGCACTACACTTGGTACACTTCTTAAAACCAGGGGCTGGTTTCTCCATGAGGAGAATTTGTGTAGGCCTGAGGCCTAACCGAAGTCACCAAATTGTGCAAGATAAAGATTTATTATTTTTTTTTTAAAAGAAAAGAAAAGAGAGACCGGCAGTACCGGTTTCGGTATGGGGAAGGCAGGTACGCGGTCTAAAGAAACAAACTAAAACAATAATTTCTTCAGCGGTGACAGAAACACGACCTGCTGGCTCCGCGGAAAAAGAGAAACTGAGGAGAGCTGGTCAGGAAGGCGGGAAGGCAGCGCGCATGTGCAGTGGGAGACCCCAAAAGCTTCCTTCTGGGAAGCTGGGGAGCTTTCCCGCGCAGGCTCCGTCGGTTCCGACGTACCCATATGTGAGGACTTATTCCTGCTTGTTCCTAGAGATAGGTTCTTACTCTGATAGGCGAAGGAAATACACTGAGAAATCCAGTTAGATAGAGTTCTCTTGGAGACTGGAAGTCCCAAATGAGAAGGACCAAAAGCAACAAAGAGTTGAGAGGACTTTCTGTGTTGCTGTGTTATTTGTAAGTAAAAGGCTAAAGCTCTTTTACAATCCAAGGTATGAAGACTCCTCTCTGCATTTGATGCATGAGGCCTTGGAAAAAAAACACAGGTAGGTAGACCGCTTGGTTGAGATGAAAAGGCGAGACCACCTTTGGCATAAAGTGTGGATGAGTCCTAAGGACTACCTTGTCATGATGGAACCTCGTATAAGGTGGATTAGCTACTAGTGCTTGCAACTCACTAATGCGACCTGCTGATGTGATTGCAATAAGAAAGATAACCTTCCAAGAAAGGAATTTTAAGGAGGTAGTAGCTAAGGGTTCGAAGGGTGGTTTCATGAGCTGCCCAAGAACCAGGTTTAAGTCCCATGCCACCGGTGGTGGCCTAATGGAAGGCTTAGTTAGAAGAAGGCCTCTCATAAATCTTGCTATAAGAGGATGAGAGGAAATAGGCTGTCCATTTAGAGGCTTAAAGGAAGCTGTAATAGCACTCAAATGGACCCTTACTGAGTTAGTCTTAAGTTCTGCATTGGATAAATGAAGGAGATATTCCAGCAAGGATTCCAGAGGTATCGCAAGGGGGCTAAGACCCTTTTGCGAACACCATATGGTAAACCTTTTCCACTTGAAAGCATAAGAGCGTCTCATGGAAGGTTTCCTGGAAGCAAAAAGAATAGAATATCTTTTACTTGCTGAGGGAGATTGAGATCATGGCGATCTAGACCTTCAGTAATGAAGCCCTGAGATGCAGAGACTGGGGATTGGGATGCCATAACATTCCGTCCTCCTGAGATAGGAGATCTGGAGCAGACCCTAACTCCAGGGAGGAAGCTTGAGAGAGATGTAGAAGCAGAGGGTACCACACTTGCCGAGGCCAATGTGGAGCTATGAGAATCATATGGCCTCTGTCTCTCTGAAGCTTGAACAGGGTTTTGGCAATTAGGGGAATGGGTGGAAAGGCATACAGGATGTCTTGACCCCAATAAAGGAGGAAAGCATCCCTGGCCTGAGCCCCCTGAGCCGGATTCTGGAACAGAACCGGGGAAGTTTGGCATTCCATGGACTTGCAAAGAGGTCTATGTCCGGGGTTCCCCAAATTTGAAAAATCTTGGCCACCTGGTCTGCATGCAGAGACCACTCGTGTGGAAGCAGAACTCAATATGCAAAACCCCATTAAAAAAATATCAGATGATACTGGGCGATATAAACCTTTCTTCACTTAATACCACACAAACTACTGCATTTAGTGAAGCCATGGATCAAATGGGTTACCAACAAATAATCCAAACTCCCACGCATGACAAGGGAAATATCTTGGACGTAGTGTTTCTTCCCAAGAAATACTTTAACACCACAGTAACAAGTACAACTCCAAAAATAACACAAGTACCATGGTCAGACCATCATCTTATACAATTCACATTTGAAATACCACTGCAATCACACAATATAGAATCTATTAATACACATAAAAGCTTGTTTAAAAAACCAGATAAAGACACATTAATAAATGCAATCTTTTCACATGTAAAAACAGAAACCTCAAACTTGGAAGACTTGATAAAACAATGGAACGATGGAATCGAAGCAGTTTCTAAACAAACATCTAAAATCGCCTCCCATGAAAACAACAAACCAAGAAAAAAGTCTGAACCTTGGTACACAGCAGAAATAGCTAAAGCAAAAAAAAATCTCAGAAAAATGTAAGAAAAATGGAGAGCTAGAAAATCAACTGAGACCAAAACACAATACTTATCACTACTTAAATCCTATAAAGAAATAGTAAATACGGCAAAAAAGAATTCACACACCAAAAAAATGGAAATTACACATACCTGGTAATTGTAGTTCCTGGAGGGTCCAGTTTAGTCCTCCACAATCGGGTAGTGCACCTCCTCCTGCAGCCTGGAGACTGGACCAATCAAAACTTTCTGTATGATGTATGCAGACAGAGCTCCCATAAGCCCCCAGTGAACTACTAACAAAGCAAACTTAAAGAAGCAACACATGAGACTGTTATAAAAAAACATTCAGAATAAAAGTGAAAACTTTTCCCCTCAATAAAGTATCAACCCCCTCCCAAAACGAGGAAGCCAGAATGCTGCACTGCGCCGCTATCGACGCTCCGGTAGCAAAAGACAGCCCAAAGCCAGACGCTCAAGGATATAGGCTGGAAGGTAACCAGAAAAAAACCAACCGACAGGAAGCGCGGCCGAAAAGAAGTAGAAAAGAGTAGAGAAGGCCGCTGTCAGATCGAACTGTTCGTAAAAGCGCGCCGCAATATATAACCTGATACTCGGGAGGGAAGGAGGACTAAACTGGACCCTCCAGGAACTACAATTACCAGGTATGTGTAATTTCCATTTCCTGAGCGGTCCTCCAGTTTTAGTCCTCCACAATCGGGATGTAACAGAGCAGTCAACACCGGGCGGGACCTTGCCATCCGGCGCGCAGAACCACCGAACCAAAACAAGAATCCCGAGCGGCCAACACATCCAACCTGTAGTGTTTACTGAAGGCATGCAACGTCGACCAAGTGGCCGCTTTACAGATGTCCGCTGGCGGAACTAGACTATGCTCCGCCCAGGACGTCGCCTGAGGCCTGGTGGAGTGAGCCCGCAGACCTTCCGGAACCGGCCGCTGCTGCAACAGATACGCTGACGCGATCGCTTCTTTGATCCACCGAGCAATGGAGGCTTTAGCCGCCGCCTCCCCTTTCCACGCGCCGCCAAAAAGCACGAACAAGTGGTCAGTTTTTCGGAAGGTCTCGGTAACCTTCAAGTACCGCCGAAGAACGCGTCTCACATCCAGGCAGTCAAGTCCCTCGTCCGCAGGACTGTCGGGAACAGCATGCAGTACCGGGAGGAAAACCGCCTGATTCAAATGAAAGGGCGAAACCACCTTAGGCAAAAAGGAAGGAACCGGCTGAAGAACCACACGATCCTGGGAAAAAGACAAAAAGGGCTCCCTGCACGAAAGTGCCTGGAGCTCGGAAATTCGTCTTGCAGAGCAGATGGCCACGAGAAAAAACGTCTTCAGAGTTAGATCTTTTAGAGACGCCCGTCGCAGAGGTTCAAAAGGTTTGCGAACCAAGGCCCGCAGCACGAGGTTCAAGTACCATGGAGGAATGGAGATTCTGCGCGAGGGCCGCAAACGAAAAACCACCATGAGAAAACACCGGACGTCCTGATGAGACCCGAGGGGAAGCCCCAACACTTTGCCTCGGTAACAGGAGAGAGCCGCCAACTGAACCTTCAGGGAGCTAGCAGTAAGACCCTTATCAAAACCATCCTGAAGAAAACTTAAAACGACTGGCACGGAAACCGTCGCCGCCCGCACACCACGCTTTGAGCACCAGTCTTCAAAGATTCTCCACACGCGCACATAAGTGAGTGAGGTGGATGTCTTCCGCGCCCGAAGGAGAGTGGCAATCACCGCGGGGGAATAACCCTTCTTTTTCAACCGAGCCCTCTCAATGGCCAAACCATAAGCAAGAACCGAGCCACCTGGGGCATCCGCAGAGGACCCTGAAGTAGAAGATCCGGTAACGCGGGTAGGGGCCAAGGAACGCCGTCGCGCAATCTGACCAGATTGGCATACCAAGGTCTCCTGGGCCAATCCGGAGCCACCAGTAACACCCGACCCCGGTGGGCCTCGATGCGCTGAACGACTCGACCGATTAGCGCCCACAGAGGGAAGACATAAAGAAGACCGGACGCCGGCCACGGCTGAATGAGGGCGTCGAGCCCCTCGGACATGCGCTCTCGCCGCCTGCTGAAGAAGCGCCCCATTTTTTCCGACTGAAATGTCGCCATGAGATCCATGACGGGCGGACCCCACCGACGAACTATTTGCGCGTAAACCTGCGGGTTTAGTTCCCATTCCCCGGGGTCTACCCGCACCCTGCTGAGAAAGTCCGCCTGGACATTGTCCGTGCCTGCTATATGCGCCGCCGAGATTGCCGGTAGACGAGTCTGCACCCAATTGAACAAGGCCGTCGCCTCCGATTCCAAGGCCACACTGCCGGTGCCCCCCTGGCGATTGATGTAGGCTACCGTCGTCGCATTGTCCGAGAGAACGCGCACCGGCCGCCCGAGCACCAAGGCTTCGAGGGCTAGCAGGGCGAGCAGCACCGCCCGCAATTCGAGCCGGTTGATCGACCAAGAGGCCTCCAGGGGAGACCACGTTCCCTGCGTGAATCGGTCTTCGCAGTGAGCACCCCAGCCCGATAGGCTGGCATCCATCGTGAACAGAACCCAAAGAGGCGGCTCCAAGGGAAGCCCCATCCTCAGGTTCTCCGAGCAGAGCCGCCACCGGAGCGACCGGCGAACCGGCTTCGGGCAAGGCAATCTCATGTTCAACGAGTCGAACTGGTTTGACCAACGGCGTAGTAGGGCACTCTGGAGCGGACGCATATGGAACCTCGCCCAAGGAACCACCTCCAGGGTTGCTGCCATAGTGCCGAGGAGCCGGAGGTACCACCACGCAGACGGGGCGGGCATTCCCAGAAAAAGACGGACGAGGCTCCGTAAAGCTAGGACACGGTGCTACGGCAAACACACCAAGCCCCTTGCCGTGTCGAAACGTACTCCCAGGTATTCGAGGTCCTGAGTCGGCTGCAAGCGGCTTTTCCATTCGTTCACCACCCAGCCGAGAGACCGCAGTAGAGAAACCACTCTGCTCGTGACTTGCACACACTCGTCGCTGGACTTTGCTCGAATCAACCAATCGTCGAGATACGGGTGCACGAGGATACCCTCTTTCCGCAAGGCCGCTGCGACCACCACCATTACTTTTGTGAAGGTACGGGGAGCTGTGGCGAGTCCAAATGGCATGGCTCGAAATTGAAAGTGGCCCCACGGAAAGGCGAAGCGGAGGAACTTTTGATGAGACACCCGGATGGGAATGTGTAAATAAGCCTCGGAGAGATCTAGGGACGTGAGAAACTCCCCTTGACGCACCGCTACGATGACCGACCGCAACATTTCCATCCGGAAGTGCGGAACCTTGAGAGCACGATTCACGCCCTTGAGATCCAAGATTGGACGTAGAGATCCGTCTTTCTTTGGCACCACAAAATAGATGGAGTAGCGACCGGCGCCGCACTCGATAGGGGGGACGGGCTGTACCGCCCCCAGGGATAAGAGCCGATGTAGTGTCAATCGGATGTTCCGAGTCTTCTGATCTCCCTTGCTGGGAGACATAACAAAGGAATCCCGGAGCGGGCAAGCAAACTCCAGCGCATAACCCTTTTCGATAATCTGTAACACCCACTGATCTGAAGTAATTTGGGCCCAAGAAGGAAGAAAGTCGCGTAAGCGACCCCCTATGACCGGACTTCCTTCCAGAGCCCGCCTCGCTTCATTGTGGCTTGCGATTAAAGGAAGAGGACGAAGAGGAGGCGGCTCCGGAGAAGCCTCGTCCCGCTCCTCGGAAACCACAAAATCCCTGAGAACGGGACCCAAAGCGACCGCGCTGGGAACTCCAAAGGCGGGAAGAGCGAAATCTGCGAAAATCCCGAAATTGACCGCGCGTAGGTGGCAAGGTTCTAGTTAGCTTAGGCTTATCCTCCGGCAGCCTACCACCCTTAGAGTCACCAAGGTCTTTAACCAACTTGTCCAGAGCATCACCAAACAACAATTTGCCCTTGAAGGGCAGCTTACTGAGGCGAGACTTGGAAGAACAGTCGGCCGCCCAGTTGCGCAACCATATGGACCAGCGCGCCGCCACCAATGAGGCCATACTATTCGCCAAGGACCTAATCAAATCATAATGCACATCCGCCAGGTACGCCGACCCAGACTCCAGGCGGGTAACCTCTAGCAACCCCTGCTGATCCAGGCCTGAAGCCGAGCGCAGACGCTGAGCCCAACGTAAGCAGGCCCTAGCTACCCAAGCGCCACAAATTGAGGCATGCAGGGACAAGGCATTGGTATCGAAGGCTTGTTTCAACAAATTATCTACCTTCTTATCTTGCGCATCCTTTAAGGCAGCACCGCCCTCAACCGGGATGGTGGTTTTCTTAGTCACCGCCGACACCGCTGCATCTACCCGCAGGGACTTAAACAACTCCCTGTCTTTGTCAGCTAAGGGGTACAGACGGTTCATAGTCCTAATGCCCTTCAAACCGGACTCTGGTTGATCCCACTCAGTTTGGATCATTTGCTCTACCACACGGTGCACAGGAACCACCACCTGGGACTCCCGCACCGCCTGTATGAGCGGATCCTCCAAGCCGTCCTCCTCTAAAGGACGAGCAACGGCCAGGTTGAGGGTCTGAAGAGACTCCGTGATCAAAGGCACCAGCTCATCCCTACGAAACATGCGAATAATCCGAGCCTGGTCTTCCGGCTCCGGGATCTCTCCGTCCTCCAACTCGTCAGCCTCAGCATCAGGATCACCTTCCGCTTCCAAATCCAGGTAACTCATGGCGTCCTGTTCCGTGTCCAGGGACCTGAACCGCTTGGCGGCAGGCTGGGAAGAGCGCCGAACTTCCCCTGAGGAAAGGGAGGGAAGGGGCGCTGGCCAAGCCTCTGGCAATTGACTAGAACGGCTCAAGCGGAAGGCCTGGTGCATGAGGAGAACAAAATCCGGGGAAAAATCCACGGATGGAGATGCAAGAGCCGTAGTAGCAACTCAGGAACATGCCCGTTAGAATGGGGCACAGAACAAGACGGGCGAGAGCCGGGCGAGAGGTCTCCCTCCACCTGCAGAGGAGGGCCATCAGGGCCTGGCAGCTCCTTCAACTCAATTTGATGTTCCAAGTCGGAAGAAACTGAGGCACAGCCCCGGCAGATGCCAGAGTCCGCCACCGCACCCCTGCGCGACCCACAAATCACGCACTGCGGTTTGGTAGCCATGTGGAGAATTAGCTCAGCCAAGAGAGACAGAACTGAGCCCACAGGAAGGAAAAAGAAACGCTGCAACAGCTAGCCCGTTCAAATGATAACACTTTTTTTTTTTTTTTTAATATATATAAAATACTCCCCAGAATCTTGAGAGGGCCCCTAACAAAATCGCCACCATAAATAGTGCAAAAAATGCCAGGGAAACCCGTGCACAAGTGTTGAAGCCGACGGGAAAAAAAACTCTACTCAGAGCTACAAAATGGCCGCCGGACCCATGCACCCGCGTTCAAAAACGGCGCGAAAAACAAAAGCAAAACAAAAGAAACAAGATGAACAGTAAAATAAAACTAACGGAGGCCAAATGAAAGGAAAAAACAGGAATCCCGTGCCTGGGCACCTACCGCCGAGGCGAGACTTCGAGGGCAGCCGACTCACCTGCTGAGTGCAGAATCGGGAGCGCGCTGCAGCACCCGAGGAAGGAAAATAAAGTGAAGTTCCCACCCGGCAGCTGAAAACACCGACAGAGACAGCAAGCAGTCCAAATTAAAAGAGCTGTCTGGAAAAGGTAGAGCTCTTCCCCGTGCAGTCAAGGGGAGAGATCTAACCTGGCTGTCAAATAACTCCGGTAAGGAAGGCAGGAGCCCAATGCAGGACTGGCTTCTCAGCACCGGGAGGCCCCCTGGTTCCCTTTTTTTTTTTTTTTTTTACACAAATTAAAGCAACAGCTACCTAATTAAAGAAAAAAGTGATATGCAGAAAACAAAGTCCCAAGAAAAAACTAACTAGTGTTGTCCCCCAAGTGTCACTAAGTGTGTCCAGCACAGGCACACACGTCCTCAAGGTGCAAGGAGACTGGACACACTGGGGGCTTATGGGAGCTCCGTCTGCATACATCATACAGAAAGTTTTGATTGGTCCAGTCTCCAGGCTGCAGGAGGTGGTGCACTACCTGATTGTGGAGGACTAAACTGGAGGACCGCTCAGGAACTAACTAATGCTTTAAATAAACCAAGGGAATTATTTGAGCTTGTAAAATCACTCACTAAACCCCCAAAAGACGTTAATTCAAATTATCCTATAAATGCTCAAGCACTGGCTGATCATTATTCTAAAAAATTAAACACCAGCGAAGAAAAAATCTCCCATAAAATTGAAAACATACTCCAAAGGGTAACACAAAATACTAAACTCACAATAGAGTGGGAAAACTTTTACCCAATAGATAACAGACAACTTCTCAACATCATCACAAGCAAACACCACCACATCCCCCCTTGACCCATGTCCAGTAGACTGGATCAAGAATATTAAAGCAGAAATCTCACCCAAAATACTAAATATTGTAAACCAATCTCTAATACAAGGAAATATGCCAACAGAACTAAAAAGATCTCTAATACGACCAATACTAAAAAACAAAATCACTAAACAATGCAGATCCATCCTCATACAGACCCATATCAAGTATACCTTTTATAGCCAAAATCATTGAAAAATCTGTACAATACCAATTGCAAGACCACATAGATAACACAAATGCACTAGATGCTCAGCAATATGGTTTCAGAAACACTACTTCTAGTATTATTTGACAAACTTTATAAAGGCACTGAAAACTGCAAAAATATGTTTGTATTAATTTTCATCGACATAACTGCAGCCTTTGATTCAGTGAATCATAATATCCTCATTGAAAGATTAGAAACAATAGGTATAAAGGGAACCCCCCTTAACTGGTTCTCGTCTTATATAATCAAACAGAATACAACAAGTTTACTTCGATAAAAACCTATCCAATACCTTCCCTCAGACACAAGGTATCCCACAGGGCTCAGCATTATCCGCTATATTATTTAACTTATATCTAAGACCAATCTTCACAATATTCCAAAAACACAAAATTAACTATCATCTCTATGCAGATGATATAATGCTTTATACTCAAATGGATATATGTAACCCAGATTACAGTCACTTAGAAAAATGCCTTAATGAAGCACAACAATGGCTCCAACAAAACAATATGCTTATCAATCACAAAAAAACTGAAGTAATGTTTATCTCTAAAAACCCAGAGTTTAAACACCCCTCCACAATCATACTGAATAATACAACTTATAACACTAAACAAGAACTAAAGTACCTAGGTGTCACCCTAGATAGGACACTTAACATGGAAACCCACCTAAGAATTCTAAATAGAACCATTTTCTACAAACTAAGAACTCTACAGCCCTTACGAAACATCCTAGAACTATCGGACTTTAGATCAATAATACAAGCAATCATAATGCCACATCTGGACTATTGTAATGGCATATTACAAGGCCTCCCTAAAAAAAAACTACAAACATACTCCAGATGGCACAAAATGTAACAGCCCGAATCCTAATCAGCGTACCATTCACAGATCACATCACACCTATCCTAAGAGAACTTCACTGGCTACCTATACATGCACGCATCAGGTACAAAATAATCATCACTACATTCAAACTAATAAACAATTATGTCCCATCATATCTTGCCACACTCATAAAATCACAAAACACCAACAGGAAAAGACGAACACACAACCTAAATACACTACAACCCCCCCTTCTCCATTTGCAAATCAAAGGCATTCACCAGTAATAGAGCATTCACATACACTGCTCCAACACAATGGAACAAACTCCCAGACACCTTAAGAGCTAACAAAGATCTCATATCATTCCGTAGGAGCCTTAAAACACATCTATTCAAAGAATACTTCAATTTGACAGAAATAAAGTAATTCCATGATTAAATCAACTTGTCAGAGATCTTTTACACCTTTACCAGTTAAAAAATTTCAAATCCACGGAGAATCAGATAAAAATCTACCTATACTATTGTTCACAAATAATGTATATAGTTAATTATATAACATATATGTTTGACATTACTTCATGTATATAGTTTTTCTATTCATTGAGCTATCCTAATGTTCAAAAGTTATTATCTTACGGTTTTATTTATACAGTTATTATTGTTCTACTTATTGAGTTATCCTAATGTTCTAATGTTCTTATCCTACAGTTTTATGTAACTGCTAAATCTATGCAGAGTTAATTGTTAGATGTAAACCGCTGCTGATCACTGGAAGGAGCGTTATAAAAATGTGCTCAAATAAAATAAATAAAAATAAATAAACTGAGTCTGTCTGCCCAAGAGTTTTGTATGCCTGGAAGATACACTGCCAGGAGATGAATCTGATGCTCTCTGGCAAGGGCCCATAGTCGCAAAGCTTCGTTGCAAAGCAACAGAGAGCCTGTTCCCCCTGCTTGTTCACATAGACCATAGCTACTTGTTCTTTAGCGTCTCTCCAGGCTAGTCCTGAACATTGGGGTCTTGCTCCTCCTCCAGCAGCCTTGGAGACTGAGAAAACGTCACTTCTCTTGATGTCACCAGTATAAGTACCATGGATCCGCCTCCAGAGATCAGTATTTCTCAGTCTCCAAGCAGCTTGGAGGTCTGGTGAGCCCCTAGGTTGGGCTCACTGTGAGGAGCAATTAAGTGTGTTTTCCAAATTTTTTAGGTACCCTGGTTTGGGGGTGGCGGATTGTTGGGCTGTGGCTGTGCTGAGTTGCTCATTTCTAGCTTTCAGCTCTTCTTTTGCTGCCTTTTCTGACTTTCTCCCTCCCCCCTCCCCCCCCCCCCCCTTTTTGGTTGGGAGCTCTGCCTGCCGGGGTTTTTGGAGCAGCCCGGGGGGACAGTGAGGCTGTAGTCCTTTGGTTCCCGAACCCGCACTTTAGGGTGAGGAACCGGAGTGGACGAGTTGCTGGACAGCAGTTCGCGTGCCTGTCAGTCTGCCGAGGGTCCTGCCGGCGAAACTGCGAAGGCACAGCGGGAGACAGGAGTCAGAGCGGAGTCTGAACGCCGAAGCCGCATTAACGGCTGAGCGCTGGGTTTCTGGTTACCCACATGCCCGGATGCTGTCTTGAGGTAAGGGGCCGGGGTCGTCGATTTCGGGTGTTCCCGGCTCGGAGCCGTGTGGCGCACCGGCGGTAGGCCGCGCGCTGCTGAAATGGCGCGCGCGCGGGAAAACTTTAGCTGCAGCGGCGGTTTCTATTTTCGGCAGTATTTCGGCGGGAGAGCCTCGTTTCATTGGGGGCTTGTTAGTTGGTACGTCGGGGCACTTCTGGGGTCCCGTTCCAAACAAAAAAAAAAACAAAAAAACACAACATCATAAGATAAAATAATACACGGAACACTGCATTTCGCCCAGGGGCTCCGTGGTCATTGTGGGGGCCCTGGGGGTTGGAGCAGTTCAGGCTGTAGAGCTGTAGGAGGCAGTGGGCTTTTCTCCTGCTTCAGGCGGCATGCCCTCTAAATCTCTTTGTTTCATTTGTGGCTCTCGGAGAGGGGCTGTGTCTGAGACGGGTGTCTGCCGCAGCTGTTGCAGGGAGGCAGTCTCCATGGAGCACGGCCTAGCGGACAATCCAATGGAGGGGCCCTCGGGCCTTGCGGAGACAAAGGTCCTGGAGGATTCTTCCCAGGAGCCAGTGGCCGGGCCTTCTTCCGTCCCGGGGGACCAGGGCTCGCAAGGGCCGGTCCCCGGGGGGCTGGAAACTATCTTTTCCCCTCATTTTGTGTCCCTTCTTCAACAGGTGTTGGCTGGGACGCAGGGTTCTCCCTCCCCTAGTTCGCAGGGAGGGGTTTAGGGGAGAAGCGTCCGTGTCCTTCGCTGGGCCTCGGGGGAGCCGGCAGTCCAGCGAAGAGACTGCGGCCTGGTAGGGAGCCGTCTGGTCGGTCGGTGGCGTCCGAGTCCGTGGAGTTGGGAGACCTAGGGCAAGACCTAGCGCAGGATTTAGAGGTGGATGAGGACTTGGAGGAAGGGGAGCTTCCCGAGCAGGAGGACCAGGCCCGGGTTGTTCGGCTTTTTCGGAGGGACGAGTTGCCGGCGCTCATTTCCGAGACGCTTAAGGCGCTTAATATGCCCACCGAGGGGCAGCCAGAGGAGTCCGAAGTAGAGGATCCCTTGTTGCTGGCCTTTCGGAAGCCGCAGAAGGTTTTTCCTGTGCACAGAGTGTTTAAGGAGATGATACAAGGGGAATGGGATATGCCGGAGTCTGGCCTGAGGGGCTCTCGGGTGATATCCCGCCTTTATCCTTTGGCTGAGCAGGATCGAGAGTTATTCAAGTCTCCTAAGGTAGATGCTGCAGTGTCTGCGGTGACGAAGAAAACTACTATTCCGGTTGAGGGCAGTGCGGCGTTGAAGGATGCGCGGGCCGGAAATTGGACACCTTGTTGAAGCAAGCTTTTGATGTTAATGCGCTGTCCCTTCAGGCGTCCATTTGTGGTGCTTGGGTAGCCAGGGCGTGTTTGCGGTGGGCCCAGGGGCTACGTGAGGGCCAGGCGGTGGACATGGCGGATGAGGCGGCCAGGTTGGAGACAGGGGCCACTTATCTAGCTGATATCCATTATGATCTCGTTAGAGGGGTGTCCAATAGCATGGCATCCGCGGTGGCGGCCAGGCGATCTTTGTGGTTGCGGAATTGGTCGGCGGATTCCTCTTCGAAGTCCCGGCTTAGTAAGCTCCCGTTTCGGGGAAAGCTTCTGTTTGGGGATGACTTGGAGAAACTCGTGAAGGATTTGGGGGAGTCGAAGGGTGGTCGGCTCCCGGAAGATAAACAGCGGCAAGGTCGCGCGTGTCCGCCGGCCAAAGGTCAGCAGCGGGAGTTCCGCCGTTTTCGTTCCCCACGCTTTGGTCAGTCGCAAAGGGGTCGGTTTCCTTTTCGTAACCAAGGATTTCGAGGTTTGAGGGGCAAGCAGGGGCTTTGCGTCCTCCTCTGCCCCCAACTCCCGAAAGCCGCAATGATGTCAGGGGGGTCCAGGCGGGGCAGGAGCCGATCGGAGGGCGGCTGCGGCGCTTTTACCCCGCCTGGGCCCACATCACGTCCGATCAGTGGGTGCTGGAGGTCATCCGCGAGGGCTATGCGTTGGAGCTTCAACGGCTCGTAGCAGATTCCTTTGTGATGTCCCCGTGCAAGGCGCAGTTCAAGTACACGGCGGTGCGGGAGACGCTGGACCGCCTGCTTTCTCTCGAGGCGGTGGTCCCAGTGCCTCCAGACCAATGCGGTTGCGGTCGTTACTCTATTTATTTTGTGGTGCCGAAAAAAGAAGGCAACTTTCGGCCGATTTTGGATCTCAAACGCATGAATCGCTGTCTCCGCGTGTCTCATTTTCGGATGGAGACCTTAAGGTCGGTCATTGTAGCAGTGCACAGGGGCGAATTTCTGACGTCGCTCGATTTGTCGGAAGCGTATTTGCACATTCCCATTCGTCAGGACCATCAAATGTTCTTGCGGTTCGCGCTTCCGATGGGGCACTTCCTGTTCCAGGCGTTGCCGTTTGGCTTGGCGACGGCGCCGCGAGTGTTCACCAAAGTAATGGTGGTGGTGGCCGCGGCGTTGAGAAAGCAAGGTCTTCTGGTGCATCCTTATCTGGACGATTGGCTGATTCGGGCAAAGTCCAGGGAGGAGAGCGAGTCCGCCACGGCCAGAGTGGTGGCGTTCCTGGAAAGTCTCGGTTGGGTGGTCAATCGGACCAAGAGCAGATTGACGCCTTCTCAGTCCCTGGAGTATCTCGGTGCGCGGTTCGACACGGCGGCGGGGCTGGTTTTTCTTCCCCAGAGCCGAGCGCAAGGTCTACGGCGGCTGCTCCGCAGATTTCTCCGCAGTCCGTGTCCGACGGCCTGGCAATACCTGCAGGTGTTGGGTACCATGGCGGCGACGATCGAGGTGGTGCCCTGGGCGAGGGCGCACATGAGGCCCCTGCAGAGAGCGTTACTTCGGCGTTGGTCTCATCAGAACGACAGTCTGGTCCAGCGTCTGCCCTGTCAGCCGGTGACACGGCTCTCTCTGTTATGGTGGTTACGGGCGGAGTCGTTGGAGAATGGAATGCCGTTGGAGGTGCCGGAGTGGATCCCCCTGACGACGGATGCCAGCTTGTCCGGTTGAGGGGCGCATGTCCAGGGCGCGTTCGCACAAGGGGAGTGGTCCGTGCAAGAAAAGGAGTGGTCCATCAACCGGTTGGAATAGCGAGCGGTGGTGCTGGCGCTTCGAGCGTTCCAGGGGTGCCTGCGCGGGAAGGCCGTGCGGGTGTTCTCCGACAACGCGACAGCCGTGGCCTATGTCAATCAACAAGGGGGAACCGGCAGTTCGGCGCTGGAAAGCGAGGCGGATCAGTTGTTTGCGTGGGCCGAGAGGTATCTGTTGGCATTGTCGGCGGCGCATGTCGCAGGAGTGGAGAATGTGGAAGCCGATTTCCTCAGTCGGGTGCGAGTGGATCCGGGGGAAAGGGCTCTTCACCCGGAGGTGTTCGAAATGTTGATTCGACGGTGGGGCATTCCCGTCATGGATCTCATGGCAACCTTTCAAACCGCAAAGGCCAGTCGGTTCTTCAGCAGAAGGCGAGAGAGGATGTCGGAGGGTCTGGATGCTTTGATTCAGCCGTGGCCAGAGGGGTAGCTGCTCTACGTGTTCCCACCGTGGGTCTTAATAGGCCGGGTTCTGCAGCGTATCGAGGTCCACGCGGGGCAGGTGCTGTTGATCGCACCGGATTGGCCAAGGAGGCCGTGGTATGCGGATCTGATCCGGCTTCTGGCGGACAAGCCTTGGCGGCTCCCGGTCCGGAGGGACCTGCTTCAGCAGGGGCCTCTGTGTATGCCTCAGGTGGATCGGTTCTCGCTTACGGCTTGGCTATTGAAAGGGCGCGGTTGTTAGCGAGAGGGTATTCGTCGGCGGTGGTCTCGACATTGCTAAAGGCTCACAGGAGGTCTACGTCTCTGGCGTATGTTCGAGTTTGGCGTGTTTGAGGCGTGGTGTGAGGTCCGCAAGGTTTTTCCTTTGCGGGCTTCCATTTCACAGATTCTGGCATTTTTGCAGGATGGTTATGACAAAGGCTTGGCAGCGGCGTCTCTGAAGGTGCAGTTGGCAGCGTTGGCTTGCTACCGTGAGAAGATTGGTAGCCAGTTGCTTAGCGCGCACACGGATGTTAAGCGTTTTTTGAGGGCGGTGGTGCTTTTGCGACCGCCCCGTCGGCAGGTAGTCCCGCGGTGGGACCTCCACTTGGTTTTGGACGTTTTGGTGCGAGCGCCGTTTGAGCCTTTGGCGAGGGCGTCTTTGAAGGATTTGACCTTGAAAGTGGTTTTTCTGGTGGCCATTGCCTTGGCCCGGCGTATTTCGGAATTACAGGCTTTATCCTGTCAGGAACCCTTTTTGGTTTTTGGTGAGTCCAAGGTGGTGTTACGGACAGTGCCGTCCTTTCTGCCTAAGGTGGTGTCGCCGTTTCATGTGAATCAGGTGGTCTCTCTGCCGGTGTTTACAGGCGGCAGGGAGGACTCCGCGGTTCCGCGGTTGCATAAGTTGGATATCAAAAGAGCTTTGAAAGTCTATTTGAGGGTTACGGCCTCGTTCAGTCGTTCGGATAGGTTGTTTGTGCTGTTTGGGGGTCCTAACAAAGGACAAGCAGCTTCGAAGGCCTCTATTGCTAGGTGGTTGAAGGAGGCGATTGCGTCCGCTTATCTTTTAAAGAAGAGGCCCGTTCCGGTGGGGTTGAGAGCTCATTCCACTAGGGCGCAGGCTGCCTCTTGGGCGGAGCGTAGTTTGGTTCCGGCGGTTGATATTTGTCGGGCGGCGACTTGGTCTTCTTTGCACTCGTTTGTCAAGCATTATCGGCTGGATTTGCAGGCGCAGGGAGATGCCTGTTTTGGAGCGTCAGTGCTTCAGGCGGGATTGGTTGGTCCCTCCCGTTGATTCTTGGCACTGCTCTGTTACATCCCCAATGTTCAGGACTAGCCTGGAGAGACGCTAAGGAAGGTGAAATTAGACTTACCTGCTAATTGTTGTTCCTTTAGGATCTCCAGGCTAGTCCTGTATCCCTCCCAGAATTTTGCATGGATTTGCGCCTGAAGCAGTATTAATATAACAGGTAAGCATCTCGAGGGGCTTTTACCCAAGAGGATTCCATCTGGGGGAGGTTGTGTGGGATTTCTCTGTATCCTGATACTCTGTTTTTTCTTTTCGGTTAGACAATGGGGATCTCAGCACGTGCGGACCTATGTTTCGTACCGAATCAGTTTTTCATAGATTGTACATAGTTGTTTATAGCATATCTGCTTAATTGTTGCTCTGGTGAGTTGCTTTGTCACTAGGTTACTGATCTCTGGAGGCGGATCCATGGTACTTATACTGGTGACATCAAGAGAAGTGACGTTTTCTCAGTCTCCAAGGCTGCTGGAGGAGGAGCAAGACCCCAATGTTCAGGACTAGCCTGGAGATCCTAAAGGAACAACAATTAGCAGGTAAGTCTAATTTCACCATTGTCCGTATGGATGAGGACTGTCTTGTAGCTGAGCAGGGTATGGAACACGCGAAGAGCAAGGAAAATTGCTCTGAGTTCCAGAAGATTGATATGTAGATGAGTCTCCTGTGGAGACCAGGTGCCTTGGGTGGAGAAGTCTTGCAGATGAGCTCCCCAACCCATTGGAGAAGCATCTGTTGTGAGAGTTGCTTGGGGTAGAGGTTGTTGAAAAGGGGACCCCAGCAACAGGTTTTGAGTGGACTTCCACCACTGGAGGGACAAAATAAGGCGACTTGTGTTTGCTATGTTGTCTGACAGGCATCCGGATGCCTGGGTCCATTGGGTGGATAAAGTCCACTGAACTGCCCTCATATGGAGGCGAGCATAGGGAACCACATGCACCGTAGATGCCATGTGGCCTAGTAGTTGTAACATTTCTCGAGCAGTTAGATGAGACTTTAGCACTGCTTGAGAAGCTAACTGCACCATGCGAACTCAACGAGCCTGGGGGAGATAGGCCCTTGCCCTTGTGGTATCCAGCAAAGCTCCTATGAACTCCAGAGACCGAGTAGAAGTTAGACTGGATTTTGGGATGCTCATTACCAGCCCTAAATACTGAAGGATACGCACCGTGCAGGATAGAGAAGTCATGGCCTCTGACTCTGTTGGTGATCGAATGAGCCAATCGTCTAAGTAAGGGAAGACGAATATTCCTAGAGTGCTGAGAAATGCTGCTACTACAGCCATGCATTTCGTGAACACCCTTGGTGCTGAGGCCAGGCCAAAAGGAAGCACCCTTTATTGGTAGTGCTTTTGCTGAAAAAGGAACCGAAGGAACTTTCTGTGGGTTGGATGGATGAGGACATGAGTGTACGCATCCTTGAGATCTAGAGAACAAAGCCAATCCTGACTCTGAAGGTATGGCAGCAGAGATCCGAGAGAAATCATCTTGAATTTCTCCTTGACAAGGAATTTGTTCAACTCTCTGAGGTCTAGGATAGGCCTGTAAACCCCTGCTTTCTTTGGGATAAGAAAATAAAGGGAATAGAACCCTGTACCCTGCTGATGAATGGGTACTTCTTCTATTGCCCCTTGGGCAAGAAGGATAGCGACCTCCTGACCTAACAGGTTGATGAAAGAGGTCGGAGAATTGAACTGCTTTACTATTGTGTGAGGGGGCATGCTTGAAAAATGAAGCTTGTACCCCTCCTTTATGATGGAGAGTGTCGAATGCTCTGCTGTTATTTGCCCCCATCTGGGGGCAAAATGACATAACCTTTCAGGAATGGTGGAAGGTTCTGGTCCCCCCAGAACCAGGAAGGCTAAGTTCTCTAGATGAGATTCAAAGGCCCTGTGGAGGCTGAGCTTGCTGGGCCAGTGGAGGCTGAGCTTGCTGGGCCGGTTGAGGCCTAGCAGCCTTTGCTTTCTTCTGTTTGGGTGGTTGCTGACTTTTCTTGGCAAGCTGACCTGCAGAACGTCCCTGCTGAACATATGCAGGATAAAATCTTTTCTTTTTAGAAAAGAATGGTTTCTTGAACAATTTCTTTCTAGCAGGATCAGCAGTGGACTTGGACAATCTTTCCAAGGTGGAATTTTCAGCATCCATTTCATTGGCTTTTTTCTGCCAATCTTTACCAAACAGGTTCTCACCAGTACAAGGGATATTTCCCAATTTGTCTTGTACCCAGAGCTCTAGATCAGATGCCTGGAGCCAAGCAATTCTACGTGCCCCTATGGCAATAGCCGATGTTCTGCTTATGCACTCAAAGCAGTCAAAAGCTGCACGGTTCGAAAATTTAGAGACATCTTGGGCATGTTTGACCCAAGTGAGAAAATCCTGTCTTATCTTCAGAAAGGAAAGGACTGAAAGCCTCTAAATTATCTGTGACCTCCTTCAGGAACATTCCCATGTAGAGACTATAGGAACTGATCCTGGCAGAAAGCATGGAAGCTTGGAAGACTCGACGTCTAAAAGCATCCAGGGTTCTGCACTCACGTCCTGGAGGATTAGAGGCATGCCTTTTTGCGCTCTTAATCCTTCTCATAGCTGACTCCACTACAATAGAGTGGTGAGGAAACTGAGTCTTATGGAACCCAGGACAAGGAGGGACTCGATATATAGTATCCAGTCTGAGAATGAGGAGAGGTGGTAAGAGGTCTTTCCCACATCCTTAACATGAGATCATATAAAATCTCATGAATGGGCAAGGTAGCTGCCTCCTTAGGAGTTTTGGGATATTGTAGAATTTCCAACTCCTTGGCCCTTGGCTCTGTTTCAGGGGCCACAGTAAGGGACAGGCCCGAGCCACCTCCCTGATAAAATCTTGGAAGGAAATATCCTCTGGAGGAGACATCCTGCGTTTAGGGGAGGAGGGCTCCTCTGGGAGAAGCATCGCCGCATCGACAAAACTGTCAGAATCCTCAGATTCTTCTGAGGACTCGAAGTATCATCTGTCTGGATGCTCTTGAAGAGTCCGATACCCGTACCGACCAAAGTCGGTACCGGGAGTAACTGGTACCGGGGTATTGGTACCAAGAATCAGGATGACTGGGTACCTGCAAAGCAGACACCGATGCCGATGTCGATGCTATCGGTACCGGTACCGATACCGAAGGCAGTGTCGGTACCGATGGGACTGTCTGTCGCTGTTCTGAGGGCTTCGATGCTGCAAGGAAAGCCACCAGACTGCGTTCCATAGCCAGGACTCTCTGGTCTATCGACGCCGCCAATGCCTTGATGTCGGTACTGGAGGAAACTGCCGGTACCCCAGAGCATGGCACCAGTAGTTCTGCCGAGATCGAGGCCTCGAGATCATCCTGGAACCCCGATAATGCTTTGGAAGCCGAAGCCTCCCGCTGGGCTAATTTTGCTGGTGCAGAATCCTTGAGGGCATCGCCAGAGGCATCTCGATGTTTAGAAGGAGATGGACCGAAGGAACAAGGCCATAGGGCTGCGCCTTGGACCACATCAACCAACTCCAATCAATGCTGAAAATCTAACCGGCAGTGCCACTTCAGTAATTACACCAGCGAAACCGGCACCCTCACCCGAAGAAAAAGTCTCCCTCGTCAGGAAAGTACTAAACGGATAACCTGGGACTCAGACTGACCCAACATCCAACTGCCAGACCGACATCCAAACAGCAGAGAAAAAGTCCAGAACATTAAATCGCGAAAACGCAAGTAAAATCTCTCTACCCTCAGCTTAGCACCTACCCTACACGGTAGCCATCATAGAATCAGATATACATGATAACCCAAGCAAAGTAGTTCATATGCGAACTTTACTATATACTCTAAGAAATATTGCTCATACATATATCCTTATAATACCAGATTAATGTATTATCCACACTTGTTCTATGATGTATGTAGCATAATTGTCTAACCTACTAGATCTAGTTTGCTCAAATAAGTGATAATTGCGTAACCTGCTACTAGTGTTACTGTTGTATGATCAGATGTTATCAGCTTAACCTCCTATTTACAATTACCTCTGAGATATGTTGTATAATCTACGAACCAGCCAGTCCCAGTTAGCTTTGACTCAATATACCTGTGTAATCTGCAGTTAGCCAATATCAACAGTTATCTGTTAAGCTGCAGTCTCTACTACCCGTGTAATCTGCAACTGAAGCAAAACTATCACAACCAGGCAGCTTAGCTGACCCACCACCACCGCCAACCAACATCCCAGCCCAAATCCACACCTCAACATAGATCACAAAATGGCCCTATCCTGCACCATCTCAATTGCCCTCTACCTCCTTGCTACAGGACTAGGCAATGTCACTGGCCTATATACTAACAACAATCACATACCAACTATCCACAGTTATAGAAAGAGGTGGCCAGATGCCCCACTCTATGAATCACTAGAAACCACTCAAACACACCACCACCACCTCCTGCATGTATCAATACAGCATAGTAAAAAGAAAAAACAGCGACTCCCACGTCTCTTGAAATGTGCCCTTGTAAATGCCCGATCTGTACGTAAAAAATGGCCAATCATCTCAGATACGATAACACTACACAACCTTGACCTGCTACTGATCACCGAGACATGGCTTTCCTGTGATGACAACGTGATACTCAACCAGCTCCTGCCCGCTAACTTCTCTGTCCATACATGTCACAGATCAGGCAAAAGGGGTGGCGGTGTCCTCGCCATCACCAGATCTGACCTTCATTTCAACATAAAAGATGCAACCAGCTCGCCGCTCCTAGACTCAATCTCGATAGCGAATAAGTGTTCCTCCATCAATCTACTTTACAGAGCTCCATCATCCGATCCAGATGCACTAACAACGATAATCGACACGGCCGCAAACTCCCAGAGCCCACATGCAACAAGCTGGGTACTAGGAGATTTCAACCTCCCCTCCCTGCAAGACACTCACTCAAAGGCGTTTCTCGAAGCCCTGAAGGATCTAGGATATAGCCAATTAATCAAGGAACCTACCCACACAAAAGGAGGCATGCTTGATCTAATATTCACCACAGACCCAACCAGCAGAGGAACAACCATCCCTGAACTATCTATTACCGCTGTCCCATGGTCTGATCACTCATTAATCCTATTCCAAATTCCTCAACCAAGCCAAGGCCAAAAGGTAGATAACTCAACAATTGGTCAATCCAACAATCCGCCAAGAAGATTCCAACCATTCAACAAAGAACTTATCCTGGAATCAACAATCCCACTAATAACCTCAACAGCACACAACCCAGACGAACTAGTCTCCAACTGGAATGAGATACTCAGCTCAATAGCTGTTCGCCCAGCAATAAACAGACCTCAAGGGAAACGACACACAGCAACATGGTACTCTACTGAGCTGAAAGCCTCACTCGCGACACTAAGAAAACTTGAGAGACGATGGCGCCGCTCACGCTCAGAAGTAGACCAAAGTGCATACAACCTACAGCTCACAGAGCACCGTACTGCAGTAACTGAAACCATGAAACGTTACCACGCTGACACCTTAAAGAGATCCCTCAACAAACCTCGTGACCTGTTTGCCCTTGTTAAGCGACTTACAACAGAACCTGCATCAGAACAAGCAAATGGAATCCATCCTCAAATATATGCAGATTATCTACAAACCAAACTATGTCAGATAAACAACAACTCTGCGTCCAATACTATCCTTCAGCCTTACAACCAAACATCACTCACTACCTTCATGACCCCATCCAAACAATGCATCGAAAACACCATAGCAGCTATCAACACGACTACAGCACAATCTGATCCATGCCCAGCATTCTGGATCAAAGAACTACGAACAGACCTCAGTCCCATCATAGCCAGACTCATGCAACAATCGTTCACAACAGGTGATTTCCCACGCACCCTCAAACACACATCAATAAGACCTCTACTAAAAAACAACAAACTCGACCAACAGAAACCGGAATCCTACAGACCTATAGCAAGCATACCGATGCTAGCAAAATAATGGAAAAGGAAGTTCAGAGACAAATACAAGACCACATTGACTCCAATGCACCACTGGATCCATGCCAACACGGATTCAGAGAAGCACACGGGGTTGAGACCCTTCTTACCACACTCTTCAGCAGCATAATATCAGGCATCAACAATACCCACCAAGGCTTTGTCCTTGTCTTCCTTGACATCGCGGCGGCGTTTGATTCCGTGAACCATGAACGCCTCTTAGAACGCCTCAAAGAAAAAGGAATCTCCGGTAAAGCGCTCGAGTGGTGCAGGTCCTACCTCTCTGACAGATGGCAGCAGGTTCGATCCAAAGACACATCATCAGAACCATTCCACCAAAGCCAAGGTGTCCCACAAGGATCCTCCCTCTCTGCCTTGCTGTTCAATATATACATGCAACCTCTCTGCAACCTTATCCGGTCCTTCAACGTGAACTGCATGATATACGCAGATGACGTGCTATTATACATGCCTTTTGCAACAGAAAACCCAGACCTCTCACCAATAACATGCTGCATAAATGAAATATCCAACTGGCTACAATCCCAAAACCTCCGGATTCAACACAAGAAGACGGAGGTCATGTTCATTACAAGAAATCGTAACTTCACTGCGCCTACAGTACTAAAGGTGAAGGAAGCTGACCTCCAGATCAAATCCGCGATCAGATACCTTGGCGTCACACTAGACCAGAACCTAAATATGCAGGCGCATATAAGTAACACTGTAAGGGCAGTATACCATAAAATCAGATCCCTCAGATACCTACGATCGCTGCTGCAGCCTGACGATTTCAGGACCATCTTTCAAGCACTAATAATTCCGCATTTCGATTATGCGAATGCAATACTGCAAGGACTCCCCCAAACCACTCTGAACCCACTGCAAATGGCAATGAACACCGCAGCAAGAGTACTACACGGAGCATCCAGGAAAGACCATGTCACACCCATTATGAAACAGCTCCACTGGCTCCCGATTCAAGGTAGGATTACATTCAAGACCTTGCTACTCACCTTCAAAGCCACCAACGGTCTCTCGTCAACATCACTATCAGAGATAGTCCAGAAGACACCCCACAATAGGGACAGAAGGTCAGTAGCACAAAACACCTTGATAGTCCCAAGATCAATGACTCAATGCACCAAGTCAACATCCAGCAGGGCATTCAAACTTTATGCACCAATGATCTGGAACAGCCTCCCTCACAACATCCGAACAATCCCAGACATATTCCAATTCAGGAAGGCTGTGAAACACTACCTCTTCCTCCTACATTACCCGGAAACCAATGAAAGCTCAGCACCAATTACCGAAACCTCACAAATCTCCTCTGTCTGAAACCATAAGAACACATGACCAGCCTGTAAATTGTATATATTGTTATTGTATATAGTTACCCTGTTAGCCAAGTTGATTCTCCTGTTCATATGTAAACACAAAGTACTATTGGAAATGTGTATGTTCGTTGTTTATTGTAAACCGCACTGATGCTGAATAGCGCGGTATAAAAGAGACTTTAAATAAATAAATAAATAAATAAATAAATACATACCCTTCGAGGACCGGCTGGACTTATGTTTAGTTACCTGAGATCCACGGGAGGAAGAAGCAGCCCTGGAAGACGTTGATGCCACCGAAGCTGCATCAGAGGGATACAGGGTACTGAGCTTAGCAGCTCAGTTATGCCGACCTCTTTTAGACATCATGGCGCAGGACATACAATCCGTGATGAAGTGATCAGGACCTAAACATTTTAGACACCATTCATGGGTGTCGGTGATGGAAATGGTACCGTCACACTTCGTGCACTTTTTGAAACCTGAGGCAGGTTTCTCCATGGTAAGAAAGGTTTTGGGGCCTGAGGCCCAAGAAAGGCGCGTGCGCCTGAAGAAAAAGAGAAAAAATATATATATTTTTTTTAAAGACAGAAATAAGAAGAGAAAAACCGGCGGTACTGGTAGATTGTCGAGGAAGGCAGACGCGACCACAAAAAAGAAAGAAATAAAAAAGAATTCTTCTGCGGTGACAGGAATACGACCTGCTGGCTCCGCAGAAAAAGAAGAACTGGAGAGAGGCAGTTGGGAAAGGCGGGAAGGCAGCACGCAGGCACTGTGGGATGCTGCCAAAAGTGTTCTAATTGGACGCTGGGGAGCGTTCCCGCGCAGGCTCCGTCGGTACCGACGATACCCATACGTGATGACTACATTCCTGCTTGTTCCTGGAGATAGGGAATATGGGCCCAGACTTAACATTCCTATCAGGGGTTTCGTCGGGTCCTCCTGTCTTTCTGGCTTAACAATGTTGGAACCCATGCATAACAGTGCTGGACACGAGACAGCTGTTGGCTCATGGAGACAAGCATGTGCGTGATCTCCAAACACATGTTAGGCCTATAGGCCTCAATCACACAGGCCATAGAATCTTGGTTTGAGTCAAGGGAGACAGGCCCACCTGCACAGCTATATAGTCCAAGCACCTTGCCACATGCTGGAAGCAGACAAAGGAGAAATTTTACGTACCTGACTTTTTTCCTTCCCTTTAAGCCTGCTAAACCAGTCCAGATGAGTGCCATCTCTTGGTATATCCACTAGCGTTGCACTGAATGAAGCCAGTATGACATTTCAAGGAGTAAGCAAGATTGAAAAACACAGAAAACACCTCAAACTGTGGACACCAACCACCAATAACCATAATTTGGAACTTTTTTTAAAAAAAATATTTGGTTCTCTTCTTACCACAAATGACTGAGTTAGGCACTGAAACTGACAAAGCAATAAAGAGGCAGCTAAGCTCCAAACTTGTAGAAAGAGTCTACCAGGATTCAAGGAAAGAAAATGAATTAGGTATGTAAATTTTTTCCCTCCTTGTCATCCTGGAACATATTCAAGCATTCAGGACCCAGGGTAGGAGGAAGATGACACTCCAGACAGAACTGCCCTTAAAAAGGTGCCCACTCTCACATGCAACCTGTAGTGTTTCACAGATACTCACAGATGAGCAAATAGCTACCTTACAAATGCTCTCTGGGGACACCAAGGCAGACTCTGCTTAAGAGGAGACCTGTGCCCTAGTGAAGTAAGCTCTAACTCCCTCCAGCATTTGCTTTGCAGCCTGAAGATATGTTGAGTCACTAGTCTCCTTAATCCAGCGAACAATAGAGGACTTAGCGCTGCCCATCCTTTCGTCAGACTTCTGAAGACAATGAGACCAACAGAAAGGATAGTAATCTTCAGGTATCTGACTCAGGACTGTACACCAAGCCATAAATGCACTCTGTGTGACTTGCATATCTAGCACACACCCTCTTCCCCCAGTTTGTCATTTGCCCCATTCCCAGCATCTCCCCATCTTACCTCCATTTCTCCAACTGGCTCCCCACCCAGCCTGCCCTTGCCTTGCTGCCAATGGAGGGCAAGGGTTCCCTTTGACAGTGACAGCAGGACCTCCAATTGCGGGTCATTCCAACTCAACACTTGCATGTTGGCCTGATCCCTCTCCTCTGATGTATGCTCATGTCAGAGAAGAGGGACCAGACCAGACCTTCAAATGCAGAGTCTGGTCCCTCCCACCTCTGACAGGAGTACATGTCAGAGGAGGGAGGGGGAGATAAGGCCAAAATGCAAGAGCATAAGAACATAAGATATGCCATACTGGGTCGGACCAAGGTCCATCAAGCCCAGTATCCTGTTTCCAACAATGGCCAATCTAGGTCATACGTACCTAGCAGTTTCCTCAAGAGACACAGGTTCCACAATGCTTGTACTGGGTCAAGCATTGATATCCTGGGTCCCTTCTTGACAATGGTTTATGGACCTTTCCTCCAGGAACTTGTCCAAACCTTTTTTAAACCCAGCTATGCTAACGGCCTTTACTACATCCTCCAGTAACAAATTCCAGAGTTTGATTACACGTTGAGTGAAAAAATATTCTTTTATTAGTCTTAAATAGTTTACCCTGTAGCTTCATTGCATGTCCCCTAGTCTTTCCATATTCTGATAACGTAAACAATCGATCTACGTTTACCCGTTCCACTCCATTCATTAATTTATAGACTTCTATCATATCTCCCTTCAGCTGTCTCTTTTCCAGGTTAAAGAGCCCTAACCTTTTTAGCCTTTTTTTCATAGGAGTATCCTTCCATCCCCTTTACCATTTTGATGGCTCTTCTCTGAACCTTTTCTAATATCGCTATATCCTTTCTAAGATACGGCGACCAGAATTGCACACAATATTCAAGGTGCGGTCTCACCATGGAACGATATAGAGGCATTATAACATCTTTTGTTTTATTTTCCATTCCTTTCCTTATGATACCTAGCAATCTATTTGCTCTCTTGGCCGCCGCTGCACACTGGGCCGAGGGTTTTAACATGGTATCCACAATGATGCCTAAATCTTTTTCCTGGGTGGTGGTTCCTAATGTGGAACATTGCATCGTGTAACCATAGTTTGGGTTGTTCTTCCCTAGGTGCATTACTTTGCACTTGTCCACATTAAATTTCATCTGCCATTTTGATGCCCAATCTTCCAATTTATCAAGATCCTCTTGCAATTTACCACAATCCTCTTGGGTTTTAACAAATTTAAATAGTTTTATGTCATCTGCAAATTTGATAACCTCACTCGTTATTCCACTTTCCAGGTCGTTTATGAATATGTCAAAGCAGCGGACCCGGCACAGATCCCTGGGGTACACCACTATTCACCTTTCTCCATTGGGAAAATTGGCCATTTAGCCCTACCCTCTGCTTTCTAACTTTTAACCAGCTCCTGATCTACAGTAGTACACTGCCTCCTATCCTATGACTCTTTAGTTTTGAAAAAAAGTCTCTGATGAGGGACCTTGTTAAAGGCTTTCTGAAAGTCCAGATACACTATATCAACCGACTCACCTTTGTCCACCTGTTTATTCACACCTTCAAAAAAAACATAATAGATTAGTAAGACAAGATCTTCCTTGTTTAAAGCCATGTTGACTGTCTCCCATTAGGCCATGACTATCTACATGCTGAGTAATTTTATTCTTTATGATGGTTTCTACCATTTTTCCCGGTACTGCCATTAGGCTCACCGATCTGTAGTTTCCCGGATCACCCCTGGAACCCTTTTTAAAAATTGGTGTTACATTGGCGATCCTCCAATCTTCAGATATTAGAGATGATTTTAATGATAGTTCACAGATTACTAATAGCAGGTCTGCAATCTCATATTGCAGTTCCTTCAACACCCTTAGATGTATACCATCCGGCCCAGGTGATTTGCTACTCTTCAGTTTATCTAATAGTTGTAATACATCTTCCCGATGTATCGATATTTCCTTCAATTCTTCCACACCTTTAAATACCACTTCAGTCATGGGTAACATCCCTACATCTTCCTCAGTAAAGACCGAAGCAAAGAATTAATTCAGTCTCTCCGCTATCGCCTTGTCGCCTCTTAGTGCCCCTTTAACCCCTCTATCATCTAATGGACCAACTGACTCTCTCACAGGTTTTTTGCTATGAATGTACTTGAAAAAGTCTTTATTTCGCGTTTTTGCTTCCGCAGCAAGCTTCTTCTCAAATTCTCCCTTTGCCTGCCTTATCAATGCCTTGCATTTGACTTGCCAGTGCTTGTGCTGTTTCCAGGTTTCGTCGTTTGGCTCTTTTTTCCATTTCCTGAAAGATGCACTGGGAAGCCAGGGTCCATTGAGCTGCACACATATGCAGACGAGCATATGGAACATGTACAGTAGATGCCATATGGCCCAGGAGTTGCAGCATTTCTCGAGCAGTGAGAAAGGTCTTGAGGCATGCATGAGAAGCAAGCTGAATGAGTCGAGCACAATGGGCTTGGGGCAGAAAATCCCTTGACTGTTGAGTGTCTAGGAGAGCCCCTATGAACTCTAGAGTTTGAAAGGGAATGAGTTGGGACTTTGGAAGATTTATTACAAATTCCAAGTGTTGCAGCAACTGCATGGTGCGCGAGAGGGAAAGACTGGCCTGTAGAGACATGCTTGCTCAAATGAGCCAGTCATCTAAGTAGGGGAAGAAAAATATCCCTAGAGTCCTTAGGAATGCAGCTACCACTGCCATGCACTTTGTAAAGACTCTTGGGGCAGAGGCGAGGCCAAAAGACAGGACTCTGTATTGATAATATTTCCCCTGGAACAAGAAATGTAGGAACCTTCTGTGTTTTGCATGAATAAGAATGCGAGTATATGCGTCCTTGAGATCTAGAGAACAGAGCCAATCCTGACTCTGGAGATAGGAGAGAAGAGTACCTAGAGAGATCATCTTGAATTTCTCCCAAAGTATTTATTTATTTATTTACATTCTCTTATATACCGCGCTATTCTGCATCAGTGCGGTTTACATTGAACAAACTGAAATTACATTGAACAGGGCATTATAACTTGGAGATAACTATTCTACAGGGAACTTAGGCTATGGAGGGTTAAGTGGCTTGCCCAAGACCACAAGGAGCACCTATGGGACTAGAAACCCCAGTCCTTCCGGCCCAAGGTTGCTGTCCTCTAGTGGGATTTGAACCCCCGACCTTCCGGCCTGAAGTACCTTGCCCCAAACACTAGGCCACTCCTCCACTCATTCAGTTACACTGATACACTGTTCAGTTCTCTGAGGTCCAGAATGGACCTGTATCCTCCTGTCTTCTTTAGAATGAGGAAGTAAGGAGAATAGAAGCCCAGACCTTGCTGGGAGAGTGGCACCTCCTCTATTGCACCCTGTAAGAGAAGGGAGGTGACCTCTTGCAACAACAGAGCTGTGAGAGGTGTTGAGAAGAACTCTTGAAGGAGACTGGGGGGGGGGAAGACTTTGAAAGTGAAGTCTGTGCCCTTCCGATACTATGGAGAGAGTCCAGTGCTCTGATATTACGAGATGCCACCTGTGGGCAAAGTGACATAGTCTGCCAGAAATGCAGATGGGATCTGGAATCTCCAAAGGCAGGTCAGCTATGTTCTCTAGAAAGGAGTCAAAGACCCTGAGGAGGTTGGGTCTGCTGAGGTGGCTGAGACCTAGGAGTCTGAGCCTCTCTGTGTTTTGGTTGCTGCTGCCCCTTCTGGGGAGCATGGATGGAACAGTGCACCGCAGGGGTGTAAGAAGGGCAGTACTACCTTTTCTTATTGAAAGAAGTTTTCTTTGATGTCTTTTCTTAGCTGGGTTGGCAGTAGATCTAGAAAGTCAATTAAGAGTGGTGATCTCAGATTCTAGATGAGAAGCTTTATCCTGCCAGTCCTTGCCAAAAAGGTTTTCACCCGTGCAAGGTATATTACCCAGCTTATCTTGAACCCACTGTTCAAGACCAGATGCTTGGAGCCAAGCAATCCTGCATGCACCAATGCATATAGCTGAAGTTCTACTGATGCATTCAAAACAGTCAAAAGTTGCCCTGTTAACAAATTTTGAAACATTTTAAGCATGTTTTATAAGGGTGAGAATCACCTCTTGTCATCAGGGAGAAGAGGAGCAATCAACTCCAAATCCTTAGCCACCTCCCTAAGGAACATACCCATATAGAGTATGTAGGAAGTGATTCTGGCCGATAACATGGACACCTGAAAACATCAACAACCAAAAGCATCAAGGGTTCTCGATTCTCTGCCTGGAGGATTTGAGTAATGTGTCTTAGCATTTTTTTATTTGACATATTGCGGATTCCATCACCATAGAATGGTGTGGTAATTGAATCTTCTGGAAACCAGGACAGTCCAGTACCCGGTACATAGTATCGAGATGTTGAGTATGTGGAGACACAGTTAAGGGTGTCTCCCACATACGAAGTATAAGGTCATGAAGTATTCGATGAATAGGGAGAGCGGTAGCCTCCTTTGGGGCTGCAGGGTTTGAAGAATTTCAAGCTCTTCAGCCTTAGGTTCCTTCTCCGAAGTCACCGTTATGAACAAACCACAAGCCACAACGCAAATAAAGTCTTGAAAAGACATGTCCTCCGGAAGGGACATGTGACATTGTAGGGACGGAGAAGGGTCCTCTGGGAGAGTTCTCATTTCCCAGGTACTGGCCGATTCGTTGTCCAACGAATCAAAGTCAGAAAACTCAAAGTATCGACAGGCAGGGTGTTCGCACTCTGCACGTACTCGATACTGGTCAAAGCTGGTAGCTGACGGCTGCGGTGCCGGAACCGCAATACTGGAAATGGACTCAAGGGCCAGCATGGGCGGTAGCATGGTAAGAGGTAAAAAAGTTGATGCAGGCTCTTTCGGTACCCTAGTCTATACCGATACCTGAGGAATCGACTGTAAAGGCTTTACCGGTACAGAGGCCGCCAAGCTCTGCTCGATGACTAGGATATGTTGATCCATGGAGCTTGCTGATGCTTGGGTATCAGTACCAGAGTTGCGGGCCATGATCCCTGAGCATGGCACCAGGAGCTCTCCAGAGGTGGGAGCATCTTGGGAACCCAAGAAGTAATTAGATCTTACCTGCTAATTAGTGTTCCTGAAGGAACGACAGTCCAGTCCCTTTACTTCTGGGTTACGCAACCCTTCCAGTAGCTTGGAGGCTGAGCCCAACCTTTTTGGAGGTGGAGCGGTATAAAATACCACTGAGACCACCCACCAACTCCAATAATCGAATGAAAAAGCAGACTAAACCATTTTCTATTACAACCAACAAACCAAAACCTAATACTTAATAACCAAACAATTTATTATTTTTTTTTTTTTGGAAATAGGAAATAGGCAATAGGAAATAGGAATAAAGGAGGAGGAATGGCACCGGAGGGGGGAGGTTTGCCCGATACTGCCCGAGCCGACTTTCTCCTGCCCTCCTTCACCCAGACCTAGTACCACGCTCGGACCTCAGCTCCGCCCTTGTCTGGTAGGCCTTCAAGTCCGACGGAACCGGGTGGGATCAGGGACTGGACTGTCGTTCCTTCAGGAACACTAATTAGCAGGTAAGATCTAATTACTTCTTCCTTATCGTCACTCCAGTCCAGTCCCTTTACTTCTGGGAAGTAACAGAGCAGTTCAATCCTGGGTGGGATCCGGCAAACTGGACTGAAGAACCGCCAGACCAAACCGAGCGTCCGCTGAACTCTGTATGTCCAGCCTGTAGTGCTTGGTGAAGGTATGCAGAGAGGACCAAGTCGCCGCTCTACAAATCTCCAACGGGGGAACTAGACTGAACTCTGCCCACGAGGTAGCCTGAGCCCGGGTGGAGTGCGCCCGTATCCCCACCGGCACCTGCTTCCCTTTCAGGATGTAGGCGGAGGCAATCGCTTCTCTGATCCACCTGGAGATGGAGGCCTTGGTCGCCGCCTTCCCTTTGTGTGGGCCTCCGAACTGGACGAACAGCCGGTCGGATTTCCGGAAGGGAGCTGTGTGGGAGAGGTATCGCTTCAAGGCCCTCTGGACGTCTAGAAGGTGCAGCTTGCTATCCCTACCTTCAGGTCCCTCAGCCAGACAGGCCGGGAGGGTAACTGTCTGGTTCATATGAAAGGGAGAGATGACCTTGGGCAGGAAGGAAGGTACCGTGCGTAGGACCACCTTGTCCTTGAGAAAGGATAGGAAAGGAGGTTGGGAGGACAGCGCTTGCAATTCGGAGACCCGCCTGGCCGAGCAGATAGCGACCAGAAAGACTGTCTTGAGGGTTAAGTCCTTCAAGGAAGCCTTCACCGGTTCAAAGGGTTCCCCGATCAATGCATTTAGTACCATATTGAGATCCCAAGGGGGGATCACAGACCTCCGTTGTGGACATAGACGCCTAACCGCTCTTAGGAACCTGGAGACGTCCGCGTGGGCCCCTAGGGGCTTGCCGCGAATCTTACCTCTGTAGCAAGCGATGGCGGCTAGTTGGACTCTTAAGGAACTGTGCGCCAGGCCCTTGTCAAAACCCGCTTGCAAGAATTCCAGGACCTCCGGGACTGAGGCCGACAGGGGTTTCCTTCGGTGCTCCGCACACTACGCTTCGAAGATGCGCCAGACCCTTACATAGGAGAGACAGGTCGAGCGTTTCTTCGCATTCAACAGCGTTGTGATTACTGCTCCTGAATAACCTCGATTCAGGAGACGTGCCCTTTCAATAGCCAGGCCGTAAGCGAGAATCGATCCACGTGAGGCATCCGCACCGGGCCTTGCCTGAGCAGGTCCCTTTTGCAAGGGAGCCGCCAAGGCTGGTCGGCTAACAACCTCACTAGGTCCGCATACCAGGGGCAACGCGGCCAATCCGGAGCTATGAGGATTACAAGTCCCTGGTGAGACTCCACCTGCTGGAGAACCTTTCCAATCAGAACCCAAGGAGGAAACACGTAGAGAAAACCCTCCGTCGGCCACTTCTGAGACAGGGCGTCCAGGCCTTCGGACATTCTTTCCTTCTGCCGACTGAAGAATCGGTCCACCTTGGCTGACGAGAACCTTGCCATGAGGTCCATGACTGGGAGCCCCCAACGGGCCACAATTTGGTCGAAGGTCTCCTGCTCCAGTTCCTAATCTCCGTGGTCTATCTTGTGCCTGCTGAGGTAATCTGCCGTGACGTTGTCCGTGCCTGCCACGTGCTGAGCAGAAAGCGCTTCCAGGCGGTTCTCCACCCACTGGAAGAGAACGTCCGCCTCCTTCTCCAAGGGGGGGCTGCTGGTGCCGCCCTGGTGGTTGATGTAAGTTACCATGGTGACGTTGTCGGAGAGAACGCGAATTGCTCTTCTTAGCACTAGGAACTCGAGCGCCCTGAGCGCTAGGGTGACGGCCCGCAATTCCAGTCTGTTGATGGGCCATTGAGATTCCAACGGAGTCCAGCGACCCTGGACGAACTGGTCCTCACAGTGAGCCCCCCAGCCTGCCAGGCTGGCATCCATTGTCAACAGTTCCCATAGAGGAGGCTCGAGGGGCATCCCACGCTCCAGATTCCTTGGGCACTGCCACCAGCGAAGAGCTCGTTTGGTCCGCGGCGCACAAGGTAACTGTGTTGACAGGCGATGATGTTGCGGAGACCACCGACGCAATAGGGCCCGCTGTAACGGGCGCATGTGGGCCCTGGCCCACGGCACTACCTCTATCGCCGCCGCCATTGTGCCCAGCACCTGAAGATAATGCCAAGCTGAGGCGTTTCGCCTGCTCAGAAACTGCGTGACTAGCTGTCTTAGGTCCCTTGATCGCGTTCAAGACAGGAACACTCTGCCCCTTCCGGTGTCGAATCTTGCTCCTAGATACTCGAGATCCTGGGAGGAAGTCATCCTGCTCTTTGCTCGGTTGATGACCCAACCCAACTCCTCTAGAACCTGAACCACTCTGTCCGTTGCCAAGCGACTTTCTTCTTCCGACTTTGCCCGGACCAGTCAATCGTCTAGGTACGGGTGTACCAGAATTCCCTCCTTCCGAAGGAAAGCCGCCACTACCACCATCACCTTGGTGAATGTCCGTGGAGCCGTAGCTAGACCGAAGGGAAGGGCCTGGAATTGAAAGTGGCCCCCTGGCACAGCGAATCTCAGGAACTGCTGATGGGACTTCCTGACCGGGATATGCAAGTAGGCTTCTGTCAAGTCGAGGGACGTCAGGAACTCCCCGCCCCTTACGGCTGCGATGACTGATCGTAGGGTCTCCATCCGGAAATGAGGAACTCTGAGACAGCGATTGACCTGTTTTAAATCCAGGATTGGCCGAAAGGACCCTTCCTTCTTTGGCACGACGAAGTAAATCGAATATCGACCCGATCCGAACTGGTCTGGCGGTACTGGAACCACTGCCCCGAGTGCAATTAGCCGTGCGAGGGCTGTCTCTATTGCCGACCTCTTTGCAGGAGATCCGCAAGGAGACTGAATAAATGCTGGAGGTATTTGCTTTGCAAATTCGAGAGCATAGCCCTCTCTGATCACCTCTAGTACCCATTGATCCAAAGTGACCCGAGACCAGGCGGGAAGAAACTGCCTTAAGCGTCCTCCCACTGGTAGCTCTTCCCCCTGGACCCCCGTCGTTTCATTGTTGTTTTCTAGGGGCCGAAGAGAAGGAGGAAGTCCCAAAGCCGCGGCCTGCTCCCCGAAAACCCAACAACCTTGACCCCTAGAGGGGAAGCGTCCCCTGGAGAAGGGGTTGGGTCTGGCTGGGCGAAACCTCCGAGTGTCCCTAGCCTGGGTACGCGCCGGGGGCAGGGGACGACCTTGTTTCGGTCTATCTTCCGGGAGCCTGCCTCCCTTGGACTCGCCATGGTCTTTTACCAGCTTCTCTAGATCCTCACCAAACAGCAGCTTCCCCCTAAAGGGAAGGCGACTCAGGCGTGCCTTTGAGGAGGCATCCGCTGCCCAATTCCGTAACCACAAATAACACCTAGCTGCCACCACCGAGGCCATGTTCTTGGCCAGGCTTCTGATGAGGTCATACTGACTATCAGCCAGGTAGGCTGCTCCGGATTCCAACCTAGCCGCGTTGGCCCGAGCGTCGCCCGCGGGGCCCTCCGCTGCCTGGAGCTGCTGAGACCACCTTAAACAGGCCCGAGCTACCCAAGCTCCCGAGACGGAGGCCTGCAAGGCGAGAGCGCTTACGTCAAATGCTTGCTTCAGGAGTGTATCCAATCTACTATCCCAGTTGAGGGCAGCACGGCCTTAAGGGATTCTCAGGACAGAAGTCTTCTTAGTGACTGCTGATACCGCTGCATCCACCCTGGGAGACCTCAGCAGCTCTTTGTCTGCCTCCGGAAGAGGATATAGACGCATCATGGACCGGACTCCCCTTAGACTAGACTCCGGTTGGTCCCATTCTTCCTGGATCATCTGATGCACCACTCTGTGGACCGGAAAAACCTTCTGGGACTTCCTAATGGCCTGGATCAATGGGTCCTCCAGCGCCTCCTCCTCTGATGGCGTATCTGAGGCCACATTGAGCACTTTTAGGGACTCATTAATTAATGCCGGGAGTTCTTCCCGACGAAAAACTCTAATTATTCTGGATTGGTCTTCCTCTGGAATCTCTCCTTCTTCCAGCTCCTCTACTTCTTCGTCCAAGTCCCTGTCCGAGTAAGCCTCCTCCGGGGTGCCCTGTGAGAGGACCGCTAGGGGCTCCTCCTCACTCAGGAGGGGGCGCTTAGGTGGTATACCGGGATCCGGCATGCTTGGCCCCAATAGCCTGGCTGACTTGTCCTCCATCGACAGACCCGCCTCTCCTGCCCCTAAGCACTGCTTGCGCAAGCAATAGGCCTTGTGAAGCAAGAGGATGAAGTCGGGGGAGAAAAAGTCCCCTGTCCCCTCTTCCCCCGCAGGGAGGGGGGAGGGGGTCAGGGAAGGAGTGGGTACGTCCGAGGACGTAGACGGAGGGACCTGTGACCCCCCCTCCCCTCCAAGGGGATCGCTTGACCCCTGAGAAGGGTGAGTTATGGACAAATTAATTTCCTGCTCCACTGAGGCAGCCACTGCGGCACAGCTCCTGCAGATTCCTGCCTCTGCGGAGGTGCCCCTGCGTGTTCCACAGGAAGGGCAGCGAGACCTGGTCGCCATGACCTAGTGCTGGGGACTTCCCACTGCGAGCACCCAAAAAACCAATATTTCCCCCGGGGAGGAAAACTAAAAGCCCCTTAGTTTGGTAGCTAAAAGGAAAGTTAAATCAGTTCGAAATTAAATGAATTAAATGAACTAAATGCACTAAATGAATAGAATTAACCTTGAATTAAAATTGAAATTAAAATTGAAATTAAATTAAAAGTAAACTAAATTAAACTCCTTTTCCTCAAACAGAGGTACTTGCGGTTTTAAAGGCTGTCTGAATGTGGATCCTGGGCCCGACTCAGCGATCACCGCCCGTTGGCTCTACACGTGGTAGGCCTCAACATGTGGAGCCTGAACGGGGGACCGCGAGCCTATTCGTGGCGCCGTCCTGCACTCCGGAGCTGAAGCAAGCTGATTTCCTTGTGCAATCGCCGTTTAATCGCACCCCGCAGGAACCGGGAACAGCGTGTCTCGCCTCCACGTCCTTCCGATTCGGGACGGGTCCGGCGGGAAACGCTGACTAGCGGCGCAGCCTCCAGCGCTCAGCCACCAGAAGGGCTTCGGCGCGAGGCAAGTCAGTGCTGTGGAGAATCCGAAGGAGAGGTGCAGGAGCTGGTGACACGGCAGCCAGGCAGGACAGAAATCCTCCACGAAACTGCAGGCAGAGAATCACCTCCGAGGCCCGTTCCAGGGAAGATGGGGGGAGGGAGGATGGAGAGAAAAGGCAGTACTTAAAGGAGCAGAGCCCCAGAAAAAACCAAACGGAAGGTAAACTAACAAAGGAAAATAAGGTAAATAAAGAAATAAAGCCAAATTAAAGCCAAATTAAATGGAATAGATACAGGTAGGACTCCAGTAAGCCCTAGGCTTACGGAACCCTCCAGCTGCTTGGAGGCTGAGAATACTGGAGTTGGTGGGTGGTCTCAGTGGTATTTTTACCGCTCCACCTCCAAAAAGGTTGGGCTCAGCCTCCAAGCTGCTGGAAGGGTTGCGTAACCCAGAAGTAAAGGGACTGGACTGGAGTGACGATAAGGAATAAGGCTTTGGAGACAAGGACCTCCTGCCGGGGTTGTTTGGCCAGCTTTCTTAACCAGGGCTCCACACATCAAACAGGGAACTGTACTTGAGCACAGTAGGTTGCTGAACTCTGTAACCTCTTCAGGTTCAGGAACTGCTAACACCTCATCAGGAGTTAGTGGGCCTGTTTCCTGAGTGCAATTGAAGCCTGCATAAAAAGGCTGCTTTGCCCTGCCCTTTTGAGGCTTTCTTAACCAGGGCTCCACACATCAAACAGTAAGTAAGGATTTGAGGGTTTCTTTGTTTGGTTTTTTTTGTTACATTGCTAGCTCTCTGACTGGGAGCTCTTAAAAGGGTTTTGTGTATATTTTTTAAAGCAAGGTTATTTCATTTTTGCTGTTTTAGGGGAACTGTACTTGAGCACAGTAGGTTGCTGAACTCTGTAACCTCCTCAGGTTCAGGAACTGCTAACACCTCATCAGGTGTTAGTTCCCTCCCTACCCACCCCGACTCCCACCCACCCCTAGTGAGCAGTCTTGCTTTATAGGGCACCTCCCCCTTTAACACTTCACAGTGAATTGGACCAGCACATTTTGAATATAATTAAAGGGATTTAACTGCTTTTTCTCTGAAAGGACAGCTGCGAAACCAGCTGGTACTTGGTAGATCCATATTTCTTTTGCTTTAACAGATACCTAAGCTCCACAAACAGAACAATGGCTGGGAAAAATCGTATTGCTAAAGCTGTTGCCCCCGTTACAGCTTCTGCCTCGGTCCAGACAGAGGTCCTATTGCCAGTTGAAGAACCGGTTCCATGTGCAGGGTGCCTGCATGCTGAAGCTCTGAGGAAACAAGTGGAGGAACTCAGAGAGGAGGTGGCGAGGCTGAGGAGCATTCAAGACAGTGAGGAGTACATTGATGAGATGCTGCTTGCAGCAACCAGGCTCTCCAGCATAGGAGAAGATGGGTGCCAACAGAATGTCGATGGTTGGACAACAGTCACCAGAGCCTGCAAAATCACCAATCCAACTTCTCCAGCCCTTGAATTGAAGAACCATTATGCAGCCCTGGAAGTGGAGGAGGTGAAAGCATCCCTGGAAAGGGAGGAACCAGAGTTCAAGTACCCCATAGTTGCGGAATCAGTGACCAGAAGGAAACGAAGGGTAGTGGTGGTTGGAGACTCTCTTCTGAGGGGTGGTACTGAGGCGTCCATCTGCCGACCAGACTTGATGTCCAGAGAGGTATGCTGTCTGCCTGGTGCCAAGATCCAAAATGTTACGGAGAGTTTGCCGAGACTCATCAAGCCCACTGACTATTACCCAATGTTGCTAATCCATGTTGGAACAAATGATACTGCCAGGTATACCTCGGAACGTATCAAAAGTGACTTCAAGGCTCTGGGACAGAGGGTGAAGCAGGTAGGTGCACAGGTGGTGTTCTCTTCAATCCTCCCTGTTGAGGGTAAAGGCCAAGGCAGAGAGGCTCGCATCCTGGAGATTAATGCATGGCTGTGTGGATGGTGTCTTCAAGAGCGTTTTGGTTTCCTAGACCATGGGATGCTGTTCCAAGGGTTGCAGAGCAGAGATGGCATCCATCTTTCCAAGAAAGGTCAACACATCTTTGGTAGTAGACTGGCTAATCTACTGAAGAGGGCTTTAAACTAGATTCGTTGGGGATGGGTGAAGAAAGCCCCCAGGTAAGTGAAAGCCCCCAGGTAAGTGATACATTAAATACCTTTATGGAAATGGGTAACAGGGGTAACATATGGAAAGCAGTGTGTATTAATGCCCGTAGCATGGGAAATAAGATCTCTGAAGTTGAAGCTTTGGTGGGAGTGGCTGACTTAGATTTAGTGGCAGTTACAGAAACATGGTTCACAGAAAACCATGACTGGGATGTAACTATACCTGGCTATACTTTATTCAGAAAGGACAGGGTAGGAAGAAGGGGAGGAGGAGCAGCACTATATGTAAAAACTACTATTAAAGCTTTGGAATTACAGAGCTTAAAAGGGAGAGAGGAGGCACTGTGGGTTAAACTAGAAAGAGGGAAAGAGAAATCTATTTGCATTGGTGTGATATACAGACCTCCCTCACAAGAGGAAGAGGTGGACAGAGAGTTAATTGAAGACATACGCAGCATTGCTAGGAAAGGGGAAGTGCTACTGCTAGGAGATTTTAATATGCCAGATGTTGATTGGCACATTCCTGCTGCAGTATCATCTAGGAGTAAGGAGATCCTGGATTCTCTACAGGGAGAACTATTCAGGCAATTGGTAACAGACCCCACACGTGAAGGGGCCATACTGGACTTGGTGCTTACCAATGGTGAAAGTGTTTCTGATGTAGTGGGAGATCATTTTGCATCCAGTGATCACCAGATGGTGTGGTTCAGTATTAGGACTAGGGCTGTTAGAATCCATTCCAAGGTGAGGATCTTAGACTTTAGGAAGACTAACTTTGCGAAAATGGGCCAATACCTCAGGGAGTCGTTAGTGGGATGGGAACAGCTGGGGGATGTAGAAAAACAGTGGGCAAAACTGAAAGGGGGTATTTTAAGGGCAACCAACCTTTTTGTTAAAATGGTAAATAAAGGCAAAAGGAAAAGGAGACAGCTATGGTTTTCGAAGGAAGTAGCTGAAAAAGTGAAGAAAAAGAGGGAGGCCTTCATGAAATACAAGAGATCACAGAGAGAGGAAGACAGGCATCTGTATTTGGAAAAACTTAGAGAAGCTAGCAAAGTAGTCAAGAAGGCAAAGATTCAAAAGGAGGAGGAAATAGCCAATGCAATAAAATGGGGGGATAAGACATTTTTCAGATATATTAGTGAGAAGAGGAAGGGCAAAAGTGGTATTGTCAGACTCAAGGGTGCAGGGGGGGAATATGTAGAAGCTGATAAGGATAAAGCGGAATTGCTTAACAAATATTTTTGTTCTGTGTTCACAGATGAAGAACCAGGAGCAGGACCTCAGAAAACACCCACAAATAAGAACAGAAACGAGGGGCATCTTGAACAATTTTCAGAAGACTGTGTTCGTGAGAAACTTGCTCAACTTAAAATAGACAAAGCGATGGGACCGGATGGAATACACCCTAGAATACTGAGGGAACTTGGGGACGTTCTAGCAACTCCACTGACTGACCTTTTCAATGCCTCGTTGGAGTCGGGAGTGGTGCCAAAGGACTGGAGAGAGGCTCATGTGGTGCCTTTACACAAAAGCGGAAGTAAGGATGTGGTTGAAAACTACAGGCCGGTTAGTTTAACTTCGGTGGTGAGTAAATTATTGGAAACGCTGCTGAGAGAGGTTTCTGGAGTCCAGCGGATTACAGGATCCAAGGCAGCATGGATTCACCAGAGGCAGGTCTTGTCAGACAAATCTGATTGATTTCTTTGACTGGGTGACCAGGGAGTTGGACCGAGGGAGAGCTCTAGATGTGGTGTATTTAGATTTCAGTAAAGTCTTTGACACTGTTCCTCACAGGCAACTTATAAACAAACTGAGCACCCTAGGGATGAACCCTAAAGTTACTGCTTGGGTTAGAAATTGGTTGGGTGGGAGGAGACAGACTACAAGTAAATGGAGCTCACTCTGAGGAGAAGGATGTTACCAGTGGTGTGCCCCAGGGATCTGTCCTTGGTCCGATTCTTTTTAACATCTTTGTTAGTGATATAGCGGAAGGGCTGTCGGGTAAGGTTTGCCTCTTTGCAGATGATACCAAAATCTGCAATAGAGTAGACACCCAGGAAGGTGTAGATAACATGAGGAGGGATCTAGCTAAGCTTGAAGAATGGTCTAGAATTTGGCAGCTGGGATTTAATGTTAAAAAATGTAAGGTCATGCATTTGGGCTGCAGCGATCCAAGGGAGCAATACAGTATAGGAGGTGAAGTACTTTTGTCCACTAAAGAAGAGCGGGACCTAGGCGTGGTTGTGTCTGATGATCTTAAAGTAGCTAAACAGGTAGAAAAGGCGACAGCAAAAGCTAGAAGGATGCTTGGGTGCATACGGAGAGGAATAGCTAGCAGAAAAAAGGAGGTGATAATGCCTCTGTATAAGTCTTTGGTGCGACCTCATTTGGAGTGTAGTGTGCAATTCTGGAGACCGCACCTTCAAAAGGATGTGAACATGATGGAGTCGGTGCAGAGGGTGGCTACTAAAATGATTAGTGGGCTTCATTATAAAGCATATGAGGACAGACTTAAGGATCTTAATATGTACACCTTAGAGAAAAGGAGGGATAGAGGTGATATGATTGAGATGTTTAAATACCTCCGTGGCATAAATGTTCAGGGAGAGAGCCTCTTTCAATTGAAAGCAAGTTCTGCTACGAGGGGACATGGGATGAGGGTGAAGGGAGATAGATTCAGGAGTGATATGCGGAAATATTTCTTTACGGAAAGAGTAGTGGATCCGTGGAATAGTCTCCCAGTGGAGGTGGTAGAGATGAGGACAGTAACTGAATTCAAAAAAGCATGGGACCAACACAGAGGATCTCTAAAAGGTAAAAAGTGGACTGTTGTAGTTGTTGATATTGAAGGACAGACTAGATAGGCCATGTGGTCTTTTTCTGTCATCATGTTTCTATGTTTCTATCTGATTTGGAGCTCTGGGTGCAGGACAAACTGGGCAATATCCCTTGTACAGGTGAGAATCTATTCGGCAAAAATTGGCACGAGAAAGCCAATGAGTTGGATGCTGACAACTCCACTTTGGATAGATTATCCAAAGCCACAGCTGATCCTGCAAGGAAGAAATCTTTCAAGAAGCCATTCTTCTCCAAAAAGAAGAGGTTTTATTCCTCTTATTCCCAGCAGGGACGTTCTGCAGGTCAGCCTGCCCGGAAGGGTCAGCAACCACCTAAACAAAGGAAAGCAAAGACTGCTAAGCCTCAACCGTCTCAGCAGTCTCAGCCTCCACAAGGCCTTTGACTTCCATCTAGAGAACCTAGCCTTCCTGGCCCTCAACGGACCAGTGCCTTCCACCATTCCAGGAAGGTTGTGTCACTTTGCCCCCAGATGGGGGCAGATAACAGCAGAACATTGGACTCTCTCCATTATAAGAGAGGGGTACAAGCTTCATTTTCTCTGCATGTCCCCTCCCACAATGGTAAGACAGTTCAATTCTCAGACCTCTCTCATCAACCTGTTAGATCAAGAGGTCACTATGCTTCTTGCCCAAGGGGCAATAGAAGAGGTACCCATTCCTCAACAAGGTACAGGGTTTTACTCCCCCTATTTCCTTATCCCAAAGAAAACAGGGGGACACAGACCTATTTTAGACCTCAGAGAATTGAACAAATTCCTGTTCAAAGAGAAATTGAAGATGATTTCTCTGGGAACTCTGCTGCCATACCTTCAGAGTCAGGATTGGCTTTGATCTCAAGGATGCGTACACTCATGTTCTCATCCATCCAACTCACAGAACGTTCCTTCGGTTCCTTTTTCAAGGAAAGCACTACCAATACAGGGTGCTTCCTTTTGGCCTGGCCTCAGCAACAAGGGTGTTCACGAAATGCATGGCTGTGGTAGCAGCATTTCTTTGCACTCTAGGAATATTTGTTTTCCCCTACTTTGAAGGGGCACGAATGAGCCAGTCGTCTTGAGTCAAAGGCCAGGATTTCTCTGTCTTGCACAATGCGTATCCTTCAGTATTTGGATCTGGTCATAAACATCCCAAAATCCAGCCTAACTCCCACTCAGTCTCTAGAGTTCATAGGAGCTTTGCTGGATACCAGAAAAGCAAGAGCCTCTCTTCCCCAGACCCATTGCCTTCGCATGATACAGTTAGCTACTCAAGCAGTGCTAAAGCCTCATCTCACTGCTCGAGAAATGTTACAACTACTAGGCCACATGGCATCTATCGTGCATGTGGTTCCTTATGCTCGCCTCCATATGAGAGCAGCCCAGTGGACTTTATCCACTCAATGGACCCCAGGCATCAGGGTGCCTGTCAGACAAAATAGCAAACACAAATCGCCTTATTTTGTCCCTCCAATGGTGGCAGCCCACTCAAAACCTGTTGGTGGGATCCCCATTTTAACCACCTTTACCCCAGGCAACTCTCACAACAGATGCTTCACCAATGGGTTGGGAAGCTCATCTGCAAGACCTCTCCATCCAAGGCACTTGGACTCCACAGGAGACTAATCTACACATCAATCTCTTAGAACTCAGAGCAATCTTCCTTGCTCTTCAAGTGTTCCAAACCTTGCTCAGCTACAAGACAGTCCTCATTCATACGGACAATCAAGTAGCCATGTTCTACATGAACAAGCAGGGGGGGGGGGGGGGACCAGGCTCTCTGTCGCTTTGCAACGAAGCTTTGCAACTATGGGCCCTCGCCAGAGAGCATCAGATTCATCTCCTGGCAGTGTATCTTCCAGGCATCCAAAACTCTTGGGCAGACAGACTCAGTCGAGTTCTGCTTCCACACGAATGGTCTCTACATACAGACCAGGTGGCCAAGATTTTTCTAATTGGGGGAACCCCGGACATAGATCTCTTTGCAAGTCTGTTGAATGCCAAACTTCCCCAGTTCTGTTCCAGAATTCCGGCTCAGGGCTCTCAGGCCAGGGATGCTTTCCTCCTTCATTGGAGTCAAGACTTCCTTTATGCCTTTCCACCCATTCCCCTAATTCCCAAAACCCTGTTCAAGCTTCAGAGAGACAGAGGCCGTATGATTCTCATAGCTCCACATTGGCCATGGCAAATGTGGTACCCTCTGCTTCTACATCGTTCTCAAGTTCCCTCTCTGGAGTTAGGGTCTGCTCCAGATCTCCTGTCTCAGGACGACGGAATGTTATGGCATCCCAATCCCCAGTCTCTACATCTCAGGGCTTGGTTGCTGAAGGCCTAGATCTTCATGATCTTAACCTCTCTCAGCAAGTAAAGGATATCCTTTATGCTTCCAGAAAACCTTCCACAAGACGCTCTTATGCTTTCAAGTGGAAAAGGTTTACCGTATGGTGCTCGCAGAAGGGTCTTAGCCCCCTTGCGATACCTCTGGAACCATTACTGGAGTATCTCCTTCATTTATCTAATGCAGGACTTAAAACTAACTCAGTAAGAGTCCATTTGAGTGCTATTGCAGCTTCTTTCAAGCCTTTAAATGGACAACCTATTTCCTCCCATCCTCTTATAGCAAGATTTATGAGAGGCCTTCTTCTAACTAAGCCTCCCCCATTAAGTCACCACCAGTGGCATGGGACTTAAACCTGGTTCTTGGCCAGCTCATGATGCCACCTTTCGAACCCTTAGCTACTACTTCATTGAAATTCCTTTCCTGGAAAGTTCTCTCTCTCATTGCAAATCACATCAGCACGTCGCATCAGTGAGTTGCAGGCACTAGTGGCTGATCCACCTTATACAAGGTTCCATCATGACAAGGTAGTCCTTAGGACTCATCCACACTTTATGCCAAAGGTGGTCTCGCCTTTCCATCTTAACCAAGCGGTCTACCTGCCTGTGTTTTTTCCAAGGCCTCATGCATCAAATGCAGAAAGGAATCGTCATACTTTGGAGTGTAAAAGAGCTTTAGCCTTTTACTTACAAAGAACACAACATAGAAAGTCCTCTCAACTCTTTGTTGCTTTTGATCCTTCTCATTTGGGACTTCCAGTCTCGAAGAGAACTCTGTCCAACTGGATTGCACAGTGCATTTCGTTTGCCTATCAGAGTAACAATCTTCCTCCTCTAGAGGGCCATGTCACAGCTCACAATGTGAGAGCCATGGCAACTTCAATGGCTCATCTGCACTCTGTCTCTATCGACGACATCTGTCGAGCAGCCACTTGGGCCTCGGTTCATACCTTCACAGCCCATTACTGCTTGGACAAGGACTCCCGCCGGGATGCCTTGTTTGGTCAGGCTGTTCTCCAACACCTGTTCCATACCTAATTAACTCCTATCCACCATCCCTGGTTGGATGCCAGAGATCCATGGGGGGAAGTGGAGCCCTTTCACAGGGACACACAACTTCTGGGGTCTCTCCCTGGCATCTAAAGCTAGGGAGTTCCCATATGTGAAGACTAAATTCCTGCTGTTCCCGGAGATCACCTGTTACAGGTGATTAACTATGCTTTCCTTTCCCTTTCTGTCCTAGCACTCATTAAAAGGGACATCATGATCTTTCCAACTGATAAAGGTGCTAAAACTGGGGGAGAAGTCATTGATTTTGGTATGTTTGCAATTGTTGCAAGGATAAAATCCCACAGAAGTGAAAATGAACTAATATTCTCTTAGTATTTTACTGTAAAATGGATCTAGAAATGATACAGTTGGGATTTGTGAATCATCTACCAAAACCCTGAGATCTAAGGAGTCTCAGACTTGCTTTATTATACAATATCCATTAGGAATATATACAGGGAAAAATAAAGGGTTTTTTTATCAATTGGCCTTTTCTCTGATGTTTAGACTTTTCCCGTTAGTTTCACACGTCATTTTATTTTTAAAAAAGTTAATAAACGTTAACCATAAATGTGTGTTAATTCATAGGTTAAATACATATACATGTAGTAGTAATTTTAGCAGTAGCAATAATAGTAGCAGCAGCAAGATGCACTAACTAATGATTGAATATCTCTAATTTCAATCATAATATCTGTGGTTCAACTTTCAAAACATTTTAGATTTCCAACATTCAATAACAAATTGCAGAATTCATTGAATCTTATCTCTTGAAAACTAACTCGAGTCACGGTACAGCAGAAGTCAGAGAAAAATCATTTCTCAGCCAACAGAGAAAAGTGTGGCATAGTCACACTATCAAATTATGGACATCCTGTTAGGATAAGTAGTTATATAGGGAAACAGACGCTACAGCATCAGGAAACAATATTGGACATCAATCAAGACCGAACACAATTTAGGACAGCTATCCAGAGGGTCGCCATGAGTCGACTCCGACTCGACGGCACTTAACAACAACAATATCATTGTACAAAATAAAACAGTACTGGCTGTAGTTACTAACACACATTGTGTGTAAATGCCATTAAAATGCGTTATTACTTAAGGTGGCTAAACAGGTAGAAAAGGCAATGGCTAAAGCCAAACAGATGCTGGGGTGCATAGGGAGAGGAATGGCCAGCAGGAAGGAGGTAGAGATACTGCCTCTGTAAGTCTTTGGTGTGACCTCATTTGGAGTATTGTGTGCAATTCTGGAGACCGCACCTTCAAAAGGATATAAACAGGATAGCGTAGTTACTCACCTGTAACAGGTGTTCTCCGGGACAGCAAGAATCAGTCCTCACATATGGGTGACATTGGCACCAACGGAGCACTTGTGCGGAGCACATCTCCAGCTTTTAAAGAAAGCTTTTGGGAATTGCATCATGCATACGCGGTCCCCTTTCCACCGAAGGGTGCCATCTTGCTCAGTCAAATGACATAGTTACAAAGACAGCAAAAAGAGCAAAATATAATAATAGGACTGCAACTCCAAAGGGAGGAGGGAGGGTTGTGAGGACCGATTCCTGCTGTCCCCGGAGAACACCTGTTACAGGTGAGTAACTACGCTTTCTCCGGGAACAAGCAGGAAGTCAGTCCTCACATATGGGACTCCCCAGCTATAGGCTACCGAGAACCCACAGCTGAAAAATAGGCTCCCTCTACGAGAGCCACAAGCAGCAGCAATAGAAATCTAACAGAGTAGCACTCTGGTAGCCTGACACAGAAGGGTCGGAGGGCAGGAGTTGCCTAGACCTCGAAAAGGTTACAGAGTACAGCCTGGCTGAAAGCACTGTCCCAATGGGACTCTCTATCCAGGCAGTAATGGGTTGCGAAAGTTTGACCCGTAGACCAGGTGGCGGCCCAGCACATATCTGCCAGCAGAACAGAGCAGAAATGAGCCACTGATGCCGCCATGGCCCTGACTCGATGGGCCGTGACACAACCCTCCAACGGAATCTCAGCTGCCCTGAATGCCCAGAAGATACAGTCTGCCACCCAGGTGGACAGCTTACACTTGGAAACAGTCATCCCCAGCTTACTGGGGTCATAGGATACGAAGAGCTGAGAAGCCCTTCTATGGTCCAACGTACGCTGAATATAGAAGGCCAATGCTCTCTTACAATCCAGGGTATGCAGTACTGTCTCTGCCCGACTAGCATGCGGCCTGGGGGGGGGGGGGGGGAAGGTAGGCAGCACTACCTCCTGGTTGAGATGGAACGAGGGTACCACTTTCGGAAGGAACTTGGGGTGCGTGCGAAGGACCACCCGGTTCCTACAGAACCTAGTATAAAGCCTATCCGACACAAGGGCCTACAGCTCACTCACCCGCCGAGCTGACGTGAGTGCCACTAAGAAAACCACCTTACAAGAAAGGTAGCATAGATGGCAGGTCGCCATCGGCTCAAAGGACAGCCGAGTAAGCTGCCCTAAAACCACATTCAAGTCCCACTTGGTCGCTGGACGGCAAACCAGAGGCTTCAACAGAAGCAGGCCTCTCAAGAACTGAGAGACCAAGGGATGGGTAGAGAGAGGTTTTCCCTCCACTGAGAAGTGGTTTGCTGTAAGGGCACTGAGATGAACTCTGACGGAGTTGGACTTGAGGCCCAAATCCGAGTGGTGGAGAAGGTACTGCAAAACACCCCAACTTGGCAGGAGAAAGGAGCCACACCCTGTTCCTCGCATAGGTCCGTCTAGTCGATGGCCTCCTTGAGGCCAGCAAGACCTCTTCAACATTCTTTGTAAGGAGGAGTGGTGTGAGTATTACCCTTTCAGCAGCCATGCCATTAGGTTGAGGGAGTCGAGGTTGGGGTGCAGGAGAGTGCCCCCTCCTGGGACAGGAGGCTTGGAGAGGACTCCAGGGGATTAGGGACCTCCACCGCTAGCTGGAAGTAGAAGCAGAAGCAGAAACCAAGGTTGCCTCGGCCACCTCGGGGCTATCAAGATAACTAAGGCCTTCTCCTGGAGGATCTTGAATAGAGTCTTGGCCACCAGGGGCGTCGGAGGAAACGCATACGGGAAGCCTACAGACCATGATATCAGAAATGCATCGGTAGCCACCCTGTGCGGGTGTGGCTGCCTGGAGCAGAACCCAGGAAACTGGTTTGCGAGTCCGGTTAATCACAAGTCCATAACTGGCTGTCCCCAGGTCTGAAAAAGCCAATGGACTACTCCTCTGTCCAGCTGCCATTCATGGGACTGGAGAATCCTGTTTAGCCTGCTGGCTAAGCAGTTGTCTTGGCCCGGCAGGTAGACGAATGCCATGCCGGGCTGCAAACGAGCACAGATCCAGGGTTTCCTGACACAGTGGACGGGACCCTGTGCCACCCTGCTTTTTCACATAGAACATGGCCACCTGATTGTCTGTCTGTACCAAGACAGGTTCAAGAGCCAGGATGCATCAGAATACTCTTAGGGCTAGGGAATGGCACAGAGTTCCAAGAAATTGATTTGCTGTGCTCTCTCGTTTGAGGACCACACTCCTCGAGTACAAAGCCCTTGGCAGTGGGCTCCCCAACCCAGCAGGGACGCATCCGTGGTCAGGACCTTCATGTGCAGAGAAGCCTAGAAAGGCATTCCCACCTCCAAGTGGAGTGGCTGAAGCCACCAGTCCAGGGACCGCACTAGTCGCCTGGATATTGTGACTGTCTCTGAGGTGGCCTGTGACCACTTGTCTATGAGGCACCACTGAGCAGTTTGCATATGGAGGAGGGCATCTGGTGTCACATGGACTGTAGACGCCATATGCCCAAGAAAGCACAGAAACTGTCTTGCTGACACTTGTCAGACGGCTGCCTGGGTGAGAATGTTCACAGTCTTGGCAAGTGCATATATCAATATGATTTGCAAGGGATTGTGGGAAATGCAGTCCATTCACACCAGACACAGCTGCTCACAATAATTAGTTGTGCTTGAGTGTAAAGCCAATAAGATATTTATTTATGGGGTTATTTCTTCCAACACAGATATGATTGGTAGCACATAAAGCACAGTTACTTACCTGTAACAGGTGATCTCTGGGAACAGCAGGAATTAGTCTTCACATATGGGTACGTCGGTACCAACGGAGCCTGCACGGGGATGCTGCCCAGTTTCCAATCAGAAAGCTTTTGGCAGCCTCCCTCGCGCCTGCGCACTGAGTTCCCGCCCTCTCCAGAGCCTCCCTTCAGTTGAGTTTCAAAGCTGAGACAAAGGCGAGGAGAGAAAGGAGAAGAAGATAAAAGATGCAACTCCTAGGGGAGGTGGGATGGTTGTGAAGACTAATTCCTGCTGTTCCCAGAGATCACCTGTTACAGGTAAGTAACTGTGCTATCTCCAGGAACAAGCAGGAATGAGTCTTCACATATGGGGACTCCCTAGCTGCAGATGCCAGGGGGAGATCCCATAAAAATGCAGCAGCCTGGACCAGGGGTGCATTTTGTTTCCAGAAATCCCTGGCATCCAATGTGGGATGGAGGGTAGGAGTTGACAATAAAGGAGCTGTGAGGAAGAACAGCATAGCCAAGGACTAGAGGGCCGTACAGATTGTAGGAGTCCTTGGTGTATATGAGGAGTCACATGAAACACATGTAACGTACCAATAGATAGGTCACTTACCTACTGCACTGTAGGAAGTAGAACGCCTGATGTAGTCTGCTGGAGAAGCAGTGGCGGAATCCTGAAGGGACCTCCCAGCAGTGAGGATGAAGGTCCAGACCTGGAGGTAGTAGACGATCCAGGTGTCAACTGGGTAGGATGGGACGTCATGTCTTCAATGGAGAGCTTTATGAGAAAAGCTGAAAAACTCCTTTAGTCATAATGTTATTAACAGGGAGGACTAAGGAAGAAGACTGACGGAGTTGGAGAACTAGCCCAGTCCTGACGGGGAGAGGGAAAGTGGAAAAAATCCCTATTCCCAAGGAGAAGAGCTGTGTACTCAAAGATAAAGATGTACACTGTTTTTCCTAACTGGCGAGAAACAGGAAAAAATATTGAAGCTTGATGCTTCAAGGGTTTAAGAAAAAATAGAGAAGTTAGCACCACCATGGTAGTGGTGTCTAACAGCTTCTGCATGGTAATATGGTATGCGAAATAGGGCGATGGACTGTCTAAATCCTCTAGGAGGTAACATTTAGTATAGACAGTAAGGGTGAGAGTATAGAGATATGAACCCTTAAGAAACCGCCCAAGAGACACATATATATACAGATGTTATATATGTGGGGGGATCTAAACCTGAATCGATATGTCCAGATGCAGACATCGGGACATGGGTGGAGAGATAGAGATAGAGATAGATATGAAATACATAATTATAGATATTTTTGTGGGGCTTGGGATTGCACCACCAGAGAAATGAGATAGGTATGTAGACATAGATAGAGATGCTACATACAAGATGACAGGTTGAAGAACATGTCTAGCACCCAGCCCCATGATTGTTACATGGGAAATATAAAAGAAAAAGATTCTGCATATTACCAGAGGGTAAAGTCACTTGGGATATGTAGAGAGAATCTATTTCTATGAATTGAGGGATGCAGGAAGGCAATCCAACAAAATAACCGTGATGATTGCGTGAGAACAGATTATAAGATGAATCTGTAAGGAACAAGGCGGGAGTTCCACCGAACACTGACACGGCAGAGGTGCAAAATGCAGGGGATGATACCAGAGGGACCTATTAGAGGGACCCAGAGGTAGCATGCATGAATGTCAGCCTTGGATCTTCACGCAGAAGAATGTATCCCGTGTTAACACCCCAGGTTAAAGGGTGTGGAGAACCTTCACAGGCATGGGAAGGGTGAACAAGCTTTTTCCTACTAATAGCGAAGCTTCAGAGACAAGGTCAATGCTCTATAGCAGGCCCTCATAGTAGAAAGCTGCTCTGAAGATTGTAGAGAGCATTGTGCAGGAGAGATAAACTGACTGAAGTCAGGTATGTTACCATATCCTAGGAGAGGAGATGGATAGAATAATGTGAGGAAGCCTAAGGGAGTAGGAGGATCCAAGGTAGCTAACGAATAGCTTGGAAACACTACTAAGGCTAGACAGAAATTGAACAAAAGACTGGAACTTGGCAAAAGTACCAGAAATACAATTACTGTAACTCCTGCAGGCACAGCAGCTGACAGAAACAGCAGAAAGATTGCCCTGTGCCCCATAAAGAAAAACAGATAAATAGGGAGGAGATATAACTTCTCCCTGTCTGTGGAATAAGCTTGGCAAAAACCTTTTAGTATGGTACCCCTCCGTTAGGGAAAAAACCCCATTGGAGAGGGTAGAGCAAGTAATTAGAGGGTGACATACCCATAGGGTAAGTCAAAAGAAGGAAGAATGTTCAATTGGGACAAAACCATCATGGGATAGGTGCAACTGCTCTTCTAGAGGATAAGAAGAGGAGAAGTTAGCAGTCCCTGAACATAAAATGTTTCACAAGGTAGTACACTGAAAGAAACAGTGTATAAACTTCTAATGAATTAGAAGGAAAGTATAGAGTATAAGTCCCAGTTCCTATGGTTGCTGGGAATGCTGAGACTGGTTAGAGCTGGAGGAGTTCAGACTAGGCTGAGGTGTCTCCTGTTTAGGTACAGCCGAATGATGGGCAGGAGAGGAATGAAACTTTCTTCTCTTAGGAAAAGGAGGTTTGGTAGGACATTTCCTACCTCTCGAAGAAGGAGGTGGCTTAGAAAGGTCCTTAGTGGAAGGAGAGTCAGTGAAGCATTGAGCAACCTGACTTAAAGCCTCCTTATTGAAGAGACCCTCTCCTGTACAAGGAGAATGAGCCAGTATAGTTTGTGCCCATCTACTCAAGTCTGAAGCTTCAAGCCAGGCTCTGCGACGTGCTGCTATGGCAATAGCAGAGGATCTGCTAGCAGACTCAAAAGAGTCTATAGAAGCACGAGACAGGAACCAAGATATATTCCGGCTGTGACTGATGAGTAAGGAATAATCAGTAGCCTTGGGCTCTGGTAGAAAAGGGGTCAAAAGAGACAATTTCTCTGTGACTTCCTGGAGTGTTAGACTCATGTGAAAAATATATGAGAGAACTCTGGAGGCCAACATAGAGTTTTGGAAGGCTTGATGACCAAAAGCATCAAGTGTTCTTGAAGAACAACCCGGTGGATAAGAAGAATGCTTCTTCTTGCTCTTAACTTTTCTCAGAGCCGATTCCACTACAAGGGAACGATGAGAAAGTTGAGGCTTCTGGAACCCTGGAGAGGGTGGCACCCGGTACCGAACCTCAATGTTTGTAGAAACTGGAGGAAGTCGTAAGGGTGATTTCCAGACCCTGAGAAGGAGATCCTGCAGAGCAGGATGTAGAGGAAATTGTATATTTTCCATCTGTGCCTGTGAGCCCTGAGTAGGACCACTACTAGGGATAGATATATTGAGAAAGGTTGCCATGTCCCGGAGAAAAGCCTGAAAAGACTGATATCCTATGGGAACCATCCCTGGCCCGGCTAAAGAAAAAGCCGGAGCTGCAGAGGAGGCACAGGGGACTACACCAATGGCAGGTATCGGTTCTAAAGTAGGCATGGGTGCCAGAAGAGGCATCGATACTGATACAGGAGTAGCAGATGAAGCAGCCATCGGGAACTGCCGCAGTGGTAGCGAGATCATGAGAGAGTTATGACTATGATCTTTGAAACTGCCGATCTGGAATCGATCCGAGTCGGTTCCAGGGCACGTCGGTACGGAGTCATCGAGACTAGATATGGACTCAAGACTCGGCATCGAAGTAAGTGATACTATCGATGCGTACCGCGAAGGCGCCGATGCCGATACCCTTAAGGCAGACTGGGTCACATCGACCGATACCGACGGTACCGAGGATACCCGATGAACACCTTTTTCAAAGGGAAAGGTGGTCCACCTCGATGCCGATGCCAGGGTATCGGAACCGATCGACGCCGGTACCGGCCCAGAGCATGGCTGAGGTTGAAGGAAGTCAATGCGGTGCGAATCAATCGGGCCCGAAGGTACCGAGGATGCCCGATGACAATCCTTGGTGAAGAGTAGGCTACTCGACACCGGTGCCGATGCCGGAGGCTCGGTACCGCTCGAAGCGGATACCACCTCCGCGCATGGCTCAGGTATGTTCTGTGAGGGGTGAGCCCCAGGAACAACCTGAAACCCCTTTAACGCTTTGGAGCCCATAGACTCCCGCAGGGGTAATGCCAATGGATTCTTGAGGGTAAGGCCGGAGCCGTCACCATGCTGGGCATGGGACATACCACTCAAACATTGACTAGTCTTAACAGACCGTTTTTGGGTTACCTGATGCTGTGAAGTAGAGAAACCTGGTACCCTCACTGCCGAGGAAAAAACGGTATCGAGAGAAATTCTAAAAGTTGAAGGTTTCTTCACAGAAATATCCCCCGATTTGCCAGGGGAAAAAGGGTCAGGACCCACACAGTTGAGACACCAAGCATTGGTATCTAAAAAGAAACAGGTGTTTCCACACCGAAGGCACTTCTTAGGAAAAGAAGGCTCCATAATGAAGAGGCCTGGTAGGCCCAACAAGTTAAGGCAAAAACTGAAGAAAAAAGTTTCTCAGAATTAAGTCAAAAATCCACCAGCGGTACCGGTGGGAGCGGGAAATACAGCCGCGACCACAAGAAAACAAAAAAAACTAAAGAATTAAAGTAAGTAAATAAGTAAGTTTCTGCGGTGACAGGAGGACGTCCTGCCGGCTCCGCGGAAAAACGAAAACTGAAGAGAGGCTCTGGAGAGGGCGGGAACTCAGTGCGCAGGTGCGAGGGAGGCTGCCAAAAGCTTTCTGATTGGAAGCTGGGCAGCATCCCCGTGCAGGCTCCGTCGGCACCGATGTACCCATATGTGAAGACTCATTCCTGCTTGTTCCTGGAGATAACAGGATACTTGCTTTCAGTGTTTAACTTAGAAAAACAAAATCAGGAAAACAGCTGAACTTGTCAGGCAATCAAAGCAAAAGAATAAAGACCTGGTTGGTAACAAAACTGGTCTTTTCTGTAGGCTTTAGCTAATATTTTCTTAGCAGTGTATCAAACAACAAACAAAATCCAGAAAGAAGGGAAAAACTGTTCTTTTCAGGTTAACTTCTTATATCTTCCCACATAGACTCAGAAGTGATTTCCTCAGAGCTCACAAGCAATTAGGTAAGGCTCAATTGCTAGCAGTTATCCAGCTGAAACCCCTTAGCTGGCTTGCTTTCTACTGCGTGGCCCAAAATCCTACTCAGGAGCTTTTCTGAGTAGATTAAAGAATAAGTTTGTATTTCTTTGTGATGGTTGCTGTACTTTGTAACAGTAAATTACCAAAGGAGTTTAGACAGAGAGCAATCCATATATTCACAGCCTGTATCTAAGACCGCTCCTTCCCCTTCTTCAACAATCATGGGTTCAATATCAGGGATTGGCACAGAGGAATTTCTCAATGGAGCACTTTCAGGAGAATACTTGTTTCCCTGCTGTCTTTCAAGGTTATAGCTAGGGCATAGATCAGTGTTCATACCTCAGCTTCCATTGCTGTTAGAGTTCCTCTCTAAATAGCCTGGCCAGTATGTAGTCCAGTTCTTATGTCCAGCCTTCCAATCCATATCCCTGGACACTGGATCTCTCTTCACATACCTTCTGGCACGGGTCTTAGGGTCCCTTCCACGTGCAGCCATCTCCCTCACAGGTACCGTCTGGAGATTCCTAGCCCTGCAGCACCACTCCTCTGGTTTTCCCCAGTCCAATGGTGTATGCTGGCCTTTTGAATGTCTCCCAGTATACGTACTGCTCTGGACTCCTCTAGACCTCCCAAATGCTTTTCTCTTCTTTCTTCCAAAGGGTTTCTTGCCCTCTCTGTCCGTCCGCTCTGGCTTCTTCTGCTTCAGATGATCCTCCAGATGAAGATGTCCAAGCTGAGGATCTCCAAGACGAGGATCTCCAAGCTGATTCTGAGGATGAGGATAATTCTCTGTAGAATAAACTCTACCTTTATTCTGCTTTGATGAGTGCTCCACCTTAGCACAGCGCAGCTGTGCTGAATCAGGCCCTGCCCTTTGAGATGAGTGCTTAGGGATTACCTCATAGCCCTCCTGATTGAACACACGTTTCCCCACTTCAGCTCCTCTAATGGCTGTTGGAAACCTGGTGCATTCTGGGACTGGTAGTCTTTTATGGGAAAATTCTGTTTTCTTATTTCTACCAGAACTGACAGGTTGCTTGTTCAGAGTCACTTCACCTTTTCTATAGCTCCTTCCTGAGCTATGATAAGCTTCCTTATCACACACTATGGATCTGCAACTAATCTGACGTGCCAGAGCCAGTAGCATGTTTGCCCTGTCTGTCGGCAGGTAAGCCCTTGCCTGAATGGTATTGAGTCTGGCCCCAATGAACTCTAGTTGTTGAATGGGAACAAGGCTGGACTTGGGGTAACTGATCACAAAGCCCAGCTGCTGGAGCACCTGGAAGGTGCGAGATGTGGCTTGATGGACCTCTGTGGCTGAAGTGCCTCTGATGAGCCACTCATCTAGATAGGGGAAGACAAAAGACCCCTTGAAGTCTGAGAAAGGTGAATACCCTGGGGGCCAAGGCCAAAGGGGAGCACCCTGTACTGGTAGTGATTGCCTCCCACCACAAAGCGTAGACATTGCCTGTGGTCTGGGTGTATCAGGATGTGAATATATGCATCCTTTAGGTCTAAGAAGAATAGCCAGTCTCCCTGGCGGAGGTAAGGCAGCAATACTCCAAGGGAGAGCATCTTGAACTTCTCCCTCACCAGGAATTTGTTTAAGTTGTGCAGGTCGAGGATGGGCCCAAGGCCTCCTGTTCTCTTTGGGACCAGAAAGTACAGGGCAAAGGCTTCTAATTCCAGGTAGGTGGTGGGGCACCGGTTCTACCACCTGACCCTCGAGAAGACCCACCAACTCCTTCAGCAGAAGGTCCTGGTGAAAGGGAGACCTGAGGGGCTCTCCCTGGAAGTAAAGAGGGGGCATCTGGGCCAGATGAAGAAGATAGTCCAACAGGGCTATCTGCAGGACCCAGGCATCGGTGGTAATGGCTGTCCACCTGTGAGCATACAGGGTAAGCCTGCCTCCTGTGCACTGCTTGTCCCCTATGGGGAGAGAGGCTATGCTGTGAGAGTCAAAAGCCACTGCCAGGCTGGGCTGGAGCTGGTGCCTGGGGTTGGGGGCTTTCTGCTTACGCGGACCACGCCCCTGTCCCTTGGCCTGCTGCCCCTGTTGGGGAGCCGGGGAGGCCTGAAAATGGGGGTAGCTTCGGTAAGCAGCACCCTTCCTCAGGTAAAAGGGCTTTTTACCCAAGCCCTTCTTGCGAGAAGGGGCAGAGGTCTTCTTGGAGAGCCGTGTCCTCGTCATGTACTCGGACTCAAGTTCCATGGCCTTGTCGGTCATGGGTTTGCCAAAGAGGTTCTTCTCCTTGGCATGGGACATCGACCAACTTGTCCTGAACCCATTGCTTGAGGTCCGATGACTGTAGCCATGCTTGGTGGCGTGCATCGATGCCTGCCGCAGCTACCCGGGCCGCCGACTCGAACCCATCATGGGCTGCTTGAGTCAAACTTCAAGCACTCACAGACGGCAGTGGACAGGCCCCTGAAGTGCTGCAAAGTCCCCTCGGAGAGACCAGCTGAGAACCCGGCGAGTTCCTTCGCCAGGTCCCTCAGGTACATGCCCATGTACAGCTGGTAGGCCTGGATTCGACAAGTCAGCATTGAACCCTGGAAGCACTTTTTGCCGAGGGCATCCAAGTTGCAGGCCTCCCTGCCAGGAAGCACTGAGGAATGCGTCTTTTGGCTCTTCAGCCTGAGCATGGCTGATTCCACAACCATGGGATTGTGCGGAAATTGTGACTTTTGAAAGCCAGGGCTCTGGCGGACTCGATACATCGATGACGCTGGTATCTCCCACATGCGGAGCATCAGTCGTTCCAGGATCAGAGGCGCGGGTACAGTAAGGGTCTCCCGAGGGGGGGCCTCATACTGCAGGATCTCGAGTTCGTCAGCTCGAGGATCCTCCTCAGACTCTGTGGAGACCGCCAAAGCCTTGAACATATCCCTCACGAAGTCCAAGAACCTCATGGCCTCCAGAGGGTTTCTCCTCCGAGGTTCAAACACCGGGGAATCGGACAGGACGTCCCTGTGCCGACAGGTGCCCAGGGACGACTCCTCCGTTTCCCATCCCGATGCCTCAGAGAGCCCTGGCACCGACTGCCCCAACACCGGAAGGTCCAGCGGCAATGACCTCAGTCCCGAATGGGAGGCCAAGAGGGACCTCGGCTGAGGATCCTGGAGCCCGAATGGCCTCGAGGATTGGCTCGGCCTCCAGGGTTGACTTCAACATCGGTAGCCCGGTGGTCGGGGCGGAAGAACCAGACAGACCGGCAATCAGCACCCGCTGCTGCTCCATGAAGACAGACATACTGCGCTCCAAGGCCACCATTCTGAATTTGAGTCCAGAAGTCTCCGCAGCCACCGGGTCGGGCCCAGACATAGTCGGGCCCAATGCTGGATCCCACGGGGGGGGGGGGGGGTCGTCCTCAACGAGGACAGTTACCTGCCTCGGCTAATTCGTCTCCTGGCAAGGAATCTTTGCCGGGCGCTCTTTCTCCGAGGATCTTGCCAGCGCTCGGGGCTCCGCAACAGACCCCGGGAGCAGCCGGGTCGCTCGGAGCCATCCGACGACGCCACCTTCAAGGATTTCTTCTTCCTTCAGTGCTCCCGCGAGGGAGACTCCCTCTCCGAGGAACCCCTATGACGCTCGGGCTCAGAGTGCTCCCCCCGAGACGTAGAGGCCTCAGACAAGGTCCGGGCTCGCGAAGGCCCGGTGAAAAACGGGATATAAATACAGTTAAATAAATAAATACATACATAAATCCTATCATGCTGCTGCTGGCAGCTCCTCAGGGCCTTAGAGGATATTTTCCTACGTGGACCGCCGGGTCGTGGTCGGGCCCAAGGCACCGGAGACAGCAGTCGTGCGTATCGGTGAGGGACATTAACTTTGTATACTGATCGCATTTTTTAAACCCGCTGGCAGCCATCGGGGGAAAAAAGGGCTCCTGTGAGGTCGAAGACCCAGGCTGCAGTGAAAAAGAAAAAGGGCGCGAACGTCAGTCACGAAGGACAAAAACTGAAAAATCAAGCCGGACTCGATACCAGTGTACCGAGCCGAAGGCGGGAAGAGGAACCGGTATTGATCCAGTAAGGAAAGGAAAGAATTCTCAACTTTTTAAACTTTTTCCACGGGGACACAGACAACGTCCAGAAGGCTCTGCAGAAAGAAAAAGGAGAATGAGCAAGATGGCACCCTTGGGCAGGAAGGAAACCGCGCATGCGTGATGCAATTCCCAAAGGCTTTCTTTGAAAGCTGGGGATTTGCTCCGCACGAGGGCTCCGTTGGCGCCGACATCACCCATATGTGAGGACTGATTTCCTGCTTGTTCCCGGAGAAAGTCGGTGCAGAGATAAAGATCTCAGTATGTGTACTCGAAGAAAGGCAGGAGAGGAAAGCTAGGATAGAGATATTTAAATACTTCCGTGGCATAAATTCACAGAAGAAAGCCTCTTTTAATTGAAAGAAAACTCTGGAATGAGGGGGCATAGGATGAAACTGAAGGAGGATAGACTCGGGAGTAAATTGAGGAAATATTTCTTTACAGAAAAAGTAGTAGATTTATGGAATAGTCTTCCAGTGAAAGTAGTATAGACTAGGCCTGTATCCAAATTCAACAAAGTATGAGACAAACAGAGGATCTCTAAAGGAGTAGTATTTAGTTCACGCCTTTCCAGTAGTAGTTCAAGACAAGTTACAGTCAAGTATATTAAGTATTTCATTGTCCCTGGAAGTCCTACAATCTAAGCTTGTACCTGACACAATGGAGTTTTAAATGGACTTGCCCAAGGCCACAAGGAGTGCCAGTGGGATTCAAACTCTGGTCTCTTAGTCACATGCCACTGCTCTTACCAGAATATTTCTCTACTCCCATGTATGCAAGGACAGTCTCGATAGGACATATTATCCCTATCTGCCCATCACGGGGGCTGAAGGGGTTGCAGCGGCCACATTTAAAGTAAAATTAGGTTTCCAGTTCCGGTGCGGATGTGAGTGGACAGCGTTTCAAGTTGCTCTGGACCACCACATTATAAACCCTTCTTTTTTGACAATCTTACAAGTACTTGTAAGGTGGAAAGTGTTGGGGGCAATGCCCAAAGCCCTACAAATGCAGACGGAAAAATCTATAGGAGATTTCTATACTGAAAAGGCGAGAAAAACCTCCCTAGTTGATAAATGATCTGGGACTGAGACTGCGAAAGGGAGCAAAATACTGGTTAGAGCTGTGGCCAATCAGGACTCAGCAGATTATATGGTCATACTCCACCAGAAAATTTGGTCCTCAAAGACTGAAATCATAGAAATGATCACCACTCAGTTTGTGGCGAGATTTGATGGGCTGGTGTCCCGTCTTACCACGGTTGAAGATCACGCCGGAGTTCTGAAGGATAAAAAAGTGGTGGTAAGCGCAGAAGTAGAGCAGCTAAGGAAGGCTGTCCAGTGGCTGGAGGATAAAGCAGAGGACCAAGAAAACCATGATAGAAGGCAGAATATTCATATCTTCAGAGTTCCAGAAGGGGTGGAATTGCCTGATGTGCATGCCTTCATGAAGAAGCTGCCTGACTCCCGTTTTCCAGCTCAGTTAGCCACCCCATCCTACGAGATTGATTGTGCACACAGGGAAGCAAGGCCCAAGCCTGGACCTGGGAAATGGCCATATGCTATCATTGTCAGACTGTTGAGATATCAGGAGAAAACATTTTTGGAAGGAAATCGAAGGAAATAACCAATAATTGGAAGATCTCTAAAGGAATAGTAGTATTTAGCTCACACCTTTCCAGTAGTAGTTCAAGGTGAGTTACAGTGCAGAGTGTGGAAAAATAAGGCCTTGGTGTGGTACTGTGACTCCTTGGTGAAGATAGACCTTCGTGCTAACATTTGGTAACCCACTAGACTCACAGTCGTTTACCATGGGGAGCACAAATTCTTTATTCACCTGAAGATGTTGAGCACCTGCTGCAGCGGGTTGAGAAGAGGCATGACTGCTCCCAGAGCCCATGAAATGATGCACCTGGGCAGTCTCCATTGACTACCCATATGGACAGCTAATGGGTGGCCCCCCATGTGGAAGCGATCCCCCCGAGAATCTCTGAGGGTGACAAGCACGGGAGACAGCGACAACGCTTCTGTCTCAGACAGGCATGTTCTGGCTGCTCCAGTGGAGGGTGAGATAGAAACACAGAAACAGAGAAAAATGATGACAAAGACACCACATGGCCTATCTAGTCTATACTTTCATATCAACAACTACAACAGCCTGCTGCTGGACGGTGTCTTCTATTAGACTTATTTCTGGTTTTGCCTAAGTTTACTTTGGGTGTTTGCTATATGATTTCTGATTTGGTTGGTACATCGGCTAATTGGTCAGACTGTGGCATAAGCATGCTGGAGTCGAGAGCCTCCCAATTGAGCTTGGCAAGTTCAGCTGGGGCTAGGAGGTTTGGTCCAGTATGACTGATGCCTTTGAAGGCCTTTTTCTTTCTTGTTCAGTGTTTAGAGTGTGTGAGGATAAATATATGGGGTCTGCTATACGGGGCTTTGGGGGGTGATTGTCAGGTATGCTATGCGGATGGAATGAATGGTTTATCTGGGGGGGGAAGTTGGACCCCTGGGTTGGGGATAGGATGGGAGAGGGACGCTTTTCTGGTTCTATTGCCTGAATGGGTCAGCTGTTTGCTCCTTGGGTGGGACGTCCCCCTGTTTTCCTGACAGTTGAGGTGGGTAACACCCAATTGGGTGGCCCGGGGTCTCTGCCTTTGTATGGAAGCTTTTGTATATATGGTTGGTGGATGAGTTGGGGATTGTTTGCAGGCTCAAGTGGGTTGGGGATGAGTGCATGGTAGTGTGAAGGCGGAAGAGTATGTATGTTGAGGAAGGGGGAGGGGGGGAAGGGGGAAAGGCAGGAGGGGTGCCCTCCCTGTCTGTGCCCCTTTTGATGACTTGGGGATGGCTCTTTTTACACTACAAAAATGGCTCTTAAGACCGCAACTCTTAATGTGGAGGGGGTTTAATAATCCAGTTAAACGTAAAAGGGTTCTCTTACTTACAGAAGGAGCAGATCAATATAGCCCTGTTGCAAGGTTAAAAACTCATTCCCTTAGAGATGCAAAACCATAAAATGGGGTGTGGGGGGCACATTTTTTACTTGGCCTTTAATTCTAAAAAAATAGAGGGTGGGTATCTTGGTCAGCTCTCAAGTCCCATTCACCTTATATGATTCTGGTGGGGCGAGTGGTATGGGTAGTGGAGAGGGTAGAACAGCAGGAGCTTTTTCTCTTTTGAATGTCTATGCCCCTAACAGACCCAAAGGGAACTTTTTCTATAATGCCTTTTCAGGTTTGAAGCTAAGGCGAGAGCCACCATGTAGGTGAGGGGAGATATGAATTGTGTTCTTAGTTCCCTGGCCCTCTCTGGGCCAGTGTAGAGATCAGAACCCTCCCTGAAAGGGCTGAGTTACGTAAAGCTAGGGAAGGGGTTGGTTGGGTAGATGTCTGGAGGATATTACATCAAGATGACTGTACTACACCCATTGTTCTGCTAAGACACAGGGCTACGTTGTCTGCAGGCAGGAACTGATCTGCAGAAGGCTGAGGGAGATTTCCATTTTCCCAGCCCTAGTAAGTGATTGCGCTATGGTATGTATCTTGCAGGACTTAGGAAGGGGGCAGAGTAGGGTGATCCATGCTAGAGGGCCGACAGTTTATTTCAAGAAAAAAATAAAACAGGTTCTGAAATCCATATAGGAGGGGTGGGTAGATTATCTGACCCTTAATAATGGGGAGGTATCCAGTGCCATGCTTTGGGAAGAAGGGAAAGGCTATATACCAGGGCAGCTTTTACAACTGGCCTCGTGGAGGAAACGGCAATGGGAGGCAGCTTTGAGTAGCCTTCAGGAAGAGATAGTGTGGATGCAGGTGGAGCAAAAACAGAGGTTCTAAGAGGAGTGGAGGAGGAGTAGCCTAATGGTTATAGCACTGGCTTGGGAACCAAGAGACAAGATTAAATTAGACTTACCTACTAATTGTAGTTCCTGGAGGAACTCCAGTCTAGTCCCGGAATCTCTGGGGGTGTGATCCTCCTCCAGCAGCTTGGAGACTGAGAAGTGTCATTCTTATGACATCACTGGTTCATAAGCCCCGGAACCGCCTCTCCTCTATGCGCTGCAGCACCAGACCGAACACCACCCAAGGAGGAAACACGTAAAGGAGCTGCTCCTCCAGCCAGGACTGTATAAGTGCGTCCAGTCCTTCCGCCATTCTCTCCCTTCTTCTGCTGAAGAAACGCTCTACTTTTGCCAATGGAAACATCGCCATGAGATCCATCACCGGTGTGCCCCAGTGACGCACCAGCATCGCTAACACCTCTGGATGTAAAACCCACTCCCCGGGGTCCACCCTTACACGACTCAAGAAGTCAGCCTCCACATTGTCTACTTAAAATCAAAAGGAAAGGAAAAAGCACCTGAGCAGCAGAACGGCTTAGCTCAAACCCCTTCCCCTCTTATTTAAAAAAAAAAAAAATCTATCCAATAAATCTATTCAATAATCTATGCTAATCTCTCCTTAATCGTCTCTCTAGTGAGCCCCAAATCCCTGGGCTCACTCAACCTCCAGCTGCTTGGAGACTGAACTGGTGAGGAGAGGCGGTTCCGGGGCTTATGAACCAGTGATGTCATAAGAATGACACTTCTCAGTCTCCAAGATGCTGGAGGAGGATCACAACCCCAGAGATTCCAGGACTAGACTGGAGGGACGATCAGGAAGGGTTCAATTCCCACTTAGCACTCCTTGTGGCCTTGGGCAAGTCCATTGCCTCAGAAAAAGTTATTAATGTCCCTATGTACATTACCAAGTTTAAATTTACAATGTAAACCGCTTTGATTTAAATTATAAAGTGGTATAAAAAAACCCTGTAAAATAAGCAAGCACGTTTACCTCCTCTTATTAGAGGCCTGACGTAAAATTGAAGCCACTGAGGTGGAACGCATTGCGTTTGTTACGCCTAAGCAAGCACAACTTGGTGAAGTTTTGCAGGACTAAGAAGTTGCTAGCATGGCAATTGTGCAAAAAAAAAACCCAAACAAACAACTGGCCAGCTGGTGGACCTGAGGATCGCCTGCTAACATGACTGCCTGGTGCGAAGGCAGCAGACCTCACACACCTCTTAGACAAGGTTTTTAGATAGTGCTGGGGAGGAGTCTGCTGTCTTGGTACCAATGACATAGAAAAGTGTAGGGGAGAGGGATTCTGGAGGCAAAAATTTAGGCTTTTAGGTAGGAAGTTGAAATCCAAAACAGCAATCTCAGAAATACTTCCCGTTCCACATGCAGGACCCAAAAGACAGGCAGAGCTCCGGAGTCTCAATTGCGGATGAGATGATGGTGCTAAAAAGAGGGTTTTGGATTTGTTAGGAACTGGGCAACATCCTGGGGAAAGGAGGGGCTTTTCCGAAGGGATGGGCTCCACCTTAACACAGATGGAACCAGACTGCTGGCATTAACCTTAAAAAAAGGAGACAGAACAGATAATAGGGAAAAGGAGACAGAACAGATAATAGGGAAAAGCCGACAGTCGCCCAAGAGCGCATGGTTCGGAAGGATGTATCCTGGAAGGATACTAGCAAAAGAAGGAAGCTAGGGCATCTCAACAGTGGTTCCAATAAAGATAAAAGTAACCCAGATGCCCTTAACTACAGAGCAGACAGAACTTAAAAAGATTCCAAATTACCCTGGTCTACTAAAACCAGATTAATGCAAATAAAAAAAACAGCCTCTAAAATGCCTGTACTCAAATGCAAGAAGTCTAAAAATTAAGATAGGAGAGTCAGAATACATAGCACTAAACAAGAGGTTAGATAGGATTGGTATCTCAGAGACCTGGTGGAAGGAGGACAACCAATGGAACACTGTGATACCTGGGTACAAATTATATGGCAATGATAGAGTAGATCAAATTGGTGGAGGGGCCATCGGGCCAACAACACCGGTCTCCATGCTGCCCTGAGGCAGCCCAGAAGAGCAGGGGCGCCATCGGGCGCGCCCGCTCCTGAGGGCCTCACCAGAGGGCCCTTAGGTGGGGAACGTAGGCAGGAGCAAACCCCCAGGATCAACGGCCCTGCTGACCAGCCTCTTCGCCGCAGCTCCAGCCCCGCTCAGCATCATCGAGGGAGAGCGGGAAGGTAAGCTCCGCCCTGGCCAGTCGGGGCCCTCTTGCACGCTACAAAGCTCACTGTCTATCCAGGCGTGCACGCGGGGCTGCAGGGCACCCTGCCAGGTACCAACCCATTCATTCCACCAGCGCCCGAGCTCTGACTGGCAGCAGTAATAGTGCTGAGGGCTGCGACCCCTCCTCCCCTCTCCTGCATAGAACTACCACCCATCAAATGCATAGAACGGCTACCCATTATTGCTGAGAACTGCTTCCTATCGCCTGCATAGAACTGCTACCCATTATTGCCTAGAACTGCTACCCATTGTTGCTTAGAACTGCATAAAACTGCTACCCATTGCTTGTTCAGACCTTGCTGCCCACTACCATGGCCCCACATCTCGTTGTCCTTCTCTTCCTCATCCTCCCCAACTGCCTCCCCTCCTATCAACACTCTTCCTCTTCTCCCCACCCTCCCCCTACCTGCCCCATTTCTCCCTACCCTCCCCCTACCTTCCTCACTTCCCCCACCCTCCCTCTACCTTCCTCACTTCTCCCTCCATTCTGCCCCCTAGCCTAGCACCTGCTCGAGCTTATTCACACCACTCCCCGCATTCAACCAGCCCCCCTCTCCTTAAAGCAACCCCACCCTCGCTTCTGCCATACTCTCCCCACTCTACCTCACTCTCTTATACTCACTCATTCTCCTTCTCTCATCAGGTAATATCAACCCCAACCCTGGTCCCCCCCCCCCCCCCGATTTCCTTCTCACACTAAAAAAAACATTCCTCACATACCCCATCTAATCTCATCTACATCCCACTCCTCCCTCCTTCCACCCTCCCCCATTCATCCCACAATCACTCATCCATAAATATCAACTCCAACCTTACCCCCAAAAATAATCCCTCACGCAACCTACCTGATACCATCAATTTACCCCTTATTTCCCCTCCCTCATGTCCCCCCTGGAGAGCACATACACCCAGACGTACCCACCCACACCCTGCTCCCTCTAAATTTCAGTATTACCCTAGTAATAGACCCCCATGCTACTCTGACAAGATTTCCACATGTAACCTATCCAACCTTATCCATATCCCTCTCCTCCCCCCCTCCGCTCTCCCGTTTTCATGCGCCCTATGGAACGCACGCTCAGTCATTAAAAAAAAAAAACACACTTTTATCCACGATCTTTTTATCTCTAATGCCCTACACTTTCTTACCTTAACCGAAATCTGGCTCCCCCCAGATACCGCTTCCATTGCCTCTCTCTGTTATGGGGGCTACCAGTGCTCCCATACACCTCAATCTACTGGTCGCGGTGGTGGCATCAGCCTCCTTCTCGCTCCCTCCTGCCAATTCCAACCCCTCCTGCCACCCCAATCACACTCCCCCCTCTCCTTCGAAGCCCACTCCATTCGCCTCCTCACACCACTTCCCCTCTGAGTAGCTGTTATTTATCGCCCACCCAACAAATCCAAATCAACCTTCCTCGCCGACTTTGACTCATGGCTCTCCACCTTTATGGATCCCTCCTCCCCTACTCTTATTCTTGGCGATTTCAACACTCACATAAACAACCCCTCTGACCCCCATGCCTCTAAGTTCCTCGCTCTTACCTCCTCATTCGACCTCCAACTCTGCTCCACTGCTCCCACACACCTACATGGCCACTGCCTTGACCTAATGCTCTTCTCCAATTCCTCTCCCTCAAACGTCCGCAATTCAATCCTTCCCTCATCTGACCATCACCTCTTAACATTTACTCTTCAGCTTCCGCCATCCCAACCTCGTCCTGTCTCCTCTGACCTGTTTAGAAACCTTAATGATATTGATCCCCCCGACTCTCTCCTCCACCATTTCTCCATCTCTTTCCTCCATTTTATCATCCGAGTCCGTCGACGAGGCACTATCTTCATACAAGGTTACACTATCCTCAGCCCTTGACACTCTTGCCCCTCCCACCCCACGTCCTGTAAAATGATCTACTCCCCAACCCTGGCTTTCACCCACAATCCGTTGCCTACACATTTGCACCCATTCTGCCGAACGAGCTTGGTCCAAATCCCGCTCCCCGGAAGACCTTTTACACTTCAAATTCATGCTTGGCTCCTTCCAGTCAGCCTTGGCACTTGCCAAACAAGACTACTACATCCATCTGACCAATTCCCTTGCCTCTGATCCTCGCCATCTCTTTAATACCCTCAATTCTCTCCTAAAAGGTCCCCCCACCCCCAATCCCGCCCTCCCTTTCTGCCCAAACCCTAGCCGACTACTTTCACGACAAAATCCACAAAATTACCCTCCAATTCCCTACCCCCTCACCTACCTCCCCTCCTCCCCAATTCTTGTCCCCCATCCATCCTCCCCCACCTCCTTCCGATCTCTGATGAAGAAACCGCACTCCTCCTTTCCTCCTCCAAACCCACCACCTGTTCATCAAACCCTATCCCCACCCATCTTCTACGTTCCATCTCCCTCACCATTGTCCCCTCCATCACTCACATCCTTAACCTCTCTCTCCACTGCAACCGTCCCCGCTGACTTCAAACATGCTGTTGTCACACCCCTCCTCAAGAAACCCTATCGACCCATTTCCCTCCTTCCCTTCATATTCAAACTATTGGAATGAGCAGTCCACCATCACTGCTTCAACTTCCTCACCTCCCAGGCCCTCCTGGACCAACTACAATCCGGCTTCTGTCCTCTACACTCCACTGAAACGGCACTCACAAAAGTCACCAACAACCTGTTCCTGGCTAAATCTAACGGCCTCTATTCTATCCTCATCCTTCTTGACCTTTCTGCTGCCTTTGACACCGTTGACCTGTAGGGCTGGTACCCCTGCAATTCTACATGCAAATCTCTGGCCTGCTCAGCAACTCAGGCCTGAACCAAACTGCACAAAACAAGATGGATTCTACACTTCACTTTTGCTGTGTTCAGCTATAAGCCTGTCCCTCATGCAACTGCTTGCACAGCGTTTCTAAGTGTGCATGCATACAGAGGCTATTGTCCGTGGCTGGCCTTGGACACTTGTACATGCCCAGAAGTTACATACTGTTGCTTCTGCCTGACTTTTACCATGGCTCCTTTGTTTGCAAGAAGCTGCTCATCATCGACCTTCTGATTCGCTGAGAATACCTCAGACTGCCTGGTGCCCACCAATCATCGGACCTATGACGGAGGATTCTCACACAGAATTATGCATTCTGCGCTGGAAACTTTAGTTAGTTAGTTAGTTAGTTGTAAGTAGGAGAGTAAGAGAGAGTTGGGGACTTTCCCCACCTGGACATATAGACTTCTGCACCGGTCCTGCTGCTGTGCACTGCATACCTGATTCCTGAGCCCTGAGCCTTCCGCCAGACGGCCCCTACGTGTGGGCTAGGCCGTCCTCCACAGGTCTGAGATAAGACTTTCACAGATACCTCCGGTTCGGACTTACTGCGGCTCGCCTCTGAAGGGGCTGGAGCCGGTATTAGCTAACAGCTGCATCCTTGGACGAAGCTGTCTCTGCCCGTCGGAGCTAAGGTACTGACTTATCTCTCCTCCACATCAGGAGTTTCGTAATCTTTACTGTCAGTTGCTCCTTCCATCTATCAAGCCTTATATGTCTGACAAGCGTCACAAACCCCTGTCACGTGTGATAGAACATGCTGAGTGGATTTGGGAAGCTGTTCCCAACATGAGAGCAACCAATACTGGCAGCACAGTCCGGGCTCCCAGCAAGGCCAGAGAGCCAAAACAGTGTGTTAGTGCTGTAAAATCCACTCTTTCGTTAGAAAATAACTCTACTCCTTCTGTTCCACAGAATCCTCCCAGGCCACCCCAGAATAACCAGTCATCTGGGTCTAAGCAGCGCTCTGGGAATCAGCGTTTCACTCCACAGAACCGGAACTGGAAGAGAAAGCCCGGTTTTGACAAATACCTGGAACTGGAGAAGAGAATAAGCGAGCTGACAGATATGATGAAGGCTAGCATTGCATTCAGCTCCTCACAGGAGGCTCCTGCTAGTAGTGCGCCTCCTAAGCCCCGAGCAAAGCATCAGACGCCAGGGGAGGAACTGGTTGACTCCTCTTCCCCTTCTAAGGCGACTGAATGACTAACCGACTTTGTTTCTGTCCCACAGGTCACTATTGCACAGGTGCAGCCAGCCGTGGATGCCACCCCAGGGACACAGAGTGACAGTTCTGCCATGGACAGCGAGGGTCCAGCCTTTGACACCATCAGGAAGCACAAGTACTTTCTGGGTAAACTCAAGCCAAAAGGACAGAGGTACACTGTTCCTGTTACAATTCAGCAGGCTTTTCTCTGTGAGGGCCTGATAGATTCAGCCTCTGAGGCTACCCTGATTACCTCGAGTCTCTTTGATAGACTCACTGCTTCCTTGGGGAGTCAGAGGACCCTACACGTCACACCCAGTGATTTGTCACTCGCAGCTTATGGGAATCAGCCCATAGAGTCTATGGGGCAGGTCTGGCTTAACCTCCAAATTGGAAAATTACAGGTGAAACATCCTGTAATCATTACTAAGTGCCCTGGGGAAGAATTCTTGATTGGCAATGAGCTCCTGAAACGGTTACGCCCCATTCTGGACTACGTCCAGGAAGTGATCTGGACACAGGTCACACATCCCATACCTTATGCTAGGGTAAAACATGACAGCAGAGTCAGTGGTCCTTGTTCGGTGGAACGCACAAACAAGTCCATCAGGATTAATTTCCAGAGGTCAGCTGATCCCCAAATCCTTCAGCTCCAGTATGAAAGGGCTGGAGATGAGGATCAGGGCATCAGCGACGTGGTTTCCATTGCAGTGGGTTCAGTAGCTAACATTGTCCTTGATACTGACTGCCTGCAGATATTCCTGAAGGAACCTGTGGAAGGTTGTGAGGTGCAAACCCCTCCTCCATCCCATCCCTGCCTAGATCACCCTAGGAGACTGACGGACATATTCTCGGCTGAGAAAGGTCCCTTTATATATGTGCAGGTGGGCATGTCCCAAAAGGAAAGGGCCTACCTATTACCCCACTGTGACCACTCCCTCATCAGTGAGACTCTTTTCTATCGGCTCAAACAACAGCTTACCCTTGATTGGGTAATGGGAGCGAAGACTTCGTTCCAAGTGCCTGGGGAAGGGCTCAAGACATTCATGGGCTACTGCAATCTCCCCTTGCAAGTTGGGGTCAAAGGTTTTCGGCACACCTTCTCCATCATCAGAGGACTTGAAGTGCCCCTCTCCTTAGGCTCAGATTGCCTTGTTCGACTGGGAACTTATGTGGATTTTGTGAACAACATCCTCTGGAGTAGGCTGGAAGGAGATCCGGTGGATTTCTCTGGTGCCCGCCCATCCCTACGGGCTGGTCAGACTATTCCTCAAGTCTGTGAAGTGGTCAGTGCAGAAGACATCCACATACCTGGGAGGGTACAGGATTGTCCCCTGCCGATACAGGTGACCCGAGGACATGTGGTCTCAGACAACTTGGTCTTCTTCAGTCCAAATTCCCGTTTTGAGGAGCTGGGCCTAGCCATGGGTCCCATACCCTGCATGGAGGCCACAGCTCCCTCCTTACACTTATTGCTCACCAATCCAAATCCAGATCACATTCACCTTGTGAAAGGCGAACCCCTGGGATTCCTAGTGGGAGAATCGTTCCCAAGTGTGGAATTGAGTCTACAGATTATTGGGGAAGCCCCTGTTTCCTGGAACATCTGTGATGGGGGGGGGGACCCCTGCGTGTGTTCGATCCTCACCCCGAGGCCTCCTCACCTTACAGTTTGTCTGGCCACATAGTGCTGTGACCTCACAGGTGGACTTCGAGTCTGACCATCTGATTTTGTCAAGTAAACTCGAAGAGGCTGTTAGTTCCCTCACCCACCAGGGGGGGGAGCCCCAGGCTGTCCAAGCCATCCAGGTCTCCTCTCTCCAAGATGAGATTGAGGAGAAGGTTGAAATACCTTCAAACAAACCTGTTCTGGGATTTGACGAAATGGTTGCGGGAAAACTTGCTGAAGCAGACGCCTGCACTGATGAGTCAGAAAAGGCCCAATTAAAAGAACTGCTGTACCGTCAGAAGGACCTGTTTGCCACTGACACCTATGACTGTGGTCTCACCGACCTACATGTCACCCGTATTCCTACGGATCCAAACAGTAAACCTGTCTTTGTGAGGCAGTATAAAATCCCATTGGCCTCCTATGAATCTGTTCAGGAAATCATTAATTCCCTGGAACAAAAGGGAATTATACGTCAATGCAACAGTACTTACAATGCCCCACTGTGGCCTGTCATCAAGAAGGACTCTAGCTGGCGCTTAGCTTTGGACTATCGCCAGCTTAACAAAAAGGTACCTCTATCCAGATGGCCTATGGCACATCTGGAACAGAACTTAGCCACCATCAAGGGTGCAAGGTACTTTACCAGCCTGGATCTGGCCTCAGGATTTTGGACTATACCTGTCCATCCAGAAGATCAGCATAAGCTGGCTTTTACCTTCGGTAGGCGACAATATACTTGGAATCGGACACCGTTTGGTTATTTGAATGCCCCAGCAGACTTCAATATTTTCCTGCATAAGGCTTTGCCTGATGCTGAGACTAGAGGCACCCTCGTCTATGTAGACGACATTCTGGTGAAGAGCACCAGTTTCACTGACCATTTGCAAGAAATAGAGCATGTTTTCCAGCAACTGAAAGCTGCGGGAGCAAAGCTGTCCTTGTCAAAGGGCCAATGGTACCGGAAATCTCTCAATTATTTGGGTTACGAAGTTTCTGCTGAGGGACTGCGGCCTCAAAGGAAGAGAATTGCGGCCTTGCAACAACTCAAACGTCCGACCAACGTGAGTGAGCTGCGCTCATTCTTGGGCATTTGCAATTATTCACGCCAATTTGTGGATCAATATGCGGAGATTTCCCAACCCCTGGTCAAACTCCTCAAAAGAGATGAACCTTGGGTATGGAATCCCGACCAAGAGGCAGCTCTAGAAGAGCTGAAGGCAGCTTTGAGTCGAGCTCCCTGTCTTGCCTATCCAGAGAGTGGCAGAAAATTCTTCGTGGAACTAGGTTTCACCGATCACTCCATGAGTGCTGTTCTGTACCAGATGCATGACACAGATAGGAAAGTTATTGCCTATGCCAGCAAAGCTTTAACGGAAGTGGAGAGGAAATACTCTGACTGTGAGAAATCCTTGTTGTCCACAGTCTGGGCCCTCCAATATTTCCGCAGTTATATCCAAGGTGAGAGGTTGGTTGTTGAGACTCATCACCAACCCATCAAGTTCCTAGGCAGTGATCGGATTAAATCGGGACAAGTGTCAAACAGTCGCATTGTCTCCTGGACCTTAGCACTTCAGGGCTGGCCCCTAGAAGTAAGGTATGCTCAAAACCGCAAGGACGCCGCAGCACAGGGTCTGGCTGAATTGCACGATTGCACTGCCAGAGAACCTTTAGTGGGTAATTTAGACACCGATATGGAGTCATGTATGCCTGAGCCTTCTCGTCATCGTCCTTATGATGAGAACCTCTGTAAAGGCTACCCCAAGGTGTATGTGGACGGTTGTGCTTACCGTCGAGAGCCTGACCATGAACTGGTAGCAGGTATAGGTGTGGTTTGGAACCAGAACCACCCTTGTGAACCCTTCAAGTACCGTCTGGGTACCAAGACTAATCAGTATGCAGAGCTAGCTGCAGCCCTGGCAGCTCTCCAGTCCGCTGCTCAGGGAGGGGTTCAAACCCTAACCATCTGTACTGATTCAGACTACATCCGACAGAATTTTGTTTCCCACTTACCCATTTGGAAATCTAACAATATGCTGAATTCCAAAGGGAAACCTGTCAAACATGCCGGCTTGATTCTGGCCTTGGACAGGGTAGCTCATGAAAATGACATGACCATCTACTGGAAGAAAGTGAAAGGTCACTCCCGTGTTAATAATCCTGACAAGATTGGAAATGATCTAGCTGATCAGCTTGCCAAGGAGGGTGCTGTCTCTGGAGACCTCTGGCAGTTGGAGGCTCCCGAGACCAATGGGCTTCAACTGGTGACAGCGGTTACCCGGCGACAAGCTCAATTATCCACCATGCCCCCTGTGGTTCAATGGTGTGGCGAGAGCACAGATCTCGACCTCGTGCAAGCCCAGAAACAAGATCCTACTCTTGGACGTTTCTACCTTTTCCTGCAGAACCCCCAGGAACACCCATTAACTCTGGAGGATTGTCAGGACGATGAGGAACTGAGGATCCTCTACATCTCCAAGGACATGTTCCATCTCCAGAAAGATCTGTTGATACGGACGAGTAAGCATGGTATTGTGCAATGGGTGGTACCTCGGGCCTTCCGTGGAGTTATGTTACAGCACGCTCATGATGAACCTTGTGCCGGTCATAGAAGTGACCGAATAACCTATGAAATGTTGAAACAAGTGGCCTACTGGCCCCACATGTACCAAGATGTACAATTGTATAACTAAAGGTTGTCTGACCTGTTGCAGATTTCAACCTGCAGCTCCTTCTCATAGAGCACCTTTGAGAAACAGAGGTCTGACCATGCCTTGGTCTGATCTCCAGAATGATTGGATCGGCCCCCGTGTCCCGATCCTCTCGAGGCAACAAATATATGTTGACAGTTACCTGCTTATTTACTAAGTGGGTCGAGTGCATCCCAGCACCCAACTGTACCGCCGAGACCACGGCCACCTTGTTGTTAAACCATGTTTTCAGCAGGTGGGGCCTCCCCATGCGAGTGGAATCCGACCAGGGTTCCCACTTCACGGGACAAGTCATTAAGCATCTGTGGAAGGTACTAGGTGTGAAGGCCAAAGTCCACATTGCTTATCGTCCACAATCCTCTGGACAAGTGGAGAGAGCAAACAAAACTATCATCAGTATCTTGAAAAAGTATGGTTTCTTCCTCTGGGAAGGACTGGGACATCAAACTGCCCTTGGTCCTGATGGCTATCAGAGCCACGCGTCATCGTGCTACTGGTGTGTCCCCTTTTGAGATGATGACAGGTAGGGACATGGTTTTACCCCTTCATCTTCTTTACAGGACTAATGATGTGAATCTCGCTGCTGCTACAACTGCTCATGAATATGTTGCCCATTTAAGACAACACTTGCAAAGTGCCTTTGCCTTTGCCCAAAAGAATTTGGACACTGCTGCTAGGGGTAGGAAGACCTACTATGATTTGAGGACTACCTCTAAAGAATACCAGATTGGCGATAAGGTATTCTACTACAATTTTGGTAAGAATAAGGTCAAAGACTGTAAATTTCTACCTAGCTGGAACGGTCCATTTCCTATTGAGGATAAAGCCTCCCCTGTTGCTTATCAAATTCGAATGAAGTCCAGTACTGAGAGGGAAGGCTCCCTTAAATGGGTCCACATTAATCAGCTTAGACCGTGTCATCCTAGTACGTTCCTTCCTGATGAGCCTCTTGATGTTGTGAGTGATTCTAACCTTGAGGCAGCATAGCCTGTTTGTTTTCTTTTACAGATGGAGTCCCAGACTTTGAAGGTCCTGTTCCTGATTTTGCTGTTAGCGGGATCCGAGGTTGCCAGATTGATTGAACCTGGCCCTCTTTCTGGTGTCGTGCTACAGGATGCGCCTGGTTTCCTGATTACACAGTCCCAGACTGTCACCCAGAAAGTTTTTGTGTCCCTAGATCCCCGACCTGTTTTACAGAAGCATTTTGAATCGTCTGTTGCACGCATCACTAATATACGTGGTGCCTAATCTTGGCATGTGCCAACGCTCTAAAGACATTCATTGGTTGTGTCCTGGTAAACCTTTCCTGAAGGATACTTCTACAGCTCTTTGTGGGTTGTCTGCTGAAAAGGTGAAAGAACAATGTAACGTTACCATGACCAAGTAAGATGACTTTTCAGAGACAAAAGTTGCTGTTGTCAACAATGTTTGGCTGGTTAGTACCCCTCTGAGTGAACTCCTGGTCACCATGAATAAACATGACATTCATAATAGAGTTCCTCTACCCTGCAATGTTTGCTTGATTGATGTTCCCAAGAACTCCATTGTTAATGTTGGTGGAGTTTCCTTGTTTTATCTTGATGCTGACCCTGTTTCGACAGAGCTCCAGATTTTGGATGTGTTTCGCGGTCATGAGATTGACTTCACTACAGCCTTGACCTATCTTTTGGACTATAAGGACTCTCACACAGTTGAACTGTCCATTGACCAGGACGCCCTTGCCATTGCTGATTATAACTTTGATTCACGAGATGTGGACATTTTGCAAACTGATTTTATGTCACATGTCCTTGTTCCTGTTCTTTTCTTTCTGTTGGTGCTCCAGTTTCTTATCTCTTTGTATCAACAGAGAGAGATTCGTGCTCTTCGTCGCTCTATGCATCCTGCACCTCTGCTGCCTGCCATGCGTCTGCAGGATTTGCTGGAACGTCACACTTTTGAATAAGTGTCCCCATTTTCTTTGAAAGTTATCCATTACTCTTAATTGAGTTGTTTTTTTTCATAGATAGCATGTGTTTATTTTACACAGTTACACATGGCTTCTCATTACTTTTGAGTGTTCACCTTAGTGTTACACTAACACATTATATTGCATTACTGATATGCATTTTTGGTTTGGATACTATATATATATTCTTCAGTTTGAAGTTAACATGTCTTATCTTCCTTGATTTGACTTGACTGTATCTATGACATTTTATTTTGACTTCTTTTATTGCTTGAGTGTGTTCACTGTATTATTCCTCATGCAGTATTGCTTTCATGCATATTGTGCTTGAAGTATTATCCACTTATCATGCATTAGTCAATCATTTGTCATTTGGTTCTGACCTGCACGGTAGTACTGCTAGTTAGGCTTTGTACGATGGAGTGTACTCCCTTGTAGCATCCTCCATCTTACAAGGGGGGGGAGATGTAGGGCTGGTACCCCTGCAATTCTACATGCAAATCTCTGGCCTGCTCAGCAACTCAGGCCTGAACCAAACTGCACAAAACAAGATGGATTCTACACTTCACTTTTGCTGTGTTCAGCTATAAGCCTGTCCTTCATGCAACTGCTTGCACAGCGTTTCTAAGTGTGCATGCATACAGAGGCTATTGTCCGTGGCTGGCCTTGGACACTTGTACATGCCCGGAAGTTACATACTGTTGCTTCTGCCTGACTTTTACCATGGCTCCTTTGTTTGCAAGAAGCTGCTCATCATCGACCTTCTGATTCGCTGAGAATACCTCAGACTGCCTGGTGCCCACTAATCATCGGACCTATGACGGAGGATTCTCACACAGAATTATGCATTCTGCGCTGGAAACTTTAGTTAGTTAGTTAGTTGTAAGTAGGAGAGTAAGAGAGAGTTGGGGACTTTCCCCACCTGGACATATAGACTTCTGCACCGGTCCTGCTGCTGTGCACTGCATACCTGATTCCTGAGCCCTGAGCCTTCCGCCAGACGGCCCCTACGTGTGGGCTAGGCCGTCCTCCACAGGTCTGAGATAAGACTTTCACAGATACCTCCGGTTCGGACGGACTTACTGCGGCTCGCCTCTGAAGGGGCTGAAGCCGGCATTAGTTAACAGCTGCATCCTTGGACGAAGCTGTCTCTGCCCGTCGGAGCTAAGGTACTGACTTATCTCTCCTCCTCCGTATGGGAAAAGGGGTTAGCAATATATTTCTTGCTTTTCCTCAGTGCAGAGCGAATCAGTGACGTCTGGTTTACTAATCTGTGATTTATTGCGTTGTCCAATTGTATATCTGTACAATAACAAATTGTTACTTTATGTTTCTAATTAGCCATATATGTGTGTGTATATTTTTCTATTTGGTTGCCTATAATAAAGTCTAATATATCTGCAGACCAGAATTCTTTCGTGGCTCATTGCCAGAATAACTCATAGAACTTTGGGCTGGGATAGTAGCCATATTCCCCTAGACAACAGAGAGTCTAACTTATTTTTGTGCTACTATATACCCAACAGACCACAACCTTCTCCTCACCACCTTCTCCTCACCACCCTCTCCTCGCTTGGCTTCAAAGACTCCGTTCTATCCTGGTTCTCCTCCTACCTCTCCCACCGCTCACTCAGTGTATGCTCTGGTGGCTTCTCCTCCTCCCCTACCCCGTTCCAGGTAGGTGTACCTCAGGGATCTGTCTTGTGCCCCCTCCTCTTCTCTCTCTATACGCAAGGCCTTGGAGCGCTTATCTCCTCCCATGGATTTCAGTACCATCTCTATGCCGACTCCTCCCAAAAACTTACCTCTCTACACCTAACATTTCTCCAGCAACACAGTCCAAGATCTCTGCCTGTCTTCTGGACATCGCTGCCTGGATGTCTCAGCACGGATTGAAACTGAACATGGCCAAGACTGAACTCCTTGTCTTTCCACCCAACTCCTCCCCCCCCCACTTCCCCCCTCTCAGTTCAGGTGGATGGATCTACTATCCTTCCTGTTCCCTCGGCCCGCAATCTAGGGGTAATCTTTGACACCTCTTCCTCCTTCTCCGCTCATATCCAGCTCGTAGGCACCTGCCACTTCTTTCTCTACAACATCAGCAAAATCCGCCCCTTCCTCTCTGAACACACTACCAAAATGCTTATCTACTCCTTAATCTCCTCTCGCCTCGACTACTGCAACCTACTCCTCCCTGGTCTCCCTGTGAGTCACCTCCTTCCCCTTCAATCTATACAAAATCATGCTGTTCGACTAATCTTCTGCCAGCCTCGCCATGCCCACATTACTCCTCTTCTCAAATCACTTCACTGGCTCCCTGTCCTATTCCGCATCCAATTCAAGCTTCTCCTGCTAGACATCCTGATGATCACGGAGACATGGCTATCTGACTGCGACAACATCCTGCTCAACCAAATGCTATCCCCCCAAGTTCTCACTCTACACTTGCCACAGAGCCAATCAGAGAGGGGGTGGAGCACTCATCCTTGCAAAAGCCGAACTACAATTCCAACTAAATAATGCCACTAGCACTACCCACCTAGACTCAAATCACCATAGAAAACGACTACTGCACAATCAACCTATTATACAGAGCACCAACATCACCACTAGAGGATCTCTCAACAATAATCAACCTAGCTTGTAGCACAAATAAGCCACGATCCCAAAACTGGCTACTAGGTGACTTCAACTTACCTACCCTGCAAGAAACTCAATCCGCTGCCTTCCTTGAAGCACTTGACGAGTTGGGATATAAACAAACTAGTAAATGCACCTACACACTCGAAAGGGAACAAGCTGGATCTGATTTTCGCCCCACAAACGGTATTAGAAGCAACCCATGACCCTGCATTATCTATAACACCAGTACCTTGGTCCGATCACAGTCTGCTCAGATTCCAAATGCCCACCAAACAGCACAACCAGAATACCAACAGAGCTACTGCCTATCTAAAAATGTCAACGAGAAGATTTAGACCCTTTGTCAAAGAAGAAATACTTGAGAAAGTCCTTCCACTCCTTGATAACTCAGACCACGGATTGGACAAAATGATTGAGAATTGGGACAACAGTCTCAACTCCATCTCTCACCACCCAGCCATGGGCAAAAAGCCAAGGAAACAGGAGCACGCAGTTTGGTACTACAAAGAGCTCCGCTTATCGCTCTTCCACCTACGCAAGCTCGAGAGACGATGGCACCAAACACGCTCCCCTGAAACACACAGCGATTATCAACTATACCTGAAAAAACATCGTAATGAAATAGAAGAGAGAAGGAAGCAGTTCCATACAGACCTCCTGAAGCGCTCAATAAACAAGCCACACGACCTATTCAACATTGTAAAGACGTTAGCAAAAGAACCAGCACCAGACCAGCCAAACATGCCACATCCGCAAGCATACTCTGACTACCTACAATCAAAGATGATCCTGACTGACAAGAGCACAAACCACATAAGTTACACCCCTCAGCACAAGCAACCACCGCCATCTACACTGTCCAAATTCAACACCATATCAGACAAAGATATTAGACACCACTGACTCCATCAACACCACTACGGCACCCAATGACAGCCATCCAGCATCCTGGATAAGAGAAATGCGTTGTGAACTAAGTCAGTTCATGGGCAAAATCCTAAATCAATCACTCTCAACGGGATCCTTTCCACAAAAATTAAACACACACATCCATCAGACCGCTATTGAAAAGCAACAAGATGGACCCATCAAAAGTTGAATCTTACAGACCGATATCAAGCATTCCACTGCTTGCCAAAATAATCAAAAAGGTAGTACAACACCAAATTCAACACCACATTGATAACGAAGCTCCTCTGGACCCTTCCCAACACGGATTCAGGGAATCACATGGCGTTGAAACCCTCCTTGCCACCTTCTTCAACACATTAATCTTGGGAATTGATAATGTTTGACAGGGCTTTGCCCTCATTTTCATGGATATCGCTGCGGCTTTTGACTCTGTGAGCCATGAGATACTCATAGAATGTCTTAAGGAAAAAGGAATACAAGGCACTGCCCTAAATTAGTGCAAGCCCTACCTGGACCAGTACCACAACCTCAGAAACTTTCCTACAAAAGCAAGGGATCATTTCTATTGACATTAATGTTTAATATTTACATGCAGCCCATCTGTGCTCTGATCCGTTCATTCAATGTCCAGTGTCTAGCATACGCAGACAATATCCTTCTATTCACGCCATCTGCAACTGACCAACCAGATTTCTCTCCGTTAACAAGATGTTTCGATACAGTCGCGGACTGGCTCCACACGCAAAACCTTTGTATCAACCACAACAAGACAGATGTCCTCTTCATCACGAGGAGCCAAGAATTCACACCCCGCCCCCATCCTCACTAAAAGTCAAGAATGCGGAGCTGATAACCAAACCCACAATTCGATACCTTGGTATCTCACTGGACCAAATGCTGGACATGAAAAAACACAGTAAAACACAATATACCACAAAATAAGGACACTTCGGCATCTACGAGCACTACTAGACCCCAGCGACTTCCGAACAATCTACCAAGCTCTGGTACTCACGCATTTTGATTACGCAAATGTTATACTATATGGGCTCCCGCAGGCAACGCTACACCCGCTCCAACTTGCAATGAACACAGCTGGAAGAGTTCTAGTCGAGGCATCAAGAATGGATCACATCACACCAATTTGGAAGAATCTCCACTGGCTACCCATTCAGGCCAGACTTCTCTACAAGGTCTTAGTCCTGACCTTCAAAGCCCTAAACAATTGGGGAAAGATCACTTCTGTTACCTGGTAGCTGCCGCGGGTTTTTTACTGCTGCGGAGCAGCGGAGCAGGTGGGAGCCGGATGCCTGCTGGACCAGCTGCAGGCATTGGAAGGTCGCCCTAGGTGCTGAGGACCCCCCCCCCGAGCCCTACAAAGACCAGCGGGAGATACACGTGGCTGCGTGGTCGCGGCCTGTGTGGTCGTGTCCTAAGGGGTGTGTCACAAGGGGCTAGACACGCTCCTTTTGTGCTCCTTCGGTGCTCCTGAGTTGTTCTTATGAGCGCCAGAAGTTAAGTGTAGTTTTTCGATGGGGAAGCGAAAGGCAAAGGTGGCAATCAAGGCTACACCTGGTGAAGGTCAACGATGTAAGATAAGTAGCCCCATGGACAAACACATTACTCCCCTGTTAATCTCTGGACGGGGCTTCTTTGAGCCCTGAGATTCGGACGCCACCTCCCTTTCCCCAGCTTACGCATTCCTCTACTCCTTTGGATTCGTCTCTCCATGTTGCTGCTCCGATACATTCCCCTGTGTATCTGGCTGTGTTTGAAGAAGTGACTACTCCCTTATCTCGGGAGGTGACTCTTTCAGACATCTGGTCTGCACTTCAAAGGACTGCTACCCGATTATCTATGACTGTCTCTTCTCTTTGCATGTTTACACATTCTGTTGTGGATAAAGTACAAGTTATTGATAATCAATTGGTTTCAACTTCTAAGTCTCTTGCCCGTGTTGACTCACAGCTCCAGACTTGCAGGGATACTAATGTTACTTTCATTAAGGATTTTTCATCTTTCCTGCCGTCTGGAATCACTTGAGAATCAGTGGACAAGAAACTTACATTTCCTCAATTTTCCTCAAACCCATTTGCTTTCTTCTGAAATATTTATTTATTTATTTACATTCTCTTATATACCACGCTATTCTGCATCAGTGCGGCTTACATTGAACAAACTGAAATTACATTGAACAGGGCATTATAACTTGGAGATAACTATTTTACAGGGAACATGGGCTATGGAGGGTTAAGTGGCTTGCCCAAGACCACAAGGAGCACCTGTGAGACTAAAAACCCCAGTCCTTCCGGCCCAAGGTTGCTGTCCTCTAGTGGGATTTGAACCCCCGACCTTCCGGCCTGAAGTACCTTGCCCCAACCACTAGGCCAATTTTTATTGTTGAAAAAATATTTTTCTGAGATCTTGCAATTGAGGGAGACTTTAGATATTGTGCAAATGTATTGTATTCCCGCTTCTCTTCTATCCTCTCCAACTGCAGAGGGATTTCCCCCCCCTCCCCTTCTGATATCTCGGTAGCTCAGGACTTAACCGTTTTTATGGAGGATTCGCTGGACGTTATCCCCAAGCTTTGTACCTTGGTGGTGACCTTTGGGTCTGAATCCCTCAAATTGCAGGTGTTACGTGCATATTTTAAGTATTTTGAGTGGAGGAGTGGCCTAGTGGTTGGGGCAAGGTACTTAAGGCCGGAAGGTCGGGGGTTCAAATCCCACTAGAGGACAGCAACCTTGGGCTGGAAGGACTGGGGTTTCTAGTCCCACAGGTGCTCCTTGTGGTCTTGGGCAAGCCACTTAACCCTCCATAGCCCATGTTCCCTGTAAAATAGTTATCTCCAAGTTATAATGCCCTGTTCAATGTAATTTCAGTTTGTTCAATGTAAACCGCACTGATGCAGAATAGCGCGGTATATAAGAGAATGTAAATAAATTAAATAAATAAATACAAAAAGATA